>ML681997.1:12065783-12292827 GCA_007922195.1 Podocnemis expansa | reverse complement strand
GGGGGGGGCTAGTGGGAGCGGGGGGGTGGTGCCTGGAGCGGGGGGGCGAGTGGGAGTGGGGAGGCGATGCCGGGACCGGGGGGGCTAGCGGGAGTGGGGGGTGATGCCGGGAGCGGGGGGGCGAGTGGGAGCAGGGCGCGATGCCAGGACCCGGGGGGGCTAGCAGGAGCGGGGTGGTGGTGCCGGGGCTGGGGGGGGTGATGCCAGGAGCAGGGGAGGGGCTGTGCAGCAGGCCCTGTGTGGGGGGGGAGCGCAGCGAGCAACAGGAGTTGCTCAGCTGCTCTCTCCCCTTAGAGGGAACATTGGTTGGGGGGTGACGGGGAAAGGGTGGAAAGGGTATTGGGGAACACGGGGACAACAGCAGGGAACTGAGAAGGGGGGCAGAAGTGAGGAAAGGATGGAGCAGGGAGGCAGCAGTGAGGAAAGAGCAGAGTAGGGGGCAGCAGGAGGAGCAAGGGGGCAGCAATGAGGAGGAGGGGGGCAGGAGTGAGGAAAGGGTAGAGCAGGGGGCAACAGGGCAGCAGTGAGAAAAGAGTAGAGCAGGGGGGCAGGAGTAAGGACTGGACAGGACAGGGGAAAAGCAGCAACAAAGATTTGGGGGTTAGGGAAGGTGTTGAGAACTCCAGGGGAAGCCACCACCACTGGATGGGGGGGTAGGGCCAAGGCCAAAAGGGGACCTTGGCTTATACACTGGTCACCCATTTTGCCCCTTTTGGGCTCAGAATTGGGGGGGTGGCTTATGCCTGGAGCAGCTTATACCCAAATATATATGGTAAGTGTCCTTAAGTCAACCTAAAGCTCCAGTGTAGACATACCCTCAGTGAGTCAGTACAGCAGATATGGAATAGGATGCACCAGCTTCCAGTGGGTCAATATATAATCAATGAGCTTTGGTTTGGCAAATCACTATTTACTTCTGGGTTCTGTAGCTGCTGACATTGAACAGAAGTGAGTTTAATAAAGGTGGGGAAGTCACCAAGGGTTCAGTCTAGCACCCAAACAAACTGGTGGGAGTCTTTCTACAGGCCCAAAATGAAACCTTAAAGGAATGTTTGAAATACAATAAATATTTAAAAAATTACACAGAAAGGAAAGATAAATAATAATATTCACTCCAGGAACAGACACTGAAAGTTTCAGCATCTCCTATGAGGCAATATGCTACATTAGGGAATTGCAATTTAATGTTTACAAACTTACAAAGCACTTTGGGTCAGACCAACAGAAATAAAACTTCTATATGAGGAATGTCAAAATGTTTAATTTTGCTAAAAATGTCAAAACAAAATGCTTCAGTATTTCCAAATATTTTTTTTTAATTATTTCATGCCATAAAAGTTTTCAGTACTTCAGTTTGTCTTGATTTGGGATAAATATTAATGTTGAATTGTTAAAGCAAGACAGAAATTCCAAAATTCACTCAGCTGTTGTTAGCAGGGACTGCAAGTGACAGTTACAGACAAAAGAGAGAGACTACAATTTTAAATAAGTCACTGGGACCACAAGCACCCCTTATTCACCCCTTGCATGCGACTATAATATTTTTGGGTGCAAACTATGCATTTTGAGGTATCATTTAAAAACTAACACTGATCATTAATATTCTTGTGTAATATATGTAAGAAGTGTATGTTAAAAGTTATGAACATAAGCTGAGATTATGACCAAAATGTGTTTACCAAACAAATCTGTGTAGGAGGTGTGACCCAGGCCTCCTAGGACCACCTCCTGAATGTGCCAAAATCAGGGCAGGCTGCAAAACCAGGAGCCAAACACCTAAATCACTGATGGGAGGTACTTAACCCAGTCTCCCAGTCAATAACAAAACATGCTTCTGATTCCCACACTGGTCATCACAAAGCATAACAAAATAGAAACACCCCACTTTATTGCACATTAGCTCCTCTGGTCCTCACCTAGCCCCTGGGTCTCTTACAGAAATAGGTTCTCCTGACCCCAAAGGGCCAGCCACATTGCCCAGAACAATATAGGCTTGGATCTTACCCAAATACCATGCTGCCAGCCAATCCTCTGGTAACTACAACTAAAGGTTTAATATAAAAAGAGGAGAAACAAAATGAGAGATGTTAAAGTAAATCACATATATACAAATGATTAAGAGTCCACAGAAAGCAAGTCCTTGAAGAATTTGGAGTTTGCAGATTAGTCCAATTCCTCTGGTGGACACCCAGCACTTGGCTGGGTCTCAGTCCTTCGTTCAGTGGTAGGAGATAATAGTTCCAGAGGAGGGTGTTGGTTGCAGATTGAAGACTGAAAACAAAATGGAGATGGATCAACTGCCTTTTATCACCTCTGTCCTTCCCCAGAGTCTTTGCAAATGGAGCCGAGTCACAAGGGCAAGTCTTAGTGGCTCCACAGGTTTCTCCCTGTGCCCACTATACCTGGGGCCTTCCTCAATGGGCCATTAAGGAGAACAGTTTGCATAAACCCAGCCTGGGAATGTCCCAGCATCCAATAACTTGAAACTTAAACAGAACAAACCAATCCTTAGCTTCTAATACAGATATGACACCTTCGGATAAACTACAGAATTATTCCTAGCCGATTAAAACCTTTCCACTGATACCAAACATAGCATATCACATATGGATTATTGTAAATATGAAATATTATTAATATGCAAAATAATAATAAATTATTCTATTAAATCCAGACAGAATCACAGGAGGTAAATCTATTTCTCAAAAACAAAGGACAAGCTGATGCCTCTAATCAGGAGTCATCAGAGCTGATTGAAAATCACCTATCAAGTGGCTGTTCTTTGGCAGTGAAAGAAGGCAGGAAGAGTTGGATCTGCATTTTAGCAAATGATAGTATGGAATCTCTTTCATCACGAGACTCCAGATCTCCCTCCTCATACCTGGCATGAACTTTATCTAGGGGTAACCCGCAGGAAACTGATTGTCAAAGGAAGACTGCACTATAAAGTAAGGGGCTAAAACACCCCAAGCCCTCTCTCCTTATGTCTCAATACCTTTCTCTTTCACCTGGGAAGACAAAAGAATTAGGCCTATGACTTTGGAGAAGTTCCTGCCCTTAGAATTTCATGTCCTGAGAACATGTAACAAGTGTAGTTTGAGCCTTAGCTACTAGGAAGTGTTCTCTTTATTTCTCTTGCAGCTATTTCTGACTTTAACACCTTGTACCTGAACTAACACAAAGCTCACTTGTTCTCACTTTCTCCTTCTACTTAAATAAACTTGCCTTTTAAAAATATAACAAATCCAGTGTTGTGTTTAAACTGAACTGCCTCATAACACCAATTAAAACGGTAAACTATTGACCCTTTACAAGGGCAACAGAACTATAGTAAGTGAACTGTCCACGAGAGAGCAGGACAGTGCAGAACATATGTGTAGGGGGAAATTCATGACTGGGAGTGTGTTAGGTTCACCCGGCAAGTAGGAACAAAGGCTGGTGGAAACCAGAGTGTAACTGGTGTTTTGCTGGTGGGCTTCTAGGTCAGAACTGCAGAACCAGGGCTGTAATTGTACACAAACATTCAGAGTGTGACCTGCAGGCTGTTTATGAGTGAACGAGTTTGGGAGCTACAAGAGCGAAGCATTATATAAGTTTCAGGGCAGATCATGACAACCCTGCACTGGTCTGGCATGCACCCTAAATGTGACAATCATATCCTTCAGTATTTGCAAGGAAGAATGAGATGCTGGTGCAAGATACAGAAACAGGTTTTCATAGAAGAAAAAAGAAATGTTAAAGGAATTCATGGTCATATGCACATACCACAGATGTTTAGCTTTTCTGTTGATTATGAAGCCTGTACATTCAGAATGGCTACATTCTAGAAATGTAAAGAAAACAATAGAGATATATTTTAAAAGCACTTAGGGAAGAGGGAAGAATTCCTAAACACTAGATAGAAACTACATTTTGAACCTTTAAGTTAGAAGGGATCTTGGGGGAGGATACATTATATAATCCTTCCAGCTTGATCTTCAGTAATGGAGGGAAAAATTTTGTGTATGAGTATAAATGTCACTTAGGGTGACTGACAAGAACAAGGAAGATCATGACTAGCTAAGGAAGACTTAAGGAAGATCAAGACTAGCTAACCTATAGTTAGGCCCAGATTATGAGTTGAGTGGATAGAAGGAGGAATAGGGCTCAAGAAGAAAGAAGAAACCTTAGTTTCATGATTAGTTTGAAAGCAGCCAGATGTTTTTCTGTTGGGACCACATAAGTAAGCAGTTAAATAATAAATCTGTGTAGCATCTTGACAAGACCACTAGGTAAATCATCAATTTTTGGCCCATGGCCCCAAGTTACTATTGATTAGCCCAACTGATTGGCCCAATTTTTGACACATGGTCCTAAATTACTATTGATTAGTCATATAACAGCTCAAAATTTGGATAGCTAGTACCCAGTGCTCACAGTGAACTGTCCTGGATCAGTCTAGAGGTTAAGGTTTTTTTAATCACTCTAAGAGATGCTGGGAGCATTCAAACAATGAATAAGTTTAAAGAAATTGTGATCTGCTTAAAGACGTTTCTGCATGCAGAGAAAGAAATTAAATTTAGCAAGGAGATTCTTTACAAAAAATTGTTCATTGGTCTAACTATTACTATCTAAAGAAAGCAACATGACTAAAATTAGAAATGACCAGACACTTTGCTGGGGTTCAGAAAAGAAAAATGTTGCTTGTAAATACCATACCTTTAGCACATGAATAGCAATTAAGAGGATAAGACCTTTACACATTACTGATACAGTTAGGTAATATGTTAACTACCTACACATTAACAATCCTACAGCAAGATGCAAAATTATTCAGTATTATTAAGAAAAAAAATGAAATTTCTTTCTTTAAAATGTACTTTATAAGGAATCGCCTTTTTTTTTTCTAAAACATGAGTTAAGAAGTATAAATTCTACAGTAGTTGTTGAGGGAGCAAAAGAGAATTTAAAAGTGGATTTGTATCCATCAATCCCCAGACGCTTCCTACAAAGATTCTGTACATCTACAGGTAGTCCTCACTTAGTGACCGGGTTCCGTTCCTGAAACCCGGTTGATAAACGAATTGGTCACTAAACGAGGAGCAGCCCTTACCGGTATTTCAGGCATAATGTACTTTACTGGTAGTGGGTTTTTCAACCATCGGTAGATAGTTTTAATGTCACCTTTGCATCATTTATAACATTTTTCATATATATTTTAAATGTTTTAAGCTCTAATGTACTGAACTTAGTTTGCATAGTGTACTGTAAATATAGGTAATCTGAGAGAGTTGATGCGAGTTCTCGTACATTGCCATAATACCAACTCATCAGAGAGCCAGTCATAACTCTGAGGGGTCACTAAACGAGTAGGTCACTAAGTGAGGACTAGCTGTATATGGCTTTACATGGTGTCTTCTTATTCTTTCTAGGACTATTCCATTTTATGTTTTGCTATTTCAGGCATGTTGTGATATTTGTCTGTGGATTCAAAGAATAAACTACGTATAGCTGAGCTCTTTGACTTCTCTTTCCCTTGGACGCTACAATTAAGCGAAGCGGGTGCTGAAAGATTCCTAGCATGGAAGTTTTGTTTAGATATTTGTAGCATGTTTCAGCAGCCTGAGGCTAGAAACCTGGTCATAACAAGGCATATGTGCCCAGGAATCATAAACTGGAGCAGATGCTGGCATCGACGCAGATGTGGTGGATTGAAATATGAAGGAACCGATTCAATAATTTGCGAGCCCTCTAACGGTGCTCTTTGTACCCTATGTTTTAAAGTCACCGGAAACTAGTCACAGCACCAGTCTCTATGTAACTAAGCCTAGGAAGCTTGTGCATAGATTGAAAATACTGTTCTCTGGGACCCCACTGTGCCTATTTGATTTCCTCATATAATTTTTGTTGTATAAGGAGTAAAAGTGGGTTCTTTGTACTGTAAAGTCTTTAAACCATGATTTGAGGACTTTAAATAACTCAGTCATAGGTTAAAGGTTTATTACAGGAAGGGGTGGGTGAAGTTCTGTGGCCTGCATTGTGCAGGTCAGACTAGACCATCATGTTGGTCCCTTCTAAACTTAGAGTCTAAAAGGAGCACAAGCAGGGAAGCAGGTGACATGATCAAAGGAAGCTAAAGGACAGAGATGGCCAATTCCCACTGAAACTCAATGGGAGATGGGGACCCAACTGCCTTAGGCCCTTTTGCAAATCCTACTTTAACTGATTTACACCAGTTGAAACAATAAAGTGACATCCTGTTGCAGGTTGGGACCCAGGGGTTTATTTAGAATTCAAATGCTGCTGAAGAAGCAGCAGAGTTAATAGCAGTAATTTGCATGTGTGTCCTTCCAACTATGATGCCCACCAAGTCTATCCTTCCTCTCTATGCTAATCATTCTGAGCAGTCCCCTTCTCAACATCTGTTAATGACACATCCCCCATGTAAGCCCCTTTCCCTGGTTGCCCACTTCAGATATCTTTGGTCTCTCTCATGACAGCTGTCAGAAATCGGGGCAAGGGTGGTCAGGCCTAGGGGTCAAAGCACTGGTAATCAAGCGTAGAGAGAGTCAGTGCCACATGTCAGAATGAGAAATAGGAGTAAGTATCAGGGTTGGGACAAGGTAAGAGTAGGGCTGGGAGCAAGGATGGAGCCAGAGCAAGACTGGGTAGGACCAGGGAGAAGACCAGAGTTGGGGCAGTCTGTGGCTGGTGGACCCTGTCAGCATTATCAAGAAGGAAAGAGATCCAAGCCACAGCACACAAACTAAGTGACACTGGAGAAACAGCAGCTCAGTTACTTACCCAGAGTCACCAAACCAGCTCCTGGCTTTGAACTGACTGGAGCCTGATACAGGAATGACTCCTCCCTGTTTGTGCGTAGGGGTGACACATCACCTCACACCAGCCACCTTCAGGGATTCTGCATTAGGAATCGCTGATTCTGACCCATCTCATGTGCAGCACCCCAGCTCACCAGCACTGACTGGCACAGATGAGCAGGCCCCACAATTTAGCAAAAAACTGGCAATCTAACATTAAGCCTGACCAGGCTCATGCAAATGTGAAAACATCCTTGTGATTAGGCATAAGAGATGAAATTGGGTATTATTATGCTGTTTGCTCCTCCAGCCCCCAACCTGCACCTCACAGCACTAGCTCCGGAGCAGAGCCATAACAAGGTATTTTGGCACCCAGGGCACATTCAGCTCGGAACATGCGCCTTACAATGAACGGTGCCTGGAGCGAGCGGCGCAGAACGCACCCTTTGACAGGGGGGCTCAATGGAGCAGCTCCAGGGCACCTGGGGCAAAGCCCCGTTCACCCAGCCATAGTTGCAGCCCTCCTTCGGAGTAACCTGTAATGGACTTGAAAGAGTAGAACCTCCAGTCTCTACATGGTTAAACAAACAAGCGTGGAAGCACATTTAGGCTATGTCTACACTAGCAAATTAGTTCGGACTAAACAAGTTTAGTCCGAACTAATTTGAATCCTGTCTAGATGGCTAGTTTGAACCAAAAGTTAGTCAAACTAAAAAACTAAAAAACACACTTAGTTTGAACTAAAGCAGCAAGAGTCCTGTAACTTTCAAACTTTCTAACCAAGTCTGAACTAAGATTTTAGGTGGAGACATAGCCTTAAAGACTAACAAATTTATTTATCACATGAGCTTTCATGGGAAGAGAATCCCATTTCATCAGACACTTGAAGATGGGGAACTTACAGAATGGGAGACTTGTTAGTCTTTAAACATTTTAAATTTGTTAGTCTTTAGAAGTGTCACCAGGCTCCATGTTTGTTTTACTGGACTAGACTAACACAGCTACCTCTTTAGTACATGGTTAAATTTGGACTATGAAGAAATGTTGTGGGGGTAAAACAGCTCAAACAACATGAGTGGTTTATCATGCATTGCCTCGCTAGTCTTCTTCTAAATATCTGGTTTCCTGTGTTCAGATTGCACAAGTAAGACCATGGTACACTTAAGTTATAGCACAAAACTCCAGTGAGATCATCATATTGCCATTAGTGACCTAACAATGCATAACTCAGTTCTTATTTCCAATTTGACTGTAATATGAATAAAAAATATTAATATTTGATTGTTCTGGGTTGACAGCGAATGACTAGAACACAAGAAGGACTTCTAGCTGGCTGCCACAGGGGGGTTTCATATCTTTTTCAGCGTTGGATTGAATTGTAGGAAGAACTAGCCAGCTCTGAAGTCAGCCAGAGTTTACACCATATTATTGGGAGTATAGCACATAAACACTGGTATAGTTGGGATGACTTGGCAATGCCATATATATATACATTCAATCTAGAATTTTCAAAGGCACCTCCTAAAGTGAGTTTTGTGTAACACAGTCAGAAGTTGGTCATCCTTAGGTGGGACTGAACTTGGGACCGCTGAAGCTCAGCATACAAGTCACTCATACATAAGCTAAGCCACAGCCCCCTTAGCTAAGAGTCTAGCGGATTCATCAATCTCTAGCAGGCTAGGTGGCACCAGCAGGGGAGAAAGCACCATACCAAGCAGGCCTGGTTTCCATATGCACCTACACTTAACTTATTCAGCTTCTTTGAAAAGCCCAGACTTGGGCAATGATGAGCACGGGTGTGAGGTCTACTCAAATCCAACTTTAGCTCTGATTTGTGCCTTGTTGAAGGTGGCTTGCAAAACCCTAGTTGCAATTCTTATTTAATGCTACTAGAAAAGATGCACCAATCAATGTCAGCCTGTGATGAATCATCATACTTATCCAAAAGACAAATCAGTCATTTTAGAGCCAGAGACTTGAAATTCAGAAGGCTCTTTGTCCAACGTAAAAATAGGAAGGCCTGAATCAAAGTCTTTTGAAAGATTTCTAATGACTTTAATGAGCTTTGGACCAGATTGCATGAGGACAGCACCACCAAGTGGCAGCAGATACCAGGACCTTACAGCGTCCCATTGGAAAAGAAAGCAGTGACCAAACAACAAAAATAGTTTTAATGAAACTATATATGCCCGCCCTTCTCTGTGAGTGATAACAAACAATCCCCTCTTTCAGGGATCAGAACCAAAACCACCAAATATCCATTTCCAGAGATCAATCCTGCCCTCAAAATTCATTCTAGTTAGAAAGATGAAGGCAGAGAACCAACTCTCTTGTTGCATGCGACAGCTCCCTCAAAAAAGAAACTAAATCACGAAACTATCAACAATGCAGCATTTCTTCAAAAACTGAACAGTTGCTCTCACCCTAATAAAAAAAGCTGTAAGAGTATGTATCACAAGGCCCTGTGGTAAAGGTCATTCAATGAGAAGAGAGAGATGACCTCATTTGACTACAGCAGCTCTAGTTGGCCAACAGAAAGCTTATTTACCAGACATGCTCAGAGCCATCCACACTACAACAAACCTAAAACTGATGCAAAACTTTAAAAAATATAAAAAGAGCAATTTTTGGTAAAATTCTAAAACAGAAACTTGCATTTTCCTACCAGATCTACAGCTACTGTTGATTTATAGCATTGCATTCTTGCACATCCAGCCCTTGACACAAACCTTTGCACCACAGTCAATGACATGAAGAGACACAGGAGCAGAGTATCACCTCTGTGGCTTTGACAACAGGGGTTCCCAAATGTTTTGGTGGCATAGTCCCATTTTAATTAATATTTCTTCTTGGGACCCAAGGCAGCATGACAGATGCCATTTTGAAAATCCTTTGCATAGCATGACCATATGTTCACCTTACATGCAAGGTCATGCTACAAAACTGGATGCCATTTTGCCCTACAAAATGGCATCTTCTACACAGTGTAACCTCATACACATGGTGCATGCAAGGTTGCACTGTATAGAAGCTATCTTGTAGAGCATCCTCCCTGCATCCTAACCTCATACACGCTGTCCATGCAAGTTTCTGCTGTGTGGCACAAAAATGAAACCCTCCATACACTAGGGATAGCCATGACCACATTTGTTGATGGTCACAAAGTACAATTTGGAAACTTTTGCTCTAGAGAGCTATGACCAGTTCCCTTTCTGCTCCATGAAGGAGCAGGCTGTGGGCAAGAATCTGCCCTAATTTTTCATTAAGTGCCCTGCCCTATTTACTGTCCAACAATGGAAATATTGTACACTGTTAGCCTGAGTTCATTTGATAGCTGCCTTCTGCAGATGATCTTAGCCCACAGACTCACTTTCCTGTTATCTATTCCTAGTTTGTAAGGGTTCAAATTAGGAGGGGGAAAATGGTCATTTCTATGAAACTTTTGACATTCCCTGGGCTTTATGGCTTTATTGATCACATTACTAAGAAGGACAGTCATGGGCCCCTGTGCAGCAACAGAATGCCTGACCACAAGGCTGGATTAACCAACCTGGGGACCCCGGGTTGCCCCCCCAATGAGGTCTGCTTGCCAGGGTCTCCTCTGTTCTCCTCCAGCATGGGGGCCTGTCGCTGGGGGCAGTACTGGGCCCAAAGATTATGTCCACCTTGGCCCCCCTCCAGCCAGTCTGTTCCTGGGGGGCAGAGGCAGGGCTGGGGCTGGCTGGCATGTGTTGAAGCTCCAGTGGAGTCCCTGAGGGCCATAGGTAGAGCCCTGAAGATCCATGGGTATCCGCTGCAGATCCATGGGTATCTGCATCTGCGGATGCAGGTGTGGATAATCAGAGACCCATTGCTGTGGATTGACTCATGGATGCGGATTCTATTTTTAGCCTCTCATAGTTAGATCCACCGCTGCAGCTCTTGTGCTGATGTGTGTCAGCAGCCAATCCTAACTCAGCTCTGATTGTGATCTGCCATCCAATCAGAGTCTCCGTCTGGGGCTTGGAGAGGCACTGCTCACCTTTGATTGTCTCATTCCCCATGATTTCCCTGCCCACTTCTTCCTTTTCTTGTTTGTCGTTCACATGCCATGCTGTCAATCAGAGATTTCAGTGGTGGGCAAGGAAATCTGATTGATAGCACAGAGTGTGAACCACAAACAAGAGAAGGAAAAAGTAGGTGGGACCCACATGGGGAATGAACCAATCAAAGACTGAAATGCTGAGTGTGAGCCCAAGCTCGGTTGCAGATGTGGTTACGGATGCAGCTAAAACCTGGCATGTGGATCAATGCTATCACGGAGCAGATGCAGTTCTACATTTTTGTATCCATGCAGGGGTCTAGCCACAGGCCCTGGAAGACTGCACTGGAGTGGCAGAGGCCTCGCCACGAGCCAACTGGCTCCTTTTCGCCCTGGGATGGAGTGAACAGGAGTTGGCCTGCCCCACTCCACTCCCAGGGGTGGACCAGCCAACCTAGGGGTAGAGCGGGAGCACAGAGCCAGGCCTCTGACTCCAGCCCGGCTCCCTCCTTCCCCAGAGCCAGCAGGGCAGAAGTGCTCTCAGCACTCTAGCCATGCTAACATTGAGCGAGGCGAGGCAAGAGGGAGCAGGATAGGGATTTTAGGGGCTGCAGCCTGCCCCCGCTTTGGCCAGTGCTTCAGTCCCTATAACCCTTGCAATAAACTGACCCTGCCTGACTGTTTCCCCATTTTCTTAAATGAGACCAAACAGCTGTGAAACTAGATATGCAACAATCCTGGGAAAAAAGTCTTCCCAGAAGTCTATTTGAATGACAGTCTAAAGATCATTAATTTGTTCTGTAAAGTGTGTTTCCTAGGTTTGGCTCTTGTATCATAACCTCACAAACCACTTAATAAATAATCTTCAGCCATCTCATATGCTGCCTGTCCAGTTTCCTTACCTTCCTTAAATAAGATTGTCAGACCTGGGTTTCAATTAGTGTTTGAAGATCTTGAAGTCAACTGCTCTTATCTTTGGTGTTCACTGGGTGCTCAAGTCCCAAATCTCCTTCTTTTGTGTGTGCACACGTGTGTGCTGAATGACCTGCCTGAAAGAGGTCTTTACACCAGCAGGGCATTCGCAACAGCAACAGAAAGAGTTACAAGTTATCCGACTCAGCCTCTGTGTTTTCTTTCTCCCATCAATGCAAACCCACCAAATCTGAAATTTAAAAACCCAGTGATTTGCTCTGCCTACAGCATGAACCCAAACTGTTAAGGCAAACCAGCAATTAGTCCTCAGTACCAACATCAACACAAGGCAGATTAGAAGAATTATACGCACAAGACTCAAGTTCTTTTATGATTATGCGACCTTAATCTTCAGAAAATGGTTAATTACATTTTAAGCTGCATAACAGCCCTAACATATTTGTATGTTAATAAAAATACTCACCAGGGGTTTAAATCTAGCATGTATTTACAGGTATGACTAATGGCATTTTTTAGTAATACTGTGAAAAATATGCCTGTAAGTTAGCATCTTCTCTAAGAAAACTGCTGGGAGTTTCTAATTTACCTTCTAACAACTATCTTAATCGTTCTGCTACCATGCTGAGATAGCTAAATGCACATGGATTGTAATGGTGGCGCGCATCCTCTGTAGCTAAAGCTTTGTCAGCTGTGACATTTGTCAGAGCAGTGTTTGCAGCCAAACTGGCACAATCAGGGATTTTCAGAAGGGCCCCGTCATATGGAGAATGAGAGAATGGAATATGGAAGTTGGGAAGGCTGATATTGCAAACAGCTGAGATTTGAAGAAAATAGCTTTTAGGACCATAGGTACAACCAGACATAGCATGGTTTAAGGCCAGTTACAGTCAACTTCTAATGATACCTAGCTCTTATATCACACTTTTTCATCAACAGACCTCAAAGTGCTGTGTCACGGGATGCATAACCGTGCACCCCGGGTTATGATCTTTCTGATTTTTCTGTTCACTTACACACTGGAATCATATGTCTCTATGCCAATTATGCCATACAAGGTTTCTTTTTGGAGTCTCATAACCTATTCTACATCATTACTATGATGATATATTTCCTTCAGCCTCATGCACATATACAGATGTGTAGCATGGCTCAGAGGGGTGGGAGGCAGACAGAACTTTCTTCCAACAACATGTAAACAACCAAAGCTGTGAGCAAGCAAGTCCTTGACGGAGGCAACAAAGACATGCTAATTAAGGTGGCTCAGACTGGGCAAAGGGATCACGTCTGCCCAGAAGTGGAGGGGTGAAGGAGATGGAAACACAGACAGACATTTGGAAGGATTTGGGGGTTTTTTGCCTGGGAATCTCCATCTTTCTGTTCCCCTTTTCTGGGGTAAAGTCTAGTTCCGGCTGGCCCACTATGAATCGGTGGCCACCAACAGGCTGTTCGCTGCTCACCAGGATCCTCTCTGCCCACTAGCAGCCTGGGGGAGGTAGGTGAGCCGTGGGCCCACCTGCTTCTTTGGACCCCAATCCGGGTACACTATGTGCTCCACCTGAGTCCTGCCTTGACCCCTCACTCTAGTTCAGCGCATACCTTCCCATTTGTACTCAGACAAACCAGAACTCCTGGGGCTATTAGAAATCCAGGCCTGCAGAGGAATTTTCATACTCACCTCCCTCCGTCTCTACTCCCCTCCCTAGACAATCCTAGTTTAAGCCCACAATAATTTTATTGGCTTTGAATTGTGTCCCTTCTGGGAAAACATTTGGCATAATAAGAAGGAAGGCATGAATTTGTGCTTTTCAAGTTCTGTATGATGCTACCAGGACTGGAACTGAGGCTCACTGGCTGATATGAAACCAAAGCAAGGTGAATCCTCAGGAGTAAGAAACTAAGTAGCATGGTGAAAAGGGAAGGTGGGATCTACTGTGGACAGCTAAGGGACCACATGCTTTACCTCTAGCTCTAATTGGGTTTATTCTGTTTAGTAGGCCTGGAGTCTCATTAACTTGCTGTACGAGAGGCACTTGGGAGTCTATCAGAAAGGTTTTACAGCTGGGTCCTAGAAAAATAAACTTTACTCTTCAGTGCTTTTTCCTAGTGGGCTTTCCAGTCTTTGCTTCCTCCTGCATTTCCTATCAGTCAGAACTGCCCCTGAGGCATCAACGATAATTTGGAGAAGGAGGTGGAAGCTAAGCTTTTGAAATATGTTGCCCAGTTATTAGTATTCCTCATCACTGGCTTTATTTGCGGCACAGATGACTCAGTGTCCTTGATCACCAACTGCCTATCTGTTCCCCCTCTAAGGCTTTTCTTGTTTTGATCTCTGGGGGAATAAAAAGATAGTTGACTGCTTATCTCTTTCTACAGCTAAAATGATATATACCCACTGCATTTTGTGCATGGATACATTATGGACACTGAAATGTCATCACAGCCGCATTCTCTCATTTGCCCTTATTTATTTCCAGCACATAATATTCAGCACACATACGTATGTGTTGCTTAAGTCAGCCCAACATTCATCACTTTGATATTAGGGCACACAATGCACACGGCCACTAATCAACTGGAACAGTCTGGCTTGAAAATTTACAGACCTCCAGATCTCCCTTCAAGTGTTGTACAAATCTCCCTCTGACTCACTCTAGGCAGCTCTGGAGAGGAGCCAGGGCATGGTCACCAGCCAAGAGTGATGAGAACAAGAGCCAGAAGCTAGGATGCTTCCTTCTGGATTAATAGAAATGTATACTTCATCCCTAAGGCCACTAATGCTACACTGGTGCACTGGCAAGAGATGCTTTCCCCAACCCTGAATTCTCTGTAAGATTCCTAGTGCCTGCCAGCCCAAAAGCCCTGAGTTTCCTCTGACCTCCTTGTGCTACCACTAGATTTCCAGGTCTCCACAGATGCTTTATTGTGAATTACAAAAAAATCTAACTTGTAAATTGCTCATAGTTCTTCCTACTTGCATTGAATAATGGGAGGAAATGGAAAGCTAACCAAACAACGTGCCGTGCTAGGGAAAATTCATCCCAGATATAGCATGAGTGATGTCAATGGATTTACCTCCTCAGTGGACTCTGGCCCCTTGAATCTCATACTTGAAGCCAGGATGTGCAGGATTTTGCTATTACAATTAGTGTGCATGGTGGTAGCACCCTGAGACCTCAACCCCATTGTGCTAGGCACCTTACAAACACACATCGGAGATGGCTGCTACCCTGGAGAGTTAGCGTTCTGAGATGAGAGACAGCAGGTAGGTGTAGCCACAGATGGGGTGAGCATGTAGTAAAATAATTAAAATCATAATATGGATTGTGATTTTGGTTTATGTACAGAGGGAGTGTGGGAGTTAGGGTGGGTGGATGGGCTACCCGCCCTACTTAAACTGACGATAATGAAAGCCGTAGGCCTCTATAGCAGTCAATAGAACTAGTTATTCCGCACACAAACACACTCAAGCCCCTAATGATTCTCTATCCGTGGAGCCTTTTGACTCTAGCAATAATAGGCAGCAGTAAAGTTTGTAGTTTCTTCCTTCCACCTTCTCCAGCTGTCTGCTTGGGAAGATGCATCCGAGCTGCTGCCCGTGGTGGTGTAAGTGGCCCGTGCACTCCCTGAGTGATTCACAGGCATTGCTAAACAACAGGAATGAGCCCATGACTGCCAATGTGCACAAGCCAGCTGGCTAGCTTTGTGCTAATGCCAGTCAATCAGAACTACCATGTGCAGGCTGGTTGCGGTCAGAGTGCCGGGAGTCAGCGCAAAGTAGGAATATGAACTGGTGATGGCAAGGCCTGAACAGCTTGTGGGAGTTAGTTCAGTGCCTATAAGAAAGAAAGTTGGTCTCCCATTCCACACACCTCCATGGAAAGCATTTAATTGTAGGCTCCTGACTCTGTTGTGTAATATCAAGCCTTGTCTGTGGGTTTCGACATCCATCTCTGCAGTGGTAGCTGGCTTTATTATAGTCACATCTTATCTTAAGGATAGAGAGATAAATGCTCTCTCTCCAGTCTCTTGCCCCTCTACAGATGCACCAAAAGCCCACAGGAGGGTTGGAGCAGGGGTGGAGAATGTTATCCATACACAGAAGTCACGTGGCACAGTCACAAGTGAAAGGGGAGCTGGACAGAGCACTAACTCCAGGACTAGTCTTGCCTGTGAATGAGGAGCCATTAGGGAGTCTGAAGTTTGCTGTGTGATGAGACTGCTGACTTTATTCATCCAGCTGGGGCTGCCTTTGGCCTGCATCCAGGAGATGTCAAAGCTGCTGGCTTCAAATCTGCATCAAAAAGCCTCCTTACCCAGGAAACAGAAAACTGCAATGTAATGCTGAAGCAGAGCAAAAGTATCAGGATGACAAAAAACAAACAGCCACTGAAAGCACTGGAGGCAGTGAACAGCTGAGAGGTGGATGAAGGAATCTCAAATTAAACTGTCAGCAGGTGCAGGACCTGAGCTTACTCTGATTGTTTTCCTACAGCCAAGTCTGGACAGAGTATCTGCTTCCCCTTTTCTCACATTTTTTACAGTATTTATATTCTTCTTTGGATGCTCCTCCTCACTAAAGGCTTTGCTAGTTGAAGACTTGCTATCAAAAAGGCCCAGTCTATACAGCCAGAAAAATTCAGCAACAGTCAATGGGAGTTATACAAGCTACACTGAGTAACTTGCTTAACTCCCTTGACTCCCTAACTCCCCTTCAGCGTGGCATCTTCAGTGCGCTGCGCCAATGAGAACTGTGTTCCCGTCGATGCGGCGCTACGCCACTGGAGGGGGTGGTTTGACTAAGTCAATGCCTGTATTGACTTCACGGGGCTTAACTGAATGCTAAGATGATCTGGAAAGCCTGATCTGATTGTGTAGACTGTACGGTGGTAGATCAAGGGCCACAGGGCCCCTGGTCCTCCATCACTACTGCCCCTTCCCTGCCTGGCCCCAACCCTGCCACCAGCCTATGTCCCTGGTTCAGGTGGGCCAGCACTACCAGGGGGCCTGGGGCCAGAAGCCGGCCACAGCTTGGTTTGTTGGCCCCCAGGGGTGGCAGGGCCAACTGGCATGTGCGTTGTAGCTTCTAGTGTGGCCTGAAGGCCATGCCAGAGGCCGAACTGCATACGGCAGTCAGCCCCATCACCATGGGAGCCAACCAGCCAGGCCATCACTGGCCCCTCTGCCACCAGGGGTGGACCAACTGGCCCCGGGGTGGGGTCAGAGTGGTGAACAACTGTCTGCCAACAGGGCGGAGGGCCCCTCACATTGTGGTGGACCCCTGGGCAAGGGCCCAATTGGCCCATACAGTAATCTGCCCCATGGGCCTTAGACTTATAGTTGTCTAGTACGTACCACATAAAAGGAAATCTTTTTTTTTCTGCCTCTGGAAGTGGCTGGCTCTTTAAATCAGATCCAGCTACAAACACAGGAAGCAGTGTTAGACTCATCCTCTCATTCCAGGTAACACAAATGTTGAGGGAATTGAAAACCACCAGGTCAATAGGCACAGACTGTCTTAGAGCACCCTTAAATTTACTTAATCATGAACACTGTTCAGCAAACATTGTTTGTATTCCTGCAATCTCTACAGTGCCAAACTCAGATTATGGTCCCATTTTGTCTGAGGCCATATAAATGTATAGTAAGAGAGATAGGCCTTGGTCTGAAGAGCTTATCATCGACTTAAATGGTGGGAGAAAGAAAGTGTTAACCCCATTGTACCTACAGATAGCTGAGACATGCCAGAGGAAGTGACTTTCCAAGCCATGGCAAGTCTACAATAAAGCCATGATTTGAACCCATATCTCCTGATAGGAAGTGACTTAACCCTGAGATGCCCCAGGTATTAACTCTTTGTGAGTGTGAACACGTGCAGGGTTGTTGGGAATAGCAATGGAGAAAACTGGGACTGGGCTTCATTCTGCAGAAAAGCTTGCACATAAGATTTTGGGTTTTGAAAAACTTAAAAGCCAGAGATGGCTGGGATTTGGGTCTCATTTATGAGTCCCCTGTGTTCAGACAGGGTTTTGGATAAATTATTTCTACTTCATCTATAGTGCAAAAGACACCCGAGTTAGGGTTCTGATCTGCAACCCTAAACTCAAATCAGGGATGGATTGGAACAACTGAAGTTCAAAGGGTTTCACGTTCATTGTTTGGAGTTTGACACAGTTCTGGTTGAGAATAAATAATTTAATTGGCAATCTGGCTAAAAGAAATCATTCTCTTTCTGTGCTATGCATACAATTCAATCATGATTTTTACATGGAGAGCTCACAACCCCAGATCAGGAGTGGTCATGGCAAATCTAATCTTCAACACAACCACAAGCCAAACACATCAATATTGTATTTATTTTTGATGAGCACACCAGTGTCTAAGCTGCAGAAATGAACAGCTGCACAAATCATATACACTTCATCCGGATGACATCAGATGTGCCAAGATCCAATGCGCATTACTGTCATTTTCAAATCTGCTCATAACTTGAGACAAATCTCTATTTCCCACTCCGCCCACATAAAATTCTTTCCTTAGCATAAGCCCCATTTGCTCCCAATCAAACATCATCATCCTGGAATCCAAATAAGTGGAATTTTGTTTCTTTAAATGAATGACAGCATGTTATCTAAGCCAACTCATATTTTCATTACAGGACCTTTTACCGGGCAGTGCTGCAGAGGCCTAAATGAATATATGCATATAAGAACTTCCTGTCTTGCATCCCAAGTGCTTTTTCATTGATTAGCATTAATTATTTGCTCAAGTCAACATTTTCAAAAGCAGCTAGTGTGGGTGGGTGGCCAGTAGAATACATGTTAAAGGGGCCCAATTTTCAGAGGACAGCTACGCAGCACCTTTTGAGAACCATATCCTTTAAGACAGGGTTGGCAACCCCCAGAACCCATGCCAAAAATGGCACAGGAGCCAAGCCTGAGTGGCTCGTGGGGCCACTCAGATGCCATCTCGCTCTCCCAGATCCCCATTGCTCATGCTTCCCTGCTGGGGATCGCGGCCAGCAGGGAGAAGGAAGCTGCAGTGCGCAGCTCCTGACCCTTGCTGGCCCCAGCCCTGGTCAGGAGGGCAAGAGGGGCGTGGGGCTGGTTGGCCAGCCCAGAGCTGCTGCTGCCTGGGGGGGGGGGCAGAGATGTCCCTAGGGGGTGCAGGGCCCCCATGTAGCCCCCCTAGCAGTGCGGGGTGGGGCCAGCTGGCCCAAGGGAGGGGCAGGCCCCTTAGCCACTGCACTGGCTGTCCCATACCAAGCTGGCCAAAAGCGGCACCCAGCTCAGCTCTCCTGCTGCCCCCCACCGCCAGATGCACTGCTTTCAGCTCCGTGCCAGAGCAGCGGGGAGGGAGCAGGAGACAGCGCAGCCAGGGTGAGGGGTAGCCGTATGGGCCCCACACTGCCTTCTGCCCCTCCCTGCTGCTCCGGCACGGAGCCGAAAGCAGCACGCGTGGTGGGGGGGGAGTGCAGACTGGGAGCACTGGACCAGGTGCTGCTTTTGGCCAGCTCACCCAGTCCCTACCATTGGGGGGGTGCAGTTGTGCAGACCCCGTGCTGCCCTTCTTGGCACAACAGCATGGGGTCCCCAGAACTGCGGGGGCCCAGCGTGATCGCCCCCTCGAGGGATGGCCCTGGGTGGGATGCCGGGTGGGCCCAGCCCTGAGCCCAGAGGCCACCTGCCGCTGCCGGGTGTGGGTGCCGACCTCGGTTGCAAACCGGAGGCCTGGTCCCATCCTCTTTTGTCCGCTGAGGGTGAGGTGGGCAGGGCTGGCAAGGGGGCTGGCAAAGGTTGCCGACCCCTGCTTTAAGACATCTCACACCAGACTCCTAAAAAGTCACAAGTCACTTGTGAAAATCTTAGATTTGCAGTCAGCCACTAAGAAGTTGGTAGCGTGTAAGAACCTGAACAAAATATAAAGAAAATGGAACAGTACTATTTCCCTTTTATTGTCTCTTTTGACTTCACTTTTTTATGTGCACGATACCTACTCTCTCTCACTTCCTCCTTCTAAATACAAGTCAAACACAGGTGAATTTTAAAATTGGAGATGATTCTGCAAAGAAGCAATTCAGTAACAGTTTTCCCCCCCTCCCCCATCCAAATGTAGTAATTTATTGATTCAGCTAACAGTTTGTACCAAATAATAGTTGCTTTTCTCATTAAGCTGTTTTCATTACATCCTTTCTGACAGCATCAATATTAATATTAGGCAGCTTCAAACTGCTAAGCTGGGTGTTTAATCTCTAATCTCAATTCTCTGTTTTAGAGTTTTCCAGAATTCCTGGTTTGAGGATTCATTAGGAATTAGAGAGATTCAACTTTTCTTTCTTCTGCCAGTGGCAGCAGAGCCATAACGCTCTGTTTCAGCACCCCTTGCAATTAGCAGTGCCTGGGGCCAGTGGTGCGAAAAGCGCCCTTTAATGGAGCGGCTCTGTTGAGCCACTCCAGGGTGCCTCAGGCAAAGTCCCATTCACCTGGCCATAGTTATGGCTCTGTGTGGCAGGTATCTTTTGTGTATGAGCCCAAAAGGTTCCACGCTTTTTCTTTAGCATGAGTGGAGTTCTTCCCATCAGGCACACAAATAATATGTGTAAGCCTTCGACCATGTCATCTCCCTCCGTATATGTAACTTGCGGGCTGTATGGTTGCCTGGTGGCAGGAATAACAGTGTGTCTCGATAAACTTAATGACAGCTGGTCAGAAAGCCATATCAGTTTTGTTTTATTAAGAGAGCATGTAAAGGTGTTGGTTGGGGCTAAGGAAAATTTCTCCAGGTCAGGCATGCTAAAAGCGGGACTAGTAGGCTGGCTCAGATGCAGAGGGCATAGCCTGAGAAAGAAAAACATCAAACAAAAGTTAGCTCACTTATGTCTTAGCGATGAATTTGCTCACATGATGGCCTTTTCATTCAGCTGATTGAATTTCTACCAATAGAGTTTGCCTGAAGTATTTACAGACAGTGGATTTCAAGTTCACACTCACCTATTTATGTCAGCAGTGCTTCTATGCCCATCTGTTCAGCAAACAGAAACAAGACTATGTGACTTATCTGACCAATCACAACCAGGGAACATATCAAGTTATAGCTATTTACAGGAGCGGTCTTAGTGATTCTGGGGTCTGGGGCAAAAGTCAAGAGTGGGGGCCCCATCCTTGACTTTTGCCCTTCCAGCCCCACAGGGTCCCTGCCCCCCACCAGAATCTGCTGGCCTTGAGGGGGCTCCCGAACTTCCCCACAGGCTCCTGCAAACCCTCCATCTGACCCCCGCCAGGCTTCTTGTCCGCGCCAGCCTTGCAGAGGCCCCTGCTGCTGCCGAACCTGCCGATGGCCACCATGGGCCATCACCAGGCCCCATCACAGGCTGCCACTGGGCTCTCCAGCCCTGCCATGGGCTGCCACTGGTGCCACTGCCAGCCCCACTGCAGGTTCCCTGGCCCCACTGTGGGTCCTGCCATGGGGCTCCCCAGTCACTGAAGGGCCCCCCGCCCCACCACAGGGCTCCCTGGCTGCTGCAAGTCACCTCCATGGGCCACCTGGCCCCGCTGTAAGCTCCTGGAGGCTTCTCCTGGGACCTTGCGAGCCCCGGCCAACTCCCCTTGGAGCAATGTGGGGCCTCTTCTCCTGTGGGGCCCTGGGCAGCTGCCTACCCACCATGAGCACCTTTTGGATATTTGCAAGCGATTCAAAAAGAATAGCATTCGATGATGCTGTCATCTGGTCATGAGTAGTTTGTGAGAAGAAAGAGAGCCCTGATCTGAAGAAGTGAGTGATTACAAACTATTTTCTCAGCTCTGCTTGACAATGTAGAAGTTTGTTCTGGTTTATCCCAGGTTACACCATTAAAATGAATGGCACAGTACTGGGTATGTAAGAGGACAAACATTTGCCCCACATTTATAATTAAAATAGTAACAAGGGCATCTACTCAGCTCAAGAGCATCACAGGCCTAAGTGTCCTAGGTGGTAGACAGTTTGCAAGCTTTGCAAAGGAAGAAGTAGCAGCATTTTGTACTGTTTTGGAGGACACCAGCTACCACATCTTCTCATTCTTAAAGAACACCATTATGCACTAGGCAGTGATTACAGCCCCAAAATGATGCCACTCCACTGACTGAGCAGCACAGTGGTCTGGTCTGATTTGACTAAGGAGACCCCCACATATCCTCCTACCCCCAATCAGATGGGGTTTCTACATCTGTCGCTTGGTAACCATTAATGGCCTAATTCTGCCACCCATCATAATACCTTTCTCTAAGAGTAGTCCTATTGGTTTCCTTACTCCCTGAGTAAAATGCTATGCCATATGACTAAGGTTGATAGGAACTGAGACTTAAAAGATGTTTCACATTTAGGAACGGAGACAATTCTTACCAGAGATAAGCTAACCTTTGACCCTATTCCTCTTTTGGTCTGTAAACCACAGGCACACGTCACTGATGTTAACAGTCCACTGACCTCTCCAAGGATATTGGAGAAAGAAGACAGAGAAAAGAGAAATCTATTTCCTGGGCTGTGTAGCACAAAGGACTCTTACGCCAAATTCTTTTGTTCCTTCTACCCTTATTTCAGGCTTAAGAGGCACAAAAATCTGATCTTACTAATATTCCTGATACAATATTTACAGCCTCTATTAAATGGAGGGCTGTTTCAGCCCACAGCACCCAGAAAGGATACCTGCTCTCTGTTATTTCTTCTCCAGTTGATTCTAGCAATGACCAGCTCTGGCAGCTGGAGAAGATAGCTAACCCAGGGCTTGGTCAGTATTTACCACCCAGTGAACACTACTCTTGGCAGCGTTCAGACTGGGCCTCACGTTCCTCTCCATTTTGAAGAAACAAGCACTTTCTTTGAACTATTTCTTACTGAGTCAGCTAGTTGCAGGGCGGATGTTGAGGCAAATCACTGTTATTCTGGGCAGCCTGTTTCTTTTCAGAGCAGGAAAAGAGACAGACACCACAGCTGCTGCCTTATTATGGCAACCAAGAGTCAAGTAGTTTCCTTCAGAGTTGCCAACCATCCGTAAGTTTACAGACCGTCTGTAAAAAAAGCATGCAAATTTCCTGCAGTCCATGAGTCTGTAATTAAAAGAAAACATCTGTAAAACACCTTCCCCTTAGTCAGCCAGCACCAAGGAGGCAAGAGCTCAGCACAAGTAACCTGGGTAGCTGGATACTGCCTTCTGGCTCCTAGTGCTGGAAAACCTCCCCTTCTAAGTGGTGGGCTGCCCGGCATATATAGAATAGGACGCTCCAGAACTAGGACCCAGAAGGCACCGTGCAACTGCAGGGCGGCACTTCTGCACCCTTCATGGGTCTGATCCAAGGGGCAGGGAAAAGGGCAGGATCCAGAGTAAATGGGGCTGATGCGAGAGGGAGGGTCAGGCACGCTCTGTCCTTGCCCTTAAGTCACCAGTGCTCAGCAGAAGATGCTTCTGCACTCAGAGATCCTGGCAGAGCACCAAAGGGTGCAGGGAAGATCGAGGTACAGGCGGCCCCTCAGTGCTCATAGGGGGGTGAGTGCAGGCAACATTGCACGTGTAGCCCCTGATCCTGCCTGTTGTAGGACCCTGCCACTCTTCCCCAGAGGCTGGCCCATCTCTCCCCACCATATTC
Organism: Podocnemis expansa; assembly: GCA_007922195.1. Lineage (NCBI taxonomy): Eukaryota > Metazoa > Chordata > Testudines > Podocnemididae > Podocnemis > Podocnemis expansa. The sequence goes on along the minus strand of ML681997.1, from coordinate 12,269,455 downwards.
TAGCCCAGCAATCCTGTCTTTATACCTTCTCCTGTCCCTTGCCCCATTTCCTTCTCTACTCTTCCCATCTCTCCAATACAGCAGCCTTTGCTTTTCCTCTGCTTCGGACATTGTGATCAGATTTTAATAATGCAACCTTATTGTATTGGTTATGGTATTTTTAGTTAAAAGTTTACCATGTCAGTAAGAAACCTCGGTGTCAGAGCTTCATGTCAATAAAAAGTAAAAAGCAAGGTTGCCAACCTTTATGGCAGCCTAAATGGTCAGTCTCCAAGTGGGGCATTCGCTTCCTAAGCCATACTCACCTCCCCGGCCAGATGCTGGGAACTCCCACATGTGCATCACTATCAGCTGACTTGCTCAAAGTGTTTGAATACCCATATGTGCAGCAGCAATGAAAAAAAGCCAGACTGCTAAGAAACTTTAGAAAAGGGCAAGATAACAAGACAGAAAATATCATAATGTCACTATATAAATTCATGGTAGACCCACACATGGAACACTGCATACAGTTCTGGTTGCCCCCTCTCTGACAAGATGTAGTACAATTGAAAGTATGGAGAAGGGCAAAACAATGGCTGAGGGTATGGACTGGCTTCTGTATGAAGAGAGATTAAAAAAAAACTAGGACATTTCAGCCTGGAAAAGAAACAGTACAGTGAATATGGCGAAGGTCTATAAAGTCATGGCTAGTGTGGAGAAAGTAAACAGGGAAGTGTGAGGGAGCAAATAACACAACACAAGAACCAGGAATCCTCCAACGAAATAAATAGGCAGGAGGGTTCAAACCAAAAAAGGAAGTATTTCTTCAGTTAACCAACAATCAACCTGTAAAATTCATAGCTAAGGGATTTTTGATGGCCAAACATATGACAGGGTTCAAAAAAGAATTAGATGTTCATGGAGAATATGTTCACCCATGACTATTAACCAAGTTGGTCAGAGAGGCAGTGCATGCTCTGGGTGTCCCTAGCATCTGACTGAAGTTGGCGGTAGATGACAAAGGATGACTGCCTAGTCTAGTCGTTCCCTCTGAAGCACCTGACACCGGCCATAGTCGGAAAACAGGATACTGACCTCAGAGACAGCTTTTGGGGTTAGATGAAGCAGGCTCACACATAGGACCCCCAGCAGTAAGGGCTATTTCCCACAGTAAGAACCACTACAACAGCATGTTTACATCATCTGTGGGCTGTGGGACAGTCTATACATGACACAAATTTTCTGAACAAAGATTGCTACATTTGTAGAGAAACCTGGATGTCTGGGGCCAAAACCACAGTCTGTTATTATGGCTGAGCAGGTTTAGCATCAGACAGGCCATGTGGTGCTTTCTGCTTATAACTTCATTTCCCATCTCTCAGATCTCTTATGTTTGATACCAGTAAGTGAAGCACTATTCCAAACTGATGTGGCCAGCAATTTTCAGGAATATATTCAGAGAACTGCAAGTTCCAATTGTACTTTTTTTCCGCTGACAAACTCCCCAGTTTGAACTTTCCAGCCTGTTATTCCAAACTATGCTGGTATTAATCAAATTAATGATATCTGGTTATCTAGAGAAATCAATATTCTATGGCAAAAATAGAATCCTGCAGTTAACAGTGCACTGTGAAATATCTGTATCCATGAGTCCTATCTGACAATGTAAATTGCCTCTTTTTTTTTTTTTTTGGTCAATTCTCTGGCAAAGGAAAAATAGTATAATAAGGGTTATTGAAATCTTGTAGTCCTTCAAGGAGAAAATAACTTTGTTTTTTGCTTTGTTAGTGTATGTGTACAATATTAGTATGCCCAGGGAATCCAAGGACAGCCACAAAATGAGAAGAGATAAGTAAATATGAAGAACTAGGCTTTTGTATTTAAATATTTGCTTCTAGAACAAAAATAGATTAAATATCAAATTGCAGCCAGGACTCACTTTAGATTTCTGGACATATGCAACTGTATAAAGGTGGGGGGGAAAATCTATGAATGATTTCTCTCCAGTTCCACTAAAACTGCAACAAAGAACCTCTGTCCTGTGGGACTGACCCATTTTAAGTCTCACTAGTGTCCTGAGTGTGGAGTTGTTTGCCTTAGTTCCTAAATCTTACAGTAGCAATAAGGAAAATTCAGTGGCAAACAAAAAATTATTGTCTCTTTTAGAGCTCCTAGGACTTTGTCTACGTGATTCCAGCAATTTACATGAGAAAGGTATGAATTTTAAAGTATACCAGCTGGCCTGTGAAGTGGGCATGTTGCTCCTGAACAAAAATAATTTGGGGTACAGGCCCCCAAACCTTTGCCATGGTGCCAGGTCTCCCCATGCCCAGCCCAGAGTTGCTCTGAGCTTCCTTGTGCCCTACAGCACTCAGTGTTGCTCCCAACAGGCTCCCTGGGGCTCGCCTCCCCTGTGCCAAGGGGCAGGACTGCTCCTGGTGGGTTCCCTTGGGCCTCCCCACCCTGTGTGGGGCCTGACATTGCTGCTGGCAGGCAACCCTGGGCCCTGCATGGCCCCTGCCTGAGCCCATGAGACTGGCTCCTACCAGGTCCCCTACACCACACGTCTGGTTCCTGGTGGCCCCCTTCCTCAAGTGGCAGTCCCCCAGCTCTGTGTGGTTGGCTCCTGGCAGGTCTGCTGCCTGTGAAGCAGCTGACTGGATGCCTGATGTGTGAGTGGACAATAAAAGCAGGATAGGATCAGAAACTAAAATAGGGAAGGACTAAGTTAAAAATTAGCTAGAAAAAGTCAGATGTCTTCAAATCACTAGGGCCTGATGATATGTACCCTCGAATAGTGGTTCCCAACCTGTGGGCCGTGGACCATTGGTGGTCTGCGAGGATACTGAAGGTGGTCCATGGGGGGGCAGATAATGTAACTAATATAATCCCATGTACCTCTTATGTATCATATTTCATATTACATTATTATTCACAATGTAATTTGCTTCAGAAACATCCTTGTGCAATATAACATTCTCTGGCTATGTTGCCACCCAATCCCCTGCCACTGGCTCTGCAGAGCCACTGGCAGAGGAAGAAAGCCCCCATGGCAGCGATGGGGGGTGTCCCTCTTCCCCACCGCTGGACAGGCAGTGGGCCAGGGATCAGGACGCCCCTCTCCCCCACCACTGGCCGGGTGGTGGTGGTGCAGGATCAGGGGTGGCGGGGCAGGGATCAGGGCACCCTGCATCCCTGCAGCTGGCCAGGCAGTGGCACAGGGAAGAGGGGTGTCCCAATCCCTGCCCCGCCCCCTGGCCAGCAGTGGGGATGCAAGGTGCCCTGTTATCTGCCCTGGCACCTGGCCAGCGGCAGGGATGCAGGGTGCCACTGATCCTTTGCCAAGCAGCTGGCCAGTTGCGGGGATGCAGACCACCCTGGTCTCTGCCCTCCCGCCCCCAATCTCCAATCCCCACCACCTGGTCAGCTGTGGAGTAGAGGGGTGCCCCCCATTTCTGCCCTGGGGGCTTTTTTCCTCTGCCAGTGGCTCTGCAGAGCCAGTGGCAGGGGATTGGGTGGCAACATGGCCCTGCCAGGGGGCCATGTTGCCACAACTCCCATGGTGCCCCTCTCCTGAATCAAAATAGTAGCCAGCAGTGGGGATGCAAGGTGCGTCTGCAGGGAAGAGGGTTGCCCTGATCCCTGCCGCGCTGCCTCGGCAGCGGCAGGGAAGAGAGGTGCCCTTCTGCCCAGCCGCTTGGCCAGCAATGGGCATTTAGGGTGCCCCCGATCCCCTCCCTCCACTGCCTGGCCAGCGGTAGGGATGCAGAGATCAGGGTGGGAAGCAGCGGGGAAGAGGGGCACCCTGAGCTCCATTCACTGCCAGCCAGCCAGTGGCAGGGGAAGCATAGCAGCCGATCCCTCCCCACTCTCCAGCCCTGGCCAGGGTGCTGAGGGGGCTGGCCCTCCTTCTAGGGTGCCATGCACCCTGGGAGGAAGGTCAAACCCTTCCAGTCGAAACAATGTTGTTTTGAAACAATGGGTCCTAACAGCATCGTTTCAAAACAACCGTTTCAATTGGATGGCTGTTTCGTTTTTGGGGGAGGTTTTAATGTAAGTTTCATTGATTCAATAAGAGGGAGCTCCTCATTTCGAATCAATGAAACAGTGGTCGTTTCACTTTAAATATAATGTGTGGACATAGCCTCTGACTTTAAATAGTGGTGCCTTTGCATGATGTCAGTGTGAACTGAGAGGTTTTTGCACATTTACCAGTTAGAACATGGCCTGCAAAAGCTTTCAATTTCAATGTAGTGGTCCACATAAAGGAAATGGTTGGGAATGGCTGTCCTAGAATACTCAAGGAGCTAACTCAGGAGATATCCAAGCCATTTCTTATCTTTGAAAAATCAAGGGAGACTGGAGAGGTCCCAGAGGGCTGGAAGAGAGCGAATATAGTGCCCATCTATAAAAAGGGAAATAAGGACAACCCAGGGAATTATAGACCAGTCAGCTTAACCTCTGTACCAAGAAAAAATAATGAAGCAAATAATTAAGGAATCCATTAGCAAGCATCTAGAGGAGAATAAGATGCTAAATGATAGTCATTATGGATTTGTCAAGAACAAATTGTGTCAAAGCAACCCAATACTTTTCTATAATGGGGTAACAAGCCTTGTGAATAGAGAGGAAGCAGTAGATGTGGTGTATCTAGACTTTAGTAAAGCTTTTGATACAGTCTTGCATCATCTTCTCATTAAAAACCCAGGGGATTACAGCCTGGATGGAGCTACAATAAAGTGTGTGAAAAATTGGTTGGATAACCACTTCCAGAGAGTAGTTATCAATAGTTCACAGTCATGCTGGAAGGGCATAATGAGTAGGGTACCGTGGGGATCCATGCTGGGTCCAGTTCTGTTCAACATTTTCATCAATGATTTGGAGGATGGCATAGAGAGTACACTTATAAAGTTTGCCGATGATACCAAGCAGAGATGGGTTGCAAGTTCTTTGAAGGATAGGATCACCATTCAAAATGATTTGGACAAACGGTGAAATGGTCTGACATGAACCAAATGAAATTAAAGACAAGTGCAAAGTACTCCACTTAGGAAAGAACAATCCATTACACATATACAAAATGGGCAATGACTGCCTAGGAAGGTGTACTGCACAAAGGGATCTGGGGGTCACAGTGGGCCACAAATTAAATATGAGTCATCACTGTAATGCTGTTGCAAAAAAAGCAAACACCATTCTGGGATGTATTAACAGAAGTATTGTAAGTAAGACACAAGAAGTAATTTTTCTGCTCTACTCAGCCCTGGTTAGGCGTTAGCTGAAGTGTTTTTTCCAGTTCTGGGCACCTCATTTCAGGAAAGATGTGGACAAATTGGAGAAAGTCCAGAGAAGAGCAACACACCTGACTTATGAGGGAAGATTGAAAGAGCTGGGTTTGTTTAGTCTAGAAAAGAAGTGATGAGAGGGGACATGATAACAGTTTTCAAGTACCTAAGAGATTGTCACAAGGAGGAGGAAGAAAAATTGTTCTCCTTAACTACCATTGATAGGACAAGAAGCAATGGACTTAAATTACAGCAACAGTCAGGGTGAGTGATCAATGGAATAAATTGCCTAGGCAGGCTGTGGAATCTCCATCATTGGAAGTTTAAGAGCAGGTTAGATAAGCACTTATCGGAGATGCTTTAAGAGGGTACTTGGTCCTGCCATGAGTGCAGCTGACTGAACTCAATGACCTTTCATGGTCCCTTCCAGTTTCTATGCGTCTAACTGCCATTCTCTGCTGCCCTGACTTGCGGCTTATGCTTGTCTCCCTCTTGTGCAGAAATGTATTTTTATGACTTTAAAGTGTCAGGGACACTGAATATAGCAATTGCACCATTGCCAGCATGCTCCTTACACCTTGAGCTTGACAGCTTTTGACAAAATGGAAAATCCTGAAGGGACTATAGTGACTTTGGCAGGTTTATTCTTCCTCTTGCATACAAATAGTTTCAATAAACAGCAGGAGAGGAAAAAGAAGCTAGAAGGAAAGATAAGTTAACTATGAGGAGAAAGCATCAATAACAGTGACATTTAATATCATTTTTTCTTTTAATAGAGCAAGTTATGATTCCTTTGAAGTATTTCATGTCGGGCGCTGGATTAAATCCTCAGCATATATGGACTAGTAGAGCTCTACTGAAGGCAATGGAGCTATACTGAATTACACCAGCTGAGCATCTGGTTCTACAAATGCTGCCTATCCCCAGGCTCTAGACACGGCTGTGTTTTTCTGAAACACACAACTTCATTAGACTGATTTATTGTTTAACTAGAACAGGTTATAAACAAAAACTTTATTAGATTCATAGATTTCAAAGCCATAAGAGACTATTTTGATCATCTACTCTGATCTACATAACAGCCCTTAAAATGTCCCCGAAATAATACATAAAGCAGATCTTCTAAAGAATAATCCAATCCTGGTTCAAAATTTGTCAGGGATGGAGACTACACCAGCACCCTTTCTAAATTGTTCCAGTGCTTAATTACTGTCACTTTTTAAAAAATTATACCTTATTATTGGTTTGAATTTGTCTAGCTTCAACTTGCAGCCATTGGCTTGTGTTATACCTTCTATGCCCAATTAAAGTCCCCCCTGTTAAATAATTGTTTTTCATGTAAATACTCAGAGACTAATCAAGTCACCCTTTAACCTTTTCTTTGTTAATCTAAATAGATCAAGCTCCTTACAGCTATCACTACAAAGCATATTCTTAAATCCTTTAATTATTTTTGTAGTTCTGATTCCTCTTTAATTTTTCAGTTGTAGCCACCAGAACTGCCCACAGTATAATCCAAGAGTTTCACACTCATTTGATGTCAGGAGTGGCATTGGAGGGCAGGACACTTAATGAGGGCCAAAGTGTGTCCCTCAGCCAATTGGCCTGTTGGGGACCCCTGCCCTCCACGTGAAGGGGGTAGGGTGGAGTGGGCCAGCCCAGAGGCCAGGCTCCACACTCTTGACCCTCCACTTGCCTTTGACTTGCTGACAAATTCAGCGCAGAAGCTAAGGGGCAGCTGGGCAGGCTCCGCACTGCTCCACTGGCTGCAATGTACCAAGAATATCTGGTGTCCACAGGCCAAGTCACATTTGCTTGTCCCCCACCTCATGCCCTGCACCCACCCCATGCAGCCCCTCTTCCACAGACTGTTGGCAGGGTGGGAGGGCTATGGCCCCTGGGATGCTGGAGCAGGACCAGATTAAGGCACAGCCTTTAGCAGGACTGAATCGAGACTATGGATTCTTTTCCCATTACAAAGGGTAATTTGACTTCAGGCTTCCCATGGTTTGAGCCTGTAAACTGCTCTGATTTGCTGTTCCTGTATGACCTGATCCTATGTTTTACACCCCCTTGCATTTAGTTTCATTCCTTTCTGTAATTTCACCCATCTTCGAAGCATCTGAGGAAGTGGGATCTTCTCCCACGAAAGCTCATGCAAAAAATAAATCTGTTAGTCTTCAGGTGCCACACAACTCCTTGTTGTTTTTTCACTGGACTAGACTAACACGGCTATCCCTTTTAAAATTGCAAAAATCCAGCCAAGTGGCAGGCTGCTGCTGCTTACTTTCATCAGCCTGCCTGCCCCATTCCTGAGCAGCCTGGGTGCAGGGTAGGGATACCGTGAGCCACGGCCTCTGTCCATGCCCCACAACAGCACCAGCCTCCCTCCCAGCATCATCAGATCATGGCCCTCCTACAGCCCCCCAAGCACCCCGGGCTTGAACCCCCCCCCCCCCCCGTGGTCTTCCTCCACAGCACCAGCCATGCCTCCTCTCTCCACACAGTGCTGGGCCAGCCAGAGGCCTGGAGCGCCTGACCTAACATGCACCCCTAGCAGGGGAGGAAATGGGGGGCACCATAAGGGTTGGCAGCCTGCCCCCCCCCAGCCTTGATCCAGTCCTCCGCTGGATGGCGAGAGAGCGTTGGAGGGGGCAGAGGCCACCCTGCCTCCGTGGGAGAGCATGCGGCATTCCTGCCTGCCCTGCCCCCTGGCCAGCTGCCCCCCCAGGGGGCAGAGAGGGGGCCAGTGTGTGGCTGCTGCTATCAGGGGCAGGGCCCCGGAGAAGCCGCATTCAGAGGAGTTCAGGCTTCTTCATCCCCAGCATGCACTGAGCAGAGGCGGCTTCACCGCCAGGTTCTGACGAGGGCTGGGGGAAAGCTGGTGGTGACCTGGCCCGAACGCCGCTGAACAAGCCCTCTCCAGGGCCTTGCCCCCAGAAAGCAGACATCAGGTGGTGGATGGGGCAGCTGACTGGGACACAGCAGGCAAAAATGCCACCTACTCCACCCTAGAAGGAAGGTGGCCTTTGGTCCTGGCTCCCCCTACGGTTCTGGCTCCCCCTCCAGCACCCCCATGCCAAATATCTGGCCCTTGCACTGGGGCAGGGGAAGAGGGTGAGACAGGGCAACCCAGAAGCAGGGCACCTTGCTCCCGTCTTGCCCCTGGGCCGACTGCTCCGCCCCAGGGATGAAGCACATTGGCCCAGAGTCTGACCTCTGTGTTCCTGCCCCACTCCTTGCCTTTGGCTGGCTGCTGAAGGCAGCAGGAGAGTACAGGTCCCGGGGTAGTCACCCAGTTTGCCCCTCCGCCCCCCGACAGCAGGGGTTGGGGGACTGGCCTGCAGGCATCTCCAATCCAGATGTGGCCCATAAGTCATAACTTTGACACTTCTGGTATAATCCAAGAGTAGTTGCACCAGTGCCACACAGAAAGGAAAATAACTTCTCTACTCCTACTCTGTATTCCAGTGCATCCAAGGACCATATCTACCCTTCTGGCCACAGCATTTTACTGGAAGCTCATATTCAGCTGATTATCCACCATGACCCCAAATCTTTTTCAGAGTCGCTACTTCCCAGGATAAAGTTGCTTATCCTGTAAGCATGGCCTGTTCTTTGTTCCTAGATATGTTTACATCCAGCTCCATTAAAACTCCCCCTATTCACTTGTGCACAGTTTACCAAGAGATCCAGATCATTCTGTATTAATCACTTGTTTTTGTTAATTACCATTCCCTAATTTCCCTAAATTCTGCCAACTTTATCAGAGGCAATTATATGTTTTCTTCCAGGTCATTGATAAAAAGGTTAAATAGCACAGGGCCAAGAACAGAGCTCTAAGGGTCCACCTCTAGAAACATATGTGTTTGATAATGAGTGCCCTTTACAGTCGCATTTTGACACCTATGAGTTAGCCAGCTTTTACCCAATTAATGGGTGCTCTGTTAATTTTTGATCTTTCTATTTTTTAATAGAAATGTCAGGTGGAATCTAGTCAATATCTTACAGAAAGTGCTTGCTTACTCACTCCCTAATATCACTCTTACCTTTATCAACCAAACTTGTAATCTGATCGGAAAAAATATACCAAGTTAGACACGATCTATTTTCCATCACCCGTGTTGATTAGGATTAATTTTATTAACCGTGTTTATAGCCTTTTTCAACACTGGAACAATGTTATCTTTCTTCCAGTCTTGTGGAACTTCCCCAGTGTCCCGAAAATCATCATTAGTGGTCCAGCAATGTCTTCAGCCAATTTATTTTTTTAAAATTGGCATCCAGGAATTAATCTGCACCTGCTGATTTTTAAATGTCTGCATTTAGCAGCCACTGTTTAACACTCTCCTGAGATACTAGTTGACTAGAAAGAGTGCTATCATATGATGAGATTACATCATCTTTTTTCACTCATATACAGAACAGAAATATTTATTGTACACTTAGCTATAACACATAGCTATCTTCACTTCCCTTCTAAACCAAGTCAGTCAATACGGCTTTTTTCTTTGGTTGTAGGATTGTAGCTTTTGGGCATTTAGTAAAGTGTTCTTAAACAGTTTCCAGTCATCAGTCACTTTTTTTCTGATTAAATTCTCCCTCCAGTTGATTTGGCTCTTGTTTTCAGCTTTGTGAAACTGGCCCTTTTAAAGCAGGAAGCACACACACCCAGCTTTGGATTTTATTCTGTTTGTATATTACAAATGTGATCACTCACAACCACTTGTACCTAAGCTACCATTAATTTTCAGCTGTGACGTCAGTTGCTTATATCTGTCAGGATGATAGCTAAGACAGAATTCACCTTTATGGGTTGCAACACTGTGTGTCAAAAAATTGCCATCTGGAATATTTAGCAATTCCAAGGATTTTTAATTTTGGCTGCAGGAGCCTTCCAGCCTGTGAAGTCCCCCATGATCACTCAGCTTTTTAACTCTCCATGTTACAGATAGGTATGTAAGGAGGAAATCATCTTGTTGCCTACTCTGATTTGATGGTCTTAAGCAGACACCAACACATACCCCATTTTGAGCTTCATCTGGTATAACATTGATCCATAAGCATTCAGATAATTTTCTTCCAAGTTATCAGTCACTCAGGACCGACAGGTGCCATCATCTTTTGCCCACTTGATCCTTCCTAAATAGACTTTAACCAAGCATTTCAACAATTCAATTGTGCAAATCAGTCCATCACATTTCAGTAAAACCACATAGATCGAGTCCCTGCTCTTAAATGAGCCATATCAATTCCTCTGGTTTATAACTCAGGCTCCTAGCATTGGTGCATAAGCAATTAAGACATTTCTTCTCTTCATATGCTTTGGTTCCTTTTAATTGTGTTCTCAACTTCTTGCTTCTGTGCTAAATGAGAGCTCATATCATCTCTCTTTTTACCCTACCCTTTTATTATTAGTTTAACACCTTCCTGACTACTCTGGCTAGCTTGTTTCAAAGGCAATTGGTGCCCCTCCTACTGAGATGGTGGCATTGTATTGTTTGGATACCCTTCCTTAGGATTTTGGGTGGAAATGCTAACAAGATAAAACTGGACTGAGATAAGTACAGGACTTTTCAACCACTGAGCCCAAGACAATTAAAAAGCAGTCCAATGAGATCAATGCATACACGTACGAGAAGATAGTCTCATGGTTAGAGGATCAGACTGGAACTCAGGAGACAAAATTCAATCTCTGGTTCTGCTACAGATTTCCTGTATTTATCTTAGGTGATATTTTCCCTACTTTCCTACTGCTTTCCAGTTTTTTCCAGTTGGAAAACAAAGTATGAAAAAGTAGGTCCCAGGAGGGAAAGAGGGGGGAAGTCCCAAAAACTAACAATAGAAATCCAAAAAGTGTTTTCTTTCTAAAAACTGAAACAAAGCATTTTTATTTTGTTTTGAAACTAAACGAAAATTCTTTTTCAAAATGTTATTTCAAAACACCACAATGAACATATTGGTTGTGTTCACACAGCCTCCTTATTCCGAAACAACGGAGGTTGTTTCAAAATCAGGTTTCGGCTGTTCACATGACTCACGGTTGTTTCGAAACAAGTTAGACCTAGTCTGTGGGTGAAACAACGTTGTTTCACAATGGTTGTTTTGCAACAACGCCGTGCGAACGTGTTGTTTCAAAACAATGGTGGCTTCGAAACGACTTGTTTCAAAACAACCATCGTCTGAACATGTTGTTTCGAAATGACGGTGAGCCGTTTCGAAATAACTGTTGTCCAGAATTGCTATTTCAGTTCCGGCTTTTCTCCTTATTTCGAAGTGACTTTTTTGCTAATTCAAAATAAGTCACTTCAAAATAAGGCGTTATTTCGATACAAGTTGTTTCGGAACAACTATATTGAAATAACCCCCTGTGTGAGAACACAGATTGTGTCAATCTGCATAGAAATGTTCCCTGAAAAATCAAAAAGTTTTCACTGGAAAATTTGAAATTGGTCCCTGGATCATGGCAGCACACAGTGACTGTGACTCAGGAAGCATAAGTCTTATATAAGTCTCCCATGTAAGATCTGGTGCCTAATGCTGCAGCCTAGGCCCTTCCTTAGTCTAGTTCCCCTCACTATCATTATACAGGAGCATTTCCCTGGCAACGAAAAGGCGACAGAAGACCTCTCAGTGTTCTCCTCAAAGGAGCAGGAAGGAGAAGATGCAGCTGTGCAGCTTATTGCTTGTGGATCACGGTTTTCAAATTGAGGACTGAAGCAAAAGTGAGGATTTGGAGGAGAAGGAGGACATATTTTGTTTCAGGTGTTTGCTCTTTTTTTTCCCTGAGACTTTTGCTGCCTATTATCAGTTAGCTGTCTCTTTCATTCCAATCACCCTGGCCCCATCAGCACCACAGTATCATTATTTCCATCTCTGCATTTTTAAACTGCCTAAACTACACAGCTTTTCTTCCTCTCCACATGGTAGAGAGGGTGGAGTGAGAGGTCAAGCTTCAAATCTTACCATCCCCTCTAAGCAAACAGTCATCTGCACCTATGCACCATCCCTGTCATGTGAGACATGCCCTGGGATTAAAACGGGCATGATGTCTTTATGAATGACTAAGTCTTGACCACCATCAAGAAGGCACCCGACTGGGAGATTTCCACTTTCCAAAGTAGCCTGTGGAGGAGAGACATTGCTGAATACCACAGTGCTGTTATCCTCTCACAGCATCCATTTTGTGGGCTCCATGAAGGAAGGCAGATTATTTACAATGGGGCACCCTCACTACCTTCTCGGGTAGCAGATGCACCTGTTGGAAGGGGATATGGGAGGTGAAATGAGAAGAGAGAGACCCACTCCTCTGACATGGAGTTGAGGATGAAGCTGTATTTTCAGAATGTATTGTGTAGCCAAATAATGATAACCTACTCAGAGGCTACAAGATCAAGTTCTTTTCTCCCACTCTGGGTCCATAATACCCCCCTTAAAAATATATATATCAAAGACTGCATCACAATTCCCCAGGAAATGGGAAGATAACAGCCCCTCATTGATATACATTATATTAAGTGTAGTTGGTATACATCATTTTGCTATGGTTTGGAGTCACTCACTGAGCTCATCTTTGCCTTTTGCTCTCTATTATATACTTAAAGGAGAAATTCTGTGTTTCATGTGGGGGCCAGGGGAGAGGGGAAAAATCACTGAAACAACAGTAAACATTTTAAACACATTCCAAATGCTTATATGTACTTTATTTTAGTCAGAACATCCTCTATTACTGAAGGAGAGAAATTCATGTTAAAAAGAAATAAATACTAGAGTTAGACAAAGAATTAAATAAATTATTTGCAAGTAAAATATTCATCAGCTGACTAGCAAAAACATTACAGGGCCAAAACCTGAACTGAAGTCAAGTGGTAAAAAAATAGCATTAACCCTGGACCTCAAATTTGAAGGTCAAAAGGGACTATGAGGATCATCTAATGTGACTCCCTGCATAATAATTTTAGCCCAGTAATCCCTGAAGTAATCCCTGAATTTTAGTAGCCTGTGATTAAACTAGAGTATTTTTTTATAAAGACATAGAGCCTTGATTTAAAGATTTTAGTTGACTTCAATTGTATGCCATCTTATGGAACACAATGGGTAGAAAACATACACAGACCATTTCAGAAAGAGTGCCTCTATAAATTAGATTAATTTATAATAAAGAGCAATGTATCTGTACTTACGGGTTGGAATTTCTGGAATATTGTAACAAATTATTATTATATCTATCTTAGATTAGAGCAGTGGTTTTCAAACTTTTTTCTTGGGACCCAGTTGAAAAAAAGTCATTTGTGCCCACAACCCAACAATTACATCTTTGAGCAATGCGCTCCAGTCTTTTGGCAGTGTCAGAAGGGGGTGCTGCAACCTAGTGCCTGAGGATCTGCAAACCAGTGCTAGGTCCCAACCCTAAATTTGAAAACCACTGGATTAGGGTACTATCACACTCAATGTATACAATAACCACCTGTAAATCCAGCTGGCCTATTTTAATGCCATTTTAGAAGTGACTTCTTTCAGGAAGTAGGGGAGAATTAATAAATATGCCTTGTCACTTACTTCAAGCACCCAGCGCACAATGGGTATGTCTACACTGGTGCCTTAGGTCAATTGAAGGAATGTTAAGTTGACCTACAGACCCCCGCAGTCACACTGGGCTTTTATTAGGTTGACTTAAGCGCTTCCTTAAGTCAACTTAATACCACCATCTCTTAAGTCAACCTTATTAAGTCGACTTAAGTCAGTGTAGATGGGGAAAAGCCTTTAAATCAACCTAATTGGTCTCCAGGCCCCCTCCCAGAGCTCCTGGTCACCAGGAAGGGTCAACCTAGCACCTGCCAGTGTGGATGCATGCAGTTGACAGGAGTTTTCAATGTGGACTCTCTAAGTCAACTTAACAAGGTTGACTTTAAATCATCTTAGCCCTAGTCTACACTGGGGCCAGTTTTGGCAGCAGTCAACCGGCAATTATGAAAGGAACGTAAAATTCCTTGAGTAACTGCTGGTGACTTTTTTAGATGCTGGTACACATTCGGGAAACCTGACCACAAATTCCTTGTGGTTGTCTTTCCTGTACGCCCCTTGGTTCCCAGGACCTCTGGGGCCAACTTCCAGGAGCAGAGTAACAAGTTCAGACTGACTGCTAACCACTCCTGGAACGCCGAGCCAATGGCCATGATTTTGCCACCATTAGTATAGAAGCACCCTGAGAGTCAACCTTGTTAAGTGAACTTAACAGAGCGTCCAGTGTAGACATACCCAATGAGAGGTCGGATGGGCCAGGGATTAGTCTAGAAGCTGGGAGTCTTGAGTTCAATCAGCTGGTCTAATACAGATAAAAATTTTTAAAGGTATTAGGTATTTTAAAATTCCTAACTGATGTAAGGATCATAGTGCTGTTAGTGACTGCCTGATCATCTGCTACTGCTCTCAGATGCTTATGGCTAAATTATTGCAAACATACACACCCAATAACTGCTTTTGTAAATTCACTAAACAGAGTGGTTAAAAATTATACACTCAGCAAGCACCCAGCAGAGTAACCTCTTAAGGGTGGAAATGAATTCTGGAGTGTCTGAGTGGAAATAGCTTTTAACAAACAGGATGGAGTCTAATGAAAGATCAATGCCTATTGTGAGTGTATTATCCCTCACTTCGGGATGCTGAAAAAGACACTCTCCTATGCGAGCTGGGTCTCAGAGAGAGAAAAGACACATTGTCAAAAGAAACAAGGAGTTCTGTGGCATTTAAACTCTAACAAATCTATTTAGGCTTTAAGTGCCACAGAACTCCTTGCTTGTTTTGCAGAACTAGACTAACATGGCTACCCCTTTGAAATCGTCAAAAGTAGAATCAGAGAGAAAGAAGTGCCCTTGATTCTGGGCTAGCATTCTTTCCAATGTGAATGAGGGTTACACTGTGCTCAAAGAGAAGTATCGGCTTGCCTAATCCTATCTTATATTTACTTTTCTGATTTTAATTTTCACCCAGCCTTTGAATTCTTTAACTAATGCACATCATGCACTGATGTAACAGCCAATAAAAGTCACTCCCTCACCATCATGCCTAATTAAGCGAAGCCCAGGGCAAGACAGACAATCACAAAAAAGGCCCTGAACTACACCAGTCTGAAACTCTGACACAGAAGCAGAAATTCTAGAGTCAAGAGCCCTCCATAATCAGCACCCTGCCACTAGCCACAAACATGCAGACCCAGAAAGCATGCTTGCTGCTCTCCTCTCTCACACCGATTTCAGCTATCGCAGTAACACAAAGGCAGGTGGTCTCTTGAGAAACTCTGAAACTGAATAGGAGAAACATCATCTCCTTTAAATAGGCAGGCAGATGCAGGTTGCAGTAGGGTCCTGATTCAAAGCTCATTCGAGTCAATGGAAAGGTCTGCAATGACTGAAATGGGCTTTGGTTAGGTTTTAGCTGAGATATCTATTTGGCTATGTTCACACACAGGGGGTTATTTCGATACAAGTTGTTTCGATACAAGTTGTATCGAAATAACACCTTATTTCAAAATAAGTTAATTCAAATTAACAGTTTGTTAATTCGAATTAAGGAAAAAAGCAGGAATCGAAATAGCAAGTTCAGACAACAGTTATTTCGAAACGAGTCACTGTCATTTTGAAACAACATGTTCAGATGGCATTGTTTTGAAACAATAGTTTCGAAACAACGTTGTTTCGTCCCCACATGGGGTTTAAGTTGTTTCAAAACAACGCTGTTGTTTCAACATGATGGAACCCGTTGTGTCGAAACAAGAGTGCGTCGTGTGAACATGGCCTTTCTTATTTCGGAACAACCTCTGTTGTTTCAAAATAAGACTGCTGTGTGAACACACCCTTTGTGAGCTGTATTGGAGCTAAAATCATGAACTGGTTTCACACACTGCACAGGAAGAAAACCCACATCTCTGTTGCCAGTCCCAAAACTAATTAACTAACAGACTGGATGAAGAACAGAATAACTGATTTGTGAATTAACTACTTGAATGAGAGTCACTGTTAGGCGGGGACCCTAGTTATCAGTACCTTCCCCCATCTGTATGGCATGTATTTTTGTCAGTGCCAACCGGCCGGGACTGCTGACATCAGCAAATACCTGTGCCCATCTCCGGAGTTCTGCCTATTGAAAAGTTTCAGTTAGTTGGGACACTCAAAAGCTGCAGCTTGTGTCGAGAGCAGCTCTCCACCTTCAGACGTGCCCATTAAATGATTAAATGATTATTATGCCTGTGTTTAACACACTATACTCAATACCAGTCAACTGTCAAGGATAATCCTAGCTTTAAAAGATCTGGGGTTCTGTTTCCTCCAAGCCTGCTTCTCTGAATCAGAGTTTCTGCACTCATCTCAGTTGCTTCTGCTATCTGAGCCAAGGGTAACACCAATGGGAACTAGGAAGCAGGGTGTTCTTGGCAACAGACACTTCCCTTCTGGAGCTTGTTCTGAAAATATATTTAATTCTGAGCTTGGCCAAATGCAGAAAGCTGTAAAATGTGCTTCCATGTTCCAGGTTTTTGCAGATCCATTAGTCCCATCATTTCGTCTGAGATTTTCAAGGGCACCTATATGATTTGGAAATCAATTTTAATCTAGCCTGCTGGAAAGGCTTTAGGTCCTAAAGTAAAGTAGAAAATCAGGGGGAGTCCTTCTGCTGACTTAAGTGGGCTTTCAGTCAGGCTTTTGTTCTTTTCTCTCCCTTAATGCTGCAGGACTGGGTGAGGTCATTAACACTTTAGTAAGGGGAAAATGGTTTAACTTATGACCTGAAACCATCAGAAGGTCTTCCAGACTCTACAGTCATGGGTGCTATGTAAACAGTTATAATAAAAAAAACAATAATAAATAGTGGTGAGCTTTATTAGTTGCTAGTGCTCTCCTTCAGGGTCATCTTTGTTTTCTGATTATCTATGGCAATGTCTACATTGGCAATTCAAACTAACTTTTTGCCTGTCTACATCAGGCTTTCCGTAGTTCGAACTTAATAAGTTCAAACTAAGGGCAGTTAGTTCAAACAAAGTGGGTTAGCTCGAACTAATGTTAGTTCAAACTAGTCCACATTGTTAATTCAAATTAATAAGTTCAAGGCTAATTTGAACTAAACTCAAACTCAGTAGTTCAAATTAACAAGTTCGAACTAACTTTCCATAATATAGACATAGCCTGTCTATCTAGATCTGTGTATTTCAAAGGGGCAGCCATGTTAGTCTAGTTCAGTAAAATGCCACAGGACTCCTTGGTTGTAGATCTGTTTATGATGCTCAGCACTGTAGAATCTGAGTGAGTCTGACAGGGTGAAAGGTATAATCATCTATCCTCATCACCTGGGTTACCTTATCAGATTTCCTGTGAAGTCCTGTTCAAGGAAGTGTTGATAAAGCAGTATTCACCTTTCTAACCCTCTTATTTCCCAATCACTACATTAAGTGTATATCAAATTTTGTAGGAAGAAAACCTTATTCTTAAAAGAGGGACCACCCTGAGCAGAGGTATTCTACTGGTCTTCTTGGTTTGATGGGCAGTGTCCTATGAGGATTTCTCTGGAGCTGGGATTCAACACCTTGACACAATTCTCTTCAATGCAATAACCCATCTGTATTTACAACTGTGACAGGGTGCACACTCCCCACTAAAGGGGTGCCTCCTGGCAATGGTATTTTGAGGATTAGCTCAAGTGATCAAGTTGTCGGTGGCCTGTGCTCTGTCATTTAGTCATCAGCTACCCACCCCTCTGGCTGAGCACCAGTCCGTACACCCACCCCCTCCCATGGCAAGTCCTACTCATGGTGCCTGGCCACTCTCCAGCTAATCAATGGCTACACAAGTCAGGTGCCACTTCTGACAATTTGGGGGAGCAGGAAGGAACGCAGGTCCACCTACTTCTCTGCACCCTGCCCCGGAAACCCTGTGTGCAGCAATCTCTACACCACTGTCACCTCCCTCTAGTCACTCCTTACCAGTCACTATTCCCTACACCAGTGGCTTTCAAACATTTTTCCTCAGGACCCAGTTGAAAAAAAATCATTTATGCCCATTGTGACGCTGTCTGGGTCTAGCGGACTGTTTTATGATTTTTTTCACATTAATATTTCATATTTGCAATAATCCATGTGATATGCCATGTTTGGTATCAATAGAAAGACTATAATCTGCTAAGAATGATTATATGGTTTGTATGTAGGTATCATGCCTGTATTAGAAATTAGAAATCTATTTATTTTTATGTGTGTTCCAAGTGATTTGATTTTAAGGCATTACCGGACTGGCTGTCTGCAAAAACATTGTCTTTCTGATGGCCCCTCAAGGCAACTCCCAGTTGGAGTGGGCCTAGGAGGAAACCTGTTCAGCCAGTCACCCAAGCTGACCATGTGACTCAACTCCATTTTGATTTGCCAAGGACCCTGAAAGCATGGGGTGGGCCAGAAGGTGATAAAAGGTCATAGCCCATTCTCCATTTTGTCTTTAGTCTGTCTGCAACCAACACCCTCCTCTAAACTATTCTCCTGGGACTGAACAGAGAGGACTGAGACCCACCCAGCAGCTGCTGCTGCTGCTGCTGCTGCTGGGTGCACACCTGAGGAGTGGGACTAACCTGCAAACTAGAGGATCTTCAAGGATTTGCTTTTCTATGGACTCTAAATCATTTGTATGTATGTGATTCACTTTGACCCTTTCACATTGCTCGTATTTTGTTTGTTTTCTTTTTATATTAAATCTTTAGTTGTTGTTACTAAAGGATTGCCTGGCAGCATGGTATTTTGGGTAAGACCCAAGCATATATTGTCCTGGGTGATGTGGCTGACCCTTTGGGGTCAGAAGAACCTATTTCTTTCAGAGACCCAGTGGCTAGAGGGGACCATAGGAGATGATATGCAGTAAGGGGGCTGTTTCTGTGTTGTTATGCTGGATGATGACCAGAGTGGGGAATCACACACATGTTTTGTTACTGACTGGAAGACTGGCTTAAATACCATCCATCAGTGGTTTGGGGGTTTGGCCCCTGGTTTTGCAGCTTGCCCTGATTTTGGCACATTCAGCAGGTTATCCCAGGAGGCCCAGGTCACACCCATGACCCAGTAGTTACATCTTTGAGCAAGGCACTCCAATCTTTTTGCAGTGGCAGCAAAAGGCACCACAAGCCCGTACTTGAGAGCCTGCAACCCAGGACTGAGCCCCAACCCTAAGTTTGACAACCACTGCCCTAGGCTGTTGTCCCTACAGTCCCCAATCCCATGGAAACCCTCAACTCAGTTCCACGTCTCCATAGTCTGTCCCACGCAGATCCTCACCTAAGGGTCACCTCTCCAGAACCTTCCCTGTTGTCCACTCCTGGTGAGTTTCCACAGAGCCTCCACCCTGGATTGATCCTTCAGGATCCTGTTTCCCACTGACTCTCAGGCTGTGTTCACACAGCCCTCTTATTTCGAAACAACAGAGGTTGTTTCGAAATACGATTTAGGCTGTTCACACGACGCACGGTTGTTTCGAAACAACGGGTCCTGTTGTTTCAAAACAACGGCATTGTTTCGAAACAAGTTAAACCCCATGCGGGGACGAAACAACGTTGTTTCGAAACAACACCATGTGAACATGTTGTTTCGAAACAACGGTGACTCGTTTTGAAATAAATGTTGCCTGAACCTGCTATTTCGCTTTGAGCTTTTTTCCTTAATTCGAATGAACAAACTGTTAATTCGAATTGTTATTTCGAAATAAGGCATTATTTTGATACAAGTTGTTTCAAAACAACTGTATCGAAATAACCCCCTGTGCGTGAACACTGCCTCAGTGGCTAGCCATTGAGCTGTTCAGGGTGCCAACTCCTCCAGCCAACAAATGAGACCACCTTTCTCCATGAGTCCCAGGACCCAACTGCCTGCTCTGTCACTGCAGCTCCCTTATGTATCAAGAAGCTGGCTCCTGATTGGCTGTCTGCTGCCCCTAGTCCATTGGTTATTGCTTCTAGGCCCTATTAACCCCATAATTTCCACTGTGGGGCAACATCCCCTCATAGCAACTCAAGGGTGATTACGCATTGGGGATTCTGTTATAGGCTAGTCTGTGTCCAGGAGGTACCATCCTGCATTAGGGCTCTTTCTCTCTCTCTCAGGTACTTTCATGGCCTCCAGTCCCATATAACTCTATAATCCTTAATATATAACTCCTTGCTGCACTGCTTTGAGATAGGGCAGTGCTATTAGTTTCATTTTACAGCTGGGCAACTGAGGCCAGAGACGCAAAGTGACATGCCCAAGGCCATACAGGATGTCTGCAGCAGAGCAGAGAATTGAGAACTGGGTAGGGAGAATGAAGGGGCAAAGTCATAGTCCCAGCTCACCTCACACTCTCTTGGGGAGATAGGCTCTAGAAGAAAGCAGTCTCTGCACTCAGGGCAGGGCCAGGAGTTCAACTGTCCTATGCCCTTGTGTGGGGTGTCAGTGCCCTTACACCCTTTGTGTCACCCCATGCGTTCACACAGGGACCAGGTCCAGGCTGCATGAGACTGATAACCCTAAGTTTGCTGGTTCAAATGTTCCCTTCAGCTGTGCACCACTGATTCCTTACCGATGGCTTCAGACAGTAATCATGCCTTCAACTGCCCTTCTCTTTCTTCTTTATTGACTATGCACACTACCAATTCAGGAGCACATCTTGCACCTATCTCTGCATGAGTGGCCTCTTGTGTCCACATGGGTCCCCAAGGTGACTCCTGTGGAATCCATTCCAGAGCAGAAGTCCCCCTCCATGGGACAGGTTGCAGGACTGGGGCTTTTCATTGCCAACCATTTTCCTCATAGACTACTAAACACAGACAAAGATTAGACTGTGACTCCAACATGGAGCATCCTCCTCCACCCACAAGTCAGCTCACACGATTTTCAGGTTGTACGTTCTCAAGACACAAAGAAACAACAATCCAGTCTGCTTTAAATCAAGTTGCTAACATACATTTAATACAAATAATGATGGAGGCTCAAATCCTGTCTTCTTGGTGCACCAGGAAGTCTCTAACATCATCAAGAAATTTGTCTGCAATGAGGATGCAGGCTCTCACCTGTGAAATAAACTGGGACAAAAGAAATCAAGATCTAAAGAATTCAATGAAATAATAATTTAGCCTCCTACAAATTACTTGAGAAATAAATGTGATGCAATTTGCCCTGCCTGCGATAACATCAACCGGGCAGTCTTTTATGGCTCTTAAGCCTATATTGATTTTTTCACCCATAAAAGCTCTTATTAGTCAAGCACAAAAAGGGGGATCTTGTATGCCTGACCACACATGCCAGTGTCAGTGTAGCTATATTCTGTACTCTCCCCAAATAAATTATAACTCCGATTTTAGTTCAAAAGAATGGAAATCTGTGGCATTAAGGATTAAAAATCAAAGTCTTTTGACCCACACTAACTTTCTTTGCTCCGTCACCCATACATAATGTACTCTAAATCAATTCCTTTAGATGTCCCTCTGCATGTTTTTCATGACTAATTGAATTAGCAATTGATTTGTATAATGTGACTTGCTTAAGAATAAAGAGACACTGGACTATCCACAAAAGATTCAGACAACACCAAATTGTAGATCCTTCTTTGCTAGCACAGATCAACTATTTCATCCACAATCAGTACCAATTTAGGTGTCTTTATATGCCATCTCTCTCTCATGCACACACTATAGTGTGGTATAAGAGAGTTCTAGTGACAGTTTGAGATGTCTACAGAAGCAATGAGGGTTTTGAAGTGGGGAAGGTTACCCAGTCAGAGACACTGAGGTGCAGGATGAAGACAGATGGAGGGCTTTGTGGGAGCAAAAGGGCAAACTAACTGAACAGACAAGTTCATTAGCAGAGAAGTAGGGCTCTGGGATGTGTTGTAGGTAGAGGTGGGACTCTGCGGGCTTTTTAAGACCAGGAGGAGGATTTTGAATGTGATCTGGAGCCAATTCCTATGTGTGGATGTGATTAGAGGTAAGATACTTCACTACTGAAATGCTACTTATATACATACACTTCAGGATTCATCTTAGTCTAAGTGTGTAGGAAAATAGCAACGTGCATTGTAGCATATCAATGTTATTGTGATTTAAACCTTCAGGGGCATTTTACTTCTAAACAAAGAATTTAGGGAGCCATGTTCCCCCCATTAAAGTCAATGGTAACTCTTCAACTGACTTCAGCACCATCCACAGACTCAAGGCCCTGTTTATCAGCTGATTCTTTTGATGCTGAGGACATAGACACAGCAGCAAGACACAGGCTCTGCTAAAAGCTTTTCCAAGAGCCCAGGTGCTGCCAGTGGGGAATCAAAGGTAGTGGAGGGAAAGAGCCGACCTCTTCTCTTCTCAATTAGTTGATTTAAGATGTGGTCTCAGGCAGATAGCTCACTATTTCTTCTGCCTGACTCCTTTTTCAGTGAAAAATGTGCAACATTGTAATTACTATAAATTTGCCCTATAAAGGTACCGCTTTTGCCTACAAGGATCCCCATTTGAATATGTTTTTGTGGAAAAACAACATTTTTATGTCAAAATTCCCTTTCAGTTTTTCCCCAAAGTCAAGACTGATGCTCTGTTTCTCGTTCTCCAGAGGTCAGACTCATTCACAGCTACACTTATGTATGGAGGGGAGCATGAATTCTACCAGCCTTGTCAGGTTGCTAGAATCAATGATAGGAGAAACATACAGTAGAGGGACTGTATTTTCCCTTCCCACGTCAGTTCCCCAATTTAACCACCAAAATTCTGATACAAGATAATGCTTGAATTGATATTGTCTAAGCCAAAGCTGAGCTATGGATATTTGCATATGATATTGGAGTGTTTCCAAGTCAACATTCCTGAATTTTGAACAACTAAACAGTTCTGGGCGGCAGCTATAAATTTTTATTTGTAATATTTTTATTTTTGTAAATTTTTATTTGTACTATTTATCTGTAAAATTTGCATGTTTTTATTTGTAATAAGTATTGGGTCAAATGCTGAGGTCCTAACTCAAGGCTGGCTCCTACTTCCATTGAAATAACTGCAAAATGCACATGGCCTTCAATAGCTTGCTTAGTTTTTATTTGGTTGTTATGCAGGCTGAGTCCCATTAAGCATCTCTGGATTTGGCTCACTGTGCATTAAATCTGCAGAAACATACAATAGATTCATAGCTCTTGCCAGATCAAGGTAAGTGGAAAGAGACATTGTCAGTCTGTTTTCTACCTGCTGCGTGAGTACATTCTATTTTTGTACAACGCCAAGTACAACATGCTCCTGGTCTGTGACTGGAGAACGTTGATGTTACAGTAGTACATATAAATAAATAACAGATGTTTCCCTGCCTTGAGGCATTTGACACTCTTGTTTCAGTTCACATGTAGAATGTGATAGCATAGGTCACAGAATGCTTTTCCCTTCATAAGGACCTGCTATTTGTTCTTTCTTTGCAGTTTTCCTTACACTGAAAAAACCATATTTTTCTCTTTGTGTACCACAAAGCAACACTTAAGAATCATTCTCCCAGTATGATTTATAATATATTATTACTGAAAATGGAGTATAAGATTTCAGCTACCTTTACTGAAATTGTGGAGGTTGACATTTTAGAGTTCACTGATAATCTGGAAGCAAGACATTATTGCTGCTGTTATTGTTTCATTTTGTTTTGTTTTTTAATTGAGCTCTTCTTGATAAGCTCTACGTAGAAAGGAAAATCCAGTTTTAGGACTCATCTCATCCCTTTGAGAGCACTAGTTAAATAAAATCTTTTGCATTTCCATAAGACAGATGAAGGCCAACAGAACATCAGTCACTGAACTTGTCTAACCTTGGGACGAATTCATATCTAACGTAGCAGGTCCAACTGCAGTGACATCAGTGTACACACTAAGCAGGGCTGGCTCAAGGGGCTTCGGCACCCTGAGCTGGCTTTCGATTTTGTGCCTCCCACCAGCATGGGGGCAGGCAGTGGGGGCCGAAACCTGGCCGGCTTGCCCTGCCCCCAGGGCAGGGAACAGCCAGCCCAGGGGTAGAGTGGGCCAGCCCAGAGGCTAAACTCTGCTCTCTCGGCCCGCCTCTGGGCTGGCTGTTCCTCCTTAGGGACAAGGCGGGCCAGCCCAGGGGCGGGGTGAGAGAGCAGAGCCCTCCCCATTGGCTTGCCCACTCCACCCCTGGGGGAGAGTGACTGGTTTGGGGACGGGCAGAAGCAGGGGGGCCTGGCTTTTGGGCCAGCCCGCCCCGCCCCGCCCCTGGTGCGGCACCGTGGCTGCCCTTAAGTAGATGAAGCCCTGAGCCAATGCCTCATATACTTATGGGCTGAGTCGGCCCTGACACAAAGGCTATGTCTACATCAGCCAAACTTAGTTCAGACTTTTTAGTCCAAATTAAGAAGTTCGAGCTTAGTCCGAACTAACATGAGGTTAGTTTGAACTAACCTTGCACATCTAAATTCGAACTAACCGTGCATTCTAGTTCATACTAATGCTTAATCTGAACTGAGCATTAGTCCTGATCCACATCATGCCTAGTTCAAACTAAGAACTTAAGTCCGGACTAAGTGCTGTTACTTATTAGTTCGAGCTAAGCATTCCTTAGTTTGAGCTAAGAAATTTCTTAGTTCAAACTAAGGAAAGCCTAGTGTGGCCATAGGCTAAATTAGACCTGATTAAGACTCCTTAATCCGGATTAATTTGCCTGTGTACATGTACCTAACACAAGATCTAAATTTGCGAGGAGTAATTTATTTGCATTTCTTCAGTAAGAACCTGGAATGAGGCAGAAATGGGTAAGCTGAAACAAAATTAGAAGTTTATTCATTCTGAGGCTTTGAAATGTCCTAGATCCTTTTTAAAATGTAGTTAGAATCATAGAATCATAGAATCATAGGGTTGGAAGGGACCCCATGAGGTCATCTAGTCCAACCCCCTGCCAAAAAAAGCAGGACCACTCCCATTAGATCATCCCAGTTTAAATGGCCGTGCTTGTCTTTACCTTTTGCTTTTGGTCCAGGTAATACTGAAATACTACATGAAGAGCTTATTTTCTTACGGTATTTCCTATACAGTCCAAATCAGACAATATTAGGTATGAGGGAGCCCATTCTTGCACAATTCCCAGTCCTAAAAGGATCTCAATTCACATCTTTGCTACAGGCAACACATACACCAGTCCACTATAATGCCTCTCTATGGCTGTGTTCACACAGCACTCTTATTTTGAAACAACAGAGGTTGTTTCGAAATAAGAAACACCCTGTTCACACGACACACGGTTGTTTCGAAACAACGGCACCCATTGTTTCGAAACAACGGTGTTGTTTCAAAACAACTTAAACCTCATGTGGGGTCGAAACAATGTTGTTTCGAAATGATTGTTTCGAAACAACAGTGACTTGTTTTGAAAAAACTGTTGCCTGAAACTGCTATTTTGCTTTGAGCTTTTTTCCTTAATTTGAATTAACAAACTGTTAATTCGAATTAAGTTATTTCAAAATAAGGCATTATTTCGATACAAGTTGTTTCGACACAACTTGTATCGAAATAATGCCTGTGTGTGAACACAGCCTATTAGTTGGCAGAGACATAATCTGAAAAAGATTCTTTCTTTACTATTTTCTTATGCTGACAATTTTTGAGATACTTTGCATCTTCAGAATGGCCTTTTTTCGTTGATTGAGGGGATAGGGCAAGTGGGGAGAGAAGCCAGTAGGTACTTTGGTAGGTAGAATGTAATTTCAACACATTGGGAAGAAGCGAGGACACTGGGATGCCGGAGTTTGATGGTTAAAATCGGTCATGAGCTTTGTTATTTCATTTCATCCCAATGTCTACGCTTCAAAGTTATTTCAAAATGAGGAGGCTTATTTCAAAATAACATTTTTCTTGTCCATGCATACGTTGTATTATTTCAAATGAAGCATTTCTTTAGTCTGAAATAACGAGGTGCTATTTTGAAATAATAAAACCTGCTTTTATTTCAAAATAGCTGTTCAATCAAAATTATTATTTAGAAATAAGCCACTCTAAGCCGTGGATTAGATTTATATTGAAATAATGGCCCTATTCTTTTGCCTGCTTTCCTATGTTCCCTCTTAGGCCCTGAGCAGCTGAGCAATTTATGTTGCTCACTGCATGACCCGCCTTCCCTGCCTGCCTGATTCTGCCCCCCTGCTCTCCTGGTCTCCCCCCTCCACCCCAGCTGGCATGATCCTGCCCCCCTGCTCTCCCAGTCAGCCTCCCTGAGCCAGCCTGATCCCCCTCCTCCCACCCTAACCCACTCCCCTGGTAACCCCCCAGCCGACCAGACCACCAAGCCTCAGCACCATTACCTGGCCACCAGAGCAGTGTGGCCGAGCCATGGCTCCTCCAGCTGGAGGAAGCTCTGATGGAGCATGCTCAGACATTCTGAGCATGCTCTGTTAGAGCTTCTCTTGGTGGGTGTTTTAAAAATTACCAGCTCCAGAGGAGCGCTTAGCCTGCTGGAAGACAGAGTCTTCCAGCCAGGTAGGGACTGTGGCTGCCGGCCGTGCGCAGCTGGCACTGTTCCCTGTGCGGGTCAGTGGCGGGGGCTGCATGCCTGCACTGCTGCACAGTTTAGAGAGAACACTGCTGCCTTCCCTTATGTCAAATTAGAGAGTCTAGTGAAGACCCTCTACTTCAAAATAATGACGTGTACCTCATTTCAAATTAGAGCATCTTCCCTGGACTCCTAATTCAAAATAATAAATTCAAAGTAGTACTAATTCAAAATAATTACTTCAAATTAAAATCAAAGTAGTTATTTTGAAATAAGTATTCTGAATTCATTTTGTTAGTGTAGACATAGCCAAACACAGCACTGTTAGGAGTAAAGGCTTTTTACCATCATCTTTCGGAGGCATTGATATAGTTCTGACTCACAAAGATTGCCACCTAAAATGGACAATACACTTCCTGAAGCATTTCCATTTCGGAGATCTCCTGTCCAAATGCTAACTTGCCCCAGCAGTGCTTAACGTAGGAGACCTATCCACGTCACAGCAAAAGGCAGCTTGGATGATGGCCAAGAGAGGGAAAGAGATGCAGTGATCTGGTTGGATTAAGAGAAGTGGGAGTGCTGACTAACTAGAAGAGCTTTGTTCAGACAGTCACTGTTTTTGCCAAGAAATTTGCCCACTGTGCTGATTATACTCATAGCTCAAAATTTCTGAACTTTTTCTTTTGTTAACTAACCTTTGGTGCTTGCAGTAACAACAGTGTGAGGACTGCATAGCAATAATTCATGCCTGTTTGTGCTGGGACTCAATCTTCCCTTTCAAGTCTAATACACATTATGGACAAATTCATGCATGCCACTTGCGGGAGAATTTAATACAAAGTGCCAATTAATACCTCTCAAGTGTTCCTTGCTTCAGAATGTAGATTCAGATTTTCAAACAGGTGCATGCAAACATGGATGTGAAGTACTGGGCCTAAATAGAATTAGTTAGGGAAAAAAAAACATAATAGGATTTTGAAAACAGCTTGAACACTAGAGGTCAAGAGGGGAAGTTATGTTTAATTTGACTTCTTAGCACCAAGCCAGGAGTTTCTTGAATAATACAAAGGCATCATTTAAAAAAAAAAACTGTTTCCCAATGAGCCTCAGCAAAGAGATTAATATGCATTCAACACATGCTTCCCAGGAAGAGTGCCAGAATGGGGAGTTCTAATGGCGATGCTTGGAGATAATTAAGGCCCAACATCGTGCCCTTATTCCATACCGCCGTTAGGAACGGTAGCTGACAAGAAAATTCAGGAACAGCAGCTGCTCTTTTCACAGTGGCACAGTAACAAGCTCTTTAATGGGAAGGGATGTGGGGGAAGGATACAGCGCAAGTAACAGCACCTGCCTTCACAAGTGACACAGCCAAATTCTGAAACAGTACAACGGCTCCTCACTGCCTGTCACATTCATTGTTCCAAAGCTGTTTTTCATATAAAACTATTTGTCTTTTTGTAGCAAGGAGCTGTGGCTGCCTTCAGAGCCTGGGCCTGAGGAGGGTCCTGAACGCCTTCCCTGGTCAGATGGGGGAACTGCAGGGCCCAGGCCCTGGAAGCAAAGGGGCGGGACCCGGCCAGGAAAAGGAAGTATAAAAGCCCAGGCTGGGCGCTCAGTTGGGGTTGAGCTGCTCGTGATGAAGGATGTGCCTGCCCGGCAGCAGCAAGTCAGAGGAGACCAGGCCCAGACCTGATGGCTGACCCCATCCTCCTCAGTTGGCCAACTCTACGGCCCACCCAGCCTCCCTGGACCTAGCAACTAGGAGGGGAACCCTGAGGCTGCAGACTGGGGAGGGTATTCCAAGGCCTGTCGGACGCACGAGTGGCTGCCCCTCATGGAGGCTGACCCGGAGTTAGGGGAAGCGGAGGGTGCTGAGACCTACAGCCCCTGCAACTTGGAGGAGCTTCCATTGGCTGAGGAGGAGCTGCCAGTGATGTACAGACCCCAGGACCTGGAAGAGTTGCCCCTTGCTGGAGGAATTTCCAGACCCCCGGGGGCCAGGGCTATTGACTCTGTTCACCTGCCCTGCTGAGGGGCCGAGGTTATTGACTCTGGACTAAGGCCAGCAGTGTCACCCAGAGAGGGGCTAGTGTCGGAGAGATGAAGTACCCACTGCCTGGAGGCAGACTAGACCAGTTCCCCAGAAGTCCCAGCAGAAGACATCCTCCAGGCAGGATGGGTACCCCTGACTTTTACACCTTTGGCTAAAATAAATCAGCTTTTAAGCACTCCATTTATCTCAATATAATTCAGGAGGCAAGGTGAATGTGCTGTGAAGACATTTATGCAATGAGAGCCACATACATTGTACTGTTGCAATATTTATGGTCTTGGGACCTTTCCCTCAGAAAAACCAGCTTGTTGACAGTGTTTGCTATTGAAAGTAAAATACTCTCTCTCTCTCACACAGGAAAATGAGTCCTGGGACACTTTTAAGACTAACAAATTTCTTTCAGCCATAATCTTCTTTGGGTTCCAACCCACTTCACCAGATGCCTGCCCAAAGAAATTTGTTAGTCTTTAAGGTGCCATAGGACTCTTGCTGTCTTTGCTGTATGCAGACTAACACGGCTACCCCTCTGGAATTTGTCTTTATTAAACTTTACCATAATGGTCTGTTTTTGACACCAGCAGAAGATAAACAATAGCATATGTAAAAACTGGCTGGTTGATTTCAACCTTTGGTACAGTTAGGCCTTTGGCTGCTGCCATAGGCTCTGATTCAGTAAAGCATTTAAGCACATGCTTAAACTTTGAGCATGAGTAACCCCATGGACTTCAGTGGGCATTTTGAATGAGTGGGTCACTCAATAGCACAGGAGCAGGTGTGCTTCAGTGGGACTAGTCCCTGTTAAGCACATTTTAGATACTTGGCTGAATTAGGTTCATAATATGGGAAATGTGCTTCACCTGCATGCTGACAAATGAATGTGACCAGTATATTGGCTGAATCAAATATATTGAAAAAAATCAAAGATATTAAGGAGAAATGATCTCACGAGGTCCCTTCCAACCCTATGATTCTATTCTATTTTATTCTATTCTAAATTTCTAAAGGAATGCATGAGAACTGCAACTGCAATGATATGCATTCCTCCAGTATGCCTGCAAAATCCGACATTTGTGCCTGGAGACAGGTCCTTCTATGTGTAAAATAGGATGCACACACAGACACTGGTGTGCTCAAGGGGCTAGCTTTGCGGGTATATGACTACAAGTAGATCCACATGTGTGGACTCCTTTGAATATGGAGATCACATTATCTGCTGAAATCCATACACACCAGTGAAACAAAAATGGTAGTGAAAGCAAAAAGATTGTGCAACTCTTAATGGCCTCTCAGACACATTGGTTGTAGGGAAAGGACAATGAGTCAAACACTTATACTAGTCTGATTGTACATGTTTTACAGCACAGTACCGCAAATTCTGTTTACACCACTGAAAACAATGGAAGGTATAAGATGCATCCTTTGGGGAATTCTGTTGCAAAATTTGGCTGATGTTTATATTACATTAATTATATTATATTCAGTTCTGCCTTATTAGTTTAACTAGTGATTCATTTTTTATATTAGCTTCATTCTCTTTTGATCCAGTCTGTGAAACATCACCGACTTCACTGGAGTTACTACATTGGTATAACTAAGCAGAGAATTTAGCTAAGTGGATTTGGAATGATGCCACTGAAAAGAATTTGGACCAGTGTCGGCACAATTTAATGTATCAAATTCAGCCCTGCTGTTACCCCTTTAAAATCAACATAGTTACAGCAGGTAAGAAGCTAGCTTAATATCACTAACATGCCAGTGAAAGCTACTGAAAATCTCCCTGTATTCTGCATGGAAAAAAAAAAATAATGAAAATGCGTCATCCACAATCCTAGAAAATCCTGTTAAGCTTTAACACCTCCTAAAAGACACCTGTCCTCTCTGTTGTTGCTGTTCACGTTACTAATGGAAACGGATTACTCGAATTTTGTTTGTGTGATTTTCAGTCCTAGTAAGGTGTTGCATTGAAAAATTCTGCCCTAAAGGTCTCTCTTTTAAATGTATTTGTGTCACTGATTCAGAGGACTTGGGCATTTTGAGTGAATGGGTCAGTCAACAGCACAGGAGCAGCTGTGTTTCACAATCCTCCTCCATTGGGGGGCTGAAGGGCAAAGTCCTCCAGGACTGTCTCAATCAACAAATGACATCAGGATCAGGATCGCTGTCTTTCCATTTCCTGACTCTCTTCCCATTCTTGGCTCAAGCTTGTGACATCATCCAGAGTTTTGTCTGGGGTTCCAGCCTGTGCTTACCAAAGGGGGAGCGGCAGAATCAGTGGAGAGTTTGTGATATTGTCTTTGTTTCATGCCTAGCCTACTCCACAGTAAATGCAGTGGGAAAGGGGTGGGATCATTTCCCTACCCTCACCACTTAATCTTTTCAGACAGCTAATGCCTAACTGGGGGCGAGGAGGAATCTAGTAGGGGGTCTTGCCATATGAGGCTGGCTGGAAAATAAGAATTCAATTTGACAACAAAAAAAGGTCCAGATTTTCACCTTTGTTTTCATTCTGCATCAGGACAAAAATAGATCTATTAAAAAAACTATGAAAAACCTGAGGGAAATACTAGAATAGCCAGTAAGCCTGGTGGTTATGGCTCTTACCTAGGCCATGGGAAACGTGCATTGAAGACCCTGCTTTGCTTGATTCCCCCTCTGGCCCAGTGGATACATAATTATTTCTACAAAGGGGAACAGCTTTAAGAGGAGATATACCAGGTCCCTACAGCCTATGCAATTGGTTAAGTCACTTACCAAGGAGAGGGCAGACCCAAATTCAAGCTCAAGCAGGGGCCTAAATTTGGGTCTCCCACATCCCAGGCATATGCCAGTGAGCTATAGGCTCTTCTTCGTCAGAGCTCTCTCTCCTTCAGACTTGAGACACATTCTTGACAAAAGTTTTGTCAAAACTAACATGTTTCTGTGAGAAGTTTTGGGTTCAGTGAATTGGTGTTTTCCAGTGGAAGAGCCTTTCACAGAAAAATGCCCAGGCTGTTCAGCTGTAAGAGGAATTCTGGCCAGCCACAGAACAGATGGCCAGGAATGTAAGGAACAGCTCTGTGACCCCAATTGTTTTGTGCTGCACTTGTCCTCAGCTTTTCTGATATTTCACTGGTTCTCGATGCGTCCTCCAAAATTCTGATCATTTCACTGCCAAGTTTTTAAGAACCCTGCCATTTGGCTGACCTGATAAATGTTTTTCCACCTGCCTTTGTTTACTGTATATGTCAGTGACTGCTCTGAGTCTAGGAATACATATTGTGGGGGAGTTAATCTGAAAATATGGTGTTCCCATGGCAAATTTACTACAGGACTGAGAGGTAAATCGTCTGGGAGTGATGCACCGTAACTACTGTCAACATCCTGTAGGGCAACTGAATTTTAGGGTTAGCTCCTCTACCTTACCAAAGTGTCAATGAGAATTGAATTCTGCCTATTTCTTATTCTTCAACAATATCTTTTCTTTTAGACTGTAAAGTCCCAGGCTATCTCTACACGGCACTTTTATTTCGAAATAACACTCATTTCGAAATAAAAGAAATTAGGTCTACATGACGTTTTCTTATGTCAAAAGGACGGATCCTGTCCTTTTGAAATAAGAATTGTTGTTCCGAAAGAGTAATACCTTGATGTTTTCAAAATGGCCATTATTTCAGAAGGGATATTTCAAAATAACGCCGTTTAGACCTGTTGTTTCAAAACAACTGTTCGAAACAACAGTCCAGTTGGCGTTATTTCGGAATATCCCTCTCGTTTCGACTGTGGGGTTTTCCTTATTTCGAAATGAGCCCTTTCGAAATAAGGGTTTTATTTTGAAATAAGTCATTTTGAAAGGACTTATTTCGAAATAAAACTGTGTGTGTAGACATAGCCCCAGAGACAGAGCTATTGTCTTTTTGTATAGTATGGGATAGTTCAGCTGTAAAGTGCCAAGCGACATTGCTGTTATATAAAAATATATCTTAGTTTTTTAAAATAGACATATAATGTCAGTGTAAGCACTCTTCCATCAGCCAGTGACACAAGATCTACTTTATCTCAGGTGCTAATCCTGTAACACGACTGATACCCAGAGTACCACAGGCCATTCCTTACTTTGTATAAATAACGGAGTTAGTGTGAACTCTTCCAAAAATAAACTGAGTATAAGTAAGTAAGCATGTTCCATTTCAAGTGTTTTCATATTTGGATATGGTGCATCCAGAGTTCTACGAGAAAGTTGGGATCATGTAATTGTTTTTTGCAATTACAGCCTGCACAAGGTTGAGGAATTGTTTTTAGGGATTTTGTTTCTAACACCATTCTGTAAGATAGAATGGGTGTGCTGATGGTTAACAACCCATATTTACTGACTGCTGTGAGTTTGCATTTTAGTTTCCTAATGAAATCATTGTGACATTTGTTTATTCTTTCTGACTCTGAGACTGCATTGCTAGATTAGTGCAGCTATTAATGTATGCATATTAGTTTTCCTTACTATTAAATTTCAATCAATGGCTTTGCTAACAGAAATGAACACAATGAAAATGGAGAATATGACATTAGGGTGGGCCAGTACAATGTGTGTTTCCACTTCATTTTAGAAGAGAACCATTTGCTTGATTTCTAGTGTTGTCCTTTTCTTTCTACACTTATATTGCAATGCCATCTTCCTGTTTTACCACCATATTTTCTTTTACTAACATGAGCCTGTAATCGCCTATCAATATGTAGAAAATCACACCCACAGCTTCCATTAGCACTAACAGAAGTTGCACATTTAACCACCCACCCACACCCCTGATGACAGACGAATAAACTACTGTGGATATGCCTGTAAAGATTCCCCCACTGTTTACAAACAAGTTAGATTTGTACATTGGCCCCAGCTTCGCTTTTCAAGTTGAGAATTTGACAGAGAATGCTGATTTGTGCCTTGATTTGCATTCAGCAGACTCACTTAATGTATGTATTGATGGTGGAGGAAGGGGAATTTCCATCTGGATAATAAACTTAATAAAAATAATAATGTTGCCTGTGGAGGGTGTGGAATCTTGATCACCAGAAGGTTTTAAGAGCTGGTTAGACAAGCTCCTATCAGGGATGGTTTAAGAGGGTTCTTGGTCCTGCCATGAGTGCAGGGGACTGGACTTGATGACCTTTCATGGTCCCTTCCAATTTCTATAATTCTATAACAGAGTATCAGGAGATGTGATAGGAATTCCTTTGAGGCAGGTGGTTTTTATAGATTTTTGGTAGCTCACAGACACCTTGACACATTACGAGAGCTATTGTTATATATGTTACCCCTCCATAGTCAATGGCAAAACTTCTGCTGACTCCCATAAGGGCAGGCTTTCATCCTATGTAAAGTCTTTTCAGCGGTAAATCATACTACAGACTTGTGCAAGGTATTTATTCAGGGTTATGCACAATGGATTGCTGATTGCTTTCTTCCACTGCCCCTCAGAAAGGCATTTGGACATTTTAAAGAATATTCAGCATTACATTTAAATTCTTGCACGTCCTAGCATAGTTGTCTATCTTTAAATGGACAGTGGCTTCTCCTTATATGATTATTGGTCATTCCAGGATAGGTACATAGTTATTTTATGAAAAGAAGAGACGTTATTTGAACCCAGTGGGAACAGAGAGGAGTCAGCTTTCCCTAGTCATTGGTTATAGTCAACTGTTTTTCCTATTTCACCGGAGTGTTGTTTAAGAAACCACCTAAGAAAAAACCCCCAAAGAGCTACATGTTTGGTTAGTGCTAATGGTCTGATATTGCTGGGAACGAGATGATGTGCATGATGACATAAATAAAGATACCTCCTAGCTAATTACATTTCACTTTTAATTGTGATATGATTGCAGACTGCCTGGATTGTGGTTTTTATTAAATTTGGAGACTATCTGCTTCAATTTACCCTCAAATGAAAGCAGATTAGGATTCTATTTTTATTCAGTTCTGGTAAAACTGCTCCCTTCCCCCCATTAACACGTACACTCTTGCCCCAAGTCCCTTCTTATGCACCTCAGAACTGACAGGGAGCTAGCATTCCTTGAACATAGATTAAGTGGAAGAGCCTTCACGTGATGGGGAAATGGCTGCAAGCCATCTAGGAGAGACCACATATCTGAAAACAGCTGATGTAAATGGTTATAAAGGATCATGTTTGAAATAACTTTGCAACTGCCTCTTTTCTGTACAGTCACTCGTGGACTATAAAGTAGTTTTCAGTACATACACAGAGTGAGCTATGATTATTATTTGTGTTAGAGTAACACCTAGAAATCTCAGCTTTGAGAGGTTCTTGTGCTAGGCACTGTACACACAAAGTAAGAGACAATTCCTGCCACAAAGATCATACAGTCTAAGCAGACAAGAGAGTAAGTGGATGAGACAAAGAGATAGGAAGGAAAATGAAAGATGGGATAGTAACAATAATATATTTTAGCCCAGACTGTGTGCACAATCCTTATCCAATCAGGAGCAGTAATCACAGCTAATAATCTTTACTGCAATAATCAGTAATCAGTTTTCTGTATGTGTTAGGGCAGAGGTGAGCACTAAGCAGGGATTTTGCAAAAAATGAAGTGGCAACTTTACAGACTTTTCCTGGAATCTCTACCCATCCATAAGGGGCAATATGGGAGAAAGCAGAATGTTACCAGCACATCTGGGGAAGTGATGATTTTGCTGGGATCCAGAAGCAAAGAGAGAGAGAGAGAGAGAGAGAGAGAGAGAGAGAGCGTTACGACGGCAATTGTTGTGCAATTATATTTGTCCTAATTTTTGAGGATAAACAATAATTAAATGGTCCAGGAGCACAGCGTGTGAACCACAAGCAAGAAAAGGAAAAAATGGGCGGGACCTATGTAGGGAATGATCCAAACAAACACTAAAATGCTGACTGTGAGCCCAAGATCAGTTATAGATGCTCGGGGGCTCAGTTAAGTCAAGTCAACAAGGTTGACTTTAAGTTGACTTAAAGTTGACCTTGTTAAGTCAACTTAAGCATGTGTCTATACTGGAGCCTTAGGGTGACTTGACCTGCCTTAAGTTGACCTAAAGAACGTCATGGCCAAATTTAAAATTTATTAAGTCGACTTAATCACTTGCTTAAGTCAACTTAATAAAACTTGCCTTGAAAGTCAACTTAAGCTTTTAAGTCAAATTTGCAAGGCAGAAAGGGTCAGGGCCCCGTCCCATGCCCCGCCCCAGGTCCCAATCAGGCTCCAGAGAGCCAATCTGGCTCCTGGGGCCCGATCCAGTCCCAGCCGCTGCCAGCAGGTGTCTGGGAACCCAATCCAGCCCCAAGCTGCCTGCCGCAGGAGGTTCTAAGCCACCACTGGCAGGTAGCTTGTGACTGGATCTGGCTCTGAGGTGCCTGCTGGTTGCTGCAGGAGCTGGATCAGGCCCCTGGGGCCAGATTGTGGCTGAGAACCAGATCGGGCCATTGGGTGGGGCCCAGGCCCGGGGTATTTTTACCAGCATAAACATACCCTTAAGTCGACTTAACAAGGTCAACTTTAAATCAACTTAAACTTGACCTTGTTGACTTGACTTAACTGAGCCCCCCCAGTATCTGTCACTGAGCTTGGGCTCACAGTCAGCATTTTAGCCTTTCACTGGATCGTTCCCCACATGGGTCCCTCCCACCTTTTCCTTTTCTTGCTTTGTGGTTCACATGCTATGCTGTCAATTGGATTTCCCTGTCCAGCAGTGAAATCTCTGATGTATAGCATGGCATGTGGGCTGCAAGTAAGCAAAGAAGTGGGCAGGGAAGTCATGGGGAATGAGCCAATCAAAAGCCAGTATGCTGACTGGCTGATAGTGAATAGTGACTCTCCACACTCCAGCCTGCTGTGACTCAGACACTGATTGGCTGGCAGACCATAATCAGAGCTGAGCTAGGACAGGCTGGAGCACTTCATTGTTCCCCCGTGTGCTGCTGACACAGATCATAGCAGCAGCTGCAGAGATGGAGCGCACCCTGGGCAGGTAAAAACAGAATCCACATCCATGGGTCAATCAGCAGCAATGGGTCTGCAGTTACCTGCATCCGCATCCACGGATGCATATACCCCTGGATCTACAGCAGATACCTGCGGATCTGCTGGGCTCTATTTCTAAAGTTATGAATAGCGTAGAGAAAGTGAGTAGGAAAGCATCACCCAGTGAAATTGGGTTCTTTTCCCATGACAAAAGGTAATTTGACTTCAGGCTTCCCATGGTTTGAACCTAACAATTGCTCTGATTTGCTGTTACTGTATGACCTGATCCTATGTTTTACACCCCCTTGCATTTATTTTCATTCCATTCTGTAAGTTCACCCATCTTTGAAGCATCTGACGAAGTGGGATTTTCTCCCACGAAAGCTCATGCAAAAAATAAATCTGTTAGTCGTAAAGTACCACACGACTCCTTGGGTTTTTTTAGGAGGTATAAAACCAACATAAGGAAGTACTTGTTTGCACAATATATAGTCAACTTGTAACTCATTGCCAGGAGATGTTGAGAAGGTCAAAAATATAACTGGAGTAAAAAAAAGAACTAGATACATTCCTGTAGGCTAGATCTATCAAAGGCTATTAGCCAACATGGCCCAGTGTCCTGACCCTGGATGACTATTCTTATGTTCCTATGATTGCTTAGCTCAAAACTTTAAACTGCAACACACATTTTCAACAATCTCTTGGTCTCTCCAAGGCATCTGAGTTGGTTTTCTGCCCAACTCCACAGCTGGGATATTGCTAGTCTTTGCAGCAAAGACAAACAAAAAAAAAAGGCTGCTGGTTGTTTCAGGGCATCAGAAATCAAACAACGGAAGCAGAAAAAGCTTCTCTTTCTGCCAACTTCTTCAGGGCCGAGTCAGACTATTTATCAACACTGCCAGTGAGCAGGTGTTTTGGGAGTAGTAAAATGGCCAACTTTCTGTAGCTTTCCAAACACCACAAAGTTCAGTGACCCTGAATTCACCAAATCATTTTGGACTATTTAGACAGCACTATTTAAATTCTAATAGACTGAGCCTGTGTGTAGTTAATGCAGAGATGTGGAGCAATCTGTAACCATAAAGCAGTCCAGTAAGACTACAGCCCTACATGGCCATTGTCTCACGGGTGAGGTTTATCGTCTTGATTCCATTGATCTTCATGTTAATAGCCTCCACGGAGGCCATGTTCAGTCATAGCTGCACCTCCCCTCTGAAAAGTGGGCAGGTCAAACATCTGCTCAAGGCAGCTGAATTGTATTACAATGATTATTTGTGGTCACACACTAAAATAAGTTAAGTTTCCAATTGTTACTGCGGTTAGCTAGAACTTCAGCAAAAGCAATGGACTATTTACTGTTGGTTCACACTGATGATCCATTGGCTTAATAAAACAAACAAGAAGCCCTGTGGCACTTTTAACGACTCACATTTATTTATCATATGAGCTTTTCCTGAGAG
This sequence comes from Podocnemis expansa, assembly GCA_007922195.1. Taxonomy (NCBI): domain Eukaryota; kingdom Metazoa; phylum Chordata; order Testudines; family Podocnemididae; genus Podocnemis; species Podocnemis expansa. The sequence goes on along the minus strand of ML681997.1, from coordinate 12,231,188 downwards.
AAAATCCCAGACGAAATAGGTATTCTCCCACAAAAGCTCATGTGATAAATAAATTTGATAGTCCTTAAAAGTGCCACAGGACTCCTTGTTTGTTTTGCTGAACAGACTAACACGGCTACCCCTTTGGAACTTGTCCACTGGCTCAACGTTACACTTTATATTTGCAAAACAGAATGTCCCCAGATGCAGCAGTTAAGATTATTTTACACAAACTGTGGGCTTGTTAGTGGGGTATCAATTTGGAAAAATCTGAAGGCAAGCAAGCAAGATGGAGGAGAAGAATAAGAACAACGACCTTTTCCTTATGATATGGCCTGGGTTTTAAAGCTTTCCAGTTTAAATTCTTTTTTCATTAGCAAATTAAAATGTATCCCCCTTCCTCACACCTGGACAGAAGAAGAGAACCATTGTGAGAACCAAAGTGAATTTCACAGGTCCGACTTCTAGAAGCAGAAAACATACCAAATGGAAATTGTTTATGAAGGAGCAGTCACTGGAATACTGAGAGCTACAGCCTCTCCTTAGTAATGACCTTCTTCTCCCTCTCCTGCCTGTTTTTACTGCCCGTCCCTTTAGCATTGCTCTGATCTTCCTTCTGTTCCTGCAGAACTTACTTCCCTTCCTTTTTACTCCCGCAGTCCTGAGATCATTTGTTTTCCTCTTCCTGCCCACTTACAATAATGGTAATACACCCCAGGGATTACTGAGTGCTGCTTACCCTGGCAGTGCTGGGAATAAAGCTTTCCAGCATGCGTTTACACTGCTTTAAATAGGGAGGAAATGGACAGGCTATACAAACTGAAGAGTTTTGGCAATGCCATAAAATCATTACCCTATGATTTTGTAATGAATCATGCAATATATAGTACTTTTCCTTAAAGCCCCAGATCCTGGAGTCAGGTGATTACATGAGAATCTGTTTTCATTTAAAAATAAAAATAGAATAAAATTCTGACTCTCATGGTTGTGGAGAAAAGCTTGAAAATATGCTCTGAGTGTAACTTAGAAGTTCAAAAAGCTGAGAGTAAATGATAAATAACGACTCTTAGCAAGATGCCCCAAACTGACACATATGAAAAATGCAAAAAGGCCTGGCCTATTCCATTGCTCACCAACAGATAACATCAAAGAAAGTGTCTGCTTTTGGACTGCTATGGAAGGCAAACTCAGGTCTGAGGAGAGCACCTGGGACTGATGTGAAAGTTGGGGGGGGTGTCACACACACTCTGGCCTTGCACATAGTTCATCAGTACTCAACAATTGCTCTCCATGGCAGGGCCAGGCAGGATCTGGGGAGGCCCCTTTGTACAGCCAGATTCCTGCTCCTGTTGACCCTATTGAGTCTGTCTCCATGAGGTGAGTCAGGGAGACTCTAGTGGAGGCTGTTTTTGCACCCAGAGAGCCTGGCTGAGCACCAATAGGGTGCAGGCAAGAAAGATGCAGAAATGTGCTCCCTCAGGGCTATGCATGTGACATTGTTTCTATAGCCTCCCACCCCGCCTGTGGCAGGATCCCTCCCCACAGTCTTCTCCATTGCTCCCCGCCGACAACTGACGTCACATTCCCGTCTTTGTCCTCCTCCTGCCCCTCACCCCATTTCTTTCTCTACCTTTCCCATCTCTCCAGCCTGGCAGCCCTGCCTTTCCTCTGCTGCTGAGATTATGACATAATTATAATATTGCAACATTATCATAATGGTTATGATATTTTTTAATGATGGCGGTGAAAAGTTTACCATGTCAGTAAAAAACCTCAGCTTAAGATCTTCATGTCAATAGAAACTAAAATGCCAGGTGGGCAACCATGGTAGCAGGTCAGAACTTGTGCTGCAACACAGAGCCTTCAACCAGATGGTGCTGGCCTTCCAGGATCTGCCAGATGATCCAGGGTGTTCAGGGAACAGTGGTACAAACAGCCCCCAGACACACAATCCCAAGTCACACAGTAACTGAAATAACAGAAATCACCTGAAAGACACAAACATACAGTCAAGCAATTCACTCACCCAAGGTTCATTTTCTACTTTGCTCTTTCAGCAAGGGGCTCTCCTTCGCCTCCTTCTCAAGGTTTCTCCCTCTCCTTTTCCTTTGCCTTTCTCTCCAACTCCCCATGTTTCACCATAACTTGTTAACAATTGCACTTGGGAAAGGTGAGCTCATTCTAACCAATATGAAACCCACTCCTACTCTAGGTTTCAAATTAGATTACTGTTCTAATTTTAATAATCGTAGTAGCTATGCATGCTAAAATCTTACCACCACTATATTTAATATTTCAGGGTATAAACCAGGGGTTGGAATCCCTTGGCACGGGTGCCAAAAATGGCACACGGGCCAAGCCTGAGCACCATGTGGCTCCGCTCAGGCTCCCGTGCTGGCCCTGCTCCCCTAGTGCTGCGTGGCCTGAGGCAACGTGGGCTGCAAGCCATGGGTCCAGGCCCCCGCTGGCTGTGCTTCCCCTCTGGGGAGCATGGCCAGCAGGGACAAAGAAGCTGTGGCGCGTGGGGCTCCTGGCCCCTTCTGGCTTTGCCCCGTGCTGGGCAGGGCTAAATCTGCCATTGCTGGCAGGAGCCAGCCCGACCCTGGAACTGGAAGCTGCCCACTGGCGGGGACAGGAGCCAGTCTTGGCTGGGAACTGGAGGCCACCTGCTGGCGGGCGCCGGCCCCAGCCGGGAACCAGAGGCCGCCCTCTGGCAGGGATGGGAGCTGGCCCCGGCCAGGAACCGGAGGCTGCCCGCCAGTGGTGCTGGCCCCAATACCAGTCCCGAACCAGAGGCTTGGCCCCCTGTTTTTGGCCCTGATGGCACTTGCTGAGGGTGTGGTGGGCAGGGCTCACACAGGGGCTGGCAAAGATTGCCGACCCCTGATGTAATCCAATCACCTCTTATGTTCAAGGAAGATTATGTTCCTCAATCCATAGCATTGTACAGTGGGCTACACACATTCAGCCTTGATACGTTTGTCTGTGATTAAGGGGTCTGCCACTTTGGGACCCCCTCCCAGCCTGGACACCCCCAGCCTGGGCCTCCCAGGCCTCCTGCCTGGCTCATCACTTGGGGGGGTGGCGAGGTCACAATCCAGCCATGCCCTGCTCCTGGGACAGCTGGTCCACCCTTGGGAGTGGGGCAGACAGGCCTTGTTCACTCCATTTTGTGCCAGGGATGCAGCCAGCTGTCACGTAATGTGGCTCTGGCATGGCCTTCCAGTGCCTTGGCCCTGGAAAGCAGCACTGGAGGCCATCCCGAGCACCAGCCAGCCAGGACGTGGCCCCATCTCTGGAATGGAGCAGAGCAAAGAGGGCAAACGCACCCTACTCCTGGGGGCAGACCAGCCAGCCCAGGGGCATGGCAGGAGTGCATCTTGCCCAGGGTCCTGCCAACCCAGCACCAGCAGGGCACGGGCTCTCTACCCCCTCCCAGCACAGTGGGGGCTTAGTGGGGTGGCAGAAAGGATGCTGGGGCCATAGGGCTGGAGCCTGGCGTCCCCTTCAGCCCAGGACCTGGGGCTTCAGCCTATATTGCTTCTGTGTTAACCCGGACCTGTTCCTCTGTAGCTGCAGGTCCTAGCCAAAGGCAGTAGGTCCAACTGGCTAGACTGGTGGAATTATTTTGGAATGAATTTCCTACATCATTTTGGGTTTAGTAGTGTCCTACACCCAGCATTACAAATGCGTTATCTGTCCATTAATCCTTATTACAAAACAACTTTAAGCAACAGCCATTAATGGAGCTTTCTGGCTAAGAATCAATTATGCTACACCCATGTCTGTATTGCCCAGTAATGACTGATGGATTTCCTTATTCTGTTGTGCACTGTCTATTTCATAACCGCCAGTACTACATTCAATGCACCACAATCTTGTTAAACCCAAGATAACAGCTCAACTTCCAGGCTCAGCAGTGGGTAGTAGAGGTAGTCAATATTTTTTAAACTACAATGTTTTTTCAGAGAAAAATTGCTTTTTCCATGATGCTTGTTTTTCATGAAAATATTGCACTGTTTGATTTTATTTGTATTGAAATGATCAAAATAGTTATCAACATTTTTTGTTTACTAAAACTTAGGTTTTCCAAAAAAAAAAGTTTAGTAGCCATTTCAATACTGTTTTTGAGGGTTTTCTATATTTTTAATGAAAAAAAGGTGCAAATGGAAAAAGAAACAATAAAATCAGCCCATTTCAAAGATTTCAACATTTTGAAATTATACCTGAAACTAGTTTTTCATTTTTTTGGCCACTTCTGTCACTTGCTGTATGTTATTTAAAAAGCATTTGAATATTAAGAACACATTTCATACAGTAAATATTGGAGAGATTTCATTTCTGTTAAGTTTATTGCTCCATGTTGATATTGAATAATCTATTTGATTTATTTTATAGTCAAATAAATGTTAGAATATAATAAAATAATCATGATAATAATTTCTTTCCTGCCTCTCAAGGGCGTGGTAATGATTAAGTTATTAATATTTGAACAGTTCTTTGAAAAGGTAAAGTACTATTTAAGTGCAAAGCATTATGAATATATTTGTTAATGTTTAAAGATTCATTTGATATGGATGCAGAGTCATCATATTATTTATGTGGTGGATACGTTTATTAATCATTAATATTAGTGTCTCTTAAAAGCCCCAAGCATGATTGCAAGCCCTTTGTGCCATGTACTATTAAAACAAAGTTGAGGAGACAGACCCTGCTTTGAAGAGCATATGCCCTATGGGACAAACTGGAGCCCATGATATTAATAAGAGCTTCCCTCTCAGACGCTAGCCCTATAAGCAACAGACAAATTTAAATATGGGTTAGACACACAGAATATTTAACTATGATGTAGCTTTGATAAGCATCAGGAAATAGGTAGTGAATTATAGATTTGAATGCAACAACATGTTTAATTAAATATTTATTAAATTCTTATGCAATATAATGGACAATAAATTGGGGGTGGGGGAGGGAAACTTAACTGGACAAAGCCTGTATTATTTACCTCACCAGCCTGTTATTGAGCTAAGATTCCCTCCTAATCACCTTCTGTTTCTCACTCTAAGTCTGTACTAGTCCTTATACTTTCAAATCTCTTCCTCCTCTTCAGTCTGACCCAGTTTCCAGTAACTTCACTAAACATGGGATTGAGTCTATCCAACTCACTTCTTTCCTGAAATTCTCCTGGCTCTGTTTTGTGTGAAGGAAGGATCCCAGGACTGGGTAGGAGGAATGACAATGCTAATACACAAATTCAGACTAAGTGCAAAAGGGTACAACATACACATGCTCCTAGACCCAAAGAACCCTAGGGTTAGAAGAGATTGTGTGGGTCGCCTCGGCTTTGTTATGTTTCGGCCATCCAACCACACTGAACACCCTTATCCAAATGAACAAACACTAGTGCTTTCTAGCAATGAAGATCCCAACATTGTAGCATCTGTACTGTGAGACTGTTATGGGCTATTATTTGAGATTAGATAAATATTGCACTTCTGTGTAATCCTATGCCACCCTTGCAAATCCAGTAACCATCTATTCTCAAACAATAAACCTCACAACTTCATTTGATTTGGCCCAGTGCCTCCAGATGAAAGACCCGCAGCTAGCATTTTCAGAGAAGTTAGAGTCATTTTTTGTAAAAGGTGTAAGTTGTTTTAAGATCCTGTGCACTGAATCCAAATATGGCTATTACCAACCTGAAGGTGGTATACAATAAAGGCCTCTACAAAGAAAACAAAGCAATGCATGAAAATCACTAAATCTTTATTTCCTTTTCATTTAGGATTAACATACTTTAGTTGGATTTTTAATAAGCTGCAGGATGTAATACAAGTCATCACATAATACACAGAGCGCTTTTTTATAAACCTGTGGAATATCAGTTTGTTATTTGCATAAGGTGTAAAAATATTTTAATGTGTTATACAACCATGAAAGATCATGTTTATATGCCTTTTATGCAAGCATTGGAGCCTTGAAATAAAAGTATGCAAGTAGATTTACCTATCAGAAATACAACACATCATCTGTTTTTCAAACATGTGAAGTATGAACTGGCATAAGATCACCATAAGAATGTGACTTGTTGACTTTGAAGATAGTCTCTTGGCTATGTCTACGCCTAAAATCTTAATTTGGACTTGGTTAGCTCGAACTAAGTAGTTCAAAAGTTAGTTTGAACTAACCATGCTTTTTTAGTTTGAACTAACTTTTTAGTTCAAATGAAAAAGCATGACTAGTTTGAACTAAAGCTAGATAAAACAAAAAAAAATGTTTAGTTTGAACTACCCTCTAGTTCGATCTGCTTCAGTGCGTACTAGCATGTTTACGCTGTGCTAGTTCGAACTAAAAATGCAAATTAGTTTGAACTAAGCAGTTAGTTCAAAATAACCAGCCAAACTAACCAGTTCAAACTAAGCTTTTTTTAGTTTGACCTAGGCAAAGCCAAGTGTAGACAGGGCTCAAATTAAGGCTCCTTAATTTGAACTAATTTGCTGGTATAGACATAACCTTTGTATTCTGGATCAGGTGTGGCTTTGGAGTCCAAGAGTGGTAAAAGAAGCAGGCACCACAGTGCTTGAAATGTCAATTTGTGGGCCCACGTCACCCTAGCTATGGCATGTGATTTGCCATTCAGCGTTAGTGCTGCTGAGTTTGTCCTAAAATTCCTTTTTCCAACATACTGGTGCTGAAGCCCTGACGACATGTTTGCATTTCTGTACAACACTATTGAGCATGCCTAGTTCATGGCCAGGGTCTTGAGTGCCTGGCAAGTATCCAGCAGCAGTGATTTCTGGTTCTGTTGCCATGTACAATGGGCCGAAATATGTCCATCTACAACTTGTGTTCTCATTTTAGTGAAAAAGTTCCTATCAAAAGATTTTGTCTGCACTGAAGCTTTGCACTTTTCTTCAAATTCAGATTACTGCTCTTTGCAAACGCAGTCCTTGAATGCTGATTTAACTTCACCATTTCTTATATTGGCTGGTGTGATTGTGTCAGGGACACTGAGTAAGCTATTGTTTAATGGATCATTCAGCATTAGATCAGGCAGGGTCTCTTTGCCAAACAATGACTTGAATTGCATGGAATGTGTTTGTGCCATCCAGAGAAGAATCACTTTGTAGCAGAGCACCGTTGTTCCCATACCTTTTTCCATAAACAAATGTCCCTCATTCTTGGTGCAGACACCCATGTAAACCCAATGTGTAAACCCTTTTCCAGTACAGAGTTCGGTCCCTCTGGCCCAGGGAAATTGCCAACTCTCCTACAAACAGGCTGCAACACTCCCATCCTTTTCTCCAGCCACACACACCTCTGCTCTTCTTCCCCAGTCAGCTTATATACCTCAGTGCTGGGGAAGCTGCTTGTCCTAACTGGCCTTTTGCAATCTCCAGGCCCAGCTTTACTCAGCTGCCACACCTGCAGAGCCCTGCTTTTCCCCACTCTGCTATGCACATGTCAGTATTTTTGGCTGTACCGTGAACAAACATCTGGGAACCTGGCTGGGACAAATAACAGCCCCAATCTTAGCATCCATAGTCTGTAGGTTATGTCCATCTTTAGGATTCCTTCATAGCTAATTTAATGGCTAGCCTTATAGAAAAACTGAACACATTGTTTTGAACTTGTTGCCTCATGAAGCTTGTACCCAAGACCAACTTGCTTTGGTGGTCCATTTCTTTCCACCACTCACACCATATACTATGTCTTAATTGATGCTATTCACCTTGAATTTCAGTTTCTTGTTTCTCAGCATCACCATCAAGAAAAGATTGGCTTTCATATCTGGAATGCAAGCAGTTCCATTGTCCTTATTATCTGTTCACTCATATTGAAAGTCATTTATAGGAATGAGTCTGTTTAGGGCACGTCTTTACAAACATGGAGCGTTTCTACTCCACAGGTTTCACAGAAGTGGACTGTCTTGTATTATGGATACAAGTCTCTTTATTGAGAGACCACATCTTCCCACATGTGATATGTCAGTGACCGATCCTCTCGTCTTCTGTAACCTTGAGATTTTACCTTTGTCAGTGTATCGGACATAGCAATTTCCAGGCCACGGGACTGATTGTCTCTTTGGTAAAGGAAAAATGGACTCCACTCTGTCAATGGCCTCTCTGTATTTGACACACTGCAACTCTTTCTAATGACTATTGTGTCTTTCATAGAATCATAGAACCAGCAGGGACCATGAGAGGTCATTGAGTCCAGTCCCTGCTCTCATGGCAGGACCAAGTATCCTCTAGACCAGGGGTGGCCAAACTTATGGAACTCAAGAGCCACACAAGTTGATTATTAAACCTTCAAGAGCCACACTGAGGCATATACCCATATACTTTTACCTACTAAATTGATTTGCTGACGTTCTTCCACGAGCCACACTTTTTCATTCAAGAGCTACGTGTGGCTCCCGAGCCACAGTTTGGCCACCTCTGCTCTAGACTATCCCTGACAGGTGTGTTTCTCTATAGAATCACAGAACTTCAAGAACTTTTATTCTATGCTTTCCTTGTTCACCTGTTTCAGATACATCTTCATTTCATTCTTGGGAAATAATGCGGAAAGTGTAGGGGCCTGAATGTCATGAGACCTACTACCAGTTTCAAGATCTGCTTACAACTGTAACCAGTCTGAGCCTCATAAACTACAGCCTCATCTAACTACTCTTCCATTGTCATTAGCATCACTTCTGTGTTAATACTACTCTAACTACAATGCATGATACACTATATAACATATGCTAAGCATGGAAGAAAATGATTCCATGTGTTACAGGAAAAATAACTTCTGTGTTACGATTAATTTATTTCTAATATTACAATATATGGATGACTACATGCCACAAAAGGCTGAACCTTAGCAAAAAGAGGTGTTAAAAACCATTGTATGTCTTCCCATTTCTGTTCTTAATAGACTGAAAAAGAATTATGCCAAAGAAGACTGATTTTGCTGACAAGTTCATGCACGTGCTCTTGGCACATCTAACATTTCTGGTGAATTTTAGCAATCATGTGTGTTTGCAGATTTGAGGAGCTAAGCATCAAAACTCAGTTTGGTAACAACCATATTGAAACCAGCAGGATCAAATTATGTTCAAAAAATCTGCCAACTTTTAACAAAAATCACTTATACAGCTCTTAAAGCCTGGATTGATTCTCAAATTTCTGCCTAGTCTCCTATATTGTAATAGAATGAACACTCCCCAAGCCAGCTTAGCTTTGGGGAGTCGAGTGCTGTCTACTGCTGGCTTCTTCAAATCTTTGCAGTTGTACAAGGACTGCACTGTTCCCTTTACAACCTCCTCACCTGCTTGATCATCTGTACAGGACCGTCCTAATATGGGGTTACATTAAAGGGGAGGTCCTCTTCTTCTCCCTGTTGATCAGGGACCACCTAGGTCAAGTGTCTTAACCTCAATCACCACAAGGGCCATATGAGGACTATTATGTTAGCCCGAGGGGTGTACAACTGAAACCTTTTCATACAATGATATTGCAAATATTGGAAACAATAGTCTCATTGTGGGCCACAGGAAACAGCTTTAGTGGCCATGAGTGGTCCCTGGGCCGCGTGTTTGACACCCCGATCTAGGTACATTTCAGCCATGATACAGGAACTTTTTAAAAGCAGAATTAAGGTCTTTCCTGTGGGAAAGAATGAGTGGTCCTATTAATTTACATGCACATTCACATTGCTGTCATATACTAAAAGTCTTTATTTAGTTGTGCTATGGAAAAAAATGGTTCACATGTGGTAAAAATATGTTTTAAAACAAAGTAGCGCTCTATCATCTATAACTCTTCCCCTTCCAGCAGAACCATTAGACAGCTCAGTCTAAATTATGCAGCGATTTATGAGCTAGGAATTTGCAGGATCAGAACAAAGTTGTTTTGCTTTACAGTTATTCTCTGAGATCAAGAAGCACCTGATATTTAAAAACACTTCTAATATAATGGCTCAAGAGAGAGACAGTTTTGTTGTTAAGACCCCAGCCTGCTCCTCAGGAGGACAAGTTCAGTTCTTCACTTTGCTATAGACATCCTGCGTGACCTTGGGTAAGTCATTTACCCACCCTGTATCTCAGTTCCCCATCTGTAAGAGTGGAGATAATCTTTCTCCCATTCTTTGCCTAGCTTGTCAGTTTAGACTGTAAACTTCAGAGCAGGACTACCCCTTATGATGTACTTCAAAGTGGCTGATGAAGTGGGATTTTCTCCCATGAAAGCTCATGCAATAAATAAATTTGTTAGTCTTTGAGTGCTACAGGACTTCTTGTTTGTTTTTATGATGAACAAGCACAGAGCCTACCACAGTGGGTCCCCGATCCTAACTGGGCCCTTCAGAGTGCTACTGTGATGCCAATAAACAGTGTTCACATTAAAATGGCTAAGAAAGATTTTTAGAGAATTTGAAGAACCACCTGCACACACACCCATATTGCAGGCTGGAATTAATTGTATTGATGGGGAGCTAGAGAACCCTGATAGTGACAAGGTGAACAGCAGCACTGCGAAAATTTATTTCTCTCCCTGTCGTCACCTTAAAATTAAAAAGAAATTTAGCACATTTCTCATACAAGATGATGGGGGGAGTTCTGCTCCTGAGCAAATCATTTTTCTCACTGTCTTTAAAAGTGGGATTTGTCTTACATTCATCAATGCCACATGTCACTTAGTGTGTCCCTTTCAACAGCTAAAGGGTGACCCTTCCCCCTATAAACTCAGATCTGATCTGTCTTCAGCACAGCGGCTTGCTAAACTATATCATTTAATATGTTCTCATTTTCTCTACCACATTTCCATAACTTGTTTCTTTAATCCTTCTTTGATCCTGAATACCAGAGAGATTTACGTGTAATTTATTCTTACGTTGTTGTACTTGTTTAATCTTTCATTGCCAGTTGGACTCATTTTCAAACAAGAGAACTCATTATTGATTCGATTTGTTGTTGACAGTTGGGACCTGCCTTCTGAATCTGAGGCAAGTTTCCATTTTTGTTATTTCTCATCTTTATCTCTCATTCTCAACGTGCATTTGGCCCAGGAGACTCAGATATGGGCAACCCAGCCTTTCTCTTTAATCAGCTGGAAATCAAGAGCTGGCCCCTGTATTTTCACATCAGTCTGAAATATGCACGATTGACTCTTTCTGCTAATTTAAAAATAGGTGCATCCCCAGTACAAAGCCATGACATCCCTTCCTCCATTAAACCAACTCACTCCAGTCAACAAATCGTGGATCCAAAATCCCACCACTTTCCCCTCTTGTCAGCCACCGTATAACACATTCTTCTCCATTTTTGGCTTCTGCATGCAGCTAGTGGTCTACAATCCCTCTCCCTTACAGAAGCACTGCCAGTTCCCTTGCTCCTCCTTTTACATCCAAAACATAGTAAAATGCCTTTAAAAGCATCAGCATCATGCGTACCAGGGACTGTTCCCTTGCTGTTGATTGGAGAGACATGTCTGCTCCCCAAAGACAGTTCTTACATTTGAGCCTATCCACGAGCTTGCTAAACCATATCATTTAAAGGTTCTTTTTTCTTCTGTCACAATTTCATTACTTAGGAATTGAGAGAAACCAAAACAAAGGCTGGGGTGCAGGATGACCAGATGCCCCTCCATTTTGGTAGACTGGCAGAGTACTGAGAGCCCCACACAAGGTGATCTATGAGAAAATGATTTTCCAAAAAGTCTTTTAGGAGCGAAGAGGAGAGCTCTTCTGTGGGGAGAAGTCCTAGAAGCCGTTGCAGGAAGAGAGGCTCCCCAGCCTGGAGCTCTTTGAGACATACCAACCAACCTCTGGAAAGCCCTAGCTTTGGAACAGGGGACCATGTTAAAAAGTTTTGCGCCCATACATAGTTTAATTTAGGAAAGGGTGGCTTACCCTGAAACAGGGACACATCATCTGAGCAGGAACTTCTAGAAGTAGCATTCAGAGCAGACATATCCTGAAATCACAGGAATTAGTGGAGGCTTGAACCAAACACCAAGAAACCAGAATCCAGGCTTCTCCATAAATCCTGCTGAAGTCAGATGCCCTCAGCAGGTACAGAAAATATTTGAGACCCTCACAGTGGAATCTAGCTCTGGAGCTGGAATGAATATATTTTATAATAACAGCAAGAGAAGTTGAACCCAGTGTCATAGAGCCATTGCAAGAAAAATACAGCACACCAAATTCTTCTTACAGCGCTTACTCTCTAGGAAGAATAATTTCATTCTTTACTCTTTTTAACAGGTTCTTATGACTTGCCCACATTCACACAGCAAGTCAGGGCAAGAACAGGAAAAAATCACAAGATGCCTGAATCCCAGTCCCCTGCTATTGCCATAGGTGGCTGCAAAATCAACTGATGGCTGCAGAACTTCAAAGAACCTGGATGAAGCGCCCCTCTGGATTTGGGTGTAGGGGGACTTGGGTAGTCCTGTACTGTCATTTTAAAAGTCTGGCAGACTCCAAAGCCCTCAGAGATTTTAGCTTTGGGCTCAAGAAAAACAAGTATTAACTACTTCACCAGTCAGATCACCCTCCCTGTGAAGAGCAGGGTGCTACCTTCTTCTCCCACTCTCCGCTTACCATGTCAGTTAAGAGCATACAAGTTTTATTACTGATTTTACTGACATTTGTTGACTGCTGGTCCACTATATTGGTATTCAAGGGTTGCTCATTTCTCTGGGAGTGCTGGGGGAAAGGAAGTGGCTGTGAGAGAAGGAAGAAACTGAGCATCCATTCTAGTTTCATTTGGGCGTGTTGGCCAGTATTGAATGCTGCAGCTGTTTTATAATTGTAGGTGAAGGCCTGGGCTGCAAAACTGGACTACCCTGGCTCTGGGTGTCCTTAGGTTTCCTTTTAAAGAGGCAGCATGTTGAGCAGGTGAGTTCCCCATACACCCCAAAGCCTCTTGAGCTTGTTATGCTGTTGTCAAGTTCCAAAGGGGTAGCTGTGTTAGTCTAGTTCAGCAAAATAAGGAAGGAGTCCTGTGGCGCCCTCTTCAAAGCGACTGACAAAGTAGGATTTTCTCCCACAAAAGCTCATGCAATAAGTTAATTTATTAGTTTTTAAGTTCCACAGGACTCCTTGCTTATTATGCTGTTGTGTTTCTCAGGCAAGCTGACAACAGCCAGGCACAATAGGGCTCTTCTAGTTCCAAAGGGGCAGCCGTGTTAGTCTAGTTCAGCAAAACAAACAAGGAGTCCTGTGGCACTTCTAAAGACTAACAAATTTCTTTATCACATGAACTTTTGTGGGAAAAAAAAATCCCACTTCACCAGATGCTTTGAAGATGGGGGAACTTACAGAAAGCTCATGTGATAAATAAGTTTGTTACTCTTTAAAAGTGCCAAAGGATGACTCCTTTGTAGGGCTCATTAGTATTTCACACTTGCTTTTATTTGCCAAGCACAGCCCTGTGGCACACACAAACTTGCAAGATTCCCAGTTTCGTGTTCTGCTTAGCCCAGTATCTCTCTGTCCTGTTTTCCCCTCCCAATCACTTCCATTCAATTTAAAATCAGTGCTCCCTTAGTTCAAACACATTGGCTGTATTAGGGTCAAATTATTAAACCCGCCTCCTGGTTTTGCATCTCCATTTATTTTCAGGCACACTTGATGCTACTTGGATGCCAGACTTTCTGACAGATGCCCATAATCCCACAGCCCTCAAATAGAGGAGACACCTGCTGCTCCCCAGTTCTGCATGAATCTGATATTTACCTTCGTGTAACAGAGTTGCTGGATGTTTCAGTAATGTCTCCTCTGAAGATTTGCATGCGTGACTGGGACAGCTTCCAGGTGGACCTGATCACAGAGAGGACACCAAAAAAGCCCCATACAGATGTAAACAGAGCCCAAAGGCTGAGCTAACTGGAGGGAGGAGGGAAGACTTCAGGACCCAACTTTATTTGCCTGAGCACACCCATCCTGCTTAGGTGCTCAGCATGATGAGACAGCTTTGCCCAAATGATCCCTGGGTGGGGGAGGGTTATAAATCACTTTAGCATTGAACGCAGGGAGAATTAGAAATTGTTCTCCTTATCGGATGAAAGAAGGCACCAGAACTGTGCTTAGTCTGTCCTGATTGAGGAGTCACTCTCAGCTGAACTGAACTCAGTAGACAGGGGGCTTGGTTGCAGCAACCGGGGGAAGAGAGAGGGTGTGAGAATAGATATCGGCACTGTCCCTCTCAGCCGTTCAAAGATGATGCTCATTAAGGTTCTATTAGGAGTCATTTTATTATGCGTTCACTAGAGCTAAAACCTGCTATAAGACAGTGTTTCTGTCCAGCCTGTTTCAGCAATGAAGTTCTCTCACTCAGAGCTGGGAGGGACCGCAGGCTTGCAGAGGTCCCAGTAGAGGCACATGGCAGCAGAAGGTGATGGCATGCATAGGAGTGGTTGGCAAGGTGGCCAGCAGAGTGAGCTTTCTCCTACCCTCAACTAGGGTGGAAGGTGAATTCTGCAGCTGGACGTCTAAACGCTGGGCCCTGGTCTACATCACAACGTGCTTTGAGCGGCAATCAAAGGGAGGTGTGCAAAGTACTTAAAATACCTTGTGTGTTACTATGTTTCCCTCCAATTGCCTTCCGCCTACTTGCGTGCTGTCTTCAGTAGGCTGAGTTGAGAGGAAACCCCTTACCTCCAACTCAACACTATGCTCTTTGTCAGGGTGGTCTTATTCAACTGATATCAGGGAGATTGATCTGACGGCAGTGAATTCACTACAGCCTTTGGGACAAGCCCTAAGTCTCCTCTGACTAAGGGCAATAATTCTGAGTTCTGTGCAGTGAAGGGAGGGAACCAGAGAGGAGAGGCACATTGAAGAATTTCTGTTTGCTAGACTAAAAGGCCACAGGCAAATCGAAACTGTCCAGCATACTCCTGGGTCAAAGTTTTGTTAGTGGTTTTATTGTTGTGAATCCCACTTGTGGCACATTCCCAAGATAACGCTGAGTTACTTTCCTCCTTTTATTAGATGTTTCTTTTCTACAGTTACTCTCTCTGCTTGTGAAAATGGAAGTAGTGTCTTGTGAGGTGCCCAAAGGGTGAAATGTAACTGTCCCCTGTAACGGGGTGGGGCCTTAGCCAGTTTTGTGTTGTACTGTTGAAAAGCGACCACTCTATATTGAATCTCGCCCTTGTTGCTGCCAGCTCTGACTGACAGAAAGGTTAGACAGGCATGGAGAAATCAGATACTTTCTTAATTCTTTAAGAGACTGCACTGCCCTTTATCCTCTTAGGGTGGTAATGCTCTGTGGAGCATTACACGAGAAACACTCAGAATGGTGACAGAAGGAGAACAGCTTGATCATAGCCTGCTGCTGCTGCTAATCTGCCTGCTAGAACTTCTGTTGTTGCTATTTTGGCTGCTGCATTTTCTCTATATTGTCTTTTGTGGCATCTTTAAAACCAGCCTATTGATCTCACGTGCAGACATCTGAAATTCAAGTGGCAACATAACCAGGAAGATACCAAACTGGTGTAAGAATGCTGTGTCCAGGTGTTCTATTTTTTTATACTAATAATTTTAATTTCTTGGACCATACCAGATTCATCAGATGCTGGGGGGGCGGGGGGGGGAACGCAGGCAGGAGGGAATAGACTATTAAAACTGAAAAGACTTGTAAAGCATGCATGGCATGTAGGACGATGGTGTAATTGTTTACCTGCCAAACCAAGTCCACACAGTGCGGTCATTGTGTTTATAGCAAAAAAGTTGGAGAACATGCAATTTTCTGATCTTGCCAGGAGAAACATTATCAAATCCATGAATGATTTTGTACTGAGAAGTCCAATGTATCAGAATCAATTAAGCCTTTGGGATGCAGAAAGAAGCCGTGTTACTGGATTCCGTATTTCACTGCGGCCCAACTGCAGCAAGGCACTGACGTACATAAATAATCCCATTGCAGAGACACTTAGAGAAAGTTATGTGCTTCTGCACCTTGCTGAACTGGGTCTGCTTTTGTCCATGCAGCATAACTCTGCCTTTCACTTTGTTTCTTTGCTTTATTTATAATTAAGTGTTAGCACTGTGCACTGAACTGTACAAGAGCTAATCCATGTGCCTAGGAGCTTACTCAAAAGCAAGAGACAACACAAATCACATTGAGGGATCCAGTGGATGCTTTTGTAAGAGTAGGCACATGGCTGGCAGCCTTTGTACCAGCATTGATTAGCCCTATGGAGCTATGCCAAAGAAGTGAGTTTTTAAGGAGGAATTTGAATGGCCATATGTGGGCTTTCTTGGCATGCTGGAGGTGGAAAGAAATTCCAGTACCGAAGAAGGGATGCAAATGAGGGTGGGAGAGAAAATGCAAACAGGCAGAACACTGGCAAAGAGGCAAAAATGAGGGCAGAGATACAGGTTGGAGCAGAGGTTGGCAATCTGGCACAGAGAGAAGAGGCTTATGCTGGATGGAGAAGTGAAGAAGAAACCAGTGGAGAGTTTTGATTAGGGGAATGGTACAGTATGAGAAGAAGGAGAAGGACATGAGTTTTTATCACGATTGGCTTCTCTTTTTGGCTCTCCATTGCTGTGCTGCTCCCATGCCGGCTCTGCAACCCCCAGCCAGCTCTCTGCTGCCCATCACACGCCCATTGGCTCTCCACCACCGTACCATCACCCCTGCCAGCTCTGCTGCCCCTCTCTCAGCCCCTGGGGCCGGCTCATCACCGCTGCATAGGGCCCACCTGGGCCTATTACTTCCCACCTCTGCTTTAGAGTTTTCAGACCACCCCCAAATTGCAAGTCTAGAGCAAGCACAGAATTTGCCACCCCCCTGTTTGGCCCCATTGTCTTTTCGGGGGTTGCTGCTCCCCTGCAAAAGGGAAAAGCTAAACTATGCCTGTGTGGACAACTGGAAGCATCTTTAAAGGACCAGATTTTCAGACTGGACAGGTGCTCAACAAAATCAGTCTCTCAAGAGCCCAAAGGCTGAGGCATCCAAAATCACTAGGCATGTTTGAAAGTGTTGGCCTAAACATCCTAGAGCATCTGTGATAACTTTGTCAGAACTTCTCCGTTTAGAGATGAGAGAAACTGCACAATTACAAAAGTGCACTGTCGAAATAGCATGTTTGTTTTACACCATTGTGAATGTCATAATTCATGTTGACTAGCATTATGGGCCTTACCTGAAGCGCACTGAAGCTGGTGGAAAGACATGTAATAACATCAATATGGATAATACCCTTCCAACTCAACCATGTTTCCCCTTTGACATCTGTTTGACATATAAGATTAATCCAGCTCCACGAGCATTTAGGAAATGGCCAAATGTTCTTGTTTCACGAAGCATCAAGCAATCCTTTTGCCTGCCCAAGCTGCTGGGAAGGAAACAAATGGCAGATGATAAATTCCCAAGGTTAGGTGTAAAACATGGAGATTTCAGAACTGATTATTTCCAACCTTTTTGTCTCAAGGGTCACATATATCATGTATACAACCCCAAAGGTCTACCAGTCTCTGCCAGCAGGCCTCACAGCCTTGCAGCCAGAAGGAAAGCATTCAGCAAAGAGGCTGCCTCTCCAATGAGCTCCCATCTCCCTAGCAGCAGCAAGGAGCCTGAATAGGTTTTTCAGCTCTGCGGCAATGGACTCCACATGGGTCCATAGGCAGCAGCTCCTTTCTGCAGCTAGCAGGAAGGGAGCTGTGGGTCACAGGTTGGAAACGACTGCGTCATACTGTTTCAGACACAACAGAAGCTGAGAGTAATTCTGAGCACACCAGCAAGGGTGGCGGGTTTTTTTCTTAATGGACTATTGTACGGCTGACTGCAAGTCTAAGAAGACCCATGATGCCAGAGTATATGTCAGGGAAGTGCCATTTATTATTTCCATCAGTCACTAGAATGAGATCAGGTGGTGTTTTGGATGATTTCAGCAACTCCATCATCAGCCTGATTTCTGCAACCTTGGAACTCCTCCCAGTTGTTTGTTGTTCGCCTAAGGGACGTGGGTGGGTTTTCTCATCGCAATAGACCAATGACAAGTACTTGGACCCTACAAGCCATGGTCTGATGACTGGAGCCCTCCTAGTGGCACTTGCCTGCCATTGCTCAGGTCAACTGCAATTCTGTCAGCACACTCCGTGCCTACCCAGAGTTTTGCCTCCTATCACAGGCAAACATACAGCCCTAGGAATGTCCCAAACATGCATCTAAAGAAAGCATCTCTCCCTCAGTCATCAATTGTCACAGGATGATATTGTCAAAGATATTATCCTCGAGCTGAGTGACACATAGCGATTTGTCACTCTTTCAGACAGATGATTCATGAAAGTTTTTCTCTCCTTTTCCTACACAAGGGAGAAATGGGCCTATAACAGCTCAGACATGACATCCCAAGGGAGGGTAAGTGCCAATCAACCAGGTTTTCAGCTTCACTGGAGTCAATATAACAAGCGGAGCAGAAAGTCAAAAGTAAGTTCCACTAAGCCTGGCACTGAGAAGCAGGGAAGTCAAGTGAAAACAGCACCCGCCAGACCCAGAAAACTACTCAGATCCAGAGAAAAGCACCCTGGGGTGGGGAATGCATCCCACTGGCTTCTGTAAAGTGCAGAAAAAACAGCTTGATTCCACTTCTGACAGTGAACTTTGCCACTTGTCTCTGCCACACCTGAGGAGCCACTGGCAGGGTGTAATAAGGACATTCTCAGTTATCCATCTCTGTCCTCTGGAGCAGCATGGGGTAGATGCAGAGAGGAAGAGATAGGGCAGATTTCTCTGTCTGAAACCAAAGAGTCCCTTAGGTCAACAAACACTGTCAGGCTTTCATGACAGCAAGACAGGTAGGCAGGCTCTGCTATGTCTGAAAGAGATTCATGGGTATTATTTAGAATTTCATTTGATAACATTTGCGATTACCTCCTAGGAATGGGGAGAGAGGATTTCCCAACACTAATTATCACTCAGTCCTTTGCAGCAGCCATGCTGAGTGCCCTGCTTCCAAGGGATAGGGAAGCATTATTCCTCAGTCCATAAATCCTTGCAACAAATTCTTAATTCTGCTGGGCATTGCATACCAGCATTATTCCCCTTCAGCTTTTTCATTATGCTGGGAAAGTTTTCTGGCTGTGGCTATCAGTAGAAGAGCTTCTGGCCTTGCTGCGGTGCTCAGGATGGGTGTCATGCCCCACTTTAAATTGAGAAACGGGTATTCCTCTTACATGCCTCTCAAACTATGTCATTGACAGCTCTTCATTAATTAGCCTGTGAGTAAGCTAGTGGTTCTCAGCCACTGTGTGACCACAGTGGTAGGTGTATTGTGGAGAGCCGGGGTGGGCAGTGCTCATGTTTCCTGTAGGGTCGTGATATGCCACCAAGTGTGTTGCGACTTGCAAAAGTTTGAGAACAACTGAGAGAGCAGCAACTCATAAATAGGTCCCTGCTAAATGAACACATTGGCAAGAATTACCCACAATTCTCTCTAAGAATGGCCACACGTCTGGCCCCATAAATGCAACAGTTGGATTTCTGTGGCTCAGCATGAAGAGAAGAAGAAAGAAAAGAAGTTTACACACAGAGCTTTCCTCTGCCACAGCCCCTGGCTTGAGGGACATGGACTATGTGCAGAGCAGACTAGAGTTGATTGAAGCCTTGTGGCAGAATTGCTTTGCGACAAAGGACACCCTTTTTGCGGTGCACCCTGGCTCTCTGCCTCTTTGGTTTGGCCAAGCATTTCTGTTTCTTCACTGGGAAAATTGGAACGACAGCTCCCTGGCTGCCCGCCTGGAAGGCTTTTGGCAGCTGCTTTCCAGCAGGGCTGCCCAAGTTTACTCTCTGTGTCCTTGGCTCCCAGCATGCACCCAGCTCAAGGACTGAAGAAGCCAAGATCTTCAGTTCCCCACCTGTCAAGCCCTGGAACTGACGGGAAGATCAATTGGCCAGGCTCTGGCCTTTGCAGCCCCAGAGATGTGGGGCAGGTGGGGAGGCTGAGCACCCTGGATCCCAACCCCTGATGAGGCGAACAAGGCTGAATGCTCTGGCTAAGTCTCTCAGGCTGCTGGGCTGGATGTCTCTTGTCAAGCTCACTTTCAATCTGCTGGCACAGCATGTGAACTCAAAAACCTGCCAGGTGAGCCACTGGGAAACCAAACCATTCAAGTGGAACTGTTAGTGAAATCCATACCAGTGAGAATCTTCAGTTTTGATGTCCTGGTTTGGGATGAAAAATATTTTTAAAACACCAGTGTTTTCACAGGAAGGGATTTCTGTTTTCTGGCCAGCTCAGATCCTGAGTGGGAGCTCCAGGACACGCACATGCTACGGCACCTCTGTAGCCAGAATAATGTCAAAGGTGAGGGAGGGTGGTAAGATTTTCACCACATACCAGCCTAGAACAGTTGAAGTGAGGGCAAATAACTGATTAGGTCGTGGCTGAGGGGAATTAGCTGGCCTAAATTATTCCCTAGAAGACTATGGAGCTCAGTGGGTCTAAGCTAAAGCCAGGATGCTGGCAACAGAAACGGGCTGTAGTGAGGGTGCCTAATAGACCAGGGGTCGGCAGCCTTTGCCAGTCTCCATGCTAGCCCTCTCCACCGCACCCGTAGCAGGTGCCAGGGGTGGGGACAGGGACTGCTCCTCTCTGCTGGCCCCGCTCCCACACACTGGGCTCCTATCCTCTGCTGGCCGTGTTACCCAGCTAGGGTGTGGGGCCAGCAGGACCAGGAATCATGACATGCACGTGGCTTTTCTGGTGCCTGGCTCCACTGGGGGCAGAGCCAGTGGGGGGAGCAAGAGTGGCACAATGTGCTGCTCAGAGTAGGCATGTGTGCCAGGTTTGGCATGCATGGCAGGGATTGTTAACCCCTGTTATAGACACTGTCTGGACAATAGCAAGGGGAAGAAAGAAAATTAGCTGGGAATAGTGTAGGAAAGGGTGAGAGAAAAAAGTAGCAAGATTTTAAGACAGTACAGATGTTGGCTGATGATTAGAGGGTCCCTGAGCTGGAACCTTGAGTAATGGTTGGGCCTGGGTTCTCCTACCAGTCCCTGAGGAAGTGGTATGGTTTCACCAGTGGAAGGAAAACTGCCACCTTGGAGGAAGAGACTTTGATACTCCAGAAGGGGGACAACACATGGTGACCTGGCCAGTTGGACCAAGACATGATGGCAGAGCATCAGTTGCTGAGAGAGAGGGTATGTAGAAAGTGGCATCAGGCTGAATGGCACTAATCTCCAGACATAGCTAGAAGAAGATGCCCTAGCAGTGACTGCTCCCCATGACAGGGGCTATTCTGAAGCCCCATGACACAATGGAAGAGGCTATTTTTTCTCTAAAACCCCTCTGCAGGAGAAGACTGTTTTCTCTGGCTTTGAACAGGAGCTGAGATGTGAGACTGAAAGAGATGTTTTTCAACTAGGTGCAGGTCTTCTCAGATGGCAGCAAATTTGTTGCCATCACATCAATCTTCCGAATTGACTGATTGGGTCTCTGAGGACCTGCTCAGCCAACCAGGAAGCCAATCTTGTAAGACCACCCCTGCAGAAGGAATAGCGCAGAATTGGAGGCAGGGCATGTCCGTGTGATTCAGACTGCACTGAAGACACTGCAGTAAGTAGGCAGTAGGCAATTGGAAGGAGATACACATGGTATTTTAAGTACTTTGCATTTCTCCCTTCCATTGCCACCAAAATTACACAACAGTGTAGACCAGGTTTAAGTGAAGGTGGTCTCCATATAATTGTGCCTTCTGCAGGACAGTTGGAGCACGGCTCAAATATGAATCCTCCCCTATCCCTAGTAATCATCACACAGCCCCTGCCTGCAAGGCCAGCTCAAAGGGTTGTGGTGCCCTGCGCCAACTTTTGCCTTTGTGCCCCCATTGCCGACTCTGTGCCTGGAGCATGCTTGCGGGGCAGGAGGGGTAGGGCCAGGCCAGCGGTCACATGGCTATGGTCATGCTGTCAAGACAAGTGCAGGGAACTGCAAGGTGAGACCCTCGGGGTCTTCATAGCAACCTGTTCCCGGCTAAACTTTCACTTTTCAGTGCTGGTGCCCTTAAGCTTTGGCATCCCGAGCCAGTGCCATACTGGCTCATCCCTTAAGCCAGCCCTGCCTGAATGGCCTCCTGTTGGCTGCTAGGACCCAGGAGGTAGTGGAGGGAGATTTCTGCATTTGGCAGCTGAATGACAAAGCTGTGATTGAACTATTATCTGATGCCACAACTGCCTTTTCAACGTCTCTTAGACTCCTTGCTCAGCTCACTTTTAGACACCCAAGCAGCCACAGAAGGCCACATTTACAGAACTTTTGGCACACACCTCCACAGCTTAGAAAATGCCCCCATGCCAAGAATATCCATGTATTTACTGTGCACACAAAGCATCTGGGTCCCTCGCAGGAAGGTTGCAGCAGACTTGGAATTGAACCCGCAACTGCTGAGGCCCAGCCCATGGCTTTAACCACAAGATCTTTTCTTCCTTCTCCCTATCAAGAATCCCAATCCATTTTTTTTAAACATTGTAATTCACACAAATGATCTAGCACATTAGTGAACACAGCCTGTATTCTGCAATTGTGTGCCTGTCAATCTTCCATAACTGCTAAGTGGTAGAGTGCTCCTCTCAATTTATTTAGCTATCATATTTTATTGAAGAAACTGCTGAAGTTCCACACATTTATATCAGGTAATGGCATGAATATTAGGAGATTGTACATTGGTATAAATCTAATGCAACTCCAATGGAAGTGATTTGATACTTACACCACTGTAACAGGGGAATTTGCCCCACTGTTTTTAGCTTCTGATAAAAAAGACTAGCGTGGTTTTCGATTTTCACAAGAAAAAAATCCATGAGTGCAACCTTTTTTGGTTTTCTTAACCTGGCGAATTCAATGCCAAGCCTCTCTTTTCCCACTTAACTCTTGTGTTGCTCAGTAGAAGCCCAGCTTGCTGTTATGTGGTTGCTGCCATTAATGTCCCACTGAGGTGGCAGCATAGCGACTGTACTCAGCAGATAGAGTCTGACTGATCACACAAGGGGCACTCAACAGAAACAGCTAAAAGAGATAAAAAGCAGCTAAAAGAGATAAAGTGGCCAACTTCTTGAGAGGTGGGTAGGGAGGGGGTGCCTTCCAGGTGAGTCCTCATTTGCTAGTGTTGAGTGTCACAGTTCAGGGCAACTATACCTTGTATTCTTCCACTGTGGTCCAGCACGGGCATCCAACCTTGGCGCTCAGCTCTTCACCCATCACTTCCCTTGACTGGAGACCTGCACCTCTCTCTCCCCCTCCTGATCAAGATATTACTAGGCTGCATTGTTCACTGCCTATCCTGTGAGCTCCTCAGCAAGTCAGACTGCCTCAGCAGGCATGTTTTCTTTCTCTTCATAGGCTAAAAATGTAACAGCCCATGGCTAGACGTTACCACAGAGCCTCTCTGAACAAACACATTTATTCTTAAGTGAAAACTTCACAGAGAAAACATGAAAAATATGGGAGAACCTGCATACATGAGAATAAGCTTGCCAGAGTGCTCCCCAACTCCAAGAAGGGCTCTGACAGGAGTCTGTCCTCCAAACCCACCAAGAGAGTTTTCAGTAGTTACAACTTCAAAACAGCCTTCTCTGAAAACAAGCACACAATGGATCATTCAGTCCTGCCAGCCTTTGATCTTCTCCGCAGAGACAGATGATCAGCAAACATTGGTCCTTTCCTCCCGGCAAAGTTTCAAAAGGCTGAATGGCCTAACTGGAGATATACATTTGTATATACGCCCACACCCCAAGATGTATTGGAAAACTCACTTAACTTTCTTTGTCCCATTAGTTCATTCTTGTCTAGTATAAGGTCCTTTGAAGCTTATAACACTTCCAAGGGTATACGTTGGCCACATCTCCACTCACATAACTTACATACACATCCACAAACAGAGCTATAATGCCAATTTTTGCTGCCCGGGGCGCGTTCTGACCAGAATGCACCCCTTGCCATTAGCGGCGCTTGGAGCTGGCGCCGTGAAAGCTGCCCTTTACTAGAGCGGCTCTATTTAGCCACTCCGCAGTGCCTGAGGCTTTGCCCCATTGGACCCCGCCATAGTTACGACTCTGTCCACAAATAATACATATATTTTGTATTTTTAATACAACAGACTCCAAAGCTACTTAAACTTAATTCAATATTTTTTTAAGGCTATTGCAGGAAATCACCATATTCATCACACTGGATACAGCTGGTGGGGAATTATTTGAAAAAAAAAAATGGTCTTTTAATCAGAAAATGCCAGTTTGTTGAAAATGAACAGGGTTCTGAGGTGGACTTGCCAATCAAAATGAAGCAGAAACAGAGACCTCAGCATAGCCAAGACACATTGGATTTAGGAAACCCTGGTTCAAGTCCCTGCTTAGAGCTAGGACAAGCTAGGACTTAAACCTAGATTTCCCCACATCTCAGATAAGTAGTGTCATTATTAGGCAATTGGCTATGCTGCATATTTGTGCCCTTTTTTTTTTCATGAAAGGTCTCAAGTTTATCCAGCTGCAGATTGGGGGGAAAAAAAATTAATCTGAAGAAAATTTGTGGAGTAGGAAGTGTTTCCTGCTGAAATCTGGTACTAAACACTCACTTCTCCTATTAAGAAGCCTCTGAAAAAGAAAGCCACCAGGATTGTGTGTGATCATGAAAGACTATTTTTCCACTGCAAAATAATGATCAGCATCATTCTGCTCTTACTATAGTTCAGGCAAGGCAAAGATAGATCTCAGGTTTGTCTGGCTAAGAAATGGCATACAGATGTGTGATGGACTAGGCCTTTCTCTGGGCTCAGACATAGGGAGTTTCAGTGTCTCTTCCTCTTCCAAAATCCTTCCCTACTTGGGAACATACTACAGCCTTTCTGGGGTCTCTGTTCTAGGGGTCTTCTGCTGAAGTGGACGTTAAGTCACTGAGTGTCCTTAACAAGGTGTGTGTTTTTTTAGGGTGGTACAGGACGACTGGACTCCAGGTTGGGATTCACCTTCAACCCCTGCCTCACACTGAGTGTCAGTTAATTCGAATTAAGGAGGCTTAATTTGAACTAACCTATTACCTGTCTACAATAGGCTTTCATTAGTTTGAACTAAGGAATTCCTTAATTCAAACTAATTAACACTTAGTTCAAACTAGTAAGACCAGCCAGTTAGTTTGAACTAAGCCCTTCGCTCGATCATTAGTTTGAACTAAGGACACTGAAGACTAGGACTAACCCTTAGTTTAAACTTATTAGTTCGAACTAAGGGCAGTTAGTTCGAATTAACAACATGGACTAAAAATTAGTCCACATTGTTAATTCGAACGAATAAGTTTGAGTTTAGTTTGAACTAACCTCAAACTCACTAGATTGAATTAACAAATTGAACTAATTTTTCCTAATGTAGACATAGCAACAGTGATCAGCTCATCCCAAGCCTGGTAAGTTCTGGTGGGCACTAGTGGCTTGTCTACCATTTTCATCTTCTGTTCCAGGCCGAGCAGCCTCCCTTTTAGTTGCTGCTGCCTCCTGTGTCAAGCTCCTTTTTTAAACCTTCCTTCCTCCACCAGCAGCCGCTCTGCAGTTTTGCCTGTTTGGTACCAGTGGAGCCCAGGAAAGCTCCTTAGTTTTCTCCTGGTGGGGATGGGGACATGCTCCAGCACAGGGTGAAATTCAGCCCTCGAGCAACTTCACTGATGTCCTTTGGGTTGTGCTTCTGGGGCTGAAAAGTAAAGAACATCTTAGCTCATTGGGAAGTTGTTTTAATGCATGTATCGAAAGGCACTGGGGGATATTCCCTTCTTATTGTGCCTAGTGTTAATGGAAGCTGTATAAATGTTGGCTTATTGAGACAGGAACAGAAAAACTACCCTTGTAATAGACCCCATGCAAATGTCTAGAATGATGCACCTAACAAAACATTCAGATTATAATAAAAATCAGCTGTTCATTTCAAGCGTCTCTAGTTTTACACTCTTGTGTGACAGGGGACCATTTGGATTTTGGCCCCCAAGTCGATAGAGAAAACAGGTATTGATGTGTTTGGGCCTGCTAGCCACTGGGTAAGGCACAAGAGTGAGCAGTTAATTAGCAGAGTCTCCACTTAATGGCTGGACCAGCTGTGTAGCTGCCCTGCTGGTCAATGCCACTGCGATTCCACCTTCTGCCTTCGCAATCTGTAGACAGTAGCTTGCCCTGCTAACCAAAAGGAATCCTTTCCCATGGCTAAGGAGCTGAGCTGTTAAGTCTAGCTCAAGCCAGAAACTCCTTCGGTCTCTCACATGAAAGGTAAAGGGGTTGGTTAGGCTCCATACATCACACAAACGCCAGGAACTGAGTTTGCTTGAAATGACAATTGATCAAACGTTTCAGCTATACAAAGCAGCAGGTTTTGTAAATACATTAAAAAGTGATAGTTCACTTTATCCTCTCTTTAAATGATTTATCGCAGAATCTCAGCCCCATTAAAGTCAGGTTTAATGGGCTTGCTCATACATTACGGAAAACCTTCTGCTATTATTGTTAGCTGAAAGGTTCCTACACCCCTTGCTCTCAGCTGCACCGTGGTAGAAGCCTGGCCTCCAGTTCTACACTCTGTAGAGCCCCTCCGCTCACCAGAAGGGTGATGCACACATTGCACAGCAGTGCAAAGAGTTGTTTGTGGAATGTGCAGGGTGAATTCAGTTCTGTTGCACCTCATCTGATTAGGTGCTGCTAGGATCAGTTCAATCGCATCCCACCTACCCTGTCATTATCCCCTAGCATCATCCACCAATGGAGTACTCACCAGGGTGCATGGCTGCCTTGGCCATCCCTCCACTTGCCCCGATCCCTTCTTTCACTCTTCTGGCCTACTTTGGAACGGTTCCTGCACAAGGGGCATTGGAGAGATGGGGACAAGGACAGAGCCAGCTCTATGCTAGGAGCAGAGACCTCCCCCCCCCCCACCAAACAGCAGCAGTTGCATTAGGGGGGCATTCTTCTGCCTGCCCTGTGGCTCTTTGGCACAATGTAAACTGGGGCAGAGAAGCTGTCAAGTCGTGCTGGATCTGGGCCAGGGTGCACAGTGAAAAGTAATGCATTGTGAGCAAGATTAAGAATATTTTTTTCCTGATAAGCCCCTGAACATCTAGAAGGGAATATGATTCTGAATGTTTTTCTGTGATACTTGACCACAAACATGTATTTGGCCCTTTGTAGAGTGACATTGCAGGTTCTGAGTAAATAATCCAATATGAAAGAGAAATCAAGGTGTACAGGGCTCCTCCTGTTTGGCACTTAGGCCTGAAACAGCCCTACATCTTAGCACCGCTTTTTTTTGTGTGTGTTCAGAAATTAAACATACTCTGCAGCGTTATGCATCGTGCGTAGCCAGAAGTATAATTACATTTACGACATCAGCATCGGGGTTTATGCTATTATTGGTCCTTCTCAATGACTGAATCAGGGCAGATGCAGAAGATCTTTAGAGGACTATATGCAAAGCAGAGTATTTTTAAGTCTGCGGGAATCAAGTGACAAGATTGTCATGTTAGGGAACATCACCAGAAGTGCCATATAAACAATCTGGAACAGAAACAGTCCCTCTTTTGCTGTAGGCCAGCTTGAAAGGGGCTATTTCTTTGCAACCAATTTTTTCTTCTTTTTTGGATATTTCGAAAAAAATGGAGCTGTCTTATCTAGTTAGATTGAAAGCTTAAGGCAAAGATTACCTTTTACTATGTCTCTGTACAGCACCTAGCACACTGGAAGCTCTAATGGCTGAGGCCTGTATTACTTTCATATTAATCCAACTGACTATAGAATGGGGTGGCTGAAAACAGTGGGGGATAGTATTAAATGGCCAAGGAGTTCCCTACCAGTCCTATGTCCCTAAATAAAAAATAACTTTAAAGGGTGCGAGAGAAAATGCTGAACTCCATCATTTTATTTTCTAAAAACAATTCAAATTCCAAAGATGCATTTGCAGACAGAAAAGCAAGTTCTATGCAATGATTTCAAAGAAATGTTTCTAATTTCTTCAGAAGTTTGATCCTAAGGTACCATCACTTTGAGAGAGGATCTGATGTCATAAAGACTTTTGGACTTTGTGCTGAAATTACATTTTTGGCGCCATTAAATCCCACCGTGTGCTATGAAGGATATAATGTAATACCCATCAGCTCCAGGCAGCAAGGAGGTTTACTGGCACTAAAATCAATAGGCACTGAATAAAATGGCTCTGAGTGATTTAGGATCATTCACACATCTTCTTTTTGTAAGCTTAAATCCATTTGGAGAGACATTAATTCATTAAAAACCTCTTGAAGAATGCCATCATACGGTGCAGTCTCACTCTGTGCACAATACGATCACAGATTGTGGCTTTTATTAAGGATGTTTGAATATATAATGCTTCGTGGAGTAAAATATACTTATCCAATATTCTGCACTTTGAAAAAAGTAATGTTCATTGTAACATAATTTTAAAATATTTTACATGTAGAGCATGGAGCATAGAGGAAAGTTGGTTACTTCACTAATGTGTGGTCACTAGAGTTTGTCAACTTTTTCATT
Source organism: Podocnemis expansa (assembly GCA_007922195.1). Classification (NCBI taxonomy): domain Eukaryota; kingdom Metazoa; phylum Chordata; order Testudines; family Podocnemididae; genus Podocnemis; species Podocnemis expansa. The sequence continues at coordinate 12,202,694 of ML681997.1, read as the reverse complement.
TTAAAATTCCATTTAGCATATTTTATTTGTTTCATATTAAGAACAGATATTCCTTTTCACAGGACCTAGGGGTACCGACACAGTATAACTCAGTGGTCCTTCAGTATCTTCATCAACACCTTAGTCTCTAAGAGGGATGTCAAACATGCGGCTTCTGGGCCAAATGTGGCGTGCAAACCTCTTTCATCCAGCCTGTGACTGTACTTGGTGGGACCACACTCTCTCTCTAACAGACACAGAGAGAGTGGTCTCACATATCCACCCCTCTGCAATGCTACGAGAGTGTCAGGTCTTGTGACATCATGGACTCCTGGGTGTGAAAGACCATGCTCTGCAAGACCACTTTCTCGCCTTAACAGAGGGAGAAAGACAGATATCATGGAGAGCAGTTTTGCATACATACCACTCTGTGATGCTGTGAGAAAGCTACAGTATTCTGATTTACGGTATGTACAACCCACTTGAAGTACGTTTAAGTCAAATTGGGCCCACCCTAGCAAATGACCTTGACATCCCTGGTCTATAGTCTTTTGAACAGGGCATCCGTATCTTTCTCTGTCGTATGAAGTGTTATCCTCATCTGTGGTATTCTCTGAGCAATGGTGAAAGGCACGAGGAGGATGCTGTCTAATGAAATCCATAAATCTTTTTTGTTTGGTTTTGTTATGATGATGGATAGTTGCTAGAGATATTACTGCCTTCTAAAATATTATGTGGAAACTCAAAAGAATCTGCAAAGCGCACCCTCTTTGGAAAGTTCCAACGGGGCAGCTGTGTTAGTCTAGTAAAACAAAAAAAGGCAAGGAGTCTTGTGGCACGTAAAGACCAACAGGTTTATTTATTGCATGAGCTGTTGTGAGAGAAAATCCCACTTTGTCAGACGTTTTGAAGATTTCCACAAGGATTTCAACAATTTTCTTTCCACAATCAAATTGAGCCTAGAACACTCCATGCAAGAGATCCACTTTCTGGACACTACAATACAAATTAAAGATGGACACATCAATACCACGTTATTACCAAAACCCTACTGATTGGTATAGTTATCTACATCCCTCGAGCTTCCATCCTAAACACACCACATGATCCATTGTCTACAGCCAAGCCCTAAGATATAGCCGCATTTGCTCTGATCCCTCAGACAGAGACACACATCTTCAGTATCTATATCAAGCTTTCTTAAAACTACAGTACTCACCTGGAGAAGTAAATAAACAGATTGACAGGGCCAAACAGGCACTCCGCAGTCAAGTACTACTGGAAAGGCCCAAAAAAGAAGACAATAGAACGCCACTGGTCACCACATAAAATCCTTAAGTCAGACCTCTACAACAGATCATTAAGGACCTACAGCCTATTCTAAAAGACGATCCCTCACTCTCTCTAGCCTTGGGAGACAGACCACTCCGTGCCTACAGACAATCCCCAAACCTTAAACAGATACTCACAAGCAACTACAGACCTAACAACAGAAACATTAAAGCAGGCACATATCCCTGCAACAAACCATGCTGCCAACTTTGGCCACATATCTGCACAAAAGACACCATCATAGGACCTAATCAAGCCAGCAACTCCATCAAAGTGTCGTTCACCTGCTCATCCACTAATGTGATTTATGCAATCATGTGCTGGAAATGCCCTCATGCCTTATACATTGGACAAGCAGGACAGTCCATACACACAAGAATAAATGGGCACAAAACTGACATCAGAAATCACACCGCAAAAAAAAAAAAAACAGTTGCTGAGCACTTCTATCTTCCTAATCACTCCATTGATGATTTGTTAATGATGGTTCTCAAGAAAATCAATGGGACATCAAGACTTCAAAGAGAAACAGCCGAAATCCAACTAATATGCAAATTAGATTGTGTGAAAGCAGGACTTAATCGTGACTATGGATTCTTTTCACATTATAATAGGTAATTTGACTGTACCCTCTCTCTATGTGCTGTTTTTCTAGAGTTTGAATCCTTACAAATGCTCTGATTTGCTGTTGCAGTATGACCTGATCCCATGCCTTACACGCCCCTGCATTTATTTTCATCCCATTCTGTTAGTTCCCCCCTCTTCAAAGCATCTGACGAAGTGAGATTTTCTCCCATGAAAGCTCATGCAATAAATAAATCTGTTAGTCTTTAAGTGCCACAAGCCTCTTTTGAAAAGTGCCCATTTTGCAGCTGTCCATGCCACATTCGAATTTCATTGGGGCCTGCTGTAAACTCTTTATCTGTGGTATGTGTTCCTGTGTGCCATGCAAATTTCTTTGGCTTCCTCGGAGATTTTTAGTTCAGTTTCATAACAACATCCAACCTTCGCATTATTGAACATTTCTGTAGTAAGCAGGGCCATCCTTAGGTGGGTGTGGGGACCTGGGTGAATTGCCCTCTGCGGGGCCCCCACTCACCGCCCCCAGCACTGGGGGGCAGGGCTAGCTGACTGAGGGGAGGGGCAGGCCCCTGCGCCAGCCATCCCTTGCCAGGAACCAGGCGAGCTGGCCAAAACTGGCAGAATAGGAGTGCAGCGTCTGGTTTCTCAGCTGCCCTTCAGCCAGTAGTTGTCAAACTTTTTTCCTTGGGACCTAGCTCCAGACCCCTCTGCCATGTGGCAACTCTCCACTGAAAAAAAAGCGGCCATCACCAGAAAACTGAACAGTGACCATGGCTGGGGGCGGGGGGGAGCAGTTCCTCATGGGTTTCAACCTTTCTCTTGAAGCTTCTATTGTATCTCTGAAATCTACACATCACCTACATGGAACATACAGAGGGTGATCCCACATGCCATACTTCTGTCTCAAATCAGGAAATATGACAAGTCTCTCAATTTGCATGTACTAGCCTGGAGTCTGTGTGTGGGAGCTCCTTGCAAATGGGGGGGGCAACTGGGTGGAGAAATGAGATGGATGTGCTGAGACAGGGGAAGGTGAAGAGAGCCAATGCGAGGCTGAAAAGGTCCTGAAGGTCCTGTGTGCTGCTGAGCCTGTTCAAGTCCCTCCAGATCCTGATCCCTTCTCTGCTGTCAAACCCCAGGGACTGAAGTAGCCCCTCTGGGTTCCACTTTCACCTCTGCCCTTCCTCTGCTCCCTGAGTCTGCATGAGTTTCCATGAACACACAATTGTACAATATTGTGAATGAAGGGATGCTAGCTCTCTCTGCTTGGTCTGGTGACCCCTGGCAGTGGGCATAAGGCCGCAACACAATGGGGCTATCCACTCCCCCCTTCAGATTAGGACCTTGTTATAACTTCTCCTTCCAGCAGATCCATCCCTGAGTTGGATTTTATTCTGTTACTTAGGCTTTCTAATTGTAGAAATAATGTCATACTTTGTAACACAGGCTCCTACTGGAACAGTTTGCTTTTCTCCTCTCTTTTTAATTATCAGTCAAAAAAATCTCTGAAAAGAGGGTTTAATAAAATCCACAAGTTATTTCTTTTGTTGCAAGCAAGGGAATTATCAACCCACTGAAAAAAGAGGCAAGTCCTAATTTGCAAAAATAACTGCAATCCCTAGATCCCAGAAACGGTGAAATAAGGTTTTCACAGTTTTTTCTTCTCTTCACTGGGTCTATTGATAAAAAATAAAAAGGTTGCTTGCCAAGTACCTCAGTCCTTTTCATATGAATGAGAGAAGCGCAAAGAGATACTGACTCAGAAGGGAGACACAGAGGTTGTTTGAACAACAATTAGCACCTCATTGTTAGTCCTAATGACTCACCTTTGTTGCAATGTTGATACAACAGGCTGCATGAACACTGCCTTAAACAACTTTCATACCAAGCTATTCCTGTCTCTGGCCTTGTAGTAGAGCTGGCCCTGTGCTGCTACTTTTGGCCAGCTCACCCAGTCCTTGGCATAGGGGAGTGAGGCCCCACGGGGCCCGCAAAGCGTGCGGCCCTGGGCAGCTGCCCCTCTCACCTTACCCTAGGGATGGCTCTGATAGTAAGGAAGCCCAGTGTTCCCTCTAATTACTCATAGACTGTGCGTACAAACAATTTCTTTGTGTGCACAAAAACATTTCTTTGTGAGCACCAATATTAGCACTATTGAATTTTTTTGGGCGCACTCTGTTTTGTTGTGTGCGCAGGTTTCATGACACAGCTTAGAGGGAACAGTGGAAGTGACCCTCCATTACAATGAAGATACACCAGGGAGTAGAATGCTCAACACATGTCAAGGGCCAATCACACATGACATGAAAAGTCATGCTGAGCCCCTGCCCCTTCTGGCAGCAAGGTCTTACATGACAGGGATTATGAGAGTTCAACACAGCACTATGGAACATTTCCAAGTGAAAACATGACAAACATTACGTGTGTCATCATTATATCCCCTTGGCTGTCCAGTTGCACCAGCACTGCATTGCAGCATATAAGGATGTAAGTAATAGGATGATACGGTGAACCAGATGGGACAAGAAAGTATAAAGCAATGCCTTCAGTTGTCTCACAAAGCATCTGTCATTCTGACATGCTTTAAGAGATCCCCCAAAACACTATAGCATGAGAAAGAAAAGTGATAGGACATACATTGCAAAATGAATACCCAAGTGCTTCACACAGACCTTTTGAGAGATTTACAACCCATATTTATTCCACTAAACTACTGTGAATGGATTCAAGGAGTCTTACTGAAGACATGAGCTCTATAGGTCCAGTTCAGCAAATCACACATGCTCGGATGCATAAGGATAGATTTAAGCATGTATTTCACTGCTTTGCTGAATTAGGGCCTTGATTAAGACTACTACAGTAATAAGCACTATGCCCAGGACTGGGTCGTAATGTGTCACCTTGCTTCACATTAAGCCAAAGATGAATCAAGCCTTTTAAGGCCGCATATTAAACTCTTCCTGCAAGAGGTTACATATACTTCTCTCTAACTGTTAATCAGAACTGTGGTTGAAATTCTCTTAGACATCACACTAAAAGAAGCCTGTTAAAGAGTAGCTCTTTAAAAGATAGTAAATGACATTTATAAAATCTGGTAGTAAGTTGGCTAAAGCACCCAGCTGGCTGATCTGTACCTTGTGTCTGAGCCATCCAGATAACATAGCTAAGAATGACAATGAAAGATTTTGAGGTGACAGAAAGACTCAGGGCTTTTTTTTTTTTTTCCTTCAGCAGAAGTTTCCAAAGAGAAAATTCAGTTCAAAGTCCCATTTGTCTGTAGCAGCAGCTGAGCACAAATCACAATGGGAAAGCAACATTTCATTAAAGGGACAGAAAAAGCCCATCCTCGCACCTCCCTTTGATGTCCTGAGACCTGTGCAAAAGAAAGCGGCTAGCAACCATTTACTGAAAATGTATGTATGTTGGTGAGACAAAATCCTCCGAATTGTTTAGATGTGCAAGCACTTTGTTATCCCAACATTTAAAATGGGGGGAAAATATATAGCTACTATGAAAGGTAATTTTTAAGTCCCACTTCCCTCCTAGTTCCCTTTTGCCAGAATAAAGACAATTGACAAACAAAAGGCTCAGAAAAGGAATGACAGCAGAAGTGTGTAGGAACACAGCAGGAGAATTCTGTGGCTTAATGCGCTCTCCAGTTCAACGCAGGGCGCAAATAACCCATAGAAAGTGTCTGTCAGCATCAGCGGGGCATGAACACAAGCCTTGCTGGAGACAAACCTATGAATAGGGCCTGTCAGCTGCATGGTGATTGAGGTCCATGCAATGGCGGGGGTGGACGTGGTGGAATAAACAGGGTCACCCTGAAGAAGCATCTGTTGAGGCAGGAGACATATGGAGTCTTTATTCCTTCTTGTGGAGGCACGAGTTTTATCTCACCTTCTGCCATCCTCCTATTGTGCAGGAAGAATGTGGACTACTAATGGGGACAGCTGCCATCTCAAAGCCCTTTAGTGACTGACTACTCACAGTGCAACACAAAAGGTATTAGACACACACACCCTTGAATTACCTAAGTAATCAATCAGATGTTCAAAGCAGTTGGAGGCAGGGACAGCAGATACCTTGATCCCAGTTCCTGGACTCCATGAAGGAAGGTTAGGGCTTTTTTTTATTCCCATTTTAGAAAAACTGATGAGCTGCATCGTCAGTGAAGGGAAAACCTCCTTCTTTTTGAATTGGGGTAAGCATTGAAAAATATGGATATTTAAAGATGTGGAGAAAAAGTAGTAATCCAGGGCTAATTAAACAGCTGTTGAAAGCCCAGTAAATACATTACTTAGGGATATATAATACCTTTGATGTAGTTGTAATCCGACTGGTTATTATAGGTTTTCACAGCTGCAGAGCATTCCAGTTTAATAGGCTTTTTTTTTTTTTGCAATTTACAGGAGCAGAAAAGAAATTGTGCTGCCAAAGCAAAATGGAGAGCCCCATATAAACATGGTAACACAGCCTAAGAAAAATTATACAGATGCTGAGGAGCATTAACCTGTTCCAAAGCTTAAAAGGGCTTATTGGATAATAAATTGCCTCAGTGAATCCAAAAGGCTAGATTTCAAAACGGCTTTTCTTTAAGACAATTAAAGCTTTAAATAAAAGTGTGACTTTGCAGTTGGGAATTCTTGATTCCCTTCAAGCCAAAGATAAGCGTGGGCTGTACATGCTCTGGAAAAATGTGTATCAAAGTATGAAATACACAGAGGGAAACATTTATACAGAAAATATTCAACAAGTTTCTTTAAATTGATCAGTATGGGTAATAAGATCACAGGACTTTGTGAAAGGAGGGGTTAGCAGCTGGAATTTATCGCTGTTTTCATCCCTCAGTGCTTCATAAGAGAAAGAGCTTTCATAAGAACTCAAGAGCCATTGAATGGATTATTCGTCACATCTATAGTTCACTCAAAGGAGGGCAGGTAAAGGCCAATATTCAACACTGTACAGTTATGTACTGAATACGGCTTATTTATTTATCCCTGGACATGATAGTTCGATTTGACTTTCCAGCATGGAACTGTTAAATCAATTTAGCCTAAATCCATTTAATGATTTTTATAGTGATTTTATTAAATCAATTTAAGTTAAATCGATTTAACTGTCTGTGTGTGGGCACAGCCAGAGAGAAATGGAAATGCTCATGTTCCCAGAAATGAAATGGAATGGAATTCTAAACTTGATTGCACTGTTCAGTCATGAGTTTGCACTGTGTATAAAATATCATACTTAAATTAACTTCAGTCATAACTTGCAGAGCATTAAACCACCTTATTCTGAACCCTGCTGAGTATCTCTCTGAGAAGTAAGCTCTGTAGTCAGTCTCTCTCTGATACAAAAGCCAGACTTGTTAATGTAGCCTGGCAACCCACCATGTACAAGAAGTACATGGCATAGCATCAAGCATAATATAGAGCCAGAGGCGAACAGAAATAGATGGGAAATGGCAATAATAGAAGCAAACAGAAGTAACAAAGGTTGCAAGATTTCACCAACATGCTGAGAACTTCAGTTTGACAAATCTTCACAATGGACAGACTGGAAATAGTATTCTGCAAGATTTTTAATTGCAAACAAGCTCCCCCAAAACACAGGAGATATACAGGTATTTTTCTTTTAACGTATGCTATGAGGAAGCAAGCAAAGCATCCCTTTAAATCCTTGGATTATCCTGAAGAAAGAAGACTATGTATGGGGTCTGGCCACAACTTTACCAAAGGAGAAGTGGGGCCCAGGGCCAAGTGTTTTGATGGGGTCCCTGGTCCCCTACTGCACTGGGAGGATGGGTGGGTCAGCCAGAGGCTGCACTCAGCTCTCCTGTTCTACCTCTGGGGGTGGGGTGGACCTGCCCAGAGGCCAGGCTCAACTCTCCCGCTCAGCCCCCAGGGCCAGCTGCTTTGCCCCACGGGAGGGATGGATCAGCTCAGAGGCCAACTCCATGCTTCTGCCCTGCCCCTTGCCTTCAGCTTGCTGCAGAAGGCAGCAATGGGGGGCAGCGCATCAGTGGGGTGACAGCAGTGTGGGCACCATGCTGCCCCATTGGCAGCAGAGAGCACGGGGCCCACAGAACCATAGGGCCTGGGTCAGTTGCTCCGCTCATCCTTCCCCAGGGAAAGCCCTGGTTCTGGCTATGTTGATTCATACTTTATATCCTAGAGAATTGTGTTTCATAAAAGATCATGTTTCCAACAGATAATTCAAAAACAAAGAGGGAAACGTAGAATGTTTTATGTGAGATCTGCATGAAGTCACTGCAAACTGACTTGGGGGGTTTTAAAACATGAACCTATCAGAAACAGGCTGGTTACAGGGTTAACAGATAAAAGCCTTCCACAGAAGCCACAGATGGAGAGATGCTTACCTCTATACAAACAAGTTTAAGTAGCAAAAGCAGTATCAAAACCAAGAGCAACTTGCCAAACTTGAAAAATAAAAAATTAGCTTGGAAGCAGGAGAGAGACTCAGCATGACAGTTAAAAATCATTTTCATAAGACTACTAAGGCTTAGAAGGATAAATTCCAAACTATATGCACAAAGTCTGGAAAAAGTCCTATCTCAAGAAATGATGCATGGCTAGCCAGAGGCACATGGTATAATAAATGCACAAAATATGGACAATAGCTTTTTGCCACACCCAAGCAGTCAATTGTAGGAGTTGACTCAAATTACACACAATTAAGAGCCATTGTTTCATTGTGATGACACAAAACTTCCCCAAAGAGCGCAACTGAATATTCACAGCAAGTCTATTGACTTTAAAATTGACTCAAGAGCTGACATCACAATCATCTCAGAAGGGACTTGCAAACACCTACAGACGCTCCCAGAGCAAAAACCACCAGACACATCTCTAACTAGCCCTGGAGGTTTTCTGAATTGCATGGGCCAGTTCACTACAGAAACAATTTACAAAGATAAAAGCTATGCACTCCAGAAAGTCTGTGATCAATGGACCACAGACCAACAATCTTCTCTGCCACAGCAAGGCAACCATGATGAGCTTAGTGAGAAAGGTGGAAGAACTCAGTGAAATATTTGGTGACACTGTACTTTTGAAAGGAAAACAAATACAAACAACCTTAAAAGACAATGCGGTATCATATAGTATACATATACCTTATACAACTCCTATCCCATTACTTCATAATGTGGAAGGTGAATTAAAAGCAAATGGGATGAATTGAGATAATGGAAAATATAACTGAGTCATCAGAATGGTGTTTCCCAATGGTACCAGTTATACAGAAAAATATGAATCTGTGTAGATCTTAAAAGAGTTAATGAAGCAGTTGTGAGATAAAATATGTCCCCCCAAAATTGGAAGACTTCCTCCCCAAAGTAAAAGTATCAGAAGTTTTCTCCCAGTTAGATATCTTGAGCAGCTTCTAGCAAATTCCTTTAACCAAAGAAAGTGCTAAACTGACAACATTTATCACACACTCAGGAGATTTTGCTTTTGATTACCTTTTGGGATTACAATTGCAGCTGCAATTTTCCAAAGAAAGATGGCAGAAGTATGAACAGAGACACCAAAATCCTCAGCAATGTGGTAAGCCAAACTAGTCAGTCTAGATGACAGCTAAACGAGGAAAAGTGTGTTTTCTACCTTCCCCAGATCAAGTTTTTGGAACAGACAATAAACAAAATGGAGTCAGTCCTAACCTTGTGAAATTAAAAGCAATTGAAAAATTGAGCACAGCAACCAATATACCAGAGCTGAAATATACATTGGGCCCCACAAATTACCTTGGTTAATACCTAGAACAACAAGACCTCTTTATGGCGATAAAACCACTGAATGAATGAACATATCTTGGCTATGGGGCCCAAATCAAAGCATTGCCTTCAGAAAGATAAAAACATTATCTTAATAGCTCCAGTTCTCAAGTACGATAGTATGAATAAAGCCACAGTGGCCAATGTGGATGAGAACAGCTATAGCCTTGGTGAACTGTTGAAACGACATGGATCTGAATGGAAGTCATTTGTATTTTGCTCTTTCACACCACAGAAGTGGAAAAAAAATATATGTCTAGAGTGAAAAGTCATACCGGGCAAATGTATGGGCACAAGAGAATTTTTACAACTATCTTTGTGGATTAGAATGGATTTTTTTTACAACTCATAAGAGACCATAAACTGCATGTAACCCTCATCAACGGAAAAACCTGGACCAAGCACTACTGAGATGCCAATGTTTTTATTGATAAAATTAATGAAATTTAAATTACTTGCCAAATAAGTTCTTCAGAAAAATCTGATAGTAGCAAATGCTCCATCACAGAGCCCAGTACTGCAGTCAACAACCCGTGAATTAAAAGATGATGTATCGTCATATAAGAATGCATGGACGAGTACAGACCAGCGTTGGGAGTCCTTTATCTACAAAAAGTAATCACTGAAGACATGCAAATTCAGGCAGTTCTAAGGTACATTAAGGCTGGCTGGCCCAGCTATTGAAAGAACCCTGAAGAAGTGATAAGAAACTACTAAATGAGTCAAATGACTCCAGGGGCATTGCTGCCCTTAAAAAAGGGTCAGGAACAGGGCGCAGGCCTCACCCCCTACCACATGGCACTGCCACAGGCCCGATCCAGTCCTAGAGCCCAGTCCAGTTCCTGTTGCTGCCGGTCAGCAGCAGGAGGCCCAGGCAGGCCCAGTCGGCGGGTAGCCTGGGCTCAGATCCAGCTCCAGCCACTGCCGGCCAGCTGCTGGCAGTCTGGGCCCAGAGATCTGGCGCTTGCTGCTGCCAACCAGCACCAGGTGGCCCCGGCAGGCTCGATATGGCCCCAACCACTGCTAGCCTGTGGCAGGCAGCCCGGATCTAGAGACCCAGGTCGTGCGGCTGCCAGCCAGCAGCTGGCTGCCCAGGCAGGCCTGATCTGGCCCCAGATGCTGCCAGAGCTGGGCCAGAGATTGGGGGGGAGTGCTGCAGCTCCTTGGGCCCTACGGCAGCGATACCCCCGAATGACTCCATGATTAATGGCAATCGCATAATGCAAATGAAATGAGAAATTATGAATCTCTTTCATGAAGGATATGAAGTTAATGTGCTGTGTGGGTACCAAAAAGGAAATAAAAGAATAAAGCATCTGCATGTGAACAGAACTAACAAATCCACACAAAAGACTAGCTGCAGATTTATGCAAATTCAGAGAATATTATTACCTGGTCATAGTGGAATATTTCCTCAGGTATATAGAAATAATCCACTTGAAAGATATTTCATTGTTATTGAGAAAATGAAGTGCACGTTTGCTCATTCCAAAACAACAAGTGATGGACTATGGACCACAATTCTCTACAGCAGAATTTAATTCATTCTGAGTAAAATATGATTTTGATCAGATTACTAGCAACCCACATAAGCCACAAACAAATGGAGAGCCTGAGAGAACTGTATAGACAGCCAAGAAAATCCTACAGAAGAAAGATACATTCCTTGATCTTCTGAGTTACAGATCAATGCCAATAGCAGCTTTTGGATATAGTCCAGCACTATTGATGGGAAGACAACTCAGAACTACTGTTCCATCTTTGAAAAAAAAAAAAATCTATCTCCAACTTTGCCAGTTATGAAAAGAGAAGCCAAATCAGATAAAAAGCCAAAAAGTGCCTATAAACACTTTTGCAACAGACAAAATAGTTAGAAAACTGCCAGGTCTAGAACCTAGTGACTGTGTTTGTGGCAAATTGGATGGAGGGAAAGGAAAGAGAACTGCAGTTGTTGAAAAGAAAAAAAGAGCTCAACACCCAGGCCAGCTCCTATGTGACTGAAACTGACAGTGGACAGTTCAATATCAGCCGGGACATTCAGACATCTCCCTCCTGCTGTTACGTGTTAGCTCTGTGTTCTTGAGGAATCAGAGCATAGTATCCAGCCTGTGCACCCCCCCCACCATCCCCTAACCTCTGCTTGAACGGAAAACCAAACACAGTAGGAAATGGGAGACGTCCTTATCTACCCATATCCAAAAGCCATCAGCACAGTAAATGGAGCTTCATTTGCATTGACTATGGAGAGCCAGGCTCCAAAGCAAGAACTGCACTGAACCCTGGGATTGAAGAAGCAGGAACCACACTGAACTCTGGGATTGAAGAAGCAGGGAAGCATCGCCTGATAGGGGATCTCACACCAACCCGAACAAACTCAGCAATTATCAGACCATTCTAGTCACAGACGTGATAATTGATACCCAAAATACTGAGTCTGCCTGACTGCATTGTGAGCTTCTCTGAACTATAACACCCAGCCAGGAATGTGTATTGGCCACGTAAACAAGTCCTTATAAAAAAACTTTACCCACAGCCAGTAGTGTAGTGTGTAGTGTGTGTCCTGTGCAAGTCCTGATTGGATCCTGTCTGAATCCTGTGTGAGTCTGGACTGAGTCCTGAGTCCTGATGCTTGGATCTAAAGCTGTATCATTTCCACTGGGATTTGGCTTTTCTTCCTTGCTGATTGCTGTGGGAGCTTTGTTTCCATCCAGCCTCTGACCCTGATCTGCACAACCTGGAAACCTTTCTGCTACACAGAGTTGTGAGACCTTCCCCCGTGACTTCTCTCTCTCTCTCTCTCTCTCTCTCTCTCCCAACCTCTCTCCCTCTTTGTTAATTATGATGCTCTGTCTATGCCTGATACAGTAGAATGTAGGTAATATTCTAGCTGGGTGTTTTTCTTTCCTTGTATGTTTATCAATGCTGTAACTGGGTATTTTGGGGTATTCTTCTCTCCTTTGTAATCATTATTATTAGTGCAAGTTTTAGATACCTAGCAATAAAATGTCTTTTGTTATCAAGCCAGTTTCTGGACTCTTCTAAGACATCATTTGTGGTCTTGGTTTCTTTATATCGCTTTGCAGCAATGCTTCTATTGCCTAGCCAAAGATCCCTGTAATGCCCACAACCCTGTAAGGTTTGCTTATTGATAGGGATAGTAGCCTGATTGACTCCAGGGGCATATAAGGGTGACAGCTGAAAAGTGCTGTTTTGACCCAGCCTGATTGAGTCCAGGGGCATATAAGGGTAGCAGCAGAGAAGTGCTGTGTGACCCAGCCTACTGAGTTCAGGGACACATAAGGGGTCAGCTGAGAGTGCTGATAGACCCGGTCCGCTCAGACGCACCTATATAGAAACACAAGTGACACAAGCAGCACACTAATAGAATTACCATCTTCCCCATAGAGAAAGCAACCCTAATAAATGAGCATACCCCGAGTTGGTGGGCAAAGTTGGTAACACTGCAGTCTGGACTGGTGTGCTGCAATGTCCCCAGTTCCCGACTCTTGACTGTTGCCTTACCCCATACTGATGGATGAACCCCCACTCCTGGGCAGGGACATCGCTGCCCTAAAACAACATTCCAGACATGGCCCCAGACTCACCCCTGTTTCCCAAACCAGGCCCCTGCCATGTCTTCCACAAAGCTCCCACACCCCCAGCGTGCTGGCCGTGGGCCAACCCAGCTCCTGTTGGTGGTCCTGGGTCCCTGGCCAGGCCTGAATTCAGGTCCCACCACTGACGATGACAACCCCAGGTCCCAGACCAGGGATGGTTCCTGCCACCACCACCCCTGGCCTCCAAGCTGGGGTCTGGGGTTAGATCCTGTCGCCATCACTGGCAGCCCTGGGTGCCTATCTGGGGCTGGATCCTGCAGCCACTCCCAGAGGCCGTAGGTCCCTAGTTGGGACCAGATCGGCTCCTGCAGGTCCTCAGCCAGGGCTGGAGTCAGATTCTGCAGCCACCAGTGACCCCTGGTCCCTTGCCGGGTCTAGATCCTGCCACTGCCTGCAGCCTTGGGTCCTTGGCTAAGGCCAGAGGTGGCTCCCACTGCTGGCCCCCTGTTCTGGCCTGAGGCCAGATGCTCCCATTGGCTTGGGTCCTGGCCCAGAACCTGATGCCTCCCCTCCACCCTGACCCAGGACTGCAGCGAGCTGCTAGCCACTGCCTCCCTCCATCTGAGTGGTAGGATTTAAATTTCCCTCCATGTCTCCTGCTCTGCACCATATGCCTCAGTACATGCTGCAGAGCAGGAGACAAGAGAGCTTACCCTTGCCCTTGCCTCTAGGCAGGTGTGTGGGGAGCACAGGGTGGTTGCAGGCTCTCTACGTTTGCACTGCCATGGCTTGGGGCTTGGGGCACTGGGTTGGACTCTCGGGGTTTATGCCCTCTGTGCCCAGCACCAGCAATGCCCTGGCTCCTGGGTGATGTCACACCAGCCTCCTGTGTATAAACAGTCCCTCAGGCATTAGAAGTGTATACTCACTAACCATTCATGTGATGGTCCCTCAAGTGAGCACCCCCCAAATCCCAGATGCAACCCCGGGAATATCCATTTGCAGGAATCAGGACCCTTCACTGATCACTGCAAACTCATTTATCCTATTCCATTCCAATTAGGAGAAAGAATAAACATGTGAGGCAGCCAGAATGGCTTAGCAGAGAACTCTGCTCTGAGCTTAAACATAAAAAGGAAGCTTACAGGAAGTGGAAGCTTGGTCAGATGACCAAGGTGGCATATAAAGATATTACTAGGGACTGCAAGGATAAAATCAGAAAGGCCAAAGGACAAATGGAGCTGCAGCTAGTGAGGGATGTAAAGGATAACAAGAAGGGGTTCTACAAGTATGTTAATAACAAGAAGAGGATCAGGGATGGTGTAGGTCCCTTGCTGAATGGGGCAGGCATCCTCGTGACAGAGGATGAAGAAAAAGCTGAAGTGCTCAATGCTTTTTTTGCTTCAGTTTTCACAGGAAGGGTCAGCTCCCAGCCCACTACCATGGGTATGGCAGATTGGAGAGAAGAAGAGAGGCCCTTGGTGATGGAAGGTCAGGTTAGGGACTGCTTAAAGAAGCTGGATGTGCACAAGTCCATGGAGCCGGACGAACTGCATCCAAGGGTGCTGAGGGAATTGGCCGATGAGATAGCAGCACCGCTGGCCGTTATCTTTCAAAACTCATGGAGAACAGGGGAGGTGCCAGAGGATTGGAAAAAAGCAAATGTAGTGCCTATTTTCAAGAAAGAGAAAAAGGAGGATCCGGGGAATTATAGACCAGTCAGCCTCACCTCAATCCCTGGCAAAATTATGGCGCAGATTCTTAAAGAATCCATCCTCAAACACTTAGAAGAAAATAAAGTCATCAGGAACAGTCAGCATGGATTTACCAAGGGTAAATCATGTCTGACCAATCTCATTTCCTTCTATCAGCAGATGACTGGTTTTCTGGATGCAGGAAGAACCGTTGATGTGATATACCTTGATTTTAGCAAGGCTTTTGATACAGTTTCCCACAGCATTCTCATTGGCAAATTAAGGAAGTATGGGTTGTATAGGTAGACTATAAGGTGGATAGAAAACTGGCTAGATCAACGGTTTCAGCGTGTAGGAATCAATGGTTCCATGTCTAGCTGGCAACCAGTCACGAGTGGTGTGCCCCAGCCGTCGGTCCTGGGGCCGGTTCTGTTCAACATTTTCATCAATGATCTGGATGATGGAATAGACTGCACTCTCAGTAAGTTTGCGGATGACACCAAGCTGGGGGGAACAGTAGACACGTTGGAGGGCAAGGACAGGATTCAGGGAGACCTAGATAAATTGGAACAGTGGGCCAATAGAAATCTTATGAGGTTCAATAAGGACAAGTGTAAAATCCTGCATGTGGGACGGAAAAACCCCATGCACTGCTACAGGCTGGGGAACATTCAGCTAAGTAGCAGCAGTGTAGAAAAGGACCTGGGGGTCATGGTGGATGGGAAGCTAGGTATGAGTCAGCAGTGTGCTCTTGCTGCCAAAAAGGCCAATGGCATACCGGGCTGCATCAAACGAAGTATTACCAGCAGATCAAGGGATGTGATCATTCCCCTCTATTCTGCACTGGTGAGGCCACACCTAGAATACTGTGTTCAGTTTTGGGCTCTCCACTACAAAAAGGACAGGGACATGCTAGAGAGAGTTCAGAGGAGGGCAACCAAAATGATTAAAGGGTTGGAGCACAAGCCCTATGAAGAAAGACTGAAAGCATTAGGCTTATTTAGTCTGCAGAACAGAAGATTGAGGGGGGATTTGATAGCAACCTTCAACTACTTGAAGGGATGCTCTAAGGAAGATGGAGCTCGACTGTTCTCTGTGGTAACAGAGGACAAAACAAGGAGCAATGGTTTCAAGTTGCAGTTAGGGAGGTCGAGGCTGGATATTAGAAAAAACTTTTTTACTAGGTGAGTGGTGAAGCCTTGGAATGAGCTGCCAAGGGAGGTGGTGGAGTCTCCATCTTTGGAGGTGTTTAAGGCCCGGCTGGACAAAACCATGACTGGGATGGTTTAGTGGGAGTGGTCCTGCCTCTGGCAGGGGGTTGGACTAGATGAGCTATGAGGTCCCTTCCAACCCTATGATTCTATGATCAGTTTAACAAAGAAAGCAATATACATTAACTTTTGCTCTAAGCCAGGCATGCATGCTTATGTTCCCTTTCCAAAATCCACTCTGCTTTAGGTAAAAAAACCAAACCAAAACAAAACAAAAAACCAGTAGTTTCTTGGTTAAAACAACAATTTCAAGTGAGTAAATAGTAAAGCATTGCAAAAATCAGATAATTAATTAGTCAGGGAGTTTATCACAATGAAATAAAAGATAACTTGCAATCCAGACTCGGCCCACTGTTACAATTTATTGCGAGCTTATCCACATGCTTTGGCTACCAATGGTTTTGCAGCAAGGTCCTTCTTACCATGTGTATAGGTATCAGTCCTTGAGGTTGCTTGCAAGGTGAAACCCTTGGTAAAAATTCCCTAACAGTTAAAAATGTGTCTTTTTCTCTTTTTCCTCACCTCCTTCTTGCAGTCAGGTGTCTTTTCCCTCTCTGGCCAAAGGCCTTAGTTTGCACTGTTATTGTTGTTCATGCCTTCACCAATGTGTTGGATGCAGCTCTGACTGCTTGCTTCCACCTGAGCCACGTGCAACACGTTTGGAGACATGCTTCATATTTGTACACATGCATGGTGTTACAGGGAACGTGCTACCATGACAGTAATGCAGAGCATGCCATGAGCATTCAAAAAACACTTTATATGATATGTTGCATTATACCACACAATTACGTTGCACGGATGGACAAGAAAGATATGCACATTACAGGTGTGGGGGGGGATGCAGTACCTCAGAGACATTTACAGTTTGTTCCTCAGAAAGAACAACCAACAGAGCAAACTCTACAGCTGATGGATGCTGAAAAAGGAGATGGAAACGCAAGAAATCCATACCAGTCACAGTCAAGCGTTGCACTCATGGACAACCACCACGGCCTACCCACAGGCTGCCATGGTGGGGTGGGGATGGGTCTCCAGGCGAGGGGCCTCAGGACTGGGGAGCCCCATGGTAACAGGCAGCCAGGGACCCAGGGCTGCTTAATCCAGCCCTGATTAAAGAATCTTAGAGTAACCATTTCTGGTATGTATCTCTGAGAAGTAAGCTTTGTAGTTAGTCTGTATCTGGAGCAGGGGTCAGACCCACTAGCAGCCACCTTGCAACAGATAATGTACAAGGCTTTCATGACATGAAAAGCTAGTGTTCCATTTCAATGTATATTCCCATCACCCAGTTGCCTTAGCTGGCTCCATATCATTTGCCTTTTTAAACTAGTGCAAACTTCTATTTTTTCTGAAGCATTGTGTTCATGTTTTCCTGATTCCTTCTGAAAGATAGGTGAGGCAGGGGGATGTAGGGAACTTCAGGGATCATTTTTTTATCATATAGGTTTGAGTTCCAGAGCTAAGACAAAAGTGAGCTCCTGCTTTTGTATTCCCCACAAAGGAAATAAGGGTTCAGAGCTAGGGTTCTGTGTGACCATGAAATTTAAATTTCAGAGTAGAGAGAGAAGAAAGTGAAGTAGGATTGGTGGAGTTTGTTTTGAGAAATGTATTTTAAAAATTAATGGACAAAATAATTTTTAAAAATAGGAAAATGACAAAGATGTTAAATTAGATGTAATCTGAAAAATCATGTTCAGTGCCCTTTCAGCCTCTGCAACACTCAGAAATTAGGAACCCCGCTTACCCATATCCTTACAACCATCCATGGTGACCAAATACATTTCCACAGTTTATGCCATGGGATAGATAAGCCTGTGATATAATATGTACCCAGTTCTATACAACCCATGTAGGAGGCCTGATCCGCAAATGCTCATCACTGGTTTTGAAAGGACTACATCCAGCAGTGTCTGCAGGATCAGCTCCTTCATTTGTACAGTGGGTTAATCATAGGGTCATATAAGATCAGGTTAGAAGGGACTTCAGGCGGTCATCTAGCCCAGTGTTTCCCAACCAGTGTGCCATGGCACACAGGTGTGCCTTCAGGTCTGAGCAAGTGTGCCACAAAATTTTTTCAAAAACCGTTCAAAGAGCTCTGGATTGGCTCATTGGCTCATGAATATTCATGAGTTTGTTTGAAAACTATGCAGTGGTGTGCCTCAAATGAATTAAAGGTAGCAAGGTATGCCACAGCAAAGAAAATGTTGGGAACCACTAATCTAGTCCAACCCCCTGTTCAAACCAGGACCAACCTCAACTAAATCATACCCGCCAGGGCTTTGTCAAGACAGACCTTAAAAACCTCGAAGGATGGAGATTCCATCACCTCCTTAGGTAATCCATTCCAGTGCTTCACAACCCACTTAGTGGATTTTTTCCCCTAATATTCAACCTAGATCTCCCACACTGCAACTTAAGACTACTGCTCTTTGTTCTGTCAACTACCATCACTGAGAACAGCCTAGCTTCATCCTCCCTGGAATCCCCTTTCAGATAGTTAAAGGCCACTATCAAATCCCCTTACATTCCACTCATTTACAAACTAAACAAGCCCAATGCCTTCAAGCTCTCCTTGTAAGTCATGTGCTTCAGCCCCCTAATTCTTTTTGTTGCCCTACAGTGGACTCTTTCCAGTTCGCCCACATCCTATGTCTAGGAAGAAACCTGGCTAAATGAAGCATATCTGCATGGCTCTGCTGCTACTGCAGAGTGAACATACTATGTTAAAGGCCCCCTCTAGCTTATAGCTCTGGTCGGCGTTAGGTGTGTTACTATCACATTGCCACAAGGGAAAACAGCAGGTGCAACCTCTCTGAGAGTTCCCCTGTGTATACATGGAGTTTGCCTGTTGCATTACTGTTACAGTACACACATCTGTGCACCCATAGGGCATGATCTGTATAACTTTTCTGTTCAGTTTTGCAATGTAATTGTGTGATTTGATGCTAAGTGTGCAATACCATGTTCCTTTATGAATGCTCATAATCTATTCTACAGAATTACCCTGGTTCCATGTTTCCTTCAGCATCATGTATATGTGCCTATGTCTGTGTGCCCAGGTGAAGCATGTTACATGGCAGAGACCCTCAGGACCATCTCCAGCACAGAGGCTGGAGAATTGCATGACAAAGACTATGCAAACGCCCTCCCCAGCTCAGGTACAGGTAAAGAGAATCACACGGCAGCACAGAAAGAGAGGTGTTGTGAGGGATTGGAACCAAAGAGAGACACTTGGAATGGCTTGGAGCTTTTGCCTGGAAGACTCCATCTTGCAACTTTCTCCAGGTTCAAGCAAGAGCTGGGCCCTGCCTTGTAATAGACTGAGAATGGCTGTAAAACACCAAACAGCCAAATCCCTTGTGCATAAACTTGGATTATGTGGTCAGTTTAGATAAAGATATTAGTTTAGTATGTGTGCTTTATCTTTTATTTTTCTCATGGTAACCTCTGACTCATTTATATTTTGATGCTGCATTGATTTGCTATATTCTCACTTAAAATAGTACTCTGATAGATTAACTAGTAGTTGTTTTACCTAAAACTGTGTGGACTTTAGAGTGTGTGAAAGCAGGAGCCTGGGCACGATCCATTTCAGTGTTAAATGCATGGACTTGAGTCTATGGTGATTGGGGGCAAGCCCCAGTGTGGTATCTGGGCATGGGGTACTCGCTGGGGGACCATTCCCTACATGACTGGAGAAAGCACACTCACTGCCCAGAATCAATCACATGTGAGAGTCTGATGTGGACTGACTCAGGAGTGAGTGATCACCTGGCAAAGCAGGGTGGGTTCAGGAGTGGAGACTGGAGAAGCACAGTGGTGCACCATACCAGATCTAGGAAACAGCCTCTCACAATTATTCCTTAGGAGAGGGCAGCATCACCTAGCCATATGACTGGCTACTCCCTGCCCCTGTTAGAAGATGGCATGGAAGTGCAATTGTGCCTAGGCCCAGCACAGAGTCTTCAGGTAGAGTGCTGGGCCTGCAGGCTCTTGGCCTCAGCTAACAGTGGCCCTCTTGTTGTAAGAAGCAACCTTAGGGAAGAAAGATGGTAAGGTGAAAAATAGCAAAAACTGAGACTCACCACTTCTGAGTTCAGAGCCCTGTTCAGCCACAAGAGAGTCCATTTTCTTTCCCTTTCTTTCAACAGAAAATCTTGTTACTGCAAAACTGATATTGTTTTTCATTTTTCCCTCAGGAAGATCTAAATGAAATATTGGATTTAGATTTAGGTTGATTCACGTCAAAATATTTCAGTTGTTCAATTAAATCTAAATGTTTAGTTTCTGGTTCATTCAATATTAACCTGCATCTGTTGTAGCTCATAGGCATTGTAGTTAGGAAGTTCCATATCTCCGTTCTTCTCCATGGAGCAGGGTCCCCAAATGGATGACATCTCCCTTGAGGCACCATAGTGTCCCCTCTGGACAATCCATTGTGGTGCATCATGGGAGTCTCGCAACCAAGGTACATCCTGAGAGATGTAGGCCAGTCAGAAAGTCTGCCCCACAGAGGAAAATGAATGCCCAAGGCATCTGAACTACCACTCCTCAGAGGCACTGGGGTAGCATATTCATGCCGAACAAGACATTTCAACATTTCAGAACTCAAATTTATCTAAATTTCCTGTTCTGACCTTTGTCTTTTAACAAAATAATTTGAATTTTTGTTCACTTTAAAATCAAATTTCCATATACTGAATTTCCCATGGGACGGAACTACAGGCTGTTGACTCATTTTATTGCTGTGTGACTTTCAGCAGCTCACTTAATTCATCCTGTGCCTTTTTATTTTAGACACTTATATGGCAAAATGGTATCTGAGTACCTCACAATCTTTAATTAATTTATTCTAACACCTCAACAATGCAGAGAGAGATTGTTATTTACAGATGGGGAGCTGAGATATAGGGAGGCTAGTGATTCACCCATGATCACACAGGCAGTCTGCAACAAAGCAGGGAATCAAACCTGCATCTCAAAACTACCAGGCTAATATTCTAACTATTGGGAACTTCTTTCGTCCCTACCACAAAGCCCCATGGATGGTAACACTTCCCTACCTCACAGGCAGGCTATCAGGCTTAAAAATCTCTTTAGCTATGTCTACCCTTGCAAGTTAGTTTGGATTAAGCAAGCTTAGTCCAAACCAATTTGAGCCACGTCCACACTATGCTTTGCCTAGTTCAAAATAAAAAAAAAAAAAAAAAGAAATTCAATTCGAACTAGTTAGTTTGAATGGTTAGTTCAAACTAACCATTAGTTTGAACTAACCCATTGGAGCCACGTTAGTTTGAACTAACCATTAGTTTTGAACTAAATGTTGTTGACCTTCTTCCTCCCAGGGTGCATGGCATCAGGAAGGAAGTGCCTGCTCTGGCCACTGCCCCTCTTCACCGTCTCAGGCTCACCCTGCTAGGACAGCCTGAAATCTGCAGCCTGTGCAGCAATGTCCCAGGGTAGCGGTGCCAGCCAGGGACAATGGAGAGCTCCAGGTGTTACCCCAGAAAATCAATTCCTGGACTGTCCAGCAGTCTGAGTCTTAATTTCCAACACTCTAGGGCAGTGATTCCCAACCTTTTCTCTGCTGTGGCACACCTTGATACCTTAAAATTTTTCGAGGCACACCACCATTAAAAACTCATGACTATTCAAATTAGGTCAAAATAACATGAATATTTATGAATCATGGCACAGTGGTTCAGAAATGCTGCTATGTGGGGTAATAGGGGGAGCAGAGCAGGGATGGCAAGACAGGGGAGGTCAGGAGTTATTTGCAGTGGCAGGAGTGAGTGTGGGCAGCACAGCAGGGAAGGGGCAGGGCCAGCACAACCCAGTAAGCCTGGTAGGCATTGCAGAGGGGCACTGGCACCTGGTCAGCTTGCAGGGGGGTACCAGAAATGGTAGCACCGTTCCTGGGCAGGGGTGGCCAAAGAGGACAAAGGCAGCCATGTGGGGAACAGCGCAAGGGTGCCAAGAGAGGAGAGGGGAAGGGAGAACAGGAGTGGCTTGGGGGGGGGGCAGCAGGGGAGAACCTGGGGAGTAGGAGGGTAGGGCAGGGGAGGATGATGCAGCACCCACTTCCCCCTTCTCCACAGTGGCTCCCTGCTGCCCAGGGCAAATCCTCACCCCACTGCTGCTCCCTCCCACCCCAGTGGGTCCCATTCCCCCCTCTCTGAGCCCCCTGCTGCCTGTGATGGACCTTCCCATCACTGCAGGGGCCAGAAGTATCCCTCCAGCCCCCAGCTCACCCCCCCCCCAGCTACACATACCCTCAACCAAAGAGCTGCCCCACAATCTCAGCTACACACCCTCTGCTACACGGCCACTCCCACCCACCTCTGCTACACACATACCCCCTGCCCCTCACAACCCCCAGCAGCCCCCCTCAAAGCCCTTACCTTGGCTGTTTGCAGGCTGGCTGACAGGCTGGGAGCTGCTTCACTGCCACAAACTACTTTGTGGGGCCCCCTAAAGGGCTCAATATCAACCCCCACTGCTACCTTTCCTGTGGCCCCAGTCCCCCCCTGCAGCCCTACCCACCCCACACGACCCTCCAGGACTCCTTTTTTGTTTTGCTGAACTGAACTAACATGACTATCCTTCTGGAACTCGTAAATTATTCTTGGGTATGATATTTTTAAAGATCTTCCCTTCATGAAGCTTGCAACTTGATCATCTTTCACTTAACATAAATGAGCTAATGCTGAACTACAAAGTTAAAATGAACATTTTAAAAAAATTTAAAAAGTATGAGCATTAATTAATAAATAAAAAGTGGTAACATTAATGATGGCTCAAAAATAACAAATACCACATTTAAAATTTTGGCAGTCAAGTCTTACAAATATTTCATATAGGCTTGGGCTTATGTGCACTAGACCTTTAATACAAATAATTATAATAAATAAAAATTAGTAAAAAAAAGGTTCCTAATGTGTAGCTATAAATGAAAAACACCAAAATTCTGTGAAATTCTCTGAAGTACTCAAGTTTATAAGCCTCTTGCCCCCTCAAAAATATTAAATAGTAAGTACAGAAGAAGCTAAAAAATTACCTCCAAAAAAAAAGATACAGCACAGATGTCACACACAGCTGTAATGATTGTCTAAGAAGGCGGCATTGTATTTATATGCAGCAGCCTATATGGACCTACCTGGTAAACTGATCTAACCAAAGCCAAACTAAAAATTGTCACAAAGTCAAAGGAAAAGGAAAAAGAACAGGTAAAAAAGAAAAGGCAATATTTTACAAAATAAAAAAATGACAGAATAAATGGCCACACTGAGGAATTAAAAGCTGAACCCAAGGGAAAAGTTCCTACTATTGTTCTATCTGTTGCTTGATCCTGCTTTTTTAGCATGTCAGTGTAAAGGTGATGGGCAGATAATGGTGAAATCTGCAATTCAGATGATGCACAGATCCTAATGATAGTTTGCCTTGATGAGCCAAGAGTGAAAAGTGCTTAGGCTTCCAGTCCTACTAGCTGGGAACAATTTCTATATTTTTCTATATTTTCATTTCTGTCTACCAAATTGAGCACGGGACCCCATATTGCTTGAGGCCCTAGGCGGCTGCCTGCTTCGCCTACCCCAAAAGCCGCCACTGCTTTTTCCCAGCCCTGCACAGCCCACGCGGCTGGGCTGAGCAGGGAGGGAGCTCTAACTCTAGCTCTCCCAGATTCTCACAGCACATTTTGGGTGTTGCTGTGGCACACCAGTGTGCCACGGCACACTGGTTTGGCACCACTGCTCTAGGGCAATGAGGGTGGGACCATTCCTTGCCTAAATGGAGAAATGCCCCGAGTGGAGAATATGGCTACAGCCCACCGATCAAGCACAGACCAGAAGCAACAAAAGACTTAGAGCCAAGGGTTCTTCAGAAACAAACATAAGGTTTATTACAATACTTATTCTGAGAATTGACAAAGAATTAATACTCATTTTACATATAGCTTCACAGTAATACAACACATTAAAACTACTCTATATAAGTAAAGCATCAGACAACGCTTATTTTTACAAAAGGTATTCAGCAAGTGGGGATCAGCCACTTGCAGAATTAAGAGATCTCAGATCTTAACATTACTCCTTTTAAACCTGGTGTGGATTCCTTATCTTAAGCTTTCCCTGCCAGTTTGCCTATCACCACAAGCTACTTTGTACGGATTAGGCCCTGTCAGCGGTTAGCGCGTTAAACGGTTTGTTGGTCTTTAATCTTAACTGGTGATGTACTACTCTCCTTGGGACCCTCTTCTTACCACAATTTGAGAGGATGTGTTCTCCGTACCCAGTCTGGTCTTCACTGCCTTCATGCTTGCTGTCTGTCATCTCCTTGTCTGTTGCGGGCGCCGTAGCAACTGGAACAACGGTGGCTCAGAATGTTCTCGAGAGCTGGCAGGTGCACCTGCCGCTTTTCGTCAGCAGAGTTCTTTGTGATGCTTGCAGGAGTTCTGACAATGTCAGTGCTCCAAAGCCTCAAGCTTCAAAATAGGACTTGTGTATGGCTTATGTGGAACCAGGCTCCCTCAGAAGCATGCACCTTGAGTCAAGGCTCAGGTGTCAGACTGGTGCAGCCTCTTTTGGATAGCCTATACCAGAGACGGTGAGACATGAAGTCCCCCAACTAGGAAGATGTCCCAGTTGTACCCTCTGGCCGCTCCTTCCCAGAGATGGTGAGACCCAAAGTCCCCCAGCAGAGACTTCACTCTGCTGTACCCTCTGGTTGTGGAGTGTGCGTGCAAGCTTTTTGGCTGTGTGATATTCGTTGCTCACAGACTTAACCGCAGGACTCAGTTATCTGCCTGTCTGGGGTGCATGCAAGATTGACTATTCAGGCTCGCCCTTCTGAGACTAAGTCCAGAGACCTAGCTCAGAGACAAAGTCCTGAGTCCCCACTCAGAGACTATGTCCGGAAAAACGCCCTTCTGAGACTAAGTCCCACAACTTAGCTCATAAACTTCCACCGGAGACGTTGTCACTCTCTCTGGGGTCAAGTGGTGGTGTGACTCCTAGTGCAGCGGGAACATAGCCAGAGGCCAGTGGAACCCAATAAGGTGGGAGAGATCTCCAAAGTTCTGCTACCGTGCTGCTTCTTTTATACACTATCACGCACTTTCATCCCTTCTTAACCGCTCACAAAAGGGGTGATTTCGTCCTTAACCAGTCACACAGAGGATGATTTCATACAGCACCTGCACAGTGCTGCGACAGAGATCAAAGGGTTTGGGGGGTAACTGGACAGTGGGAGAAGAACTCAGAATACTTGATGGGAGGGGGAATGAGGGAGTTCAAAAGGTTAAAATCATCCTCCAGCTTGACCTACTTTTCCTTAAAGAGATACATCTATTGGGTCTATTCCCTTACGATCCATATGTATGGAGATCAGGTTTCACTTGCTGAGTGCATTTTTGAATACTAGCTTTGTTTTAAACACTTGTAAATGATAACTTATGGCTACTTTAGCACAAATTATTACATATTATGCTATTTCTAACTTTATTTTCACACAAAATTTCTACTAGATTGCCTTACACTATCTTCCTACTCATGTGTGTCTTTATTCAATCAAGATTTGCTCTGATACTAAAGAGATAGCAAAAATCTCAGGCTACACATGCTGGAGCCACGAGGAAGTCCTTGCACTCTTCTAGATTTGGGGGGATGAGGCAATACTCTCCCAGTTGCAGAGCAGCCGCCACAACTGGGAGATATATGGAGACATCTCCCGGGCTCTGGATGCCAAAGGCTACACCCACATCACCGAGCAGGTGCAGATGAAAATGAAGGCCCTCCTCCAGGACTATTCCAAGGTCTGGGAGGTGACATAGTGCTGGGAGCAGACAGCTAAAGCCACCAGATGCCCCTATTATGAAGAGCTGGACAGCTTCCTAGGCAGGGATCCCACTGGTCTCCCAGCTCAGACCATCGACTCTGAGGAGCCCCCCTCCATGGCCAAACCCCAGGAGGGACTCCGTGGATGAGGATGTGTTCCTGGAGGTGGGTGACACCAGCAGACCAGAGGGCACCCCACAATCAGCCACCCCTGCAGCCACCCCAGAGCTGATCCCTGCCCCTGAGGAAGGACCACCCGCCCCAGTGAGAAGGACCCTGGGGAGGGGACATCACAGAGGACATCTGCAGGACCTGTTGGTGAGTGCTCCCTCCCTCCCTCCATATGGGGAGAACTGGGCCTGCCTGTGGCACAGGCAGTGCAGGATAGGGGAGGTGAAGGTGCCTGGTGGCAAGCCCAGTCCTTAATGCTTCCCGCTGAGGAAGTGGTTCCTGACCACATCTCTTACGGTCACCACTTGATGCTGGGCTTGATGCCTCTGGGGCACGGCCTCAGACTGCTCAAACCACCTAGTGAGGCATTTGGCTTTGGCCTCCCAGACATGGGGGACCCTTTCCCCCTGCAGTTCACAGAGGTTATGAAGCACAACGCAGGCGCTGATGATCTTGGGGATGGGGCACTCAGCAAGACGCATGTGCATCAGAAGGGCCCTCCATTGTGCTTTGAGCCATCAAAAGGCATGTTCCATGAGCTGGCAGCACCTGTTGAGTCTCCTGTTGAAGAGCTCTGTGCTGCCATCCAGGTTTGCAGCATATGGCTTTCATGAACCAGGGGAGCAAGAGGTAGGTGGCACCTGCCATGATGAGGATAGGCACCTGCACATCCCCGAAGGTGATGTTGTGTGGGGGGAAGAAGGTGCCTACTGCATGTGCCTGTACAGCGTGGAGTTCCTAAGGATTCAGGCATTGTGTGCCCTCCCTGGCCAATGGACCTAAATGTTCGTGAAGAGCCCCTGGTGGGTCCACGGGGCCCTGCAGGACGGTAAAGTAGTAGCCCTTCCAGTTCCTGTCCTTCTGGCCTTGTGTTCTGGGGCTCAGACAGGGATGTGCAAGATGCCTACACAGTTGTGGAAGCTGAGTGCGGTGAAGCCATTGAGGGTGTCCTGCAGGTTTCCCGGGGTGACAAGGTGAGCTAACAGCATACAGTTGATGGCCCTGCTGGCCTGCAGGAGGGTGGTCTCCACAGCAGCCCAGCCAATTCCAAAGTAGTGAGCAATGGAACGGTAGGACTCTGGGGTTGCCATCTTCTAGACCCCCATGGCCACTCTCTTGTTCACTGGCAGGGTGGGTCTGAATCACATCTCCTTGCGCTGCAGGAGTACAATGAGCTTGTGGGCCACCTCAAGGAATGTCTGCTTGCTCATCCTGAAGTTCTGCAGCCACTGGTCATCACCACAGGGAGTGAGGATTATGCATTTCCAGCAGTCGCTGCTGGTTCCCCATGCCCAGAAGCAATGAGGCATGGAAGGCAGCATAGTGAGAGTGGCAGCTGGCAGAGCCAGGATGGTGGTGGTGCTGCTATCTGCCTCCATGCAGTCTGGGTCCATAAAGAGTGTGCTCCAAGTGACGAGAGCACTGTGCAGTGTAGAGCAGGTGCTGAGCACCTCTCTGGCAGGGTGCATGAACTGATTGAGGACCATGGCCTCCTTGTTCTGCCTCTTGCCAGCCACAATGGACACAGAGATAAGCTCACTTCCTCTTTTTATGGGATTGGCTGGGGGAATGGCCCTTCTCAGATGCCATGTTGCCACTCTACCCAGGATGCCACCCTACTAAGCTGACCTAGCAGCTTCCGTTGCATGGATATGCTAGTTTGACTTAGCATGTCCCCACCAGAAACCTCATTTGAACGAAGTTAGTTCAGATAAAGCAAAATTAGTTCAAACTAATTAATTTTAACTAACTAGCTTGAACTAGCATTTTTAGGTGTAGACATAGCCTTAATGATTGTGAAGCTTTTAAACACTACCATGATGAGGGCCATCAATACCTAACAGATCATAGGAAATGAAAAAGAAGGAGTAACAAATACTTTATTTCATCAGGGGTCAGCCATTTCCAGCACATGTGCCAACGGTAGTATGTGAACCCATTTGGAGCAGCATGGGGTATCCTCTGTGGTGCATTGAAATAGCTACTTCTACAGTCAAAAGCTGCTCTGGGCAGCTTCTTTCAGTGGCAGGGGGAGTCAAGGAATGCTGCTGAAAGCCGCTCTGGACAGCTTCTTTCAGCACTGGCGGGGGGGGGGGGCACAACTGGGTGATCCCCAGGCATGCTGACAAAAGCAGCTCGGAGTTGCTTCTTTTGGTGACATACCTAGGGACCCTTCCCCCCAGCTGCTGGGAATAGCTTCTTTCAGCAGTGGCTGGGGCAGGAGGTCCCTAAGCACACTGCACTGCAGCCATGTCTGCTGCCAAATTTTCAGGCAGCAGACGCGTTTTTTTTCTTCTTTCTTTCTTTTGGTGGAGGGGCTACTGACACCTGCTGTGGGTTGGTGAGAAGGGACTGGCACAGAGGTCAACAAAGGTTGCTGACCCTTAAGACTAACTTTCCCACTCCACTCTACACTTTCATTCCTTCTGAAATGATGTAATAGACCTGAACTTTCTTGCCTTACCCCATTGGTTGTGATGAGTGAGTCAAGTAGACAGGGTTTACTTTTTTTCCCCAAGAATTTGCACTAGAAGAGTAACTTTCCAGAAAGAGGTGAGGAAAAAAAGTTGGTGGTGAGATACCATGATTTATACACAGTGCTCAGACAGATGCTTTAGGCTGAGTGATGCTTAGCAGGTTATTACAGTCTAGCTTCCAGCAATGAAGTGGGTTGTACCATTATAAAATGTCTGCCCAGAGCACTTCAGCTCTTTCCTGTGGCTGATCTATAAAGAAATCCCAAGGTATCTGAAGTCTCTGATAACACAATATTTGCTTGTTTGTTGAGAAACTTTTATAAGTTAAGCATGCTGTTCCTAAGCAAATCTGAAATATACATTTTAAACTTGCAACTATTTTAAATATATTTGTACAACACCCCAGAATACTGCAAGATCTTCTTTCAGCCAGCTAATTTTCCTGCATACTCTTAAAATTACAATAAATTGCTTTCAAAGGGTGAACTCCTGTTTCAAGTGACTGAATGTCAGACAAATTAGTTAATTGTGAATTTCCAAAAGACCGTGCTGTACTTTACAAGCACGGGGACTATAGCAAGTAGCAGATCTTCGTTATCAACACTCTGCACTCCAGAAGCCCTAGTGGAACAGCTGAGGGACTGCTGTCTCAAATAAAAAACAGTGTATCACATAGCAATTGCTAAAAGAAGCATAATTAAATTGAAACTCTGGCATATAAAATATACAGCACAGATGTTGCATCTTAAATACTTTAAGAACACATTCAGTTACATTTTTTAATAGATCTATAAAATTGCAGGCACAATTTTCTGCACCTAAAAATGCTGGCATACTGAAATTTTCTCCTTTTTTACTTTCAGATATGCACACACAAAGCTTGGGTGTGAAAAATTGGATGTGAAATTAAAAGATTGGCCTATAAAATCCAATGTGTAGAAAAAGATGAAGAGATAATTTATCAGCCATTTTTAATTCCATTCTGATTCAGGTTACACACTAAAAAAACCCAATAGTAATAATAATGGTGAAAATATCCCCCCCCACAAGGTAAAAGGGTAGCTTTGTTTAACTGTTGGCTTCAGTCTGAATCTCCATTTCCTAGTGTATTTATTAAAAGGACATCATTGTATAGCCTAATGGGGTATTTTTACTGTGGAGGTTTAAGTCAACTTAAACAACTTCTTGGCCATATTTGTAGTTCATTAAATCAACTTAAGCACTTGCTTAAGTTGACTTAATAACTCCTGCCCTTAAAGTTGAGTTTAAGGGTTAAGTCAAGTTTATTAAGTCGACTTAAGGCAATGTACCCATTAAAGTCAACTTAATGAAGTTGACTTAATGCAGTAGAGCCATTTAAATCAACTTTATAAAGTTGACTTAAGCCAGGGGATCCATTTAAAGTTGACATTAAATGGGTCTCCTGGCTTAAGTTGATTTTATAAAGTCAACTTAAACAAATAGGGCCTCACTAAGTCAACTTAATAAAGTCGACATTAAGTCAACCTTGTTAAGTTAACTTACCTGAGCTCTATAGAGTAGATATAACCATGAAAAGCTTCCATCCACAAGTTCCAAAGGGGTAGCCATATTAGTCTAGTTCAACAAAACAAAAAAGGTGTCTTGTAGCACTTTTAAAGTCCAACAAATTTATTTTTCATGTGAGCTCTCGTGGATGAAGTCCCACTTTGTCAGACACCACAGTGGAAAAAACCTACATTGAAAAACCTTACAGTATGGGAGTGTAAGATAAATCCTGTGATTACATTTCACTGCATTGGCCTGATGCAGTAAAATGTAATCACAGGATTTATCTTTCACTCCCATACTGTAAGTTTTCTCCATTCTGGCATTTAAATAATTCTCCAGAAATTATTTCTGGGAAGTTCTATTGCCAGTATTATTCAGGTAGGGACAAATGAAGATTACAGTTGTCCCTTCTGGCCTTGGAAACTATGAATCTACAAAGTTGCACACACAAATCTGAGGGTCCCAGATTTTTCATTAGTTTATTAGAATTGTAACATTACATTATGCAATATTCATCATATTTCAGTTCACTGACTATTATTTTTATTACTTTAAACATCCTCTTTCATGTATTTTAGGGATGATACAAGTAGAAATAATTAAATTGGAGCAAATTCCTCTCATTTCCATGGATGTCAAGGTCTCCCTGGCAGTGAAACTTTTGATGCGTTCAGACCAGATTGTTTATGGAGCTGAGCAACAACAGCTTCAGGTGAACCCCATAGTGCAATTGCTCAGCACCCTTTACCTGGCTATAGTTGTCTAAATTCAGGCACCAGAAAACCAAGGCTACTAAAATTAGAGGACACTTCTGAAGATTTTGGTTTAAATTGCCCATCAGAGATCACATTGGCAGCTTGAGGCAGAGCTTCAAAGACAACCCACTTCTGCCTAAGTCCTAGTTCAGTGCCTTTTTATCACTGTCCTTCCAACATATCTTTCATATGCCTCTGCATCTGACCCAGTGACAAAAATTGAACCAAACATGAAAAATAGTTTTAACCCATGCTAGTGTTTGTTGTGCTTTGATTCAGAAGATAGATTCAGTCTTTCAGGTGCTGTGCATTTCAAAATTAGTTCAGAGTCACCAAACCAAATAAAATGTCCTCTTTTATTACTTGGCTTTGATCATCTGTTGCCTTACAGAGACTTTATCCTTCCCATAAATTGTCCCCCTAACAGCTATAAAGATATTCTTTAGCATAAAGTAGAAATCATTGTTAATATTTTCAAATCTTATCACTTCGATGGAAATGGTGACCGGTGGGACTGCCCCACTTTTCAAGCAATTGAAGCATTAAGACATAATTTATGCACTTGAGAAGAAATTTCCATATCACAGAGATTGCTTCTTTCCTTGTTATGACTTATGAAGGATGTTACTAGTAAATGAAACCACAGAGATCTCTATAACATAAGAACTTGTTTTGACATGTATAGTGCATCTTATTTATGGAGGTAGACCAAATGTGCTGTTTTAATGCACCCAAGCATTATTTGAAGGTTGTCTCGACACAACTAAAACAATACCAGAGAGGATTGTTTCATTACAAATCAAAATCCCAGCTGGTGTTGACAGTTTGGTCAAACAGGTTCTGATGTGTTGAGTTTAATTTTATTTTGGATTACTTATGTAAAAGAGTAATTCATGCCCCTGTGGGGGAAGGCATAAAAAACCCTCAAAGATGATGATAATGGAGATAAAGAAAGAGGAAGAAAGGAAAAAGATAGAATAGGGGATTTTGGGGTTTCACAGAAGCTAGACAGCTGGGCTCGCTTTACACTTCTACTCTATTAAACCTTTCTTTCCTCACAACTCAAACACGGTTTTCTCACAAGGAAAGAGATCTTGTCCCACCCTCTGCAATCCTGTGGCTACCTAGGAACCAACCAAATTAGAGCATCCTCAGGTCAACTCTTTGGTCTTATCAACACTGGTTGCAGCATGTAGGGTATGGATAGCTACACATAGCAGTGAAAAGAAGTTTATGGGGGATTAGAGGTGTAGCTACACATAATTGTGAAAGGCTCTGGAAGAACGACACTATGCTGCCAAAAAAGAAAAAAAAAGGCAGTATAAAGTTTAAAGATGGGAAGCACTGTTTGGATATGTGGCTCTTGAATGAAAAAGCATGGCTCGCAGAAGAACATCAGCAAATCAATTTAGTAGGTAAAAGTATATGGCTATATGCCTCAGTGTGGCTCCTGAAGGTTTAAGAATCAACTTGTGTGGCTCTTGAGTTCCATAAAATTGGCTACCCCTGGTGTATACTCTCTACATCACTGTAAGTGTAGAGACATAACCTTATTTATGCCAGCAAGAATAGCCAACTGCCTCTGGTTGGCCAGAGGACTGTCTTCTGGCCCTGCTTCTCCATTCTCCTGACCTCTGCCTGGCCCCTAGAACTTTTGTTTAACCTGAGTCTACTTTTCCTTAGTTCCACTTCAGTGGGATATGGCAAAGCATCCAGTCTAGTGAGTTCTTTAAGAATAACTAAAATTTTGTCTTTCACAGAGGTCACAGATTTGGGGGATTTTCTCACCAGATTTTAGTTTTTATTGCTTCACAGTTCTCAGCAAACATGCCATGATTCAATATGTATTCTCTGGGTGCATTACTCATATTGTGGTGATGAGAGCTAGTTATGTAATGCCATGTATTTTCCATGAAACAACAGAAACCAAAATCAAAAACTGAGAGACTCTTAATTCTAAATTTGAGCCTGAGATTTCATATGCCAAAACCCTTAGCACTTACTACAAGAACTCAAAGTTCTTCCTACCCATATAGGTTTCCAGTCTCTCTCTGAATCTTTCTGTGTTGTTGATCTGACATCCTGAATGACATGACATCCTGTAGCAATCAGTTCCACAGCTGAATTATGCATTGTGTGAAGGTGTGAAAGAGTATGTAAGTTTAGTACATAAGAAACTTGCCCCTCCCCTACATACACAGCCGTGAAAATACTAACAGGTGAGGATCTGCTTTACCTCATTTTCCTTGTGAATCAAAATTAGGTATCTCAGGTCTCCTTTGTACTGATACATCATATAAATAGTTGTGCTGAAATCAAGGCATTAAGATTTGCTTTTGGGAATTTCAGAAGCCTATGCCATAAACTTTAGCTGCATCTAAGAATAGGATATTTTCTACTCCTAATGGAATGTTTGTTTCTTCATTTAATTACATTTTGCAATGCCAAATGGAAAATTATTTTAAAATAGTAAGAAAATACTGCTGATGTACTTTGGTATGCATAGTTTTATGATGTTAGCAATAATATTTTATCAGTTCTATTTAGACTTAGACATTCTTTTTAGTTTCAAAGATACCATATAAACCATATCTGGAAGTAAAAAAAAAAAAAAAAGAGAGAGAGAGAGAATTATTGCAATTCCCTTTCTATACATAGAAGTTACAGTGTAATGAGAATGGTAGAATTTACACTACACACTATGGGAATACAGCATACATAAGAACATCAATTGTAGGGACTGCCATGTAACTGAATGCACAACTTGATACATCAGGGTGGCCATTGCCACTTACCCCATTTTCTCAGGTCAGTGTCAGTTCTGAAGGTACAAAATTTTCCACATCTGCCAGCTAGTTTGGAGGACATTAAGAACCTGAAATTCTCTTCAGAGTCTAACGTTAACATTACAGAGTCTAACATGTAACATGCTGATGCACCAGTCTGCTTAGACACATTTTCCCTGTCCCTCATGTCATAGCTCACATGCCACAATGCTGTGAGGTGAAGACAAGGATAACATTAAGAAGGTGAAACAAGCAAGGAGTTCTGTGGCACTTAGAGACTAACAAATTTATTTATTGTGTGAGAAAAAAATCCCACTTCATCACTAATGCCACTGAAATGTCAGAAACACGTGGTTCCAAGCTATTTTAACAGGTCGTGCACTAGAATAGCACACAAATGCCCTCATAATCTTCCTTTACATAGGATGGCCCCTTCTGCTACATGGGGGGGACAAGTCTCACCAGCTGGTGAGATCAGAAGGGCAGTGAGAACAGGCAGAACACAGACTGATCCACAAATGATTTAATATAAGGGCTGTACTTCAAAAGGTCATTGAGTAAGAAAGACTTTGTAAACTACACCTCTCATTTTGATCCATTCAGATTTACTACAGACATCATGAGAAGCTTTAAAAAGCACTGCATCCGAATTTTCCTCCAGTAAGCTACCTTAATATAATACAAGGCCCACAAGTCTACCGTACATGGAGATCATTTTTTTGAGGTGCTACAGATGTGAAGTGTTATGTTCCTGGCTTACAGGGAAGTTATAGTATTTGCAGTTTTCTTTTTCTGGAAGGCACTCAATATCACACTATTTTGTTGCTTAACATGCAGAGTGATCACACACAAGAATCCCCAACAGAAAGCAAGACAGGGCAGGCAACTTTTCAAAACAGAGGGCCCACTCACCCAGCCTTGCTCTAGGCTAGATCACTGCAGACTGACAGTTCAGGACACAGATCACACACATCTCTACAGAGCCCCCTCGCCTGCAACCAAGACCAGGAAACCCTTTTGGATTAAAAGTGACAGCTTGTAATTTTTTACAGTTTGCAATTCACCACAGGGAGAGGATCTCAGAGAGGCTTTACTAGCACCTCACTTAACACCAGAATATTGGACTCTGAAAGATGTTTCTATCCATTTTAAATGTAGATAAATAAGGACACCAGATTAGTGGTAAGGTTAAAATCATATGGGCAAGTGCAGGGGGCAGTGCCCTCAGCTAACATCAAACTGTTGTCAATGGAGCACAGCAGAGCTTGCCTAAGGAAATAAGGTCTATTAGTAAGCATTCTTTTGTCAGCGTAAGCCTCTCATTTACACCATCATACAACTCTTGACAGCTCTGAGCTATGTGTCAGATTAGATACATCAGGTGTATAATTTTGAACAAAACAAATTAATAAAAAGCTTGCTTATAAACAAGATTACAAAAAGGTCAGACTAGTTGTTCCAGGGTACTTTCTCAGCCACATGTCACTAAAATGAGAAAAGGAACCATGAATACAAACCCAGGTTAACATGCCTACAGGTGGGAAGATAAGGAAATACTCCTATTCGAGGTTGTTAGTTTCATTATTTATATGAGGTAGCATCCACCGTGTGCTAGGAGCTTTCCACACACTCACGCTCCTTGTTCTTAGATGCTGTGTTCAGGTGTGAGTTTTATTTCGAAACAACAGCCATTGTTTCGAAATAAAATGTCTTATGTCCACATGACGTACCGTTATTTCGAAACAATGGGACCCGTTGTTTCGAAATAATGGCCATTGTTTCGAAACTGTTAAACCTAGCAGGAAAGCGAAATAGCTGTTGTTTTGAAACAGTTGTTTCGCAACAACGGCGTTCGGACACATTGTTTCGAAACAACACCATTGTTTTGAAACAACTGTTTTGAAACAACATGTCTGAACGGCCTTATTTCGAAATAACCATTTTGAAATAACAGCTGTTTGGAAAGCAGACTTTCCCTTAATTCAAATTAACAAACTGTTAATTCGAATTAGCTTATTTCAAAAGAAGGATTTTATTTCGAAATGAGCTATTTCGAAATGGGTTATTTCGAAATAACAGTTACCATGTAGACATACCCAGAAGTTCCAAAGGGGTAGCTGTGTTAGTCTAATTCAGCAAAACATGCAAAGAGTCATGTGGCACTTAAAAATTAACAAATATATTTATCACATGAGTTGTCATGGGAGAACATCCCACTTTGTCAGCTGCTTTGAAGAAGGGGGAATTTACAGAATGGGAGGAAATAAATGCAAGGAAGTGTAAGTCATGGGATCAGGTTATACCGTAACAGCAAATCAAAACAGTTTTTAAGATTCAAACCCTTCAATGTTCCTAATTACTCTGTTGATTATTTGTTAACAGCTGTGCTTAAGCATGTCAGTAACACATCAAGACTTCAAGAGAAACTGCAGAATTGGAAATGATATGCAGATTCAATTGTGTGAAAGCAGCATTAAATCGTGACTATGGATTCTTTTACCATTACAACAGGTGATTTGACCTCATCTTCCTCTGTATGCTGCTCCCCAGTGTCTGAATCTTAACAACTGCTTTGATTTGCTGTTACACTGTGACCTGATCCCATGACTTACACTTCCCTGCATTTATTTCCTTCCATTCTGTAAATTCTCCCATCTTCATAGTGTCTCACAATGTGGGATTTTCTCCCATGACAACTCATGTGATAAATAAATTTGTTAGTCTTTCAGTGCCACAGGACTCCTTGTTTGTCTTGTTCTTAGAAGTTCACAGAGAAAGGGTAGGCGTGACCAGTGTTTCCTCTAAGGCCCTGAGGCAGCTGAGCAACTTACATTGCTTGCTGCACGGGCCATAGCCCCCCGCAGACCCGATGCTGCCCCCTGCGGGCCTGATCCTGCCCCCCTACTCTCCTGGTCACTCCACCTCCACCCCCAGCTGGCCCAATCCTGCCCCTTGCTCTCCCAGTCAGCACTCCCAAGGCACCCCAATTCCCCTCCGTTCACCCTAACCCGCCCCCCTGGTAACCCCCAAGCCCTCTGGACCGCCAATCCTCTGCACCCTTACCCAGCTGCTGGAGCAGCACGGATGAGCCATGGCTTCTCCAGCTGGAGAAGCACTGATGGAGCATGCTCAGACATTCTGAGCATGCTCCATCAGACCTTCTCTCAGCAGGAATTTTAAAAACTTCCAGCTCTGGAGAAGCTCTCAGCCAGCCACAAGACAGAGTATTCCAGCTGCATAGGGACTCTGGCTGCGCTGTGTCCCCTGCGCCGGGCAGCAGTGAGGGGCTGCAAGGCCACGCAACCACGTAGCTTACAGGGAACATTGGTGTGACCCAGGGGCTATTTTGTGTCAAATAATAGGCAGCCCAGAGATTCATAAAGCTTCTGAGGTTCTGTGAGTCTAGTGTATTTATACACATCTGGTAAGTGATGTCATGTAAGGTCTGTAATGAAAGTCTGAGTCACACAGGTCACTATAATCTTTCCAAGATGCATGTACAGATAATATGTTAGAACATACGCATACTTCTGTGTACCTCTACATGTATAAGAATGCAAAATCATCTCTTTTGCAAGAAGTTTGGAATGGGTGAGAGGGGATGGATCATTTGACGCTTATGTGTTTTGTTCATTCCCTCTGAAGCAGCTGGCTTTGGACAGTCTCAGAAGACAGGGTACTTGGCTAGATGGACCATTGGTCTGGCTCAGTATGACCATTCTTATGTTCTTAAAACCTTGTAGATAAAGGCCTGTCACTCAAAGGTAGAGTGCCTTGAGATAAACTTCTTCAAACAGGTTCCAGAAGGGTAACCATATTAGCCTGTTTCAGCAAAATAAACAAGGAGTTCTGGGGCACCTTAAAGACTGATAATTTAACAAATGATATGCACGTCTTTGCATATATATATATATATACAACCAACAGACTGTAGTTCCTTTTCATGCATCTGACAAAGCAGGTTCAAGCCCATGAAATCTTATGCCCAAATACCTTTGTTAGTCTTTAAGATACCACAGGGATCCTCGTTTGTTTTTCTTCATATAGGAAATGGGAAACACTTCTGTCTAACTCACTCTCTCTCACCTTCTTATTAGCCGTTGTGTGTCTTGCAACAGACGTCTGTTAACATGCTGAATCAAATGCAATTGAAGTGCTCTTGCGGGACTTCAAAGGGAAACTAACAGGAAGAAATAAAAAGCAAATGTGAGGAAGATCTGTTTTCTGGTGAAGATCAAAGATCTGGTTGGTCTGGCTAAGGGAGAAAAAAGACAGTCTTGCATCTCTTCACCTGCGAAGTAAAAGGACAGTGGATTTTTCATGAAAGAGAAATCTCAGGAAGGTGTGGCTGAAAACACTGAGAAAACCTTTGGATGAGATAATCTTTTTTAGCCAGGAATATAACTTGTTAGTTACATCTAGGCCATAGAATGCATGTTATGATTTTGCCAAGTTCCAAAGGGGCAGCCATGTTAGTCTAGTAAAGCAAAAAAAGCACGGAGTCCTGTGGCACTTAAAAACTAACAGATTTATTTGTCACGTGAGCTTTCGTGGGAGAAAATCCCACTTTGTCAGACGCTTTGAAGAGGGAGAACTTACAGAATGGGATGAAAATAAATGCAAGACAGTGTAAGACATGGGCTCAGGTCATACAGGAACCACAAATCAGAGCATTTGTTAAGATTCAAAACTGGGAAACAGCACATAGAGAAGCGTGAAGTCAAATTACTTCTTGTTACAGGGAAAGAAGCCATAGTCATGGTTCAATCCTGCTTTCACACAATTTAATTTGAATATTAATTCAATTTCAGCTATTTATCTTTGAAGTCTTGATGTCCCACTGACTTTCTTGAAGACAGTCATTAACAAAGCATCAGTGGAGTTATTAGAAAGATGGAAGTACTCAGCAACTGGAGCGTGTGTGTGTGTGTGTGTGTGTGTCCATGTCCAATGTATTAGATGTGGGGGCAATGCCCCCACATGATGGCATAAATCACATTAGTGGAGGAGCCAGTGAATTACCATTTGATGGAGGAGCTGGCTTGATTATGTCCATGTTATGATTTTTTTTCCCAGTTTGTTATCATTTGAATCTCTATTCTTTCTTATGCTTGCTTTTTCTAGAAAGAAATCTAAGTGCTGTGTGTTGAACAAAGCTGTGTTCTAAAGCAAACTAGTAAGCTGCAGTGCACTGTTATTTTGGAAACAGCAGGCCTGGTAATTTCATGAGTTTCCAGTGGAGCAAATGCTGGACACTCCAGGAGACAGCTGGAGGTGCCAGAGATTGGAGTGTGCTTGTCACTAACCTGTAAAGAGAGAGTGAGGCCAGAGCCTTATGCTTATGTTGTCAGTAATCAGCGCGATCAGGGAACTGACCCACACAGGGACAGAATAGACGTCTTCATACTAACGCAGGTGGTAACAAGGTGCTCAAAGAACATCATGATATGGCATCTTTTCTTTCCAAGACAGAATAATGCCTACTAGATTCAGAGTATCTATTCAAACCATGTAAAATGGAAGTTTGAATGTTCTGAACAGTATTGACAGTTCAAATACACATGCATATTTTCTTCATTCCATAAGAATTCAGTGCTGTCACCAAAAATGGAATCAAACTGAGAAGTTCATATATGAATTCTTATCTGAGAATTCATATCTGGAAGCACTTCTGACCCAGTGTTCTGGTATAGAGCCAGCTGCAGAAATTATTGCTGATTGCTTTTCCTACACAACATGCATAGGATTTACACCAACAAACTGATTTTTCTCTGCTCAAGATTGTGAGTCAAAGTAGAGGATGCATGACTGGTCAGTTGGAGAAAATTCACACTTCCAATATGATGTTAGAAGTGGCTGTATTGAAAAGTTTTGATGGAAAGAACAATAGAGTCTTTAAAATAATTGATTGAATCACTTAAAATGGTGACACTCAGAACAGTGGGAACCAGGATCTTAATTCAAGCCATCAGAAATTTTCTCACAAAACAGAAATTTCATCAGGAAGCGTTAATTCTTAAAACCAAATTGTTCTGTGGAAACATCTCTGGTTCAATGAACTTCAGGTGAATCAAAAGCAGAGTTTCCATGTTTGCTAAGCTGCCAGGACCCCAGTCTCCCAAGGCCTGTAACTTGGATATAGCTCACCTGTTGCTGAATTGCCCCAGGTGGATAGAAAGCTGGGTAGATCATCGGGGTCAGGAGGTAGAGATCAATGGCTTAATGTCTACTTGGCAACAAGTAAAAAACAGAGTGCCCCAGGTGTTGGTCCCGGGGCTGATTCTGTTCAACATCTTGCGAACAGGGGACAGCAAACAGGGGAGTTTGAGAGGGAAGGAGTTTGTGAAGCCCCGAGAAGGAGGTGAAGGCGATCCCCTAGCTGAAAGCAGCAAGGGACAGAGCGTTGCTTGGGTGAGGGTTTGCTAACTGTGTGT
The DNA here is from genome assembly GCA_007922195.1 of Podocnemis expansa. Classification (NCBI taxonomy): domain Eukaryota; kingdom Metazoa; phylum Chordata; order Testudines; family Podocnemididae; genus Podocnemis; species Podocnemis expansa. The sequence goes on along the minus strand of ML681997.1, from coordinate 12,162,495 downwards.
GTTTGTCTGTTTGACTTTTCCCTTACAGCTGACTTCTGTTAGTTGTTTCTTACTGTGGGTGGGGGCTGTTTGCACCATTGTTCCCTGATCACCTTTGAGCACCAGCCTCAATCAGCCTTGTGGTCAGCCTTCCCCTGTGTGTTTAACGAGGGGCCAGGGCTGACCTAGGCAGAGAAGGCTTTAAAAGCCAGTGGCTGAGCGACCAGAGGGAGCTTGCGAACAGGGGACAGCAAACAGGGGAGTTTGAGAGGGAAGGAGTTTGTGAAGCCACGATGGTGAAGAGGAGCCACACTGCTGCCAGCACCCCTTCTGTCTCTTCTACCTGTGCCTGTAGCCAGACAGACATCCTGACCATAGATATCTCTACCCAGACCCTGGTGTGGACTTGCAGGGACTGCAGCCTGCAGTTCCCTGTCTCCAACGATCAGGCTGGGGAGATGAATCGATGTGACAGGTGCCTGCTGGTGGAATCTCTCAGGAGGCAGGTGGGAGAGTTACAGGAGGAGGTGTCTCGGCTTAGGAGTATCCACACCCTGGAGAAGTTCCTCGACAGCATCCACGAGGAGAAGTGCAAGAAGGAGGGCACTATCCAGGTGCCAGGGACTACTGCCACAACACTGGAGCTGGATGGGGAGCCTGTGGCAGGGGGAGGACACTGGCAGCTGGTTACCTCTGGCAGTAGGCAGTGCTCCACCCCTGCCCACAACCCACCCTCTGTTGTGGTGAAGAATCATTATGCGGTGCTAGAGACGGTGAAGGAGGTGGAAGAGGAGAGGCCATGCACCCCCGAGGCTGGGAGGATCACAGCCACCACAGCTAGGAGGAAACATAGAGTTGTGGTGGTTGGGGACTCACTTCTGAGGGGGACGGAGGCACCCGTCTGTCGCCCTGACAAGGTCTCTCGAGAGGTATGCTGCCTGCCAGGTGCCCGCATCCGAGACGTTACGGAGGGATTGTCAAGAATCATCCGGCCCTCTGACTACTACCCCATGCTTCTCATCCATGTGGGAACCAATGATACTGCAAGAGGTGATCCTCGGCACATCAAAGGTGACTTCAGGGCTCTGGGAGCGCGGGTGAAGGAGTTTGGAGCACAGGTGGTGTTCTCCTCGATTCTTCCGGTCAAGGGTAGAGGCCTGAGCAGAGACAGATGCATCCTGGAGATGAACGTTTGGCTGCGAAGATGGTGTCGTCAGGAGGGCTTTGGCTTCCTTGACCATGGGTTGCTGTTTCAGGAAGAAGGACTGCTAGGCAGAGATGGACTCCATCTTTCGAGGAAGGGGAAGAGCGTATTTGGACGCAGACTGGCTGACCTAGTGAGGAGGGCTTTAAACTAGGTCTGAAGGGGGAAGGAGACCAAAGCCCACAGGTAAGTGACTATGTGGGAGACCAGGGGGATGGGATGGATCTTGGGGGGTGCCGGGACTGTAACTACAGGGATAGAAGAGAGGATAGTTGGAACATGCAGGGGGAATCAAATAACTTTCTTAGATGCTCTAATGAAGCCCTAATGCCTGAGGCAGGTGGGGGAGGTCAACACCAAAAGAAAATCCAGGGAGGTAGATACAATAGAATTAAAAATCAAAATGGGAAAGTAGGGCAATCAGCTGGGTATCTTAGGTGCCAATACACAAATGCAAGGAGCCTGGGAAACAAGCAGGAGGAATTGGTAGTACTGGCGCAGACAAAGAACTATGACATAATTGGGATAACAGAGATGTGGTGGAATAGTTTGCATGACTGGAGCTCTGCAATAGATGGGTATAGACTGTTCAGGAAGGACAGGCAGGGAAGGAAAGGGGGAGGAGTAGCACTATATGTAAAGGAGCTCTATGACTGCTCAGAGCTTCATTATGAAAGTGGAAACAAGCCAGTTGAAAGTCTGTGGGTTAAGTTTAGAGGGGAGAGCAACAAGGGGGATGTTGTGGTAGGTGTCTGCTACAGACCACCAGATCAGAAGGAGGAGGTGGATGAGGCATTCTGTGGACAACTGACAGAAGTTTCTAGAGCACAGGCCCTGGTTCTCATGGGGGACTTCAATTACCCTGACATCTGCTGGAAGGCCAATACAGCAGTGCACAGGCAATCCAGGAAGTTTCTGGAGAGTGTTGAGGACAACTTCCTGGTACAAATGCTGGAGCAACCAACTAGGGGCCTTGCGCCTCTCAATCTGCTGCTCACAAATAGAGAAGAATTTATCAGGGAAGTAGAAGTCAATGGCAGCCTGGGTAGCAGTGACCATGAAATGATTGAGTTCAAGTTGATGATTAAAGGAAAGAAGGAAAGAAGCAAAACACAGACCCTGGACTTCAGAAAAGCAGATTTTGTCTCCCTCAGGGAACTGATGGGCAGGATCCCTTGGGAGGCTGATCTGAAGGGGAAAGGTGTGCAAGAGAGTTGGGTGCATTTTAAAGAAACCCTGCTAAGGGCACAGGAAGATACAATTCCCATAAGGAGAAAGCACAGCAAATGTGGAAGGCGCCCACTGTGGCTTAACAGAGAGCTCTGCACTGAGCTGAAGCATAAAAAGGACGCTTACAGGAAGTGGAAGCTAGGACAGATGACTAAGGAGGCATATAAAGACATTGCTCGGGACTGCAGGGATAAAATCAGAAAGGCCAAAGGACAAATGGAGTTGCGACTAGCAAGGGATGTGAAGGATAACAGGAAGGGGTTCTACAAGTATATCAATAACAAGAAGAGGATCAGGGATGGTGTAGGTCCCTTACTGAATGGGGCAGGCATCCTCGTGACAGAGGATGAGGAAAAAGCTGAAGTGCTCAATGCTTTTTTTACTTCAGTTTTCACAAGCAGGGTCAGCTCCCAGCCCACTACACTAGGTACGGTAGACTGGGGAGAAGAAGAGAGGCCCTTGGTGACAGAAGGTCAGGTTAGGGACTGCTTAAAGAAACTAGATGTGCACAAGTCCATGGGGCCAGATGAACTGCATCCGAGGGTGCTGAGGGAGCTGGCTGATGAGATAGCAGTACCATTGGCCATTATCTTTGAAAACTCGTGGCGAACAGGGGAGGTGCCAGAGGACTGGAAAAAAGCAAATATAGTACCTATCTTCAAGAAAGGCAAAAAGGACGATCCAGGGAATTACAGACCTGTCAGCCTCACCTCAATCCCCGGAAAAATCATGGAGCAGCTTCTCAAAGAATCCATCCTGAAACACTTGGAGGAATGTAGAGTAATCAGGAACAGTCAGCATGGATTCACCAAGGGTAAATCATGCCTGACCAACCTCATCGCCTTCTATGATGAGATGACTGGATTTGTGGATGCGGGAAGATCCGTTGATGTGATATACCTTGACTTTAGCAAGGCTTTTGATACAGTTTCCCACAGCATTCTCATTGGCAAATTAAGGAAGTATGGGTTAGATGCATGGACTGTAAGGTGGATAGAAAACTGGCTAGAACAACGGTTTCAGCGTGTAGGAATCAATGGGTCCATGTCAAGTTGGCAAGCAGTAACGAGTGGTGTGCCCCAGGGGTCGGTCCTGGGGCCAGTTCTGTTCAATGTTTTCATTAATGATCTCGATGATGGGATAGATTGCACACTTGGTAAGTTTGCAGATGATACCAAACTGGGGGGAATGGTAGACACCCTAGAGGGCAGGGACAGGATTCAGGGAGACCTAGACAAATTGGAGCAGTGGGCCAAGAGGAATCTCATGAGGTTCAACAAGGACAAGTGTAAAATCCTGCACTTGGGACGAAAAAACCCCATGTACTGCTACAGGCTGGGGAGTGATCAGCTAAATAGCAGCACTGGAGAAAAGGACCTGGGAGTCATGGTGGATGGGAAGCTGGATATGAGTCAGCAGTGTGCGCTTGCTGCCAGAAAGGCCAATGGCATACTGGGCTGCATCAGTAGAAGTGTTGCCAGCAGATCGAGGGATGTGATCATTCCCCTCTATTCTGCACTAGTGAGGCCACATCTGGAATACTGTGTCCAGTTTTGGGCTCCTCACTACAAAAAGGACATGGACAAATTAGAGAGAGTCCAGAGGAGGGCAACCAAAATGATCAAAGGGCTGGAGCACAAGCCCTATGAAGAAAGACTGAAGGAACTAGGCTTATTTAGCCTGCAGAAGAGAAGACTGAGGGGGGATTTGATAGCAACCTTCAACTACTTGAAGGGTTGCTCCAAGGAGGAGGGAGCTCGACTGTTCTCGGTAGTAACAGAGGGCAGAACGAGAAGCAATGGTTTCAAGTTGCAGCTGGGGCGGTCCAGGCTGGATATTAGGAAAAACTTCCTTACTAGGTGAGTGGTGAAGCATTGGAATAAGCTGCCTAGGGAGGTGGTGGAATCTCCATCTCTGGAGGTGTTCAAGTCCCAGCTGGACAAAACACTGACTGGGATGATCTAATGGGAGTGGTCCTGCTTTTTTTGGCAGGGGGTTGGACTAGATGACCTCGTGGGGTCCCTTCCAACCCTATGATTCTATGATTCTATGATCTTCATTAATGATCTGGATCATGGGGTAGATTGCACGCCTAGTAAATTTGTGGATGACACCAAGCTGGGGAGAATGGTAAACATCCTAGAAGGCAGGGATAGGATTCAGGGAGACCTACACAAATTGGAGCATTGGGTCAAAACAAATCTCATGAGATTCAACAAGGACAAGTGCAAAGTCCTGCACTTAGGCTGGAAAAATCCCATGTTCTGCTACAGGTTAGGGACCGACCAGCTAAGTAGCAGCTCTGTAGAAAAGGACCTGAGGGTTATTGTGGACAGGAAGCTGGATATGAGTCAATGGTGTGCCCTTGTTGCCAAAAAGGCCAACAGCATATTGGACCGTATCAAGAGGAGCATTGCCAGCAGATGAAGGCACGTGATTATTTCCCTCTATTCAACACTGGCGAGGCTGCACCTGGAATATTGTGCCCAGTTTTGGGCTCCCCACTATATAAAGGATGTGGACAAATTACAAAGAGTCCAATGGACGGCAATGAAAATGATTAGGAGGCTGGGGCACACGACTTATGAGGAGACGCTGAAGGAACTAGGCTTATTTAGTCTGCAGAAGAGAAGACTGAAGAGGCATTTGATAACTACCTTCAATTACTTGAAGGAATGCTCCAAAGACGAGGTGTCTAGCCTGTTCTCTGTAGTAAAAGAGGACAGAACAAGGAGCAATGGTTTCAAATTGCAGCTGGGAAAATCGAAGTTGCATATTAGGAAAAACTTTCTCACTAGGAAAATGGAGAGGCACTGGAATGGGTTACCTAGGGAGGTGATGGAATCTCCATCTTTGGAAACATTTAAGGCCTGGTTAGACAAAACCCTGGCTGGGATGATTTAGTGGAAGTGGTCCTACTTTTAGCAGGGGGTTGGACTAGATGACCTCATGAGGTACCTTCTAACCCTAATATTCTATGATTCTTTGACCAGGGAACCTGTCTTTTAGGGTCCACAGCAGCCAGTTATGCAAGGATGATTCCTGCTATGCAGTGGGGACCTTGAAAGTCCTAGGAGCCTGAGCTCTAACTAGGGCTTGGTTCACAGCTCTGCAGCAAGGAGTCTGGAAGCTCTGAGAACCCTGGTTTGACCCTAGAAGCCCTAGCAGCTCCAAGATTGGGACATTCCACATGGAGGGGCTGCCCTGGAGCCACAGACCCTGGGATTCACAGCCAGCGCCGTCCCTAGGGTAGGGCAAGAGGGGCAGCTGCCCAGGGTGCTGCACTTTGGGGGTCCCACGACGGGTGCACTGCTGGCCTCCCACAGTACCCCCCAATGCCAGGGACTGGGCAAACTGGCCAAAAGTGGCAGCCTGGTTCACAGGGCCAGGAGTGGCTTGGAGTGAAAGTTGCTTATGGCAGTAGATTAACATTGCAACAAAGGTGAGTCATTAGGACTAACAATGAGGTGCTAATTGTTGTTCAAACAACCTCTATGCCTCCTCTCTGAGTCAGTATCTCTTTGGGCTTCTCTCATTCATATGAAAAGGACTGAGGTCACTGGCAAGCAACCTCTGTGTTTTTTTTATCAAGAGACCCAATGAAGAAAAGAAAAAACTGTGAACGCCCTTATTCCACCATTTCTGGGAAATGGGGATTGCAGTTATTTTTGCAAAATAGGACTTGCCTCTTTTTTCAGTGGGTTGCTTGCAACAAAAGTTATAACTTGTAGATTATAATCAAAACTCCAGTGATTTTTTGACTGCTAATTAAAAACAGAAGAGAAAAGCAAACTGTTCCAGTAGGAGTCTGTGTTACAAAGTATAGTATTTTTTCTACAATTAGAAAGCCTAAGTAACAGAATAAAATCCAACACAGGGATGGATCTGCTGGAAGGAGAAATTATAACAAGGTCCTAATCTGAAAGGGGGGGTGGATAGCCCCATTGTGTTGCTACCTTATGCAGGGGTGCCAGGGGTTACCAGGCCAAGCAGAGAGGGTTAGCACCCCTTAAGTCACAATATTGTGGACAATTGTGTGTTTATGGAAACTCATGCAGACTCAGGGAGCAGAGGAAGGGGAGAGGTGAAAGTGGAACCCAGAGGGGCCGCTTCAGATCCTGGGATTTGGTAGTAGAGAAGGGACCGGGACCTGGACGGACTTGGACAGGCTCAGCAGCAAAAAGGATCGTGCAGGACCTTTCTTTCCAGCCTGGCGTTGGGTCTCTTCTCCTTCCCTTGTCTCAGCACTTCCATCTCATTTCTCCACCCAGTTGCCCCCCTCCCCCAATTGCAAGGCGCTCCCACACACACACTTCAGAATATTACATGTAGTTTTAGAGACTTGACATACTTCCTAATTTGAGACAAGAGCATGGCATGTGACATGACCCTTTGCATGTTCCATGTAGGTGATCTCAAATTGATGTGTAGATTTCAGAGATACAATAGACGCCTCAAGAGAAAGGATGAAAGCCTTAAGGGATTGCCGCCCAGCCCCTCACTCCCCACCGCAGCCATTGTCACTGTTCAATTTTCTGGCAGCGGCCACTTTTTTTCAGCGGAGGGATGCTGCGTGGCAGAGGGATCCGGAGCTAGGTCCTGAGGAAAAAAATTTGACAACCACTGGCTTAGGGGCAGCTGAAAAACCAGACCCTGCTCTCTTGTTCTGCCACTTTTGGCTGGCTCACCCAGTCCTTGACATAGGACAGCTGGCACAGGGGCCTGCCCTTCAATGGGCCAGCTGGTCCCAGCTGCCCAGTGCCCAGGGTGATGATTGGGGGCCCCGCAAAGGGTGATTCACCCAGGGCCCTGCACCCACCTGAGACAGCTCTGTCCACAGCAGCCACTAAGCAGAACTGACATTCTTGTGAGTTTCATTCAGCAGCTGAAGGGGAGCAGTTTTGTTTTGGAAACACAAAGTTTTCTGGGTGGTTTTGGGATTCCTGGTTCATGACAAATTTGGATTGTTTCTGATTCAGAAATAAATTTGGAAACTGCAAAATTTCCCCATGAAACAAATCAGAAAGCCCTCATTTCAACCAGTTCTATTCTTAATTAAATGAAGACCAAGTATCTCCCATTGTCACATCCTATACTAGTCAAGCAAAGTATTAAGCCACAAGAAACATTTCTTCTTTTTAACATTCTTTCAATAAGCCCACAGGTGTATTTCACAGTTTGGTTAGACTGCTAGTCTTGTACCATTCAAAGCCTAAAGCTAGGTAAGCCCAAAACAGGACATCTTCAATTAGAATCTGGTCTAGAATGATCTTCTGCATTGGAAAACAGTAGCCACGTAGTCAGGATAAACTACAGCAAAACTCAGATAAATACACTGATAACATGGTCATACAAACATATTCATCCTGCAAAACTGGCTCATGAACTTTCAGGTACTTCATGTTTCTCTTCATTTCATAAGTCATGTAGGAATATTCTTACTTATGGTATTTCAGGCACTGGTTTGATCTGAATGATCTGATATTTCAGAAATACCTTCAATATACAATATGATTCTGTAGCTCCTTTGTTTTTTTCCCTGACTCAGTGCAGAATGCATCTGGACTCTCTGGTGATGATACATGGGAGCCATGCTACCTCTGGCTCTGATCCTATCAGATCTGGTAAAATAAGCAAGATGAATCTAGTACTTAAATGGGAGATCTCCAAGGAAACCCCAGATGCTAGAGATGATGGTAGTGACTCATTATGTGTCATTCTTCCCTGAGTCATTTCCCCACCCATTCAAGAACAGTATGCAGCTTTCAACAGTTGAATGCTGTCTTTCAGATGAGAAATAAAATAAAAACTTTGTGACACTATTATTAATTGTTTATATTACCATAGAACTAGGAATCAGTATCATAGATCAGGACCACATTGTGCTAGGTGCTGTACAAACTGAGAACAAAGAAACAGTCATCGCCTCAAGAAGCTTACAATCTATACCTTTTTTTTTACAATCTGTACCTTATAATACTGTTGCAAGAGTACAGATGCTAACTCTGCTTGTTCTGGCCTAATTCCAAATTCCACTTTGCCTATTTAAATTTTTCTTGGAATTTCCAAATGGTTTGTTTTCTGTTCTCAACTGCTGCTGTAGCTGTTCAATGATTTCTGCCTTTCAGCTCAGGAGAGACTCTCTTTCAATCATTTGGAAAAGAGATTTGTGTATACAAAGAACTGGTAAACCTTGAAAAGTGCCGTGGGAACCCTGGCTAAAAGGCACTATATAAATATATTCTCATAATTCTGTGCTGTCATTTCTAAAGCATCTCTTTAATGAAGGAAGTTGTTTACCAGCAATTGAAGCAGACATTGCCATCTTGGAGATCATTTATATTTCACAGCACTGTCAAATCCTGACATGTAGCAGATTGTAGCAGGACAGCTACTGCTTTCTGATGAAATGTTTGGTACTCTTTGCTTATATCTGAATGGGCATTCTGTTTGTGCATTGTCAGATGAGGGGAGAAAAATTCCAGAGGACGGAGTAGGTGTTCCATTCAGCCTGACATGTCCAATTTGCATCAGTCATGCTTGCAATGGGATGAAAATAATTTTCCTAAGGGGGGGGACTAGGAATAGCAATGATATTCTCAGCTCCTTGGTGACATTCTTTTGCAACAGAGAAGTCCCTGCTGCTTCCCAGCCTGCAGTCACTCACATTACAGACAAGTACAGAACATTTTGTTGCCATTACAACTTATTTTAGGAGATGTCCTCAAGCGCTGCTGGAGCCAATGAGAGCTGAAGGTGCTCAGCCATTCACAGGATGAGACCGCTAAGACAGACATGGTATGGCTGAGAAGCTTTAAATCACTTCTCTAGCAGTGTAGTGAAGTAATTTTCCCTTCTGGTGGAAAAAGGGTTAAAAGCCATGTGAACGGAAGCAGCCAATTAGGGCCCAGGAGCCTGTAATAAAAGGAAGGCTACAGCCCTCATTTGGGGCAGTCTTCCTTTAGCAAGCAGGGTGAAAGGATGTGGTGTAAGGCTGGCTGTGGGAGGTAGGACCAGGAATAGTTCTGTGAAAACTACCGGGGCTTGACCAGAGACCAGACCCTGATACGAGTATGAAGTATACCTGGGGGTGGCATGGGTAGGTCCTAGGGGATCACAAAGAGTGTGTTGGTGGTCAAGGTGGTGCCAATGGGTAACATAAAGGGTCCCTAGGCTGTGGCCCAGAGAAACAGGCAGGTCTGGGTTCCTATCCATGTCCCCCAGACCACAAGTGGTCAGCAACAGAACTAGTGGCCACCACTGACTCTAAGGGAATTGAGTTGACCTGGACTAGGTCCTTACCCCAGAAGGAGGGAACTGAGAAAGGACTAGGCTGGAGGGCTGAGGGCCGAAACAGAAAATGGGAAAGATGGAGCATAGACCACTGGATGGGAGCACCACTTGAGCTATTCCCCAGAAACATCACAGGAGGCACCTGTCTGGCAAGATGGTGCCAGCTAATATCTACGACCAGGCAGAGCCTTATTTTATCTTTCGGATAAATTGATTAAGAAAATTACATATCACATTTAAAATTGTATCAGCCAAACTCTATCTTAAGTAACCGCTTAAGCATTTAAAACAGTGCTCGAGAATATAGGTCAGGATCTCAGCAAGTGTAAATTGGGCTGGCGCCACTGAAATCAATGGAGCTCTACCAGTTTACCCCATCTGAAAATCTGCCCCTAGTGTTTGCATGATACATGGATTTTCCTTTAACTGGTGGGATAATTTAAAACTATATAGCTTATGTGATGACCATTCAAAAGTACACAAGTCTAGCTACAGCCTAATTTGCTTTGTTGTTGTTAAAGGCAAATAAATCTAAGCCTGTGGAAAGGGTTTCCATTCACTGGGAACAAAAAACTAGAATTTTTAAACTAAAGCAAAGTCTCAAGAGTCACTTGGAAGATTGAAGTGCAATTTGCTAAAAGCAAGTGGCATGGTTGGGCAAGTTTCTACTTGCCAGCTAGAGCAGCTTCTTTCGAAAGGATGAATAAAATATTTCCCCCCTCTTTCAGTGACGTCGTCATCAGGTTGGTGATGCTGGGCGAGCAGATTTTCTGCTGCGGCTCAGAATCTTTCACGCTGATTTTGCAAGGCTGCCATGCCACAGGCTGGGACTGCCACTGGTCAAGGCTCAGTAATACTGAAACACAATGAGTCCAGCTGAGGTAATAGAAAAGTACAGATTTTACAGTATTGTGTGCAATTCAGCCTTTAGCTGGTGCACAGAGGCTCCTCTTTCATTCCTAGCCAGGCCTGACAGAAGGCTTGTATTACGCTTTTTCATTTAAGACAAAGGGGCTCACACTCCAGTCTCCTGTGTGGAGAAATCTTTTGTACATGTGGAGACAGTGGAAGAAGGAGCCTTCTGGTCTGGGTACTCCTTGTGGAGGGAGATTATAAAGACAAACTCTTCCTTCTGCACATGGTCCAGATGAAGAATTGAAATCATAATGCCCTTTTATCACAGTAATTACAGTGCCCATTGTTCTAATGACAGTGTTGTTGGGAAACACGAGAAGAACTCGGTCCCAAGGAGCTATTCCAGTGTACACAAATAAACTATAGATTATATTGTTGTCAGATTAGACAGAGAAATGGGGCCTGACTATTATTACTATTTTCCCCCACAATCCTTTGTGTGTGTGCTGGTTTTATTTAACCGAATTATCAAAACTACACTCCCAGGGAAGACAAAAGCCCCATTTCTCTGGAGAACTTCCTTCAGAACTGGCAAAGAGAAGATAGGCAACGCAAGAGAGACCACGCGTAAGAACAATGCTTCCCATTTACGGTAGTTATTTACATGACGCCTGTATTTTGCTAATAAAACAGCACCCAGAGATTATTGGCTCCTATTATTTCTTAGAATAAAATCTCCACCATTTTGTATGTTACTGCATTAGTGTACTTTAGATCATATGAAATCAGCATGCCAGCCCACAATAAAACTATATGCTGGTACCTAATCTGCCAGATGAAGAATGATATGAACATTAGACATTACACAATAAAGGCTGAAAAAAACCTAAGTTTTGTACCAACTCTGTGTATTAAAAAGAGAAGAAAGGCAAAATGGCAAAGTGTTTGGATGACACAGTTCTCATAACAAGACTAAATTAATCTTAAATGGAGTTATCAGTGACAAACTATGGAGCTGTTTGCTACTGACAGACTGATATATGTGAGAAAGTACTTGGGGAAATATTTAAAACATGATTTTGCTGTTGTCCCACTAACAGCTCAGAGTGAAATTCCCAAGAGTGGGACTTGTTTCTAAATCTTGTTTCAGTTATGGTTGAAAAACATTTGCCTGTGGGAATGTAATCCTTCCCCCACGTCCCCAACCTGGAGTCTGCAGAACCTGATAATATGCACCTAAAAAGAAGTGGCCGGGGAGTACTGGATTAATTTAGATGGAACATACAGGCTAAGGGTGTTAACATAACCCAGTCACTGTGCAACATTAAACAGTGTTTAACAGATCTGGAAATCAGAGACCTCAGCCTGCTTAGTACCATGCAAACATGCTATAAAAGTCATGCCAAAGGTTAGAAATGTATTGATTGAAACACACAAAAGGGGAGTAATCAAAACAAAGCGAAGAGCTTTGACTCTGAAACTGACAGTCTAAGTAAAACAAACAATCAAAACCTATTAAGGAGATGGAGACATCTTTGGGGACAAACTTTAACTAGCATTCACATATTCCATCAAACAGACCATCCTAGTGGGGAAGAAAGAATCAGTTTTGTTGTCCAGTTCTGAATCAGGAATGATCAACACTTTTCTGCTTTAGACAAAGAAGACACATGGAGAAGGTTGAAAAGAGAAGGCATAGTAAAGATAGGGAAAATACAGCTTTTGTTAAAGGTCTGAAAATACAGAGTAGCTGGTCATTCCTGGCTGGAGCGTTGGACTTGGCAGGATGACAACTGTTGCTCCGGACCTTGACTTACCTTCCCAGTCAGAAACATTGTCTAGTTGGTCTGGTCATGTCCAGCTTCTTCACTGGTCCTTCTCAGGCTGGGAATGCTGGATCTGCCATCTCATCTCACCGCGCTGGTACTGCGCAGTACATGATCAGGTGACAAGCCAAGAGAGAAGGGGAGGACAGGAGGAAGACAAGGGATGGTGTAGAAAGGAGCACACAAGGGAGGGGAAGGCAAAGTAGACCTCACATGGTAGAAATTTCCAGAGGGATAGCCATGTTAGTCTGTGTACAGCAAAAACAACTAGATTCCTGTGGCACCTTACAGACTAACAGATTTCTTTGGGCATAAGGTTTCGTGGGCTCCAGCCCACTTCGTCCGAAGAAATCTGTTAGTTCATAAAGTGCCACAGGACTCTTGTTGTTTATGCTTGACCTCACATGTACCAGGTTAGATTCTTTGCTGATGCAATGATGAAGGTCAAGTGTCCCTAATGGTGTATCAAGGTCTGTCATGGAAACAATCCTGCTACAACAGGTGAGATGGTAAAGGAAACATTCTTGTTTTCTTATACCTCAAAAACTCTTTTTAAGAGGCTCAAAGAGGTAGTGGCTTGAATACTCTGTCATCTCATTATTTTGTCCACCAGTGAAGCCTAATTTCTGAAGCACTAATTTTGGTTCATGGACCTTCAGTTTTCCACTTTTTTCATTTATTAGTCATAATCTTAACATAGCTTTGGAATGGTGCTAATAGAGCTTTCTGTTTAAATTAATTCAGTGTCTCTCACCTCCTTACATCTTTTCTTAAACAGTTGTAAATGACCAGTCATTGTGACAATTCATGAACCTTTACTCACTTTTCATTAGCTAAGCTAATAATTAAAGTAGGCCTGGTAGGTCCCAATTATCACCTATGAGCTCACTGAACCATCAATGTCTATTTTTTAACAGATCTTGGAATACTGGGGAATTTCCAGAGGACCAGCAGAAGCTAATGTTGTGCCACTGTTCCCATGGGCAGCAACCCCCACATGACTGCTCACCAAATATTATGATTTGCACACCGCCAGCTGTGTGCTACATACACACTTCAGTCAAGGTTACCTACCATGGCAGCCCTCCCCAGTGGTAAGGGGAATACAGCGTGCATTCTTTGGGCAAAAAAAGATGAACTGAATCCATTACACAAAAGACAGATACATTTGCATATTTTTACAAGAAATCTGTCAATGGCAGGAGAGGACAGAGTGAAAAGAGGGAGAAAAGCATTAAAGTTGACTCCCCCCCCCCCAAAAAAAAGTTCATGGCTGCAAAAATCCTAACAGTAAAACCTGTGAAGATTTTAATTCTCTCTCTCTCCCTCATCCTTACTGATGATTTAAGCCATGTCTATGCTCCAGGGCCTATTTCAGCCTAGGTATACCAGCATAGCTCCCTCATGTGGACACTACATATGCTGAAAGAAGGAACTCGTCTGCCAAAATATAGAAATACCACCTTCCCAAGTGAAATGAGCTACGCCAACGGAAACCCTCTTCTGATGGCATAGCTGTGTCTCCACTGCCAACATAATTATGTCAGCTAGGGCAGTGGTTCTCAACCAAGGGTATGCATACCCCTGGGGTATGCAGAGGTCCTTTACATGCTACATCACCTCAGCTAGGTATTTGCCTACTTTTACAACAGGCTACTTAAAAAGCACAAGCAAAAGTCTGTACAAAGTACAATTTCACACAGACAAAGACTTGTTTGTTCTGCTCTACAGACTATACAATTGTTACATTCCAATTGACTCATTTTATAATTATGTGGTAAAAACAAGAAAGTAAGCCATTTTCAGTACTAGTGCGCTGTGTCACTTTGGTATAAGTTTTGCAGGTGCTCTCCTGCCGACATAGCTCTGTGACTACACTAGCACTTATGGCGGCAAAACTTATGTCAGTCAGCAGAGTGCTTTTTTCACAGCCTTGAGGGCCCAAAGTTTTGCCAGCAGAAGCACCAGTGTAGACAAGCCCTAAGCTTCAGTGGTCCCAGGCTTCTTCCTGCTTGCCAGCAACCAGGGTCTGTCATGTTACAATTGTACAGCACCTAATGCGTCCAAACCCCCACTCCCTGACTGGAGCTTGTAGGTGTGACTGCAATTCAATAAATAGTAATAATAAAACCTAGCAACAACCATCATTGTGTTTTAGCTACTGAAACTTCCAGTGCTTTTTACATTTCAATGTATTCAATAGCACTGTCACTGATGAATGCTCTGTAGGTTTAAAGCATTCTTGTTCCAGCTGGTTAAAATGTTTCTTCTTACCTAAGGGATACCAATCAATTCAGTCACACCACTGAACAAATACAACTGCTGAACTCAATCCATATTCCGAAGAGCCATTTCTGTATCCTATTACAGATTAACATTGTTTTGGGGAAATAGCAGATAGTGCAAACATACCAGGCTTTCCCAGTTACATTTTCCACACATGAGAGAGTCTGGGCCATTGTTCTTGTGGCATGACACTGGAATGAAGCAATCAGTCGGTGAATTTATGTTGTTTTACCTTTATTGAAGTTCACCCAAACATCTGCCTTGGCTAGGGGTCCCCAGAGTGTGGGACATATGTCCCAAGGGAACCCCCAAGTATATTCAGGGGATGCAGCAGAGTCCAGGTCATCCCCTGCCCCTCTCCTCAGGGGGTAGGGAGGGAGCTCCAACAAGTCCTTTTCTGGCTCTGGTCCTGCCCTCAGCTGAGGTTCTGCTCCTGACCCTGGCTCCAGCACCACCTGCAGCCCTAGCCCCAGATACTGGATCAGCGTCCAGCTCCAGCTGTGACTCTTCACCATGGCCCTGACTGTGTTGAATTGTGGCCCCACTCGTGGCCTTGTCACCTTGTTTCTGGCATGACTTTGGCTCCAGCCCTCGCCTCAGCCCCCCAGCCTTGACCATAACCCCAACCATGACCCCAGCTGCATTTCTGGCCCCACTACCCTGCTCCCAGGGTGAGGGGGAAGTAAGTGGGTGTAACATAAAAAATCTGGACCACTGTCCTAGCCTGTTCCTTCAATCCACCACTTTCCACCTCCCCTTCAGAATGTGTATATATTGGTTAAGGCAATGGGTCATAGAAATAACAACTAGGAACACGAGACAGAAACTGACTCTAAGGTCAGAAGAGACCAGTATGATCATCTAGTCCTACCTCCTGCCCAGTGCAGGCTACAGAACCTCAAAAAAAACAAGGAGACGTGTTGCACTTAAAGACTAACGGATTTATTTTTCGCATGAGCTTTTGTGGGAGAAAATCCCACTTCATCGGATGCTTCAAAGATGGGCAAACTTACAGAATGGAATGAAAATAAATGCAAGGGAGTGTAAAACATAAGATCAGGTCATACAGTAACAGCAAATCAAAGCAGTTGTTAGGTTCAAACCCTGGGAAGGGTGAAGTCAAATTACCTTTTGTAATGGGAAAAGAAACCATAGTCTCAATTTAATCCTGCTTTCACAATTTAATTTGTGTATTAATTCCAGTTCCGCTGTTTCTCTTTGAAGTCTTGATGTCCCAGCCACATCTCTGAGTACAGTTGTTAACAAATCATTTATTGAGTGATTAGAAAGATAGAAGTGCTTAGCAACTGGGTTTTTTTGTTTGTTTTGTGATTTCTGATGTCAGTTCTGTGTTCATTTATTCTTTTGCGCAGGGATCATACTGTCAGTCCAATGTATGAAGTGTTGGGGCATTTCTGGAACATGGTGGCATAGATCACATTAGTAGATGAGCAGGTAAAAGAGCCTTTGATGGAGTAGCAGGCTTGATTAGGACCTGTGATGGTATCTATTGTGCAGATATGTGGGCAGACTTGGCAGTGTGGTTTATTGCAGGGCTGTGTGCCTGCTTTAATGTTTCTGTTGTTAGGTCTGTAGTTGCTGGTGAGTATCTGTTTAAGGCTGGGCAGCTGTCTGCAGGTGAGGAGAGGTCTGTCTCCAAAGGCTTGAGAGAGCGAGCGATCATCTTTTAGAATAGGCTGTAGGTCCTTAATGATCTGTTGTAGAGGTCTGACTTGAGGGTTGTATGTGGTGACTAGTGGTGTTCTGTTGTTTTCTTTCTTGGGCCTCTCCTGTAGTAGATGACTTCGGGGAACCTGTCTAGCTCTGTCAATTTGTTTTCTTACTTCCCCAGGTGGGTACTGTAGTTTCAAGAATGCTTGACAGAGATCCTCAAGATGTCTGTCTCTGTCTGAGGGATCAGAGCAGATGCAGTTATATCTTAGGGCTTGGCTGTAGACAATGGATCGTGTGGTGTGTTTAGGATGGAAGCTCGAAGGATGTAGGTAACTATACCGATCAGTAGGTTTTTCAGTACAGGGTGGTGGTGATGTGTCTATCCCTGATTTGTGCTGTAGTGTCAAGAAAGCGGATCTCCTGCGTGGAGTGTTCCAGGCTCAATTTGATTGTGGTGTGGAAATTGTTGAAATCTCTGTGAAAATGTTCAAGATCATCCCTGCCATGGGTCCAGATAATGAAGATGACATCAATGTAGCATCGGTAAAGAAGAAGTGTTTTGAGATAAGCCTTGAGGCAACATTGTTCTAAGTTGCCCATAAAGATGTTGGCATATTGTGGGGCCATGCAGGTGCCCATAGCAGTGCCACTGACCTGGTGGTATAAATTATTCTCAAATCTGAAGTGGTTATGGATGAACACAAAGTTCAGTCACAAAGCTGTGCTGTGGCATCATCTGGGATGGTTCTTCTAATAGCTTGTAATCCATCCTTGTGTGGGATGTTGGTGTAAAGAGCTTCTATATCCATAGTGGCCAGAATGGTGTTTCCTGGAAGCTCACCAATGGACTGGATTTTCCTCAGGAAGTCCATGGTATCTCGAAGATAGCTAAGGATGTTGATAAGAAACAGTCTGAGAAGGAAGTCCACATAGCCAGATAGGCCGGCAGTAAGAGTGCCAATGCCTAAGATGACGGGGCATCCAGGGTTTCCTCTTTTATGGATTTTAGGTAGTAGATAGAATATCCACTCCTGCAATAAACCTCTAACCTAGGACAGAGTTATGAAAGCCCTCAAATCATGGCTTAAAGACTTTCAAGTACAGAGAACCCACTAGTAAGGGAGTCAGCCCCATGCTACAGAGGCTGGAAAAATACATTATTGGTCTTTGTACAAAGACCAGAGAAGTGGCATGGCTTAGTGGTTGGCACACTGGTGTAATGCGCTGGAAACCTCTGTTCTATTCCCTGCCTACTCACTGCCCTTGGACAAGTCACACCAGTTGTTTTCCTTGTCTTGTCTATTCAGAGTGTACACCAGGGGCAAATTTACCGGGGCTTATCCTTATGTGCTTGCACAAGGTAATCCCAAATCTGATCCAAGCACACAGCATTATAATTAGTACAATAATTGGACACAGAACACAGTTATCGGGCAGGCTGGGTGAATGAGCCTTTCTCGGCACTCACACATATAGCACCTAAAGGGTGCAGCTCCTCCCATGTAGGAGGCACAAACTCCAGTCTGCATAGGAAGGCTCTGGACACAGCTCTGACAGGAAGTTCAGGTGTTTTTCTTTGCTTTCCACCACAAGAAGAAAAGGGAAGTGGGAACGCCAATTCTCCCAATCTAACCACCAGTCTTTCAGGAATATCTGCTACTTTTCTTAAAGCCTCAGCACTTAGAATCATTGAATCATAGGGTTGGAAGGGAACTCATGAGGTCATCTCGTCCAATCCCCTGCCAAAAAAAAGCAGGACCACTTGGGGGCATGTGATTCATCTCAGTTTTCAGAGGGTTGGTTTTTTTTCCCTTAAGAAGTGCATTGGTAATAAAGCTGATAAAAAAAATTAACAGAACCTTTTTCCATCAAAAATGCCATTTCATCAAAATGTTTCTCAGGTACAAAAGGGAACGGAGAGATAAACAGAGCTGGATGGGAGAACCAAAGTTCAAGTCTATGGTCTGCTTTATTTAGATCACAGTCTTGAACCCAAGTCTCTCACATGTCCTAACCTCCAGGCTACAGAGTTAATCTTCCCCTGGGCTTGTAATTATTTAGTCAAAGTGGAACATCTCCACTAAAAAGATTATGAGAGGCCTGGTGGTCGGGGCCTATGCATGGGACATAGGAGATTTAGGTTCTAGGCTATTGGGGTGTCTCTTTTTCTTCCACATTTCAAAAGTTCAAAGTTTTTCACTGAGCAGAATCATGGCTCTCCAGCCAGCCCTAGTTTTCCACCATCCACAACACCAGTAACAGAAAGATACCTGTCTCTGTCCCCTCTTCTAGTAATTAGAAAATGTACTTCTATTGCTTATTGTGGTCATTCCAGAATTGTAATTCCAGTGACTTTTCCTACTTTTTCTAGCCCACTAATCAATGCACCCAGGGGTGATGTAATAACAACATCTGTTTGTGCTGATGAAAGGAATCTGTCTGAATAGACAGCACTTGAACATCAAATAGATACAGCATGAGTGGAAGCACTGCATGCTTCCTTATACTATCCTGCTTTAAACTAACCAAGAGAGATCACTTCCACAGGTGAGAAGGTCCAGTCAGTGCTCAGTCTCTCTCATGTGACCTCCATCAAGGGTACCATCTGTGATGATGCCTTTAGAGATGTGATCATATCCACCCATTAGGGATCCTACAGAGATCACCAATTCCTTCTTCCGTAGAAACTGCACTGCCATTTTATTTAAACTACTTTGTGCCAGCAGCAACAAGTTATACTAATGAGACCTACACTATGAATCACAAAAATCACAGAAGATTAGGTTGGAAGGGACCTCAGGTGGTCATCTAGTCCAACCTGCTGCTCAAAGCAGGATCAACCTCAACCGAATCATCTCAGCCAGGGCTTTGTCAAGCCACACCTTTGAAACCCCTCAGGATGGAGATTCCAGCACCTCTCTAGGTACCCCATTCCAGTACTTCATCTCCCGCCTAGTGAAATAGCTTTTCCTAATATCCAACCTAGACCTCCCTCACTGTAACTTGAGACAATTGCTCCTAGTTCTGTCATTTGCTGCCACTGAGAACAGCCCTAGGTCCGTCCTCCCTGGAACCCCCTTTCAGACAGTCAAAGGCTACTATCAAATCCCCCCTCCCCAATTCTTCTCTTCTGCAAGCTCAACAATGAGCCATGTTTTAGTTTAATCTACTTGAACCTTGGAGCTATACTAATTCCTATGAAAGTAAATGCTTTGGTGGGCACTGAAATAAGAAGCTGATGATAGGGGAATGACAGTGTTTGTGACCCTTAAAGCATGAGCATAGCATTTGGGTTGGCATCATTGCCAGATGTCAACTGATTCTTTCCCAAGCGCACATTACACTCACACAGAGAGTGAAATCAGAGGTTGTTTTGAAATAAGAAATACCCTGTTCACACGACGCACGGTTGTTTCGAAACAACGGCACCTGTTGTTTCGAAACAACGGCGTTGTTTCGCAACAACTTAAACCCTATGTGGGGACGAAACAATGTTGTTTCAAAATGATTGTTTCGAAACAATGCCGTCTGAACATGTTGTTTCGAAACAACAGTGACTTGTTTCAAAATAACTGTTGCCTGAAACTGCTATTTCGCTTTGAGCTTTTTTCTTCCATAGAGGCAACCTCGGTGATCGCCTAGGCACCAAAAGTTAGGGGGCACCAAAGTCTGGGCTGGGGCTCCTCTGCTCTCCGCCTGCAGCTGGATCCCTGGGTGGGGCTTCGAAGCATCTGAGGAAGTGGGATCTTCTCCCACGAAAGCTCATGCAAAAAACAAATCTGTTAGTCTTCAAGTGCCACACAACTCCTTGTTGTTTTTTCACTGGACTAGACTAACATGGCTATCCATTTTAAAATTGAATAAAAAAGCCTGCAATAGTCTAATAATATAGTAAAGCCTCTAGCCTGTTCTCCATCTGATCAGCATGCACATGCAGTGCCTTCAGGAAAAAACTGGTCATCTGTTTATTTGTGTATGATAGTTGCATAATGGTTGAGATGTGGTGTATTAAGGCTAGCCACTTAATGGTTCACTGAAAGTTTGTGACAAGTGTAGGCTCATCCAGTGACTGATGCATTCCCTTGCAGACAACGCTGAAACTTGTAATGCTTTCCTGTTGGAGATGATAAAGGTTAGAGTCAGGTTAAGCCGCTTACACAGTAAACAAAAGCAATTTTTTTTCTTTTACCAGTCTATAGAACTCATTTAGATAATTTTAATGATTCCAGATTTTTGCATACATTTGTAACCTGACAGAGGGAGGAAGGTTCTAAATCACTACTTGAAAGTGTTATCTTGTAAAAGGGCCCAAGTTTGGCTCTCAGGGGAGAATTAAATGTGACAGGCAGGAATCACTTTAAAAAGGAGTAAATGTTTAAAACAGTCTGTGGAAGTTATGCCCACAGACCTCATTACCAAATAACAGGATTTGAGTTTGTCCTCTTTGCAGACAGCTGAAAATTACACACTTTCAAATCTGTCACATTAACAAATAATATGATTTGTGCATTCAAGTCCTATGTCCTTCAACGCTTACCCTGCAGAACTGAAAATCAAGAACAGCAGGGCTGCAGTAAAATGAAAGCACCAAGACAACAAGAAAAGCAATTTTCTTCAGGGACTCATAATACTTTTTCCAGAACACACCCCCTATAAACACAAAGGTAGGCTACCTAGTTAGCCCAAGTGCTACTGCTCTCCTGGGTTTTGTTGCAGCTTTTTAATTTTTCTCCTTTGAAAAGGTAAAAGAATGAAAAAATGGAGCTTTGGGGGAAATATGTGAATGGAGCTATTTTCATACTATATCCTCTCCCCTTTCAGCCCTGAACATTGTATAACACACACATATCATCCTATGGCTATAGACTGCTCACCTGTGAAGACTGCCCTCAGGCCGTATTCACCACAGACATGAGTGCCACTGATTACAAGAAAGGTGCATCCATTTATGCACATGATTAGGTTGAAGACTACTTATGTGAGTAAGAGGAACAATACTTGGCTCTTCATGCCTCTGATGGGGAATGCATCTTTTCCTGTTATTAGGAGCATTTCCCGGTACCTGGCATTGGTAGATCAAAAGGCTTAATACAAGGAATTGCATTACCCAGCCATAATGGTTTAACACAAGCCGAAGGGTGTAATACAGAGAATCATTACCTAGACACATACATTTATGAAATGATTATTGGCGTAATTGCCTGCCGTTTTAACTATGGAGCCTGGACTTGAGAAAGGTCAATAGTGCATCCATTAGCAAAAGCTGCTGGCTGAATTCTGAACATCTCTAATTGAAGATTTTCTTTCCTGCTTCAAGTACTTAGCCGGCTCTTTATAAAAATATGTGTGGCTCACTTCTGTCAGTCTCAAGGTAGAACACAGATGCCGACTGGCATCTCATCTTCAGTAGATGAATACATAAAGGCATGCAGGGACACTAGCTTCTGACTGAACAAATGGCAGTCAGAGCCCTTTAGGTTTCCCAGCTTGCTGGTGTGCTAACTTTTAATTGACCACTTTTCACTGGGAGATTTTGAAACCTTGTCAATAGTTTTATTGTTATCCAGAAATGAGATCTTTGGGGGTTTAATGTCTCCTTGTCTCCCATTCTCTCTGTGCATGATGAGCATAGATTTGGAGTGGTGAAAGGTTCATTTTCTTTCTGGCTTAACAAACCTCTGCACCTTATTCTTCAGTCTCCTTCCATCACCTCAGGGTAATGATATATTTGAACACAACTTCAACAACAATTCAGTGACTTTCCTTTGCTTCCTTATCAGTGACCTATCCAAAAAACCTAGCGCTTTCTAGTATCCCATTTCCAAACAAAGCAGCGTATGAATCTATATGTTTGCAGTCACTGAGAGGCTGGATCGTTGGAATGTTTTTCTACAGCTTACTTTTGATTATTGATTCCTCCAAGGATTTTGTACCTATAAAAGGTCAGCTGACTCAGCTCAGCTCAGAGCACAAAAAATATACTAGATGCAAAGTTACCTCGGTGTGACTCTCAAAGATAGGATGCCAGGGGCAGGGCAAAAGATGGACCAAGAGAGGGGCTAGATTGTATGCAGTGGTAATAAAAACTCTTAGCTACAATATTATGCAATACTGTCAAAGGAAACAGTAGCCTTTCCTTGGGATTGCCCTCTTCTGTTTTTATCCAGCATTAGCATCATAGGAAAACCTAACCAGAACAGCATATTTTCTCTTCTAGAATTTGATAGGCTGGCTGTACCCTACAAACACTTCATTGCAGACTAGGCTTTGGCCTAGCAATTGTTTCAGATGAAGCAAGTTTGCAAGAAAATTTGCCTTCATGTAGATGAAGAACACTAGTGTAAATCAGGAGAGACTCAGTTGACGGCAGTGTTGGAATTGTTGTGATGTTGGCTAAGACATCATAAGTAACAGGTTCCAAAGGGGCAACCGTGTTAGTCTAGTAAAGCAAAAAAAGCAAGGAGTCTTGTGGCACTTAAAGACTAACAGATCTATTTATTGCATGAGCTTTCATGGGAGAATATCCCACTTCGTCAGACATTTTGAAGAGGGAGAATTTACAGAATTGGCTAAAAATAAATGCAGGAGAGCGAAAGACATGGGATCAGATCATACTGCAACAGCAAATCAGAGCATTTGTAAGGATTCAAACTTTAGGAAACAGCATACAGAGGGAGGGTGAAGTCAAATTACCTGTTATAATGCAAAAAGAATCCATAGTCATGATTCAGCCCTGCTTTCACACACGGATGTGAGTGACCTCCCTCGAAGATTACATTTTTCTACCTACTCCAAGCTCCTAATACATTTAATTTTCTCTCTTACTTTTCAGTAATGCAGTTTCTAAAAGGCATTAGACCTTGTGTGACTGCACATGGGTTAGCAATCAGCTACTCCAACATTTCTCAAACTTTTTGGCTCAAAGGCCACAGGCAGCATTTTTACAACCTTGAAGATCTCTGCCAGCAGCCTCCCTCTGCCCCCAACCCTCCTTGCAACCAGGCAGAAGGTGTCTGGCAAGGAGGCTGTCTCCTCAGTCATCTCCCATCTCCCTGGCTGCAGCAGGGAAATTGCATGCGTCCTGTAGCCTCGTGCTTTCCACCTGGGTCCTTAGGCAGTGAATCCCTAGGCAGGAGCTCCGCTCTGCAGCCAGTGAGATGGGCGATTAGTGCTCTCCTCCCTCTGGTTCCAACAGGGACCCCAGCACCTAGGGACCCAGACAGATTGCTTTGCTTTCTGCTGGAGGTGGGGGAGAGGAGCACTGATTTCTGCAGCGTCTGGCCCCAGCAGGAACCCCAGTGCCCAAGGACCCAGCTGAAGTTCCTTGCCATGCTCCTTGCTACAGCCAGGGGGAGAGGAGCACTGATCCATCAACCCCTTGGCTGCAGCAGGGAGCCTGCACCAGGCTTTTAACCATGCAGAAATGCACTCCACTTGAGTCCTTAGGCAGTAACTGCCTTCCCCAGCCGGTAGGAGTTGGGCCATCGGCCTCTCTGGGCCCTTGAGCTACAGGTTTGGAACCACTAAGCTAGTTTATACTAAGAACTTGGGCTGATTACAGGAAAATAAAGTGGTCAGTGGTCATCCATTTTAATTTTTAAATGAATTGCTTCAGATGTTTTTATTTCTGCTTTCTGTGGCTATTTTACCAGTATTGGCCCAACCCAGGAGATTTTCAACAAACAATGCTGGCTACTCCAGGAAAGCATCAAAATTCAAGTCCATATTGGGATTACTTCTGTTAGAAATTCAAGACTAAGAAATACACTCATCCAAGCAGGGAATAGAAACATACCAGGTCACCCACCTGGCAAACAGAACTAGGAAACCTTGGACATCAGACGCTTGCTGCAATTTGCTCTCCAGTAAGCTGCAGATGAAGAATGAGTCCCATGAGTTATTAAGCAAATAGGTCAAGGATATTATAGTCACCTCACAGACCATTCACAAACAGCAGATGAGGTAGCCTTTCTTCAATGCTCCTTAGAAGTCATTCTCCCACCTATGTTTACTTATATAAAAATATTCAGACTTCTCAGGAAGACTCTAACATTTATATCATGTGTAATGCACAGCTCCTGAAAGATGGGTGATTTTATGCAGCAATCTTGTACAGGAAAAAAAAATATTCATGCCAAATTACTAACGCAAGAAGCCTTTATTGAGTGCCAAAATATTAGGGAAGTTCTATCATTCCACATTCAGTTGGCAGTCACTACTGTAGCAATGGAGGCACAAAAGAGCCATAACAAAGACTTAAACTAACAATGTAGTCTCTTGCTAAGGACTAAATTTTTACAGAGATGTTGGGCGGGGGGAGTATTCACCTTTGTGTAACATTTCTGAAGTAATCAGAGTTAGCAAAGCAATGGAGGTGCTTTCCACATTTTTTTCTTCCCACACCTTGATGCGTCTCTAACAAAATGTCCATGTTAGGAACATAGAGATGTTTCTTTGGCACATCCTACAGAGCAAAATAAATGGAGTTTCCCTTTCTTAAACTGCACTCAAAAATGCTTGGTTGCTCGTTTAACTTACAAAACAGTAGCTAAGTGACAAGACTCTCAACTTCATTTACAATATCCCATTTGCCTGGATGGCTTTTGGCCTCAGACTGTGTTACTGTACACAACAGGGAAGCAGGCTTAATGAACTGAATCTCCAGAGCAAGCCAGACCCAGTCCCTAAGGTGGCAATGAGCAGGGCCATAACTACAGTGGGGCAAATGGGGCTTTGCCCTGGGTGCCCCAGAGCAGCTCCATTGAGCCGCCCTATCAAAGGGTGTGTTCAGCGCCGCTCATCCCAGGCACCACTCATTGTAAGGGGCACGTTCTGAGAAGAACACACCCCGGGTGCCAAAATGCCTCATTATGATGCTGACACTGAGAACTTTGGAGCATGCTGCAGATGGCCTATCTGATATAGCACTTTACACAAGAGAACAGATTTGTTTTTGTTTTCATTTTTTTATTATTGGTTCTCTTTTGATAATTTTCTTTGGCTATAATTTCACTTGCATGGAGTGTTAGCTACAAATTACAAATTCTTCTGAGTACATATTTATTTCTCAATGGTGCACAGAATATTTTTCACTCTCCAGGCATATTGATAATTTTCTTTTTCTGCTAATCCTGTAAGAAGAAGGTTTTAAAGGTTTATAATTAATATTATTATTATAGAACTGAGCATAGGTTTGAGTGCTCATCTTGTTTACAGTCTGAATCATGGCTAGGTCTAGACCCGATTGACACAGAATTGTTAGCAACCCTCCCTAGTCTTGCCTTGACCTGCCTGCTTCCAGTTTAAAGTACCAGTATGTGCTGCTTGCACGTAAATAGCCCCCCTGGAATGATGTTTGCAAAGGATGACGACAACAGTGCTTTGTGATCTATAGCAAAATCATTTATCTCTTGGAACAGCTATACATGGCATTAGCTACAAGCTCCAGCACACTAAGAGCTACAATTTCCTCTTCTCACCTGTTTTGTAACCTGTTAAATTAACTAATCATCTGGGGGTAGAACTAAAACACAGATGTTGATGCTATAGACCTTATCAGGGCAAGTTCTATTGCACTTTATTTTTTTCAAAAACTGATTTTTTTTTTTAAATTGGAGGATTAAAAAACAGATAAGGTTTAATGAGAAACTCTTTTGCAACTTTGTACACACTCCTAGATCCAGCACATAAGCAACTACAGCTCACCTACAAACAAATTGGTTTGGTTAGTTTTCCTTTCCATCTTATCCACATCCTGGCCACAGACATAAGAGAAAAATAATGGGAAAGAGTGTAGGGAAGTGTAAGTCATGGGATCAGGTCATACTGAAACAGTAAATCAAAGCAGTTGTTAAAATTTAAACACTGGGAAACAGCACCTAGAGGAAGGTGAGGTCAAATCACCTCTTGTAATGAGAAAAGAATCCATAGTCACAATTTAATCCTGCTTTCACACAATTGAATTTCCATATCAGTTCCAATTCAGCTGTTTCTTTTTGAAGTCCTGATGTCCTACTGACTTGCTTGAGCACAGTTGTTAACAAACAATCAACAGAGGCTGGCATTTTAGTTCAAATTAAAGAGGCTTAATTTGAACTAAATTTTTACCTGCCTACATCAGGCTTTCCTTAGTCTGAACTAAGGAATGCTTAATTCAAACTAGTAACTACTTCCGGTTAGTTCAAACTAAGGGAAGTTAGTTTGAACTAACAAAGTGGACTAGTTTGAACTAACATTAATTCAAACTAGTCCACGTTGTTAATTTGAAGTAATAAGTTCAAGGTTATTTCAAACTAACTTTGAATTTATTAGTTTGAATTAACAAATTTGAACTAACTTTTCCTAATGTAGACATAGCCACAGTGATTAGGAAGACTGAAGCGCTCAATGTGACTTACACTTCCCTGCATTTATTTTCCTCCCTTTCTGTAAGTTCCCCCATCTTTAAAGCAGCTGATGAAGTGGGATTTTCTCTCACACAAGCTCATGCAATAAATAAATCTGTTATTCTTTAAGTACCACAGGACTTATTGCTTGTTTTACTGATCTAGACTAACATGGCTGCCCCTTTGGCACAAGATTTCAGACAGAAGGGGAAGGGTGGATTTTGGTTGGAGTCTCTATTTGATTGCTTACTTGGCATCTGTAAAGCCAGGCACCTCTGAGCTTATTTACAACATCTCGGAGCATAGATTAAGAACAGCTACCCACAGCAGGGAACATAAATCAGAACCCGCAGCTTCTGCCACGGGAAATATCGCAAATGACCTTGTGATGAAGAAGCTGCCCAAATAGGGAATGCTGAAGTTGATGATTTCCTAAGAAATCTGGCAGGAAATGGGGAAAGGGGGAAAAAAGAGGTGCTATTGAGGAACCAAAGTAAGGGAGAATGAGGAAAAGGAGAAGCATTCATTGACAACAAAGGGAAATACAGCCCACAGTCCTGAGGGCTTTGTCCCACATAGTGGGACATTCTCACCTTTTCCCTCATGCAGAAGGATAGATCTGAAAGTAAATAAACATGTTGCTTCTTCATAAGAGCCTCCGATTGCTCTCATCGCAGCCGCAAGTGATCTGTCCCTTCACAGGCGCAGCTGAAACTTAGCAAAGCAGTTTTGTTTTACTTGTTATCGGGACTGATTGCCCTGGTAGGGATCCTGAAAGACCACTCCACGTACAGCAGGTCATTCTTTGCACCTCAGGCCAGCACCTTTGGGAGCCAGGTTTCCAAAAAAGAAATTAGATTTGGAGATTTCTTACTCTCCAGGGGAGCGAATGCATGAATATTGCTGTTCCTGGACTGATTTTCCATCCATTTCAGGGGGCATTTCAATGCTTTATTTCCTTTGATTAATACAGCAGAGAATTTTTTTTCCCTTTGCTGTCTTCCCTATTCCCTTTCACTATTTAATCTGAATTTCTATTTGGTCTGAATTTCCCAGTCCCTTCCATGGTAACCCTTTCAGCAAGTTTGCCTCATTAGAAATTCACTCATTTGTAAATAGCTAGTTCCATCTACTCAATTTCTCTATAGGGTCCTTCTAAAACTTGCTGAATGGTGGGCCAAGCTGCTGAGAGCTAGAAGAACAGGAGGCACTGCAACCAAGGGACCCCCATGCAACCAGCTTGCAGAAGACACAGGGGTGCATAGGGCTCTATAGGGATCCATTGGGTCAGATATCTGATAACAATTCACCAAAGGAGGGCCTGTGAGCTTTCTACCAAGAGCCAGTAGCCCATTGGTCATCACACTCACTGCAAAAAGGGTGTGTGAAAAATATGTAAGGAGTTATGTATCTGTACTGAAAATTATGCTCTCCTGGGCTTGAAGTTCAGGCAGATCATCAGGAGGTGATGCACCTCGGAGATGCTCTGTCTCCCTGCCTGGCCTGTGGGGTACCATCTGCCTATGTGCATGCTGCTCCAGGTGTGAATTGAGAGATTGCAGGAAATGTACAAGATGAAACAAACAGCAAGGAATGAGGGTTTCTGTTCACGAATAAAGACAAAGGGTTGGTGTGGTGTACGAGACGAACTCACAGTGCACCTGTCTCATGAAAGGAGAGTCACGGCCAGACTTGCCTGTAAGGAGGCCAGCTGAGCAATAGTCGACACAAGACACAAAAGTTTCTGGGTATCTAAGCTCCAGAATGCATGTTACAATTTTATTTTACTTCTAGCCCTTCGTTTGCAATGCTTCTATTGGCTACTACTTGCATCTGTATGGCTTAAACTTCTACCTGATTGCCCGGTAAACAAATCTCAGTGCTGCAAATTCAGCAGAGCAGTGATCGGAGGTGGAACTGGTTCTTCAGAGGCAGTCGTTGCTGTGAGCGTCCAGTGGGCCAGGGGCTGAACACTCCAGGGAGCTGCTCAGAGACTGCAACTATCACTAACCAGCAGATTGAGAGCAGGGCCTATGGGGCCCAGAAGACACTACTTGTGGTGCCCACAAAGGTGGGCAGCTGACCCAGCAGGCACAGCCAAGTCTTCCTCATGCTAAGGGCAGGTGGTGGTGAGGTGTCTTACAGCCCTGGTCATCCCGGAGAAGAGTCACAGCCTCCCACCTCAGCAGCCAGTCAACTCTGCAGCAAAGAAGAGAATCCACCCACCATGCTTTGTTCACAGCTGCTGCTGAGCTGTAACCAAAGGCTGGGCCCACTGAAGCCACAGCTTTTCTCTTCCCCTGCCACACTGACAGACATTTCTTGGCCCGTCCTTTAACTTGGCTTCCTGTGCAAGCCTGCGGGACAAGCGACAGGGAGCGTGTGCATGCATGCCAATAGGGCTGCCTGGCCAGCAGGTTCCCTGTGTAGGGATTAAGTGGCATAGAGCACCTTGCTCCTGTAGCCTGCTGAAGATGACTCTTACTGCACCTTACCTTCGAAAAAGAAGCTGAAAATACCTAAGGGACTTTTTTTTTTTTTTTTTTGCAACTGCATGAGTAAAGGAGGAGTGCTCATCCTTCCAAAGAACACAGGATCCAAGCCTCACCCCAATCATTCTTTCCATCCTTTGTTTCCAGCTTGCCAGGCCAACTTAACATGTTAAGGCAAGTTACGTGATACTATTACATAGCAGGAAGGTACTTTTCAGAGACTCGCCTTTCTCAAGAGGTCTGACTCCACCCAGTCATGTACTAGAAGTTGTTCATTAGTTACGCTAAGCAGAAGGAAAAAATTACTTTTCAAGTTAAACCACTAATGATTATTAACAGCATCAACCTAAATGGGGCTGTTTCTGAAAGAGGAATTGTTTTCAGCCTGCTGATGTTGCCTTGCCAATGCAACCTCATGTGATATCAGTTATGTGAGAGGCGTGTATCAATCTCCCCCACACTCCACTCTGTTTTTTTCATTCTCTTAATGAATTACTACGCCAAGCTATCCATCTGAAAATTCCAGCTCAAAAGAGGAAGCAACCTGTCAAGCAAGGGGAGAAATAAAAGCATTTCTATCGAACTGGTTTGTGCCATGAAATTTATAGAATGCTGCTGCTGCTACTTGCACATCATGTCTTAAAGACCCAGTTCTTCATAACTGGAAACAAGACTGAAAACTATCCCCCCCATGGGACTGAAAAATAAGGAACTTATTTGATCTGTTCTGGGTGTATGCTGAGTTTTTTTGCCTACAAGTTCATTAGAAACATTAAGTGCTAGATATTATTTTATAAGTCAGTCACTTCTGTTTCCATTTATCCATTACAAGGTTGGATCCAAAGGATGAAAGGTCTAACATAGTTTGCAAATGTGACTGTCACCATCCTGCCAGCACACTAGGCATTGAACCAGGAACCTCCAGAGCTAAAAGCATGAGTGGCTAAAGGTCTCTAGTTAGGATTGAAACAAACTCATGACTTTTGCAGATCAGACATGCAGGGGCATCTGGGACATGCACTTACAGCGGGGTTATTATAATATTTCTGTAACTTGATTAACCTCATCAAGTCCTTTGAACAAGCTACAAAAAAGTTTCCAAAGACTGCTACTGAGAGGCTTATAAAGCAAGCTACTGAGGGACTAGCCACACACTCTTCATAAAAACTTCTATTCAACAAGGTCATTACGAATGTGCTCAAATAGCCCGACTGAAATCAATTCACTCACATGCTTCAAGTTAGACGTGTTTAATACTTTGCTGAATGGAGACCAAAATCTCTGTCTTTCTCACCCTTACCTCACAGTGGTTACATTAGTTAAAGATGTTAGCAAGCCCAGGAATCCTAGAATGAACTGGTGATCTGTTACAAAAGGATAAAGTCCCTGTGCAGACATAGTCTATTGTGGTTACTGTGAGAGGGAATGCTCTCAGCTTAATATCTAATATCTAGGTATGAAAAATAGGTAGAAAGGTAGCAGCCTCCCAGACAGTACCAAAAGGCACTGTGCTCCTAGGACTACAAGCACAGGAAGTAATTCTGAGAGCAATCCAGGGATGTGCCTAATTTCCTGCCTCTCAGAGAGAAAGTGTGGGTGCAACAACATAACCAATGGCAGAGATACTGGCTCTCTGCTCTCTTCCAGCAACAAACATGAACCAACTTGCACCTGCTGTTATCTTTCTGGGGACTGGGCCTATTTGCCCCAGTCTACCCACACATGGAGCACCAAGTGTCATAACAAGAGGCACCTCACAGCATATAAGGCACAGCGTGAGGTGTGTGAATAACTTGAATTCAATTTCAGATTCTCAAGCTGCTGTATGTTCATCCTTTCAGGGCCTTCAGACACCAAGCTACACCTTACAGGTAGGAGCACAGCCAAATGCATCCCACAGACTTTTATGCTATGGTCCATGGCAAGCCTCAGCTTTAGTATGGTAAGCCAGCCCAGGGAAACTATGAAGTAAAGCAAATAGTGCTCTTTCTTGGTTCTTAGCTACTCAGACCAAGAAAAGAGATATGAGAAGTTGTAACCTCTCTGGGCCACTGTTCCCTCTAAGCTGTGCGCGTGTGCGCACGCACACAGGTCATGAAACCTGCGCACATGACTAAATAAAGTGTGCACAAAAAAATTCAATAGTGCTAATATTGGTGCTCACAAAGAAATGTTTTTGCGCACACAAAGAAATTGTTTGTGCACACAGTCTATTAATAATTAGAGGGAACATTGCTCTGGGCTGCACTTATATATTAAAAAAAACCACACCTTTTGCACTTGTCTCTATTCACGTTATGTAGCACTTGCAAGCTCTCTACAAGCTGCCCTGCTAATACGGCTGTTGATTGTGTACAGCTTGGGTGCCCTTCCTCTAAGCATATGCAGCACATCTTTAAACAACAGTGACAAATGGGATTCGTCAGAGAGTTTTCCAGTTCAGATCACCCTGAACCGGTCACAGCAGGGACTTGAATCTGGTTCTCCCATATCCCCGTCAAACGCCCTAGCCACCTAGCCATGGATGATCTCTTCAAAGCATCTGATGAAGTGGGATTTTCTCCCTTGAAAACTCATGCAATAAATAAATTTGTTAGTCTTTAAGTGCCACTAGACTCCTTGTTTGTTCTGCTGAACCGGACTCATGTGGCTACCCCTTTGGAACTTCTCTTTCCGATGAAACTTCTGTCAAAACTCATACAGCTCTATAAAACGTGACAGGTTCAACAAAACATTTCATGTAGGCAAAATGTCTCAGCAGGCCCTATGCTGAACAATGGTCTGGATCTGATTTTCCTCAAAAGTGAAAGCACAGCTCTTACAAGCTCAGAATACTTTCAGTGACAGGCTACAGCTAGTGAGGATCTGGAATGAGCTATTTGCTTTGTACCAAGATGTAGTTATTGAGTGAAAAGTGCTTAGACAATACTGTTAGTTGTTAGTAGGGACTGCAAGATTTAACCACTCTGCTTCATACGCACATGGCTTTCTAAAACATTAACCTTTCAAACTTGTGCTTATTGTCATTGAAATGTTCCAAGGGTGGTTTCTCCCCCAGAACTAAAGTTTGATCGGAAACTTTGAGTAAACATTCTCTGAGGAACTTTTAAAGCCTGGTTTGACTATGAAAAGTGACTGTTGAATTGGCACCATAGAGCTGCGTATTTATTGGCTCTCAGTTATTTCTGTATTAAATTTTCTCATTTGTATGGGATATGTTTTCCAAACTGTGAACTCTGAAAACTCAGCGTGGCTTGAAAGTCAAAGTACGCTCCCTCTGGCTCATGCATCATTACCCATAATTCTAATCCAGCTGAGGTGTATCATCTTTGTAGTTAAAATGTTATTTACGTATGCATCACCTTGTGGTAAATGATATGTAACTGGAACTTAATAACTGTATTAATTATGCAAAATGTAGAACAATCTCCACCTCACTTTCCTGTAGTTTTGTTGCCTCTACAGTCCTGAAGAGTAAAAAATGAAACAAAAGCTTTTGTCACTAGAGGAAATGGACATAACTTAACACACTTAGGGAGCAGATCTGAAGAATAAGAAGGGGCCATTTTACAAAATCAGCTTTCAGAATAGAATCACACAAATGATATGAGAGTGGAAGCAATATGTACCTTCCCAGGTGTGTTTAAAATATATATATATATAGCACATGATTTTGACAGCAAAACCACTTAAGACTGCAGCTTGGAATACCTCTATTTGTCAGTGAAGACTATCGTCTTAGCTCGAGTTGAAAAATCTGCCACCATTTTAAAACTGTAACTATGGTTTAGAAAATAAGTTTGCATGGGAAAAATTGCTAGATTTCCTTTGAGGGTTAAGGAAAATGTTGATGCAAAGACCGCAGAAAATTCATCAAATGATTTTCGAGTTACACAACTTTAAAAAAAGAACAAAGAAAGAGTACTATGGCACTTAAAGACTAACTAATTTATTTACTGCATGAGGCTTTCATGGGAGAAAATCCTACTTCATCAAACGTGGGATTTTCTCCCATGAAGCTCATGCAATAAATAAATGTGTTAGTCTTTAAGTGCCACAGGACTCGTTTGTTTTGCTGGACTAGACTAACACAGCTACCCCTTTGGAAATTAAAAAAACAGTATCTTACCTAGAAAAAAATATGCATTTCTTTATCCTGAATAAAAAGTAATCTGCTTGTTCACACTGTGGGCAGTGTTCACTTTATTATGCCCTTAACCATTCACTTCCTTGCTTTTAAGCACACTGGCTTTGTAAATGATGGGATAGGTAAGTAAGGCAGTCATGTAGCAACCTCACTGGACCTTTTTAACAAAGCTTTGTATGATTTTGCAATAGAAGAGTTTACAAATACTGCAGATGAAGCCAAGTGGGCTTGTAAGCTGGACATGTGAAACAGTTATAGAACAAAGTTCTTTTATGGTCCTAAAGATAAATTGCTCCAACTAGTTTTTATTCTTTTTCTAAAACCTAGGAAATTAAATGCAAAAATCTTGTATTAATGCAACATAAGATAACCAAGCTAAAGACCAAAAACACTAAGGGTCATACCCTGGCCCAATTATAGTCAAGGGGCATTTTACCATGGATATTCATGGAGCCAGGATTTCTTCCTAAAGGTATCTCACAGCAGACAGGAAATGCAAGAGATCAGATTTCAACAGCCAAGTTAACTTAGTGACATTCCTCATGTGCAGGATTTTTTATCCCTGCTTTTTCTTATTGAACATGTAGCTATATAAACAAGGAGTTGTGTGGCACTTTTAAAGACTAACAAATTCATTTATCGCATGAGCTTTCGTGGGAGAAAATCCTGAAAATCCACAAAAGCTCATGCAATAAATGAATGTTAGTCTTTAAAAGTGCCACAAGATTCCTTTGGAGACAGACCTCTCCTTGCTTACAGACAGTCCCCCAACTTCAAGCATATACACAATGGCAACTGCAGACCTAACAACAGGACCATTAAAGCAGGCACATACCCCTGCTACCAACTTTGCCCACATAGCTGCACAAAAGACGCTATTACAGGATCTAAGAAAACCAGCTAATCCATCAAAGGCTCATTCACCTGCCCATCCACCAATAGGATTTATGCCATGATGTGCCAGAAATGCCGCTCCACGCCTTATATATTGGACAAACAGGACAGTCTCTGCATAAAGGAATAAATGGGCATGAATCCGATATCAAAAATCACAACATTAAAAAAACAAGTAGGTGAGCACTTCAATCTTCTTGAACGCTCCATTGACAATTTGCTAATTGCTGTGCTCGGAGAAACGAACAACATGTCAGGGCTTCAAAAAGAAACTGCAGAATTGCAATTCATTTGCAATTTGACTGTGTTTCTTCAGGGCTAAATAAGGACTTCGGATTTTTTTCTCACTACAACAGGTGATTTGACCTCATCTTCCTCCATATGTTGTTCCCCAGTGTTTGAATCTTTACAACTGTTTTGATTTGCTGTCACAGTATGCCGTGATTCCATGACGTACACTTTCCTGCATTTATTTCCTCCCATTCTGTAAGTTTCCCCATCTTCAAAGCATCTGACGAAGTGGGATTTTCTCCCATGAAAGCTCATGCGATAAATAAATATGTTAGTCTTTAAATGCCACAGGACTCATTGTTTGTTTTGCTGGACTAGACTAACACGGCTACCCCTTTGGAACTTGACAAGATTCGTTGTTCATTTTGCTGAAGTAGACTGATTTGACTGCTTGTTTGGAACATGGAACTGTATATCATGTTTATGTCATAAAGCATATTTCCAAAAAGCTAGGAAAGGCAATCAAGTTAATATTGCTAAAAGGCTGGATGCCACTAGCATCTCCTCGTTCCATGAGATGTTTACACAATCCAAGGTTTCATTAACAAAGATCTTGCATTTCACTTCATTAAAAGTTTATTCATTTAAATCAGGTTTTCTCATAGTGTTTATCTCAAATACAAAATACATCCTCATGCTTTCTGCTTGGATTCAATATAGGTCTGTGTGAAACAGGTGGGTTTAGATTCACAATGAATTTACAAACTTATCCCTGCAGGCTCATCTGAAGGGCTGACACAAGCATGGGTTGGAAGTTTGTATTAATACCGAGCCACCTAAGTTCCAGTGGCTTTGAAGTTCAATGTAAATATTTCACAAAGCTCTTTTCCAGTAAAGGGAGCAGCTCAGATAATCTCACATCTTGAGTGTTCAAAATCATTCATCAGTTATTCCTCTTTTATTCTAGAATGTAAAATGTGCAGCTGTGATACAAACCCTTGCTGTAAGACATTTTACAGTTGTTGTAGTTCCATTTCTACCACCCAGTCTCTGGGCTGCTCCTGCTAACATCAGACGTCCATGAAAAATCATTTTGAAGAGTGAACCCTTTTAATGCACATTTCAGAACTCTCCACAGATTCCCCTTCAAAGCCATTTTTTAAAGCCATTAAACACATGGAAATAATTACCTGTTGCAACAGTGCTTGCATTTTGAATGGGATATAGCTCCTTTGTTAGGTGTGAAAAATGGCAGCATTTATTTATTTAGTCTTTTCCCTTCTACTGGCATGTTTCCTGGATCTCTCGTTTGACTTTAAATCATGTAGTTACAGGAATCTGCTATCACAGTCATGTCCCATGGAATCTAGAGGACGTCACTTTGCTGCTACTATTCCAAGAGAAGAACCTTGTCGGGGTCAGCCAATGATTTCATCAATGTGCAAGGTCAATGCAAACACCTCCCTTCCTGTGGGAAAGTCTTCTGAGACAAGACTCTCTTGCCTCTTGCTTTGAAACACAGAAAGCTGTTTCTAGAAATCATGATTCATGCCACTTCAGGTCTGACTAGGACTATCAGGGATCAAACCACAACCATCAGAGCATAAGACTTGAGAGCATTACACACCACCGGGCCATCAGGAGCGTGAGTGTGTCTAAACTCTAAAGCACGTGGTCACTGGGCTAAGAACTGAAATAATTCTTAAAGCCAGCTCTGCACAAGGGATTGTGAGAGACAACTAAAAGAAAGAACTATAGATATGTGTGGCAGTACTTTATATCATGTGCATATGTAGCTGGATCTCTGTCTACATGCACCCTAGACCAGTGGTTTTCGAACCACGGGTCAGGACCCAGTTCTGGGTTGCAGGCCTTCAGGCACTGGGTGATGGCACCTCCTGCTGCCATTGCCAAAAGACTGGAAAGTGTTGCTCAAAGATATAATTAGTGGGTTACAGATATAAATGATTTTTTTCAACTGGTTCCTAAGAAAAAATGTTTGAAAACCACTGCCCTAGATAGACACTTAAGACACAGCATTAGCTCACTCACTCAGCATTCTGCACAACCCCATTTCCCATACTACTTTCTGGACTCCTTGTAAGTTTACGTTGTGCAATCTTGCAAAAACTCAGTAAGTCCTTTTAGGGCTTTGAGCTCCAAACAGTGTACTTTTTACTGTCTGTTATGCACGCTGGGGTTCCCCCTGTCTGAAAAGATCTGAGCAAAGCATTTATCTGTCACTGAACAATGAGGGAGGGGGGAGATTTCTCCAGAGAACAGAGGTTTTTTTAGTCTTGAAAGCACTATGGTCAAAAGAGCGTGTATGAAAATTGACACTGTCTTACTGAACATAGCTGCTTCCTAAGCTGAATTGTGATTGTATTTATACTCATATAAAAACTCCACCAAAGTCAGTCAAGTAACACAATATGTGAGCTCAGACTCGTCCTCTGTGTATATTCCATTAGATACCTGCCTACGTTACTGACTGCAGCAAATGGTTGCTCCTGCTAGCATTACAGAGTCACTACTCTGACAGGGTGAGCTGGATTCTATTTTAATTCAGACATCTTTGATGGAATTGTTACCATAAATCCTGATTCAAAATTTTTACTAAGCATGAGAAGCCTGAGCCCAGGTTGAGTTTGCAAGGCTGGCAATATGGAAAAAATCTCATCTTTCTTGTAAACCAGAAATCACTGAGGCAATAAACATGGAATCCCACAATACCATTTGTGGCTGAGTCACTTTAGAGACTGGAAACAGATGCAAAAGAAACATTGGCAATATTTAAAACATGTTGAAGTAATTAACATCAGAATGAACTGGGGGGGGGGGGCGGGACACAGCTTACTAGCTGGAAGAGAGAGCAGTAAGCAGTCACCAACTGCAAAATGGCCATATTAGCAAAGCAGCTGTTTGCTTTCCCAAACTTAAAGGGGCAGATCCCAGCAAGGCATACTAGGAAAAAAATGCTGATGAAAGAACACTGAGGAGGAATGATAGGGATGAGGACGTCACAGAGGAAAGTACTTTACAGGATGAAGCTGCTGCTGTATACCGCTATTGTAGCAGAATTAATATGTGCATAAGTGCTAAATAACAAAGTTCTAGGTCTGTCGAAGTGGCTTATACAAAATAGTTTTGGGTGTTAATTCACTTTCATAATCTATTCTAACATAAGAGTGTTTTGGTTTATTATCATTCAGTTTACACTGGCATATGTCTGTGCAAAGCCTACTTCTCAACACAAGTACTTGACACACAACGCTAGACATCCTTAGAGAGACACTGCCAAGAACTTTAAAATTATTCTGAAAGCATCCCATTTACCATCACTTGGAGACCAGAAACCAATTATTTTCCTCTGTCATACCCATACTGTGGTTTAGTATGTGGAATTGCACTGGAACACTTATTAAACAAGCATACGGCTAGGGAAAATGAAACACTGGGACAATTTCATCTGGAAAGCATTGTATTCTGCTGTAGTTGGCTAGGCCTACTGTAGGTCCTCAAAGAACTTCCAGAACCTAAATAAATGTGAGGATCTTGGCCCTTAGCAGTTTAGGGTGGTGATGGTGCTTCTGAGACTGGCTTGCTTCAGTAGCTCATTTAAGTCATTTTTCGAAAGTGATTGCTAATAATGGACGCCTCAGATGCCTGAGTAGCTACTCCAGCTGTCTCAAGTTGAGAGTCAAAATTTATGGATATTTTTCAAATGTCAGTCTTTAATCTCTCTTTATGTCCACACTTACATTGTTACTTCAAAATAAGTTATATTGAAATAAGTTATTTCAAAATTAAGTCCTTATTTCAAAATAAGTTAATTTGAATTAAGAAAGTGTTAATTCGAATTAAGGGAAAAGCTCAAAGCGAAATAGCATGTCCAAACACAGGACTTGCTATTTCGCCTTAGGAGAGGGGCATCATGGGAGGTTTGGCAACATGGCCCCCTCCCTGGGCCATACCCACACCCAATATAGGCTAAAAGGAAGGCACCCTGGGAAGGAGAAGGGCAAAGGTGTTATTTCAAAATAATGGTTATTTTGAAATAACACGTCTGAACGGTGTTATTTTGAAATAACTATTTCAAAATAACAGCCGTCTTGATTTATAGAAGATTTAAGCTATTTCAAAATGACGGCTCTTATTTCGAAATGACGGAGCCCGTCATTTTGAAATAAGAATACGTCATGTGGACCTAATCTCTTTTATTTTGAAATAACCAGTGTTATTTCAAAATAAAAGAGATGTGTGGACATACCCTCTGAGCTTCAGTTAATCTACCTACCATGAGAGTTGTAAGACTTAACCAAATAATGGGGGAATCCTGGCTCCATCAAAGATAACAATATTTGCAAAATGTTATAGGCATGCAAAATATTAATAAAGCCTCTTGGGGTAGAAGTGGATCCCACAACTGCACTTTTCCCCCAAACCAAATCAATAGTGCTTCCTCTTCTGATTTTACTGCGTCCAAGGTTTCCTGAGGTATTTATCAGCTTTGCCAGATTTTTGATGTTTTTTCCAACGTCTGTTATGTTAATATGCCTCAGAGTGTCTCCAAAGTTGATGCTGACTGCCTAGAAGGATCCACAATGAAGCACACTTCTCTCACACACAAACAAACAAGGAGTCCTGTGGCACTTAATCACTTCATCAGAAGCTTTGAAGTGGGATTTTCTCTCATGAAAGCTCATGCAAAAAATATATTTGTTAGTCTTTAAGTGCCACAGACCTCCTTGTTCATTTGTTTTACTGAACTAGACTAACACAGCTACCTCTTTGGATCTCTCTCACACGTTTGTATTCTATGTTCGGCTCAAACAAGGAAACCTAACAGCAAATCCTACCATGCAGGAATGAAAACCCATCAACAGTCATAACTTCAAACGTAGTCACCTAATCCCCTTCAAAAACAGTTTAATTGATAGATCTGAATGCGAGCTACAAAGTAAGTCAAGTTTCAAGAAATATATTGAGGCACTTTAGAGTTAGTCATGCACAATATTTCTGATTAGACGAGTGTTTGGTTTTTAAATACATATATCATTTTTATTAAGTTACAGTGCCTCACTGACGCTGGGTTCCTCTAACTACAGCTAAGGAGACTAATTTCGCATCTTGAAGCGTTCCCAATCTATTTTTAAACAAAAAGGCAGCAAACAGAATAGCAAGATGCTAGGGAGGAATGTAATTACAAAGACACCATGAGACTTTTTTTAACTAAACCAAAACAAACAAGGAGTCCTCTGGTACTTAAAGAATAACAAATGTGTTTATTGCATGAGCTGTCATGGGCAAAAATTGCAGATGCTTTGAAGATGGTCTGAGGAAGTGGGATTTTCTCCCACAAAAGCTCATGCAATAAATAAAGTTGTAGTTTTTAAGTGCCGCAGGACTCCTTGTTTGTTTTGCTGAACTAAACTAACACAGCTACCCTTTTGGAACTTGGCAACATATGACCATAGGACTCTGCAGATGCTAAATTATTCAGTGATTGGATGCTAGCTCACCATAGCAGGAAGGCTATCACACATCTGTATCATAGGCCTCTCTATTTTTCCCTTTAAAACACATCTATTTTTCATTAAAGAGCTGGCAAAACAATGGGCCAAATTTTACTTCCAAATACCCTTGCAATTCTCAGTGTGTGTACACACACACACACACACATGCTTAAATCAAATACAGTATAATGAATATAGTACTCACTACATCATATCATATCAAACACTCATTTTAAAATTGATATTAAGCAGAGATGGGATTGGCTGTAAATGTAGCAACACAAGTTTTTAGGCTCTCTTGTGACTTCTTATATTACTGAAATGTTTCACTTTCCAGAAAATCAGATGGGTCTGGAAATTTGCCCAGAGCAGTTGCCAACTTAGTGTGTATCTAATACTTTGAATTCTCTAAATATAGGTCTTTAGTCCGGAACGAGCATGGACTGAGGAAGCTGTTCTGCTGTGGGTCTCATTTTCTTTTCCTAGATCCAGGGTTCAAACTGTGGGGAAATAAAGGAACTGCTGTTCTCCCTGTTAAAGTTAATTTCGTCACCAAACAAGTTAAGAAAGTCTGCTTATTAAATGGATATTTTTCTTCCTTTGCTTTGCAGCCTTAGTTTCTACATAGGACTAGCCATATTAGATCAGGCTTGTGTCCATCTAGTTCTGTCTTCTCTCTGACAGCAGCTAATACTAGATGCGCAGTTGTCCAACAGTTTTTTATACCAGCCAAAATTGTTGCGAATGTGTTAACATTTTCACCGCATGACAAAAAAAATTAACTGTGGTTTTACAGAATATAGATGGGTAGAAAAATACACAATGATGTTTTGAATTATTCATTGATAGAATTAATGAGAAATCTGGCATATCTTTTCATTAAGTAGTGTAGGGAAATCAGGCATAAAATCAGTTAGCTTACATCTCAACCCTGCCTCCAAATTTTCATCCAATATCTGCACCCTATATTTTGATTTCACCATATTTACCACAGGAAAAGTTTATGCTCATAGCCATGTTGAACCAAAAATTGAAAACAGTTTTGGAATAACTGTATTTAGAATCATGATCTCATTTTGATTTAAAATATGCATCTACATGGTGTAACCCCTTTGGGGGTGTTAAAGAGCTGGTTCCTTTAAATCTTTGCCCTCTGTGGGATAGTCTGATTGGTCTGGAAGCATGGTGTGGGGCTGAGAGCGAAGGGGGCTGCAGCCAGACGCCCAGGAGAGGATCAGCCAGAGAGAAGGAGCAGAGAGAGACACCCTGCCTGAAGCCAGGGAGGACAGAGTGGCTGACCTGGGAGCCCAGGACAGTACCCACAGGAGGACACTGTGCTGGGGAGAGTCGTCCAAAGACAGAGCTGGACCCATGTGACTGGCCACCCAGAGCTGTAGGGCCATGAGTACAGGGCCTGGGACTAAAGGGGAGGCTGTAGCTAGTTAAGTGGCGAGGGTGTCACTCTGTGGTTGCAGAGAACGGCAGAAGAGGCATCAGAGGGTTTGTGCTGGGAAAGTTGCTGGTGCCAAAGACGACCCAGGAGTTGCTGGACTGAACAGTGGACTGAAGCTGTCCTGGGACTCCTCAACTCAGGGTGCAGACACAGAGGTCACTGGCTGCCTTCAGCCTGCTGCCCTGCTGGGCCTCCAGGGCCCTGCTGTGTTAGCCGTTACTCTGTGTTACTGCTGCCCCATCTCCCCTATTGGTTTCTCCTTTGCCCCTATGTAAATAAACTTTCCCCATTCCCGTAATCCCTGGGCTATCCCAGTGTGTGTGTGGTCATTCTGGGGGGGTTTGGAACAGGTTCCCCTGGGGCAAAGGGGCTCTCCTTGCATCCCTGCGCACATCCTTCCTTGGCCAGAGGTGCCTGCAGGGCAGACTCTATCTTGGCCACAGGGGTGTTACACTTGGTGGCCTGTATGGGGAAATTGCAGTGCAGAAATCTCTATGTAACACACCCTGGGTGCCCCTTCAGAGTGAAAAGAGACCACCTGCTGAGTCAAGTTAACTAAAATAATAATTGGAAAAAAAAGGGAATGGAGAAAGTATTACTAGAAGATCTTTGCCAAAGGGCACAGATCTCAGTAGCCCAGGCTGTGCTGGTGGCCGGGTTCCCAGAAGAGATGGAACCCAATGAAACTGAGGAGAGCCTAGATGCGTTGGGAATACTGGGGACAGTGAATGTCCACATTCGTATTTACAGCCGCGAATTGAAGGGCATGATAGCACTATGTACTCCGTCCAAAGAAGCAGATCCTGATAAAGTACCCAAAGAAGTACAAGTGAGAGGTACCCCCTGGACAATTGTGGAACCAAAACAGTCCTCTGCTAGTGCCCCCTTGTTACTGGAGGTGGATTCATTAGCTCAGAAGCTACAGAGTCTGATGGCAAATGAGACGTGGGCACAAGAGGAATTAATATTGGCATTAGGAGGGACTCCAATACCTGCAGCACCCAACCCAGTGGAGTGGGCAAAAGAGTTAAGGAATGCCCTCAGGGATGTGTTGAAGCCAGTACCTGAAAATGCACCATGCAAGCGGTTACATTGTTTTTCTGGAGTCATACCTGTAACCTCAGGGGAAGATGATTATGAGACCTGGAGGGAATTTGCAGTGCCCCTTTTCCAAGAGTGAGAGTGCTCTGAAGCTGAAAAGCAGAAACAGGTGCTTGAAAGTCTGAGGGGACCTGGTATGCTGATTGTCCGAGCCCTGAAAGACTCCCAACCAGCTGCCACAGTGCACGACTATTTAGTTGCTCAAGAGTGTCTACGGCACAACAGATAGCAGCAAAGACCTGTATTATTGGTTCTGTCACACCTATCAAGGGTCTCATGAGAAGTTGTCAGATTTCATTTGGAGGCTGGAGGATTTACTGCAGCAAGTAGTCAGAAGGGAAGAATTCCCATTGAACACATTGATTTTGCTAGGTTAGATCAGATCCTTCAGGGCACCTGACAAGATGGGTTGATGCTATGGCGACCACAGCTGAAGGAACGGGCCCCAAACCCACCTCATTCAAGAGATATGTGAAGAAGAAGAGTGATTTATGCAGGCAGATACAAGTGGCACCACCGAAAAAGGCAGGGAGTTACACTACCGCAGGCTTGGAGTAACAGAGGAGGACCATCTGTGTGAGAAGTTAGTCAAAAGAAGGCAGTTTTCTCTATGCATGAGTGGGATGTTGGGTGTGCTCGTGGTGTGGAACACCATATCCAAATGCAGGATGGTTGGCCTTTTTGAGAGAGATCAAGACAATTAGCCCCTGCTGATACTGAAGATGTGAGGCAGCACCTACAGGAACTGGCCCAGGCAGATATCATTGAGGAATCCAAGAGCCCTTACACGTCACCAATCATTGTAGTACAAAAGAAAAGTTGCAAGGTGCGCATATGTGTTGATTATCGCACTCTAAACAGTCCCCGACCACTACTCAATGCCCCAAGTGGATGATGCTTTGGATAGCCAGAATAGCAGTCACTGGCTTTCTGTACTTGATCTCTTCAGTGGATACTATCAAGTACCCATGGCACCAGAGGACCAAGAGATGACAGCATTGATCTGCCCCTTGGGATTTTAGCAATTTAATTATATGCCCCAAGGAGTATCTGGGGCTCCAGCCACATTTCAGCGACTCATGGAGCAGGTTATAGGAGATATGCACCTGTTAGAGTGCCTGGATGACATTGTGGTGTTTGGACACACTTTAGAAGAACATGAAACTCAGCTGTGCAAGGTCCTGGATTGGTTGGAAGAGGCTGGTCTCAAGTTATCCTTAGACAAGTTCATCTTCTGCCAAACATCTGTACAATATGTAGGACACATTGTATGTGCATATGGTATAGCGACCGACCAAGAGAAGGTGAAGGCAGTTACCACCTGGCCAAGGCCCACAACTCTCAAGGAATTACAATTGTTTCTGGGATTCTATGGCTATTATCGCAGGTTCATAAAGAATTATTCCCATATTGTGCATGCTCTCACAGAACTCACCAAGGGATACCCTCTCACAAAGAAGAAGAAGGCAAAGACACCCCAGCATTGATATTACAATGTGAGAACACCGTTTGGAAAGTGCTGGACTTCTGAATGTGAAGAAGCTTTCCATAACATCATTCAACAGCTTACTCAAGCGGCTGGTTGGTGTATGCTGATCCCATCCAGCT
This sequence comes from Podocnemis expansa, assembly GCA_007922195.1. Lineage (NCBI taxonomy): Eukaryota > Metazoa > Chordata > Testudines > Podocnemididae > Podocnemis > Podocnemis expansa. The sequence goes on along the minus strand of ML681997.1, from coordinate 12,118,321 downwards.
GTATGAGCTCCATGTGGATGCAAGCTACACTGGCTTAGGATCTGTCCTTTATCAAGAGCATGAAGGCAAACTTCAACCAGTAGCTTTTGCAAGTCGAGGCCTCACATGATCAGAGAGAAACTGCTAATCAGATGGAGTTCCTGGCATTAAAGTGGGCTTTTGACAAAGAGGTTTCATGATTACCTGTGTGGAGCAAAGTTTATAGTGAAGCTTGATAATAAACCCTTTGACATATATAAAGACAACAGCAAAATTATCTGTAGCAGTACATCGGTGGTTAGCAGCACTCTCTGCTTATTATTTCACCTTCAGTATCACCCTGGTCGAACAAACATAGGTGCAGATGCCTTGTCTCAGCCTCACATTAAAGACTTGTCACCCAATGATCGGATGAACATGGGTACCCCTGAACTGAGAGCTTTATGCCAACAAGTATCTGTTGTGGAGGAACACTCCACAGCCAGTGGAGAATGAGCAATTGACTGCCTGGGGGCACCCTGACAAGCCATACCCATAGCCTAATCAAGTTTTACTAGAGTACAGGATCCTCAGCTGCCCAGATTAAAGGATCGGGAAGTGAAACATGCCCAGAGAGCTGATCCACGAATGAAGGCTGTCCTTTACGGATTGGAAAATGGAAAGGATCCCAAAAGTATTTGACCGAGTCACCCAGAGGAGGTCCTTTTGCTGAAGGAATGGGATCATTTATTGGTTTGAGATGGATGACTTTACTGGAGGAAGAAGCATTCCCCAAGACCTCACCCAAAGCAGTTGGTACTAACGCAAAAGTGTCAACAAGGTGTTTTGGAGGCCTGCCATGCTTGAATGGGTCACCTGGGAATAGAATGGTTAGAGGCCTTAGTTAAGGCAAGATTCTGTTGGCCCCGGATGGGGTACGACATTGCCCACCATGCACATACCTGTACCAGATGCGGCTGACGAAAGACTTTGCCTACGTAGGTAACTCCTCTTGTCAATATCACAAGTTTGGTACCCATGGAGCTTGTCTGTATGGCCTTTCTGTCATTGGAGCTTGATTGCTGGGGTACAACAAATATCCTGGTGGTAACCAACCATTTTACTCGTTATGCTCCAGCTTATCCCACAAAAAAATCTAAAAGCTTCCACAGTTATCAACATCCTGTGGGAAAAGTTTGTTATTCACTACGGATTGCCTGCGAGACTACACTCAGACCAGGGACAGGATTTCAAGAGTCAATTAATAAAAGAACATTGCAAAATCATGGGGATCAAAACATCACACACCACCCCTTATCATCCACAAGGGGATCCACTGCCTGAAAGATTCAACCACATGCTGCTCAACATGCTGGGAACCCTAGAGCCTCACAAGAAAAAATGCTGGAGCCAGCATGTGGAGCACTTAGTACATGCTTATAACTGCACTCGGCATGATGCAACTGGATACACACCTTACCTGTTGATGTTCAGTCGAGAGGCACGGCTGCCAGTTGACCTCTGTCTTGGAGTGTCTTCAGATGGGGCACTCCCTGAAATATATTTGGAGTATGTGGCTTGCCTAAAAGATCAATTGAAGGAGGCATATCGGATAGCAACACAAGCCTCTGGCCAACAGCATCAAAAGACCAAATTGTGATATGATCAGTGAGTGAGGCAGCAGGAACTTCAGACTGGTGACTGAGTGCTGGCCCGAAATCTGGGATTACAGGGAAAACACAAAATTGCTGATTGTTTGGAGTCACACCCTCATATCATTGAGGAGAAACTGGGAGATCTACCAGTGTATCGGATATGCCTGAAGGGCAGTCGTGGCCCCACCAAAACTCTCCACCGGACTCACCTGTGACCTGTAGGACAGATATTGTTCCCCAGTGAGGATGTCTCCACAGTTTCTGAGCCCTCTGGTCCTGCAAGCGAGACATGATCCCAGTGACGGAGATGTAATAGGACTGTGCAAACACCCAGCTCCTCAGAGAGTGAGGACGAACTAGTATGCAGCCAATGTCCTCTTGGAAAAGCTTCACCTACACCAGATCTTTCCAACTTTGCACAAAGAGATGGGGAGGGGGAAGAACCCACAGAAAGTGTCCCAGAGGGTTCAGTGGCCAAATCTGTGGGGACCCACTAATAGCCTGATGAGGCAGAGAACCTGTACCCCATACAGCCACTTTAAATCCAGATACACTTGCCTTTACACCTCAAGAATCTGTCAGCATGCTCCCATGTTCAGAAGTGCCACCTCAGTCAACACCTGACAGCCAACTTAGACATTCCTCCAGGGAAGGGAAGCCCAGGTGTGTACTGACATATGATCAGTTGGAGGAACCCAGTGAAGTAAAAATCTCTGGAGTACCCCAGTGGGTGAGTTGCCTCATGGGAAACCTGTTCCACCCCCCTCAGTGTCCAGTGGGTTCGACGACTGTGATACTTCTAACCAATGGGGTCCCTGGGTCTCCTGCTGGGAATCCACAGACTGAAACTGCCCACCTTGTTAGGGACACCAAGGATCTTGTCCTTTGGAGGGGGGAGAGTGTAACCCCTTTGGGGTCTTAAAGAGCTGGTTCCTTTAAATCTTTGCCCTGTGGGGGAGGACTGATTGGTCAGGAAGGAGGGTGTGGGTCTGAGGGGGAAGGGGGCTGCAGCCAGAGGCCCAGGAGAGGCGCCGCCAGAAAGAAGCAGCAGACAGACAGACCCTGCCTGAAGCCAGGGAGGACAGAACGGCTGACCTGGGAGACCAGGACAGTACCCACAGGAGGACACTGTACTGGGGAGAGTCGTCCAAGGACAGAGCTGGACCCATGTGACTGGCCACCCGGAGCCGGGGGCTGTGAGTAGAGGGCCTGGGACTTGGCCTGGGACTAAGGGGGAGGCTGTAGCTAGTTAAGTGGGGAGGGTGTCACTCTGTGGTCACAGAGAGCAGCAGAAGAGGCATCAAAGGGTTTGTGCTGGGAAAGTTGTTGGCGCCAAAGACAACCAGGAGTTGCTGGACTGAACAGTGGACTGGAGCTGTCCTGGGACTCCTGAACTCAGGGTGCAGACACAGAGGTCGCTGGCTGCCTTCAGCCTGCTGCACTGCTGGGCCTCCAGGGCCCTGCTGTGTTAGCTGTTACTCTGTATTACTGCTGCCCCATCTCCCCTGTTGGTTCCTCCTTTGCCCCTTTGTAAATAAAACTCCCCATTCCCATAATCCCTGTGCTATCCCAGTGTGTGTGTGGTCATTTTGGGGGGTTTGGAACAGGTTCCCCTGGGATAAAGGAGCTCTCCTTGCATCCCTGCGCACATCCTTCCTTGGCCAGAGCTGCCTGCAGGGCAGACTCTATCTTGGCCACAGGGGTGTTACACTGGTATCAACTGAATCATCTTTCAAATGTTGAGTGTTTTGAAGTAAAATCACATCCATCCTGAAAAGGTGCCTCTCCAAAGAAAGAAGCCTCACAAGCTCTTGAGATAGTTGAAAAGTGTAGATGTCAAAATGAAATGGATCTTGCATGAATTCAAAAACAATGCTGTACTTTTCAAAACTGGAAAAGCACTGTTCACATTTTTTGAGTAAATTCTGCAACCAATCCACATAGCACTGCTTATCATAATCAGGATCTTCTTTACATTGCTTCATGTTCAGAAAGTTCATGAAATCTAAGGTGGTTCTGAATTACATACACAGTGCGATGTTTGACAACAATGGTTATGTGTGGATTTCACCCACAGCACAAGTGCATTTTGCAGTGTATGTGTGTAGGACCCAAAGATAAGTCTGTGATTGTTAAGGGTGGAGAGGTACTAAATTAGGACAATGCCATTATTTTGTAGCATGCAAACACACTTATACAAATACCATCTGTAGGCACAAAATAGTGGACAATTTTTTGAACCTTACGTGTATAAATGAATTTTATTAAATTTTTATGTTAAAAAAATAGGTGGTTGAAGTAAAGCACCAGTTCGCCACAGGTCAACAGCTGTTTTGCCATATGTGGTGAGTGGTGACCGTGCTGGACTCTAGTACTAGATGATACAGAGGAAAATGTGATTGTTTCTGTAATGGACACTTACAGGACAACCTATTTATAAGAGAAATTAGTAACTGCTTGGGGTTAAGAAAGATTGCCTGTTCCCAAAAGCATGAGCATTTATATCACTTTTATTTTAACCTGTCATATACAACCACAAATGTTCTAACTAACCACATCTATTTCTAATCCTTTTCTGAACTCTGCTAAACACTTGGACTCAGTGATATCTTGTGACAGCAATTTCCCCAGGTTACTGATGCATTGTGTAACAAAGTTTGAAATGTATTGCTTTCAGTTTCATTGGAATTCTTGCAAAATAAGAGTAAGCAGCAGTGACTGATTTGCATCCTCTAATCCAAGGCTTCTCACCCTGAGGCTCATTGGATCCCCAGATTGTTTCAAAGGGCCTCATAGTAGCTCCTGCCCCAGAAGGCTAGCTGAGCTCACTGCCCTGCTCTGGGCACTAACACATCAGGCATCCCTGCCATTCAGTTTTGGTGCAGACATCATGACAACAGCCATCTGGGAAGGCCAAACTTGAGTGAGTAGCACTCCAACTCCATGAGCCAGGCCACAACTCCACCTGCACAAATTTGGTGCAGTCAAAATGACAGGACCAAACCTGAGCTGTGCTGCAACCCCACAGGTTGCAAATCCCAGAGGGCAGATCCAAACTCAGCCAGCCCCACAGCACAAGAACTACAAGAGTGTGGGGTGAGTGTCGGGCACAACCTACCACCCTCCTCACCTCAGGAACAGGATCCAACCGATGCCACCCCCAAACTATTTACTGGGTCATGACAGGCCATAAACATTTTCAAATGGGTCCTGAACCCAGAAAGGCTGAGATCCACTGCTTTAACTCATTCATTATTTTGTCTTATCTCTCAACTACAGTCCTAACATTTCCATCTTTCTTCATACAGATCCTTCTATTCTCTTTAGCAATTTTGTTTCCCACATCCGCTCCTCTTCTTTTCCTCCTATGTCTCTCCGAGAAAGGGTGACTGGTACCAAATGCTGCACTCCACGATAGAATCGACCACTAATTTATAGACTTGTAAAATATACCCAGGACTGTTTTCTATTCCATTCCTTATGTATCCTACAGTTGTATTTGCTTTTCTGTTGGAGATGCCCATTGAGCAGAGGGGGAAGGGGGATGTCAGACAGTGCAGTATGCAATGAGATTCCCATCTTTTCTTAACTGGTAACCGTTAATTCTACAGCAAGCAACTCTAGGGCTGATTTGTACCAGAATCCATCAGCAGTTTCACTGCTAACTCAGCATGAAAAGCTGCTCAGGTTACTCAAGACTAGAATGAGGTGAGGAGTCCCCTTTCCTACATAGAGCTAGACAGTGTCTGACATTGAATTGTGCAAATGCATAGGATGACAGGACGGGAGGAGCTGCCGCCACCCTTGCAGTCTCAGGAAAGGGCCAGGCCCAGCTGCAATCCCCTGGCAGCAAGGGTGGATTACCACACGGACCTTTGGGGTCTGTGCCTAGGGTCCCCCACAGCATGGGGGCCCTCTGCCCTGCTGGCACTGAAGGGGAGGGGAGCTGCCCTGGGCCGGAGGCTGAGCTACACACTCCAGCCCCATCCCCGAGCTGGATCCAGCTCCATGGGTGGGGTGGGCCAGGGCCAGCTGGAACGCTGTATGGTCTCTGGCACGGCCTTCAGGGCTACGCCAAAAGCCGCACTGCACACCTATCAGGGCCTGAGCCCCAGGCAGGGAGGACCCGACTGGAGCCCAGGGTCCCAGGAGGGGAGAGCCCACTGGGGGACCGGAGCCCAGGGTCCCTTTAATGCACCTTTGACACAGAGAGGATAAATCCTCTCCAAAAGGAGCCATGGAGGAGTCAGGCCCATGCCTGCTGCACAACCTGGATCACCTGGAAGGCACAGTCCTTCACAGAACAAGCCCTGGAGGCAGCTCCACACTATTGCTTACTCAGGGCTGGGTCTAAAGGAAGCAAGCAATCTGACACAGACAGGGTGTGGAGATCAAACGCACCCACAGAAAGGAGGGAGCTGTTACCTCCCTAGAGGAGTGCACTTCCTAGGTCTGGCCAGAGCAACACCCAAAAAAAAGCCATCCAGAATAGTGTAATATCAATGGGAGAGGACCGGTGATCTCAATTCACAAGTGCTCTTCTGAAAAGGGGAGGGGCAAAGCTGGAACTCAACGACTCTGCCATTAGGGCCATTAGGGCTGTCTCAGCTCATGCCATAGGAAGATTAAATCAAAGTCCGCTTGTGATCCTTTCATCCTAAAGTTGTGTGTGTTCTTTGGAGCTGCTCATTAATTAGCAGCCAGCTTCTATTTCTTAGAGAAATGCTTCCCAAAGGTTTCAGGGTGCCATGCTGGGCAGGGCCTATCCCAAATACCGGGCTCATCAGAAGCAGCAGAAGCATCTGAGGCTAGCCTCAGCCCTCCTGTGAACATCCCCAATAGCCACAGCAGGGGACTAAAGACCAGGTACCCACAGAGCAGTTCCTGGATGATCTAAGCATATCTGTGATGCTGAGAAAGGTTACAAAGATCCCCCTCAGTTGCTGGCTGAGTGCTGCTACAGAAGGCAGGAGAGAAGTCAGAGAGAGATTCGGGAACAAGAAAGGGCTTCTGATGAGTGGAGGAAAGCAGAAGCCAATTTTAAAGACATGGAAAAGGTGCCAGTGTGACAGGAATTCTTATCAGTTTCCTGGGTGAAGTTCAAACTAAGCATTAGTTTGAATCCACATTGCGCTGAGTTCGAACTAAGTGCCGGTACTAACTAGTTCGAACTAAGTGTTCCTTGGTTCGAGCTAAGAAATTTCTTAGTTCAAACTAAGGAAAGCCTAGTGTGGCCATGGGCTAAATTAGTTCAGATTAAGCCTCCTTAATCCGGACTAATTTTCCAGTGTAGACATACCCAGAGAGATAAGTGATTTCCCCAAGCTCCCACAGGAAGGCTGTACTGTGCAGCGAAATGAACCCATCTCTTCCATGACCCTGACTAATACCTTAGCCACGGGATCCTCTTTCATTTGCTATTACAGGCAGCAGGGTGAGAATGTTGCTTTGCAGGCTTGTGTTCATCAACATGACTCATTTTCTCAGTGTTTTCATAATGTGGAAAGGAATGTGACTCAAACTGTTCATCAATAAGTGACTTGTGAATTGCTCATAAGCCAGCAAACCAGGAGAGTTAAATATGCTACTTGCTTTATATCCTCCCACCTGTTTAGGGGTTGTAGTGCAGGGGTAGGTAACCCCCGTCAGGCATACTTAAGAGTGGCACATGAGCCCATTTGGAGTGGCATGCGATGCCCTCTGTGGCACCACTGAAATTGCTGCTCCTGCTGCTGACAGTCACTCCAGGCTCTTCCTTTCAGTGGCATGCCTGGAGAGGAGGTCTCCAGATACACCACAGAAACAAGCTGCCTGGAGCGACACCTCTCACATGGGGATGGGGCCTTTTTGCGGTGTGCATGAGGAGGAGTCGCTCTGGGCAACTTCTTTCCACAGTGTTCCTGGGGACCACCACCACTCCTTCAGCCATGGCTGCCACTGAATTTTCAGATTGTGGCTGCTTTTTTTTCCAGCCCTACTCAATGAAGAGGGCACCAGCACTGTCTGAGGGTTGGGGAGGAGTTTGCCAGCCCCTGATGTAGTGTTTTAAAAATCTGCAAAATTATTTTATTGGACAAATATCATTTTCATTACGAGATTATCTAGGAGACCCTGCCAAAATCAGGAGCCTGTTGTGCAAGGTACTCTACAAAGACATCCTAAATGATAGGCTCTCAGACAGACAAAGATGGTAGATGCTTTCACAGTGATACAACCCCACTCAATGGTATAAAGTATCGAGGAGCATGGTGGCTTCTTCTTTATGGATAATTTTCAAATCAATATTGGACGCTTTTCTAAAATACCTACTCTAGGAACTATTTTGGGGGAAAGGTGTAGGTGTGTCAAACTCATTTGCTATGGCGTGCCAGATTTGACATAAATGGGCTTCAAGTGCGCCATACATACCATAAATCAAAATACTAGAGCACTCTCACGGCATTATGGAGCACTAGGTATGTGAGACCATACTCCATAACAGAGAGTAAGTGTGGTCACCTGGACCCCAGTCATGGGGTGGATGGGAGAATTTCATGGACCACACCTGGCCTGCAGCCTGCATGTTTGACACCCTGGTCTAAGGACTGAGCTATACATCATCACAATGGACCTTCCAGACCTTGGACATATGGGCTATGCCTACACATGCATTGTTATTTCGAAATAAGGATTTCAAAATGAGTTATTTTGAAATAAAATAAAAATAAAATCCTTATTTCAAAATAAGTTAATTCAAATTAACAAAATGTTAACTCAAATTAAGGGAAAGCCTGCAATCCAAACGGCTGTTATTTCGGAAGGGATATTTCGAAATAAAGCCATTTGGACCTGTTGTTTCAAAACAGCTCTTTCGAAACAACAGGTCTACACAGTGTTGTTTCAAAAGAACAGGTCTAAACAGCTTTATTTCAAAATATCCCTTCCGAAATAACAGCAGTGACGCCGGCCGCCTCCACCCAAAATAAAACTTTTTCAAAATGACAATTCTTATTTTGAAAGGACGGGATCCGTCCTTTCGAAATAAGAAAACGTCGTGTAGACCTAATTTCTTTTATTTTGAAATAACGAGTGTTATTTCGAAATAAAAGTGCTGTGTAGACATAGCCATGATGCTTTGGTTAGGTCTCCCACAACTGCAAACCACCGTACTGCTACTGCTCTGCCTCAACACGAGTAAGTTATACTGATGTGCTACGTGTCAGTTCCCTGACACACCAGCTCATCTGCTATGATAGCCAATTCCTGAGGATGCTGCCAAACCACATGTTGCCTTGCAAATAGCAATCAGTGAACCTCAACCTCCAAGTTTCTCAGAGACAGCTCTCTGCAGTGCCCTGTCCCCCTGATGGCATCTGCATAGAAGTTACTAAGTTACTGCCTTCAAAAGACAGAATAAGCACCTGCCTATTTGTTTGGCTGAGGATTTTAACCTTCAAATTATACATAGCACTGAGATGGTTTTGTAATAGAACAAGCTCAGGTTTATTGTGATAATATCTAAGAATAGAAGACACAGCTATGGTTACAAGTAAAATTAAACAAAATGTGCTTTCTAGTGACTAAAACTCAGAATCTTGTTTAAGCAGGTTTCTCATTTTCAGACACTCCAACCTTACTGGTTTGATGGATCCAGGTTTCTCAATTACAAAGCTCTGGCCCCTTGTCCTCATCCAGTGATGGATAACAAAATGGCTTTTTCCTTTGCTTTTATCTTCCCAAAGCACACTGGCTCCATTACAAGAAGCAGAAAGGCTTCCTTGGGGTGCAGTCTCCATTTTCGATTAAGAGTGTTGAATAGTCATTTTCCCCACTTGCTTTCCTGATGGCTTTGTTTACCTTTCTAGTAAATGTGCTTTTAATTGTTATTGGTTTCACCTTGCTTAACTTGCAATGGAGACACAGCCAAGCCTAAGGAACAACATTCCTTTGTCAACGATAAGGCGGGCTTAGGATCTGCCTGACAAACACAGTTTAGGAACATATTTCCAGAACACAGTGATAAATCTACATCATGCATACATCACACAATAATATTAATGACCAGCATGTTGCCAGTTTGCATACAACACTTTTATATGACACATTTAAGAGACAGAGTAGACAACGGCAAACTGGGGCAAACAGTGTGTCAAGGCTGATAAGAATTAACTGTATGGTGTCTGTCAGTTGATGCTGAGAGTTACAGACAATTGCCCTGTATAAAGTGGGTGTAAAATGCTGATGCTAAGGGAGCAACTATGGCGGAGTTCATGCTATACAAATGGATGTAATGACTCCACAAGGCACACAGTAGTAGAGCATTAAATCCAGAAATGCCATCAGTACAGCCAGCTGAAAATTTTCTATTGGAACATTTTTCCATCAAAAAATTCCAGTGTATTGAAACACAATAAACTGGAAATGTTCACTAGAAATGCTCTGAAGAAACATTTGCTCCTAGCTCAAGCCTCCAGCTCCTGGCTTCTTGGCAGCCCAACTCCAGGGTAGCCCCCCTCGGACTCTGGGAGCTCAGAGCCTCCATGCTCCCTGAAATGCCCAGATCTCCATAGCCCACCAGATGTAAATGAAATGTCATTTTGACTCTTGGAACAACATTTTCGAATTCCTGGTCAATTTCTGAAGATCTCAGGGTTTTGTTTGTTTCTTTGTTTGTTTTGGGTTTTTTTTTTTTTTTACTTTTTATTTTTTTAGTTTGCAATTTCTCACACAATGGGAATGCCAATTCTTGGCCAGCTCTACTTATCAACTCATTATCATCATCTTCATAAGCAAAGCCTCCTTTTAAAGTAAAGAGGCCCCTGAATGGCTGACACATCAATGTCTCAGGAAAATAGCAGGGCCAGATCCTCTGACTTAGTAAGTCAGAAAAGCTTCACCGAAGTCAGGAAGATCCGAATGACCTTGTTAACTCAAGTAGTAGGAACAGGATGAGACTTAATAGTGGAGAGTGGGAGGTCATGCATTTAGGAGCTAATAACAAGAACTCTTCCTCTAAGCTAGAAATGCATCAGTTAGAAGTGACAGAGGAGGAGGATGACCTGGAGGTATTGGTTGATCACACAATGACTTATGAGCTGCCAATGTGATGTGAACATGAAAAAAGCTAATGTTGTCCTACAGTGCATCAGAAGAGGTATTTCCAGTAGAGATGGGGGGGGGTATTAATGCCATTATACATGGTGCTGGTGAAACCTATTCTGGAATACTGTGTGCAATTCTGGTCCCCCATGGTTAAGAAAGATGAATGCAAACTGGAACTGGTGTAGAGAAGGCCTACTTGGATGATCTGTGGAATGGAAAACCTGCTCTATGAGAGGAGTCTCAAAGAGCTTAGCTTGTTTAGCCTAACCAAAAGAAGGTTGAGGGGAGATACGATTGTTCTCTATAAATATAGCAGAACGATATGAGGGAGGGAGAAGAGTTATTTAAGATCAGTGGCCACAAAAACTAACGGATATAAACTGGCCATCAAGAAGTTAAATTTGAAACTAGACACAGGTTTCTATCCATCAGAGAAGTGGAGTTCTGGGATAGCTTTTTAATGGGAGCATGGGGACAAATAACTTAGCTGGTTTCAGAACTGAGCTTGATGAATTCATGGAGAGGATGGTATAATGGGACAGCCTAGTTTGTCAAGTTCCAAAGGGGAAGCCATGTTAGTCTAGTTTAACAAAAACAAACACGTCAAAGGACTCCTTAGCTATGTCTACACTAGCAAATTAGTCCAGATTAAAGAGGCTTAATCTGGACTGATTTGCTTCCTGTCTACACTAGGTTTTGCCTAGTTCAACCTAAATTTTTTTTAATTCAAACAAAACAAAGCTTAGTTTGAACTAGTTAGTTTGAATGGTACATTTGAACTAACAGCTTAGTTTGAACTTTAATTCAAGTTAGCATGATTTAGTTATGCTCGTTTGAACTAAATAAATTCGAACTAGCAGTTAGTTTGAACTAACCCTGTTTTTTTAGTTCAAACTCTGAAAAGTTGGTTCAAACTAAAAAATGTGTTAGTTTGAACTAACTTTGAACTGCTTAGTTTGGACTAAGCAAGGCTGAACTAAGCAGTTAGATGTAGACACAGCCCTTGTTGATTTTAATTTGTTTGGCTCCTAGTGGTAGATATGCCAATGGGATGATATATGGAGTGGATTCTGAGTTATTACAGGGCATTCTTTCTTGGGTTTCTGACTAATGAGTCTTGCCCACATGCTCAGAGTTAAACTGATCACCATATTGGGGTTGGGAGGAATTTTCCTCCGGGCAGCTTTGCAAAGGTTCTCAGGTTTTTCTCACCTTCCTCTGTAGCATGGAGCATGGCCTAATTGCTGGTGGACCCTCTGTATCTTAAAGTCTTTAAATCATGATTTGAGGACTTTAATAACTTAGTCATATGTTTGAGCTTTATTGCAAGAGTGGATGGATAAGGTTCTGTGGCTTACATTGTGCAGGAGATCAGTCTCTAGATGAATATGTTGGTCCCTTTAGACTTTAGAGTCTATGAGTTAGACTGATTTATACCTGCACAGGTGTAGGAATAAGCCCTGCAAATAGTGTAGTGGCTAACACATCTGCTTAACATGCAGAAGCTCCTGGGTTCAATTCCTAGGAGGTTGGACTTGATGATCTCATGAGGTCCCTTCCAGCCCTATGATATGATTTGATTTGACAGAAACTGAATTTGGACATATTCAGTACACTTTATGTAATGCCAGATAATATATTGTCTACTTTATTTATCAACTTAGAGATCTTTTGATTTGACAGAAACTGAATTTGGACATATTCAGTACACTTTATGTAATGACAGATAATATATTGTCTACTTTATTTATCAACTTAGAGATCTTTATAGTACTTTGTATAGGTTTTTTCCTTTATATTGCTATGATTTCCTATGTGACAGGTTTAATTCAATAGCCAACATATTTGATTCAAAAGCTGTCAACCCTAGTTTAGAGCAAGAATGATTTGATTTGACAAGTCATGTATCCAATGCAATAGGCAGTGTGTCTGATCCAGGAAAGAATGCATCTGTTTGATACTCATCTTTTCTTTTAGTAAAGCATGAATGTATTCTAACAGGCAGTGTCTGTGTTTCAATGCCCAGTGAATCAATTTCTTTATGCACTACACTTCAGCACATGAGGTACATGTTTCCCAATAAACGGACATCTCCTACTATGAGTATGATTTCTTTGGCATCTCAAGTGTCTGTAGCATTTCTGAATCCAGGGTAAAAATCTCAGCACACCTCATGTGTGAACAGTACTGTGACTAACCTTTTAAAGGCAGACACCTAATAATCCAAGCAGGAAATATCAGGGACCAAAGATAAAAAGAAACTTCTAAATCCTAGGCATTAGACAATAAGAAAAAAAGAAGGGAAAAGAAGGTCTTTGAATGCTCAAAAAATTAAAAGGAAGTAAAAATGAGGGGAAGAAAAGATTCCTCACTTCTGAAGAAAGACATTTAAGACATTAGGTTTGACCTTGACATGCGTATACCTTTTTTATTCCAAGATTTCAGGTGAGACATTAAGTATACACTCTGTGCAATATATATGATACTTGCAGGCTATCAAAAGAGCCATTTTATCTAAAGGGAAAAGTATTGATTAACTTTGGTACAGCAGGCTCTTCTTAAATAAGTAAGCACCTTTTGCTTTCATTACCTTCCCTGGAATTTGAAGCCATATGTTTATCATCTTTGATGTGAAGTATTTCATCCTAAATTCCTTATTTACTCCTGTTGTCTCCTCATTTTTTTAAATCCTTACACAGTTTTTAAAATGTCTACTTGTTACCTTAAAGTCCCCTCTTTCTTGGTGAAACTATAAACATAACAACCTAAGGTTTTCCTTACAGCTTTGATTTTTCCTGGGTCCCTTGCAACCATGTATATCTGAAATGATTCCACTCACTTCAATACACAAGGGCATTCATCTGGGTTGAACAGTATTTGACCAGTTTGTACCAGAACAGATGAGGATCTAGGCCAGTGGTTCCCAGTCTCTGGCCCACAGGTCTGTCAGAGTGGCCCAGCACTCCCATCCCACTGGCTGCAGAAAAGAATCGCTGACTAGGGACTAAGGTGGGACATGTTGCCATGGGGCTACAAGACCTGTGCAGGCGTTTTGCTGCAACCATGCAGATAAGAGATAAGTGCTCACCTCTCCCTAGCTGTAATAAGGAGCACAGCAAAATGTTTTGCCTGGGTCGCTAGGCACTGGGGTCCCTGCTGGAGCCACAGGGAGGGAAGCCCCCCCGATCTCTCATCCTCCCGACTGCTGAAGGGAGCCACTGCCTAGGGATCTAGGTGGAGCACACAGGGCTACCGGAGATGTGCAGTTTCCCTGCTGCAACCAGGTGGACAGGAGATCAGCAAGGAGGCAGCCTCCTTCATCTCCTTCCATCTGTGTGCAATGGGAGAGGGGCTGCTGGCAGAGACTGGTGGCCCTTCAGGGTTGTAAAAATGATGTCTGTGGCCCTCATGCTAGACAGGTTCAGAACCACTGATTTAGGCCACTATTTCTAATTGTTGGTCACAGCAGTGGATGGGGAAATAAATGGACCATTGCAGCAGGCACTCACACTGCCCTGTGTGTTGTGGGTTGGGACACTGGCATGCAGTGATGCAATGTTTGCATCAAGTTTATTTATTACACCAACTTAGTCGAAAAAGGTTTAGTAACAAATAGACTTTTGACTCAAAATAGATACTTGCTTTAAATTAAACTCTCTAGTCCTCTTCCTCTCACCAAAGGATATTTTAATACTGCTGTACTTTTTTAATCTGCTGAGATTGGAAATGTGTGGCTAGGTTACACATAGGACAAAAGGATTTTTCCTTCATGGATTACATTATTTTCCCAATCATGTTCTATCTAGTATGCACAAGGGCAAATTAATAGGAGTTAGTGAACATATATGTGGTTAATTAGATAGGGGACGCAAAGCTAATTTTTCCTCAACTCCAGGGAAACCGTTAGATTATGTTTAGAAAGCAAAGGCAAACCACCATACAAGACAGAGCACTTTAAAAAAAAATCTAGTTAGATATATTAGAATAGAGTTCTAGCAACAAAATTAGTTTCTTCAATTTAATTCAAGAAACTTTTAATAGTATCTGACTAGTCACTGCAAAAGACATACAAATTAATGGAAATGCACAGGAGGCTGCTGGTGTTATATCTGTACTAAAACTGATCCTGCTTTCATTATAGGTCCTGATCCTGCAGAGCATGTAAGTACCTACTTAACTTTAAGTACATTTGTGAAATGTGCTGAAGTGCCTTGTTGAATCAGGGTGAAAGTTAAGAGGAGAGTGTCAGTAGAAGAATAATCTATAGAGTGGCCAGAGTTTCTCAAAGGAAAAATAGAATGCTGTGCAGGGTTCGCCTGAATCCCACCTTACCTCTGCCACACACACACAAACCCGGGGTTGGGCTGAGCAGTCCCTGCCTCTCAGCCGCCCACAAGGGGCCAAGCGAGACTAGGCCAATCTGGTCACCCAAGACCTTCCTTGCCCCTGGGGCTGGCATTGCTGCTCACCCTCCTGCATATTGCTTCACGCCATGGTAGCAATCACATACTTTTTTGGCAAAACTGAGTGTTTGTCCCATTTGCTTTTGACTATTGATCACAGAGGACAAATGCCCAGTTTTGTAATAAAAATTGGGGTTGCCTGGAGCTGGCATAGGGTATGTCTGCACTGTAGGCTTAAGTCGACTTAAGCAACTCCCTGGCCACATTTGGAGTTTAAGTCAACTTAATAACTCCTGACCTTAAAGTTGACTTTAAGGGTTAAGTCGACTTTATTAAGTTGACTTAACACAATGTGCCCATTACAGTTGACTTAATAAAGTCAATGTGGTGCATTAGAGCCATTTAAGTCAACTTTATAAAGTTGACTCAAGACAGGGGACCCATTTAAAGTTGACTTAATAAAGTCAACTTTAAATGCGTTCCCTGTCTTAAGTCGATTTTATAAAGTTGACTTAAACAAATGGGGCCTCACGGAGTTGCCTTAATAAAGCCCTGTAGTGTAGACATAGCCATAAAAAATAGAATCCTGGCCAAAATGACACTTTTTTTTTAACTTTAGTCCCAGAAGAAGCAGAAGGTTTGATTTACAAAGATCAGTTATAGAATATTAAGACCCTGAATTGAGTCCTGTGCAGGCATAGGTCATTTCATGTGCAAATCAGGTAAACACTCTTGAAAATAGGACAAGCTTGATCTACTGCAGGAGAAATAAATTAGGTGGTTCAAGTGGGTTTTTTTCAGTCTATCTTTATGATAACCAGTGGCGTAATGTTTGAAGTTTCACTGTATTCACAGCACAGCAGAGATGGAAATTTTCTTAAATGTCACTTCAATAACTGCAGACAATGGCTTATTCTTACGAAAACTAAATTGTTAGTGGCCTGAAGATTAGAGGAAATAGACCTGTCACTCATACCTTTGCTACGGTGGCTCAAAAGAGCACAGTGATATTAAAAAAAATTAAGCCTTTCCGTAATGATGGCCCTTTCATTAGGGATTTGAATGGGGTTATAAATCAGATTATTTGAGGGGGGAGTAGTTGAAAGGCATAAAGAGTAACTGATCATATACTTGACTCTTCCTTTTTGTTAAAGACTTTTTCACCATCCTGGAAATACCCAATACATAATTAACACACTTTCATTAAAATACGACATCCCCCCAGCCTGAATTATGCTGCCTGTGCTTTTACATCATGCTCCTTAATAATGTTTTTAAAGTAATAAATCTTATCAATTAATATTTCAGAGTGATTCATACCATTTCTAATATGCAGTACCAGGCAGAGTCTTTCAGATAACAACATTTTCTGAAGAGATTCAAAATAATTGCTTTTTTTAAATTGCTGATGGGGATTCTGCCACTCCACAGCTAAGCCTGTAAATGTGCTTAAGAGATTAAAGAAGAAAAACTGAGCTGGTCTGTTGGCTGGCCCCGTTCCACATGCCTAGCATTGTCAGTACTCCAGATGTGACCAGAAAACTTAGAATCTGCCTTGGTTCATCCCAAGCAAACAAGTTAAATGGCACAAAAGCTTCAGCTTCTAACCAGGCATGCTTTCTCACACAGGCACTGGGGGATTCTGCCAAAGAAAAGTGTGCATGCCAGGAAGGGAAATAGTCATTTGGACATGCACTTTGCTGTAAACTGATCCAAATACATATCATGTGTTTTCTGTAGTACTATAAGTTAGCTCTGTGAGCCAAGAGCAAAGTGCTCAGCAATGCCAATGGTCCCTTAATAATATGTAAATCCTGAAAGAGAGTGGCTAGAGTCTTACCTGTTCCTTCACACATGCAGAGGTGATCCTGGCCCGCCAAGAAAGGGTGAGGGGAAGGGTCAAAGTGAAGGTGGATGCCAGCTTCATCAGTGTTACTCAGCATGCTCAGTTCTTAAAAGCGTGTCTCCATTAGCAAAAGTTCTGCAGCGCCTAGATGGCAAATTCTTGATCACTTAGAAAATTATTAGGCAATGATTTTTAGAAAATGAGCATCTGACATTAATCTCTTCTTGACACATATAAGGCCAAGATTTTCAGAACTGACTAGAGATTTTGCATGTCTTAGTTGTTTGATGTCCAACTTAAAGATACCTGATTTTCTGAAAGTGATGGGCACCCACATATGCCCAGCTGGGCACACAGATAACAAGGCGCTAGTCACTTCCAAAAGCCTTGGCCACAGGACCCTGCATGATCTGATCTGAAGAGTTCTCAAAACCCTGAACTCACATCAAGGTCACTGAAAGTGCTCAAACCCTTCTGACAATCAGGTCATTCACATATACCTCTACATATGTTTAAGAACTTAATTTTAGACCCTCATTTTCAAAATGTTCCCTAATATTTTCAAAGGAGTCAGGTGCCCAAATTCTACCTAGCTCCTTCAAGCTTTAAAAATCCTAACCTTAGTCTCTAATTAAGTTGTCTTACTCTTTGCTTTAAGACAAGCTTTACTTTGCAATATAATCTTAGAATCATAGACTCATAGAACATTAGGGCTGGAAGGGACCTCATGAGGTCATCTAGTCCCACCGGCTAAAAGCAGGACTATTCCCACTAACTCATCCCAGCCATGGTTTTGTCTAACTGGGCCTTAAAAGTCTCCAAAGATGGAGATTCTATCACCTCCCTTGGTAACCCATTCCACTACTTCACCACCCTCTAGTGAGAAAGCTTTTCCTAATATCCAACCTTGATCACCTCAGCTGCAACTTGAAACCATTGTTCCTTGTTCTGTCCTCTGTTACTACTGTGAATAGCCTAGCTTCCTCCTCTTTGGAGCACCCTTCAAGTAGTTGAAGGTTGCTATCAAAAACCCCCTCAGTCTTCTCTTCTGCAGACTAAATAAACCTAGTTCCTACAGTCTCTCCTCATAAGTCATGTGCCTTGGCCCGCTAAACATTTTTGTTGCCCTCCATTGGACTCTTTCTAATTTGTCGACAATCTTTCTGTAGTGGGGAGCCCAAAACTGGACACAGTATTCCAGATGCAGCCTCATCAGTGCCAAATAAAGGGGAATAATCACATCCCTTGATCTCTTGGCAACACTCCTACTGATGCAGCCCAATATACTATTGGCCTTTGTGGCAACATGGGCACACTGGTGGCTCATATCCAGCTGCCTGTCCACCATAACCACCAGTTCTTTTACTACAGAGCTGCTACTTAGCCGATCAACCCTCAGCCTGTAGCAGTACATGGGATTTTTCCATTCTAAGTGCAGGACTTGGCACTTGTCCTTGTTGAACTTCATGAGATTTCTTTTTGCTCAATGCTTCAATTTGTCTAGGTTTCCCTGAATCCTATCCCTACCCTCCAGCAGATCTACCATTCCACCCAGCTTGGAGTCATCCACAGATTTAAGGAGCAAGCAATCTGTCCCATCATCCCAATCATTAATGAAGATATTGAACAAAAACAGACTCAGGACTGACCACTGGGGCACTCTGCTTGTTATTGGTTGCCAACTAGACACTGAGCCATTGATCCAGCTTTCCCCACAGAGTTGTCCCTGGTCCTACCTCTCACATCTGGGTCAACAGCAGAGTCTTCAGCCCTGCAAGCCAGGGGAAAACTGCACAGAGCAGTGGCTCTATTCTGCTTATATAACAGGCTCCCAAGCCCTGATTGGCCCTGCAGCCACCTGTTCCCATTGGCTAAACCCTTATTTTGGCTTTTTACCCCTTTCCTCCCAAAGCAGGGAAATCATCCTGCTACAGTCATCTTTTTAGAAAGAACAGCACAACTAACGAAAATTCAATACATCCTCCCTAGAAAAGGTAGTGTACCAGAAAAAAGTAAAAGTTAGTAAATAGCACAGTGGAAACAATGCAACAGCTGTATTAACAATATAACAGGTTTTTATTTTTGCTAAATTGAGCCTTGAAATTTCTTCTCTATATTGCAGTTCAGAATTTGGTTGATCAATGATGAGGAACCAAGATATTAATAAATAAAATAAAATAATAACATATCTATCTCTTATGCAGCTGATCCTTTCAGAGCTAGGAATAATTAGCCATGGATGATTTGGTAATCACAGTGTGTTGAATTTTGTGAATAACTGATTCTTCATCTGATCTTGCTGTTCTCAGTAACATATTCAAATTCAATATGGTGCATGCTGTCTCTCAAGACACCAGCAAAAGATGATAATTTATCATCAACATCATGTTACAATCACATGACATATAACTTCCAGATTCTAACACAGTTTAGCAAACACTGACCTACTGCACTATATGAAGCTGAGCTTTGAAGAAAATGTATTTGGAAATAATGTTATCTTTACTCTCCATCCAATTGTATCTTATAAATATTGGATAATAACTGAAACAGCCCACAGAAAAGTAAGGTATAAGCTTCAGATTATTCTCTGGATAGCTATTTTTTTCTAATAATAACATTTATCTGGGTAAGGTGATATTGATTTTTCTGTTGGAAAAGAAACAGAAATTGTTTCTGTACAGAGTGAAATCCCAAATCTGGTATTATACATCACACTTTTAATATCAATAATTTAAAATGTAATCAAACTAAATAAAGAGTATGTAACAAGATATCTAGATGAAAAATAGAACATATAGATATTAAAAATACCAGCTCACTGAAACTGTTAATGAAATTAAATTGCTAATTACATTCTTGTGAAATTTTAGCAAATATATGTTTCTGTTCTCCTGAATTTATCATATCCCTTTTTATTGAGCATGTAAGAATACAATGGGGAATCAGAATGTCTACAGAAGTGCTTGAATCCTAAATTTCCAAAGGGATAGCCATGTTAGTCTAGTCCAGCAAAAAAAAAACAAGGAGTCATGTGGCACTTTTAGACTAATAGATATATTTTTTGCATGAGCTTTCGTGGGAGAAAAATCTGACGAAGTGGGATTTTCTCCCATGAAAGCTCATGCAAAAAATAAATCTGTTAGTCTTAAAGTGCCACGTGACTCCTTGGTTTTTTTGAATCCTAAAAAAGCACTCATCAAAAAAGAAGCTTGCTGTTTTCTTTGTTTACGCAACTACACTGAAAACTGTGGTATTATGGCTGCAGAAACAGTGGCACAACATGTCTACCTTTAACAGAAAATGACTTGAGATTTCCAAAGTTGGGCAATGATTTTCAAAAGCAACTAGTGACTGAGTACCCTAGTTTCACTCAACTCCCTTATGGGGCTCTAATTTCCAAAGAGCACATGTTTGCCACTTTTTGAAATCCAGCCACTCCCCTAACCAAGTCACTTTTGACCTTCAGGCAAGAGAGGTGCACCCCCTGCATACTTATTCCATACATCTTGTTATAATAGCTATCAGGGCATAGCAACTTTCATCAGCATAACATTCTGAAGTCCTGTTGCTTGGCTCACTGCTCTATGCATGGCTGGCTCCTTGTTTGCTCCACCCACTTGACTGCAGGGACTATTAAGGAATTTACTGCTTGCAACTGGTGCCACCTGAACCGTGATTTCAGCACAGCCTCCTCCCTTTTCCCTGGACTATATTGTGGGGTTATTGTGGGCTTGGAGAACTTTCTAGCATCAACACTGACTGCAAAAAATACCTGTCTTTCCTCTTTTCATTAGAGATACTTGTGATGTTGTCTGGCCTAGGGGACTATTTATGATTTTTTTCATATTAATATTTCATATGTGCAATAATCCATATGTGATATGCCATGTTTGGTGTCAATAGAAAGGCTATAATCTGCTAAGAATGATTATATGGTTTGTATGTAGGTATCATGCCTGTGTTAGAAATTAGGAAACTGTTTTTGTGTGTGTTCCAAGTTATTTGATTTTAAGGCCAGACTGGCTGTCTGCAAAAGCATTATCTTCCTGGTGGCCCCTCAAGGCAACTCCCAGTTGAAGTGGGCCTAGGAGGAAACCTGTTTGGCCGGTCACCCAAGCTGACCATGTGACTCAACTCTATTTTGATTTGGCAAGGACCCTGAGGGCATGAGGAGGGCCGAAAGGTGATAAAAGGCCATAGCCCAT
This sequence comes from Podocnemis expansa, assembly GCA_007922195.1. Lineage (NCBI taxonomy): Eukaryota > Metazoa > Chordata > Testudines > Podocnemididae > Podocnemis > Podocnemis expansa. The sequence continues at coordinate 12,097,170 of ML681997.1, read as the reverse complement.
TCTCCATTTTGTCCTTGGTCTTCAGTCTGTCTGCAACCCACACACCCCTCTAGAACCATTCTCCTGGCACTGAGGAAAGGACTGAGACGCACCCAGCTGCTGCTGCTGGATGCACACCAGAGGAGTGGGATTACCTTGCAAACTACAGGCTCTTCAAGGATTGTTTTCTATGGACTTTAAATCATGTGTATGCATGTGATTCACTTTGACCCTTTAACATCTTTTGTATTTTGTTTGTTTTCTTTTTATATTAAACCTTTAGTTGTAGTTACCAAAGGATTGGCTGGCAGCATGGTATTTTGGGTAAGATCCAAGCCTATATTGTTCTGGGTGATGTGGCTGACCCTTTGGGGTCAGGAGAACCTATTTCGTAAAGAGACCCAGTGGCTAGAGGGAACCATAGGAGCTGATGTGCAGTAAGGGGGCTGCTTCTATTTTGTTACGCTTGGTGATGACCAGAGTTGGGGGTCAGAAGCATGTTTTATTACTGATTGGGAGACTGGTTTAAGTACCATCCATCAGTGGTTTGGGGGTTTGGCTCCTGGTTTTGCAGCCTGCCCTGATTTTGGCACATTCAGCAGGTTATCCCAGGGGGCCCGGATCACAATAGTATTTTAGGTGGCAGGGCTATTAAGAGGACAACTGACTTCTGTCATACTAATAAGCTTCAGAGAGTTTGTGGACCTTTCCTTCTTCAGTTTCTCAGCCGTTGAATTGATGCAAAGGATGTACATGTTCGCCACATTCCTTTGGGCATCACCTTCTTTTGGAATCTATAGCTCCTAACAGGGCCGTAACCGGACATGTATTGAGCGGCTCCATGCACCTGTCGATCTGAGGGTGTGTTCCTCGCAGTGCTTGCTCTGGGCACACTCTGGGTGCCAAAATACCTGGTTCCGGCACTGGCTCCTGAAAAGAAGAAGTACACAGTGTAACCCTGCTAGCCATAGTCCTAGGTGATTTCACGCTGATTGGATTGGACAGACGAGATGAGGATACCAGAGATAAGGGTTTTCTCACTGGGGTTAAGTCTTTTTCTCCATACCAGCTTAATCATTGAAGTGGGTCAGGGTAAGGAATTCAGAAATCACTCTGACACATCTTTGACCCTACAAATCTTTACATAGCAGGCTGGAGTGAGTGCCAGGATGCTGCTCAATCTTGGAAGATGCTGAGCATTCCTATAAGCTGTTAGGTGCACTCAACTCCTGTTGGCTTCAATGGCCATTGGTGGTACTCAGCACCTTGCAGGAATGAGCCATTTCTCACATGTGAGTGGAGGTGCCAGGCAGATGTATGTAAGGTTTAATCAAGTCCTTATGCAGTGCACAGATCAGAGCAGGGACTGATGGATAAGATATGACATTAGACTGTTCTGGTAAATAGCGTTCCACTGAGGAAAGGGGTCTATACGTGAATACTGAATAGGGACTTAGAGCACTTTCAGATAATGATCAATGAGAAAGAACAGCGTAGGTGTAGGCAGGAATAAAGCCTAGCTGTTGCACTGTCCCGCCTCTCTCTCTTTGGCTACGTTCACACACAGGGGGTTATTTCAATACAAGTTGTTTCAAAACAACTTGTATTGAAATAACACCTTATTTTGAAATAAGTTAATTCGAATTAAGAAAATGTTAATTCGAATTAAGGAAAAAGTTCAAAGCGAAGTAGCATGTTCAGACAACAGTTATTTCAAAACGAGTCACCGTTGTTTCGAAACAACGTGTTCTGATAGGATTGTTTCGAAACAATCATTTCGAAACAACGTTGTTTCATCACCAAATGGGGTTTAAGTTGCTTCGAAACAACGGTACGTCGTGTGAACGTGGCGTTTCTTATATCGAAACAACCTCTGTTGTTTCAAAATAAGACTGCCGTGTAAACACACCCTTTCTGTGACTGAACAAATGTAGGGGAGATTTTCAAAGGCATGAAGAGAAGTTAGGTGCCTGCCTTGCATTGATTTTCATTTTGCAACCTCCATTTGTATCTTTGAACATCTCCCCCATATGCCTACCCCAAGTGGAGCAGACGCTAAGATCAGAAGGGACCAATACGACCATCTAGTTTGACCTCCTGCACCATGCAGGCCATAAAACCTCACCTACCCACTTCTGCAATAAACCTCTAACCTATGACTGAGTTACTAAAGTCCTCAAATCATGAGTGGAAGTAAAGGCTAAGGCCTGATTCATGGTCCTTTGAAATCAGTCTTTCTAATTATTTCATTACACTTTGGCTCAGGCCCTAAGCACTGTTCATACTCATTGCCATCATCTCAAAGGGTAAAATGGGAGCAAAATGCAAACCGAAGCTCACGCCTCCACAGACATGCCTGGTTTAAGAGTTTAGCTGTTCATTCCCCTCATAGCATGTCTACAACGCAACCAGAACCCTGTTTGCAGAGTTGCGACCAAGTTAGCTAGCTCAAGCAACAATAGGAATGAGGCATAACCACATGGGCTGTACAAGATGACTTGGGACTCTGGGTATGGTTTCAAGCTGCTCGCCTGTTCTGCTGGAGTTTCTCTGCTATTATAATTTGGCTTTGCTAGATTGTAGTTAACTCAGGTGTGCAGGTGCACACTGCAACTGCACCTCTGAGTGCAGTTTAAACATACCCTTTGACTCATTCCTGCTACTAGGACTGACTTAATGACCACATAGCATCCCTTTTATAAGCACAGGTACTAGTTGTCCTGTGCCTCCTAGTTGGCTCATCTTTTACTTTGCACTCCTATAAACAACATTGCACACATGCACTGGGCAGAATCAAACCCTTTAATTCAATCGAAAACCTGAGCAGAACCCTGCCAAATCTTGCAAAATTAGAGCGCAAAGGAAACCACCTGCAGAATAGGTAGAATCAGTCTTGCCACAAGACTCCTTTGTTTTGGTTTTGCTGGACTAGACTAACAGGGCTATTCCTCTGGAACTTGCTGTAGTTACATTAGTCTGAAATAGGTGCTAATATTTGACATCATATGTAGCTGTGGAGTGATGGCAATTTAAATAATGAAGAGGGTAGGTCACTGATTCAGCATGATCTAGAAGATAAGTAGGTCCCAATCGATGGCAAAGGTGCCAAAAGTGATCCCCCCAGAGACTTTCAGAGTGGCCTGCAGCTCTCCTCCTCCTGGGTGCAGAAGGGAATCAATGTCTAAATACCTAGGCAGAGCATGTTGCTGGTGCAGGCTCCTTGTGTCAGCCAAGGAGACAGGAGAGCAGCATCCCCCACCCTTTGGATGTAGCAGGGGGCATAGCAAAGTCCTCTGCCTGGATCCCTAGGCTTTTGGGTTCCTGCTAGAGCCAGAGGGAGGGGAGCACGGATCTCCAGACCCTCTGACTGCAGAAGGGATCCGCTGCCTAGACACCCAGCTGGCATATATAGTTTCCATGCTGCAACGAGTAGGGCAGGAGATCCTGTTTGCTAAATTCCTTCCCTCTAGTTGCAGTGGGGAGATGGGGCCTGCTGGCAAAGACTGGTAGCCTTTCAGGTTTGTAAAACTTACACTTGTAACCCTCTAGCCAAAAAGGTTGGGATCCACTCATCTAGATGCGCTGCAGCAACCCCTTAAGCATACCACCAGCAGTGGCAGGACCCAGCCCCAGTTAGGCTCTGGGGGCCACCAGCAGCAGCAGGATCCAGCCCTGGCTGGGGGGCTTCATGTGGTGGCAGGGTCTGGGGGCCACGAGTGACAGCGTGGTACAGTGTGCCATGGCAGATAAAAGGTTGGGAACCACTGATTTAGATCATCTGGTGAACTGGGCACAAGCAAACACTATGTGTTTTAGTATAGCTAAATGGAAATGCATACATCGGAGAACTATGAATGTAGGTCATACTAACAGTATGGGGGACTCTGTCCTGGGAAGTAGTGACTCTGAATGAGGGAATCCTGGTACTTAATTGACTGAACATGAGATCCCAATGCAATGCTGTGGCCAAAAGAAATAATGAGATCCTGGGATGCATAGATGGGAATCTTAAGTAGTAATAAGAGGTTATTTTACCCCTGTATTTGGAACTGGTGCAACTGCTGCTGGAATACAGTGTCCAGTTCTGGTATCTATAATTCAAGAATGGTGTGAGTGTTTATATTAGAAAAGGTTCAGAGGAGAGCCAATAGAATGATTCAAGGATTTGAAATGTGCCTTACATGAATAGACTCAAGGAACTCAATATATATATTTTTTTAACAAAGAGAAGGTAAAGGAGTGACATAATCACAGTCTATAATTATCTACATGAGAAACAAATATTTAATAATGGGCTCTTCTGTCTAGCCAAGAAAGGTAGAACATGATTCAATGGCTGGAAGCTGAAGTGAGACAAATTCAGACTGGAAATAAGCCATACATTTTTTAATAATGAGACTAACCCCCACTGGAACAATTTGCCAAGGGTTGTGGATTCTCAGTCACTGACAATTTTAAATCAAGACAATGTTTTTTTCTAAAATAATACAAGCCAGGAATTATTCTGGGGATGTTCTAAGACCTGTGGTATACACAGAGTTAGGCCAGACGATCATTTTGATCCCTTCTGGCTTTAAAATCTATTAAACCAGCTGCAAATATAGCTCAGGGATTCCCAACTGTTTTTGCTTGAGGGCCACAGACATCATTTTTACAACCCTGAAGGGCCACCAGTCTGTGCCATCAGCCCTGCTGCCCCTTTGCAGCCAGACAGAAGGAGTTCAGCAAGGAGGATTTGGAGGCAAACTATAAGGCCTGTAGTGACACATTCAACATCGAGGATAAGCCTAAATATTGAATAGCTGCTCCTTAAATGAGCACTGTTCAACTTGTGCACTGAATGGGGTGAGGTCCTCTAGGAAAAATATTATGTAATCACATCATTAAAACCTGTCTCATAATGCATATGCACAACACTGAATAAACAGTCAGTTCTGGGCTTTCCTAACTTTTGAGTGCTTGACTTTGCAGCCTGAATAATGTTCTTTAACTTTGTGAATGGATACCCTGTCACCATTGTGTTTTTTACCTGTGTCACACATCATTCTTAACAGTAGACTAAGAATTTAGTTCTACCCCCTCAGGAGTCTCAGGGTGAAATGAATAAAGTGTCAGAAACAGTTACAGTAACTGACTCTGTTGCAGATCCCTGGGAGAAAAACACAGACAGCAGTTTTCATCAATAACTGCCCCCAGAGGTTTTAGAAATATTTCATGCACCCCTAAAGGTAGCCTTAAAGAAGCATTTTAATTAACCGTTTACCTACTCTGTGCGTTGCCTGAGGCTTAAGCAGATAACATTACAGCTGCTTTGGTACCAGCATGTCACTAGTCAGTGCAAGCAGTCTATTTAGGATGCATCCTCATTCTTTGATTTCTGAAGTACAAGCTGTAGAGGTGAAAAGCTACAAAGAATTGTCTCAGTCACCTTTGAAATTGGTAGCCCCTGGGAGACCTCAGGCTCCCCTCTTATCACAGTCACAATGCAAATGTGTCTTTTTTTTAGATGAACCGCTTATTGGCCATGCAGCAGAAGAACCCTCTTGCTATGATCTCTAACAAAGGGAAACGTGCTCCCCCTTACTGTGCTTAAAATGCAATACTCAACATTAATCCTAATAACCAAACAACATGCATTGAAAGCTGCCAACTGCCTAGTACTTGGTTCCTACTGAAAAGGGTTGAAATGTTTGCTCATGTCTGTCTTGACACCTCACCTTAAATTACCGTAGCTTATACCCACTAGAGAAGCCATCACATCACATCACACCATTGCTGCAGAACCAAGCCAATGCTGTACACCTGCATAGCCCACAAAAATGTTCCCTTTCTCCTCCCCAGAATCACTTTTGTTTGGGAGCGACAGAAGGAAAGGGGATTGAAACATTGCTCTGGGCTTCGGTTTTTGCTTGCAGCTTTGGTACAATACCTGCATCTTCTTTAGGACTGACCCTGGCTAATACAACTTTCTTTGACTTCAAAGGAAGCAGGACCACTGCAAATGCTTGCTGACCAGGGATGCAAGCTCAAGCCCACCATTACACATTCAGGGCTCCCACATGTGGCTTTTTGCAGCCCACCTTTGTAGGTTATAGCGCAAGAGGTACATAGGATACAGCATAAAATTCCAGCCCTAAATATCATGTGAGGTAGGAGGAAAGGGTCAAGAATAGTGTAGTTATGAACAGTCCATTTCCATTTGCATGTTGGGATATATGCCATCATTGGGCTGCTGTCAGGACTGTATTTTTGTATTGGGGCTAAGCAGAGACAGCTTCAATCTGGGGTTAAATCAATGCATGTCATTGGGCACCTCCAGTATTGTGTTGCGGTAAACTATGGGCAAGTCTGATGAGATTCTATGGAGCTGCCTTGAGTGCTAAAGAAAGTACCCTTTCAAATATAACTAGGCTCAATTTGTATAGGAAAGAAATATTGGTAAATGTCAGTTTACCTATACAGACACAAACTGAAAAAATACTACTGTCTGAGAATTTATCAGTCAAAATCCTATCATAGAGGGCTTATCTTCACTGATGGCAGCAAATGTGCTGCCATCGGTTTGAACTTCCTTATCAACTGACTGGGTCTGAGAAGACCCACTCAGCCAGCCAGGAAGTTTGATTCCTGAATATCACCCCGGGAACTAGATAGCACCCTTTTGAAGAAAGATCTCTCCCTTTAACTCAGTGCAGTTGATGTGATGGGCATAGGAAAGTCAAATCCCAACATGTAGGTTATTTTAAGTAATGTGCATATCTCTGTTTGACTGCTCCCAAAAAGTGCAGGCACTGTAGACCTGCCCTTAGACTTTTAAATTAGACTTGTCACAAATGGACTGGTGAATGAATAGTAAAAACAGCTATGATTTGTTGATTTAAGGGGGGTTTTTTGTTTGTTTTTGGGGGGGTTATACTTTGATATGTGATGCTGCTCATTTGTGTTTTAGCAGGTTCTATCTCCAGTTCTAGCATTAAATTATTGCCTGACCCTCCCAAAATTTTGCACAACTGAAAGTTTAAACAGATAATTTAAAAAACAAAATACCTGAACCAATAATTTTGCACAAGTGTGAAAATTTAAAAATCAATAAAAATAAATGCTTAAAAATAAAAAAGAAAACACTAATGCTGGGTAGGAATTTACAGAGGAACCATTTACAGAAGGACATTCTTTATGGTAAAAATAACTGATAGCTGAAACCTACTTGTTCTTGGTAGCTGTCAATCAATTACTAAAAACTGTAATGAAAAGAACATAGAAATGATTTCTCCCTACCATCAGTAAAGAGAATGATTATTGCCCTTCTCATGTTTAATCCATCTCAAAAGGCTTTGTACAACTGTGTAATGGAAAAGTATTTAATCATAGAGAAATAGAAGAAGATAAGAAATATTAGGCTGTGGGGTAATGCCCAATTTGTGTGTATGTGTGCCATGGGGTGGGCCCTCCCTCCCTATCACCCCCTTGTGGGGAAACAGGGAGAGAGTTATCAGGGAGGGCGCTCCCGCGAGCTTCTGAACGCACAGTTTGTATACCAACTCAGCCTTGCAGTCAGGGCAGCCTGGTCTGCTAGCCAGAGTCAAATACAATGTCTTTCAGCAACCCTTGGATCTGGGCAGCACAGCCTAGCAACCAAAATCTATATCAAAGTCTATCAGCAGCCCTTGGGTCAGGACAGCACAGCCTGGTAGCCACAGTCTATAAACAAAAAGTCCATAAGCAACAAGTCTGTGATGGGGCGCAGTGCCCAGCTAGCGGGGCTCAGGCCCTCCCACTCCACTGAGCCCCAGCTGAGGGCCCTATGGGTGAAAGGGTCTACAGCACTAAGTCAGTGGGGATCCAAACCACCACACGCCAATTAGACAACCACTACACCCCAGCACCATATTAGCTGGAAGCTGCCCAGCAGCTGCACCACGGCCCCTAGCACTGGAGGCGAGGTGTGCGGGTGGCGCATGCTACCTCCATCCCTCCCTGCCTTTGCGGGGGGTGGGCAGAGCAACAGTGGCCCACCTACCCCCAGCTGGCCATCCCTCCCGAGAGTGACTGGAGGAGAGCTGCATCTTGCAGAGGTAGGGCCCTGGAATGGCCCACTCCGCAGAGTTCAGGCTGCTTCAACCCAGCCACCCAGCGCTGAACAGGTCCAATCCAGGGCTTCAGGGTGAGGTGGCCTCTGTTCAGCCCTGGGTGGCTGCGTCGAAGAGGCCTGAACTCTGCAGAGTGAGCCATTCCAGGGCCCCGCATCTACAAGCTGCAGCTCTACTGGGCGCTCTTGGAAGGGGCAGCCAGCCAGGGGTATGCAGAGCTACTCTGCTCCACCACGCCAGCAGAGGGAGGAACAGAGGGAGAGCGCGCCACCCGCACACACCCCGCCAGCACTAAGGGCCATGGTACAGCTGCTGGGCCAGCTCGCGCTCATGCAGTTGTGGTGAGAGGGTGGCTCTTCTGCTCTGTTGGGTTTCCGACCCCTGTCTTAGGGAGTCGGCAGGGAGGCATTACAGGAAGGTGCTGTGAAGGACATTATTTGACTTCCTGACTTTAGCTGGAGAAGTCATAGCCCATGAAAGCAGAAAAAAATGCATCCATGAGCAATTCATAAAAACACAGAGAGCTGAAGATAAAACACATTCATTTTTTGCACCTCTGCTCATGGAATAACTTTTTTTTCTTTTGATACAGGGGAAACAAAATCAAGTTTTATAATAAAAATGTGTCAGCACGTTTGATCTTTTTTAATTTAGAGGAAATAAGGCAGTTAATTAAGAGATAATGTACATGATGGTGGGGTATATGAGACAATAAATGCTTTTTGCAAGTGATTAAGTATTGAGGTTTTTTTCTATAATGGTGTAAGAGACTTACTGCAAACAGACTCCTGAGCAATGAATATCATTCTGATTTATTAATTATGCATGATAAAATAATGTAGAGAATCACAACTTTAAAAAAAGTTGTTTGGTTTAAAAATATTGCTTTTCTTTCTTGGTGAGAGGACAATTGGTAATCTACTTAAGACATTGAACTGTGGTGCAGGATTATAGCTAGCTGGACATAGGAACTTCTGTTTCAGGGAAAATTCAACATATTAAAATTAGTGTTTGTTCTGGACTGGAACAAAATATCCTTATTTTTTTTTCACCAGTTGGGATTTCTGTAACATTTCCATTTGGAAACATTGAACTGTTTTGGTTTGATCATGCCAAAACACAACATTATAAAAATAGCATATATCTTGCACATTTAAATATGATATTAAATGATAATATAAATCTAAATAAAATATTACAGTATGATCAAAATGAAATGAGAAAAGTCAAAATGACATCTTTTTTTTAAAAATAAATTGCCAAAGTCAATGCATGCCCACAAATTATTTTGATTTTCACAAAATTTCCCTTTCCAACAGAAAAGGGGTCCATCAAAAATTGTTGACCAGCTCTGCCCAGGAGATCCAGGGTGAACTTCTAGCTTGGCTCTGCCACAGCCTGTCTGGGCAAATCATTTAAACTCTCTGTGCCACAGGTTTGTTCTGTATAATATTGATAACAGTAATTCCTTTCTCCCAGTCCCACCTTTTGTTCATCTTTTCTGTTTATATCAGAGCCGGATACAAGCAACGACTTTAAGGGCTGCAGCCCTGATCCTGGCCTAAAGGAGGATCCCATGGCTCTGCCAAAATCAGGCCCTGGCCAAGCAGAGCACTGATGCTGCACACCACTGGCCCACCTATCCCACCTCTGGACTGGCTGATATGTTCGAGACCAACAGCCTGGGAATGGGGCAGGAGCACCATGATCTCTGGATGGAGGGGATTCGTGCATGGCTGGCCAGGCTGTAGGTCCCGGTCTGGATCCTGGTCCCCAGAAGCACCATTGGGCCATGGGCCTTAGACCATCCTAAGCACTAGCTGTGCCATTGACCGACCCCACAACACCATCCAATGTGTCTCAAGTCTGCCCTTCCCCAGCAGTACTGTCCAGGATTGTTTGGCTCCAGATCTGCCCCCCTTGGCAGCACCATCCAGGGCCATGGGCCCCACCAAACCCCATCCTCCTGCAGCACCATCCAGGGCTGTTGGCCTCAGATTCCACCCCCATACACCACAGCACACCTGAGCTGCAGGCCAGCACCCCACCTTCCTGTAGCCGCAGACCCTGCCCCTTTCGCAGTGCCAACTAGGCTGCAGGCCTTGCCCCTCCTATGCAGCACCATGTAAGGTCATGACCCTGGCCCTCCATCCCCTGCAGCATTGGGGGGGTCCACAAGAGTAGGCAGTTCTAGTCCCTCCGGGGCTTGATCTGGCCCTGGTTTATGTTGAAAGCTCTTTAGACTAGGGTTTGTGCAGCATCTCCAGTGGGGCTTTGACCTGGTTGGGGATTTTTCACTGAAACAGCTTTACCAGAAAATACCAATTCATTGAACTCAAAATGTTTTGCAGAAACATGTTGGGTTTGACAAACTTCCCACAAACCACACACAGGCAAGGGGTCTGACAGAATCCTGTCCAACAGGAAGATTTCCATCAGAAACCCAACCTGATTTTGTACCAGCAAAAGGTGGGCTACTGGGGTCCCAGGCCTTCCAAAGTTATTCTGGGACATCACTACAAATTGAACTGCTCCAGATCTCAGAAACCTTCATCTTCCTCATTCTCTAACACAGAACAGGGAGCCTAAGACTATGTCTGATGGTGGGAAATTTGCCACCATCAAATTCATTTATCTGACCTGATTGAGTGGCACTGAAGACCCACTCAATCAATCCTGAAGTTGATCTATCAGAAGTAGCGCTGTGAAAATGGGTACAAGTTTCTCATCCGCACAGCACAGTGGAGATGATATATAGAACAGAATTTAGGAAGTCAACTTAAGTTGCACAAGCTACCATTGACTTCTGCCAAATTTGCCAGTCAGTGCGGACCTGAAAGTCCTGAAACTGTCTTTCAAAGTTGGCTACTTTACGACAGCCCTGCCATAAAAACTGTCTCAGGGTCAAGGATTCAAGAGCTTCCAGGCCAAGAAAATGCCATCTCAAATCACATCACTTTAATTCAGCAGGAGCTACGCATCCCACTGAGCATTTTCATTTCACAAACACTGTTTCAGTAGTTCTAAAGCCAAAATGTCATGGAACTCCTAGTGTATGTGAATTTTCAAAAAGTGTTATTTCAGTCCAAATAGAAATGAAACCAACCTGAAATATCTAGATTTCCCATGAACCAGAAATGAAATTCTGAATTTCAGAGAGCTTTCACAGGGCCTCAATCTTAGCTGGAGCCCACTCGCGCACACAGAAAAATAATATTAAGATTGGAAAGTCGTTTGCAGCTATCACATTTTGTCACAACAATTACACAGCAGGAATATGGATCAGTCCTGGTTTTGGAGATATTGAAAGGGCCTGATTTGGAAAAACTGTGTACAAAATGCATTTGTGATTGCAAGCCTAGATACTGCATTTGTGCACGCAATAGGCTAATGAGGTGCCTGACTGGCCATTGCCATGTGCATTCACCCTCTTTCTATGCACAAAATGTTTCCAAGTTTTCTTTGTATGGATTTGTTTTGGTTTTGGGGTTGTGTTTTGCTTAGTTTTACCCATATGGTAACAATGCGTGTGGATGAAATAGGACTATCAACCTACAAGACTAAAAGCAGCAAACAGAAAGATAATGAGACCAGGCAGCAATAATAAGCACAGTGATTATAGTCCAAATGGAAGCAGAGTACAGAACACTGAAAGGCAGTGCAAACTGGCTGTAATTTTGGATAATGCACTTAAACCACCTGCACATTGTTTAGTACCCATTAAGCATGAGACAAACAAAGACTGGCAGCAGAATTGCAGGAACCTAAAAATGGTACCTGAGAGAGAAGGAGCACATTTAATCAGCATCCCATAAGGCCAGTTCTCCAGTCCTCTGATATCAGTGGTAAGGTTCCTGTTTCTTATCCTGGGCTTCGGAAGAAGCCCACATGAGGATACTGCAGAGATCAGAAAGGCAGAGAGCAGCCATCATTTCTCAAGGCTGTTGTAGGTGTTGAGCTGGGAGGACAGCTTGGTTAAGCTTAGCTCCTGAAGCTTACAATAAAGGAGACAGAGGAGTATTAAATGGGAGCCTGAGTTGGTTTTGTGCCTCAGGGTCACTGCCATTCCACAAAAAAAGGGAAACAGAATCAATCTTCCCTTCACCATCCTTCACTTCAAAAATTAATGATTTGAAAAACAAGAAAAAATGTGTGTAGAGCAAGCCAAACAGTCAGTGTAAAAACTAAAGGACAAGTTTCAGTTTACCTTCTCATGGATAAAATTCACTCCCCCTGCTCAAAAGCTTCATATTGAGGTGGAATGCAGAGCAGCTACAGTGGTGAAATTCACATAGCTCTAATACAGGACCAGAGCAATGGGCCGCCTGCCACACAGATCCTCCCTACCACTTTTGCAGCCTATGAGCACAGTTGCAGATCCTGGAGTCTTCCCTGGTCTCCATCTTAGACCAGCCAGCCCCCAAAGTGGCTCTACCTGGCACAGCATGGACATCAGTTCAGGGCAACACTGGGGAGTGCACAAACATCCCATGTGACTGCTCACCTGGCCAGTGCCCAGAGTCAATTCTAAGCAGGGCTAAGTAACGTAGAATTCATGCTTGGGCTGAATTTCACCCTTTCTAAATTGGGGACCGAACAGTGCTGTTTACTAACACACCAGATATTCAGCTCTGGAGGTTTGGGTTTAAATTTTTTCAAATCACAAGTTAAAACTAAGGCAAACTGCAAAATAGTTAGAGATGGTTTAGTCTTTGGAACATTATCCAAAGTTCATCCATGTCTCCTGCATCTGCAAAACTGGGCTGGATTTCTGGTCCTTTGAGTGAAACACCAGAAAGATAGCCTCTATGCACTGCAACTACCAATCCTGATTTTTAAAAGGGGGGGGGGGAAAGGGCAGTGGTTAAAATGCTTATCCAAGCATTTCAAAAACTCAACAAGTTTGGTCTGAGTTTAGTTCTATAATTGGTTGAGGATTGGCAATGGAAGCCATCATTTTATCTGAACTCAGTCACCCATCCTTAGATTCATTGCTCAGTTATTTACCTCACTGAGCTGTTTGGAATAATTTTGCATGACTGACTGTCTACGCTCAGGCTTAGGGCTGGATCAATGCAGGGGATATACGGGCTGAAGCCCCAGGCCCTGGGCTAAAGGAGGCCCCAGGCCCCAATCCCTAAGGCCCCTGCATGATCTGGGCCCCATCACTCCCTCAGCCCAGCTGACTGCAGCAGGGCTTAAGAGGCTGGGAGGACCGCTGTTGGCACTGTAGAGGGCACAGTGCCGGTGGAGGGGCAGGCTACTCAGTGATCCTGCCCCACGCTTGGACCACCTGGTCCACCCCAGGGCACGGCAGGCTGGCATGTGTTTGCTCTGCTTCAGGGCAGGGCCATCTGGCATGCAGCGTGGCCTCCAATATGGTCTTCCAGGGCCCGTGGCCCTGGAGGGCCACACCGGAGGCTGGAGTGGGAGTGCCAGAGAGCAGCCTCCGGCTTCAGGGCACTCCCAGCATTGGCCCACCTTCAGGCCAGCGTGCTAGGAGGCCGGGGCCTCAGACAAAGGGAGCCCCATTGTGGTGAGGACCTGGAGCCCCAGCCCCAACAGGCACAGTGGTGGACAGTCCAGGGTCCCAAGGCTTCTTTATCCATCCCTAATAAAGCTGTAATGAATCCTTGCTCGACAAAGAGCAGCTCAATTTTTTTTTGCAACACACAAACCCATACATTTGGTGGTTAGGACTAAACCTTGCTACAAAGAAACAAGCTTCTGACAGTTCACCTGAAGGACATCTCTCATTACAGGAAGTAGCGGCAAGCCGCTTAGCTTCCTCATGAGCCAGCCACTAGATGGCTACATTTCTTACGCTCACAGTTGGTGTGTTGCAAGGAGAAGCTCAATACTGTGAAGAAAATGGTTCTGTAGGCTAAAGCTGAGATGCACTGGTTGAAAATGCAGGAAATTCATAGGGTTCTGTTAGCAGATCTCAGATGATTGTCTGTTTATATTAGGCAGTAGAATCATTTTAAACTTACGAACAGATTACCCTACAACTATAAGATAAAGCTATCCTCTCACTGTTGCATTACACCAGAGTAATTACATATATTTTCCTCATTTCTACAAATGGAAGAGAGGCCTATAGCTGGCTCCCAGTAACTGAAACCTTCATGTTTTTAACAGTGTCAAAGCTTTTCGAAACATCCTTTTTCTGTAGGTCACCTATCAAAGCTGGGGCTCCTTGTCTCCTTCATTCCACTTAACCTCATTCTTCCGGAGTTTGCATGTCACATGCCAAAGAGGTAGCAATGTTAGTTCAGTTCAGCAAAACAAACAGGGAATCACGTGGCATTTTTAAAGACTAACAAATTTATCTATCACATAAGCTTTTGTGGGAGAAAATCCAGCTTCAGCAGATGCTTTGAAGATGGTGTATGACAGAATGGGAGGAAAATATATTCAGGGAAGTCTAAGTCATAGGACTAGGTGAGACTTTTACAGCAAATGCAGTAATTTAGATTTAAACACTGGGGAACAGCATATAGAGGAAGATGAGGTCAAATCATCTGGTGTAATGAGAAAAAAATCCAAAGTCCTTTTTTAGCTTGGAAACAAGTGTCAGATCAACATATGAATTTCAATTCTAGTTTCTCTTTGAAGCCTTGATTTGTTATTCATTTGTCTGAACACAAGTATTAGCAAATCATCAGTGGAGTAATCAGGAAGATTGAAGGGTGAAGTGAAGGAGTCCTGTGGCATTTTTAAAGACTGGGAAACTTATTTATCACATGAGTTTCCAGGGAGAAAATCCCAATTCATCAGATGCTTGAAGATAGAGAAGTACAGATGAATGGTAGGAAAATAAATTCAGGGAAGTGTAAATGTAAGTGTAAGATCCTATGACTTGCACTTCCCTGAATTTATTTGCTTTCCATTCATCTGTACTTTTCCATCTTCAAAGCATCTGACAAAGTGGGATTTTCTCTCACAAAAGCTCATGCGATAAAAAAAAAAGTGTTAGTCTTTAAAAGTGCCACGAGACTCCTTGTTTGTATTGCATGTCACATATTTACAATCCTAATGCTCAGAGCTTAATGTGGGAAGAAATGCAGAAAAGTGTGTTTCGTCTCTTGGTTATTCAAAGACACACAAATTGCCAGAAAAGTGCTAGGTAATATGTCCTCGGAACGGAGCCCTTAATCTGGAGACAATAGTTGGAGCTCTGCACTTCACACTTTCAAACAGATTTGCCTCCGGCTACTCTTTTATTTTACATGCCATGGTTTTGAAATGTTGCATTCAAGAGAATGTGTTGCCTTCACACCATGTCCACATGCGTGTTTATGAAATCACTACTGTAGCCGTAAGTTCATAAAACCACTGAGGACCACAAAGCCACATGTGCGACCCACAGCTGGATGAATAAATTAACACTGAAAAATGTCTGCTGGCAGTGAGATTTGGGAGATGGGGGATAAGAGAACAAACTATACTGCGAAACCTGTATTAACATTCTAGACTACAGAATTTGTTTCCTATTTGAATAAATGCAGCTCATGTTGAGCTCAGAAAAGACAAGTGACGGTGACTGCCAACCGCTTAAAACACTTGAGCTACAGCAGGGAGGGGGGTGGTATGAAAAACAGTGGATCTGGCCATGCATACAACACTTAGGTATATTCTGTCTCTCATGTGATTTTCTGTGCTGCAGTGTTCTTTCAATTATTTCTTTCCCTCTCTTCCCCTCTGCAAAGAAAATTGGCAGAAAAAGTTGCCTGCAGGATAGAAGAGGGGTATTTTTATCAGCCTGTGACTAGATTAAAAATCCTTTATCTGAAATTCAGCAGAGGATTGGCCTAAATTAAATCCAATCTCCACTTAGCTTCCAGGCTGTATTAAAGTATCTTAGGAACTGGAATTTTTAATTTCTTTTTTTTTTTTATTTTTAGTTTACACTTGTATAAGTTCCCTCTGCAAAAGCAAGTTATAAAATGGGGGTACAGAACTGCACCATATGCTTACCATGGCAGGAATTTTTCCACTAAAATGCACAGCCCATTTCTTACTTCAGGGGTCAGGAAGATCTGGCCCAAGTTCCTTATTGCGAAGGTGTTCCTTCAGCATTCTGCATCCCTTTGCCTGGGCACTGGTTTTTCATACTTGCAGGGGTGCCCTCTGTATCTCCACTGAGACAATTCACGTAGCAGAGCATTTGTAGAACCTGGGCTTGCATGAATTTTTAATGGCATTAATCATCACCGTTTGCATTGCTGCATTGCAGTATAACTACGAGTAGATTTCTTTAAATAGGTCATCAGAAATTCAATTTGTCACAATATGTTGTATTCTTTTTCTAAATGCTACTGACATAATCACTTTGTGTCACCCATGCACATCTCATTTAATTGCATCAGACCCATTTGTTTACAGCAACTCTCTATCCCCAGCATAGTGCAGGGTAGAGCTTATCAACATTACAGCACAGAGAGTGTCTAGGAGAGAGCAGTGAAAAGCAAAAACAGGAGAAGGAGATAGAAAGGGCAGGCCCTAAAACAGTGATTCTCAACCACAGACTGTGTTGGGACACATTACTGTGTCACCACACATTTGTACCCATATATACTTGTCTATAAGCTGTTCTGTGTATAAGCTGACCCTTGGCTAGCAACCCTGAAACTGAAAAACCTCATGACCTGCATATAAACCAAGGATCAAAATCAGGGCCAACTTGTCCACCTCCCTAACCATCCCCATCCTGCCACTGGCTCCCCTGGGCTGACCCCCACCCAGGGCCCCCTTACCTGGCTGCTCCAGCAGTCACACCACATGCTGAGGCTCCCATCCTGAGCATGCTCAGAGCATGCTCAGGATAGGAGATTTCAAAACTCCCAGCCTGGATTGGGGCTGCTCCCTGCCACAGCGTTCCACCAGAGTTTTTCTATTTCTGCCACACTCTGGCTTATCGATACTCAGGAGCACCCCTGGCCCATAAATAGACCCTGGGCTCAGGCACAGGGACTCAGGGCTCGAGCCCCATAAGCCTGGTGCCAGTGACGCCCATGCCCATAGTCTTGGGTATGAAACTGACCCACACATAAGCCAAGTGCCTTTTTCAAAGGAGATTTCAAGGAAGAAAATTCTAGGCTTATACTGAGTATATATAGTAAGTGTGCCATGGAGAGCCAGAGCAATGGCTGGATTCAGCCTCGGGGGGCTTCGGCTGGTGTGTCCTGTAGAGTTGCGCGTGCTACTCAGTGTGCCGTGACCCACAAAAGTTTGAGAAGCATTGCCTTAGAAGGCAGTGTTTCTGGCCTTAGGTCCTATCTTACTTAATACTTTTCTGACTGCACTGTGACTATCTGGCTTTTGGAGGAGACTTAGTAAACATTTGTGTTTGCCCTCTTTCTCTCCATTAGACCCAACATTAGGGAGGCAAGAACGAAAAACAGCACAGCGACCAGGACCGCATACGTTGCAATTTCTGGGCCACTGATTTTTGGCTGCCTCTCAGCTTCATATTGTGTCTGGAAGTATAGGAGCCCTCAGACATTAGCTCTGCACAGTAGCGATTCCACAGCATTGGGGACTGGGCAGAGATTTTTCATTTCATTTTCATCCATCATTTACAGCATGCTGCAGTGATTCTGGAAAGTCAGCCCCAGTCTCCTTAAGTTAAGTTAAAGTGAAGCAAAGAGGAAAGGAGACAGAATGGTGTTTTGTTATTTAAAAGTCCTGTCACGTATGGGCAGATTTGGTGCCACTACTGATTTCATTTCCATATACTTCCTTGCCGTAACAGTCTTCTCCTTGGGATTATGCTGAGAGGAGCCTATTTTTTTTAATGATTTTACTTATAACAGTCCTAATTTCTGTGTGGCCCTTCACTTGTATTTTCTGCACTGTACATGAATATGAGGAGACTGACTCTGATTTAGTTGCAGCCATTTAAATCCAGAATGTCTCTATTGAGATCAAATAGAATAACTCCAAATGGTGTAACTGAGATCAGGATACAGCCTGTGAACTTTGTGTCTGAATAGCTCCAGAAATTCCTACTCTTTATTCCTCATCTGGGATTAGAACGAAATGAGCGGCCGAGAAATGACCAAGAGCCAGCTCTAATCCAAAGTCCAACCACCATTTACCTCTACGGCTTAAAGTCATTTTTCCTCTCTCTGCATCACTTACTCCTATAAAAATAGGGATGGCAGTAGATCCTTTCTGGTTTGATGGGCCAGTTGGGAGAACTGATCAGTTAATGTTTGTACAGCGGGGTGCCGATTCACACCCCATACAAATCAGTTGGGGATGGGTTTGGGTGCAAGCCAGTGCAGAATTAAACCTGTTGTGGATGAAGAGTATTGAGTTATGCTTCAAATTTGTCATTTATTTTAATCTCATAGCACTGATCTCTGCTCTATACATCTGTATGTGACATGATAATTATGTTGTCACTTAAACTGTAAACTCTTTGCCATAGGGACCCTCATTTATGACATGGTTATCCAGCACCTAGCCCAATGGGGCCCCAGACTAGCTGTGCCTCTAAGCACTACCACAACACAGATATTAAACAGTGTTAATCAACTAATTGCAGCAGCCAATGGCAGTGTCACAGGACTGTGACTCCACCTGGGGAAGGAGTAGCAGGAGTGGGTGTAACTTGAGCAGGAACCTGTTTTCATGCAAAGCCAACCAGTAAAATGTCAGAAATAAATAAATCATAATACCGCCCATCTCTCACAAACTGCTTTTCATCCACAGATCTCCAAGGGCTTCACAAAAGGACGCAAATATCATTTCCACAACTTTACAGATGGGGAAACTGAGGCACAGAAGTGACTTGTGCCAGTCACTCAGCAACCCAGTGGCAGGGTGCATGGCCCAGTGCTCTATGAATGAGGCAAACTACATTAACTAAGTAAATCAGAGACTCAAAAAGAGGCAAATATTCAGCTAACATAAATCAGCATAGCATAAATGAAGTCAAATGTCAGCTTGTACCAGCTGGTGACCTGGCCTGTGCTTTCAATCAGGTGTCAGTGGGTTATTTGATTTTACACAAAGCAAATGAGGAAAAAGACAGAGCATTGTCTGCAGTATTTTAAAGCTCTGGTTCATCCAGATGCACCAGGCACATTTGGACACTGGTGAACCAAAGGCTCATATCCTTAGGGTAATGAAAAATGAGCAAGAGCAAATCTAATTTTGTTTCTGTTGTTGGAAAGGTCTTCCTGGGGAGTGAATTCATTTGACTAGATCAGATCATATGGCAGTATTACTTGATCCACTTATCAAGGGGAGCTTTAATGACTTTCCCCAGCCCCGGCACTCAGCGCCAGTAAATACTGTCAAATGGCTAAAAGGATATTCCAGTAAACAAAATGCTCAAACTAGAGTCTGTGCTGTTATCCTTTTCCCCTTTGCCCTTTGATTCCAAGCCAGGAACATCTCACACAGCACATGAAAGGAGTGCCATAACAGAACAGTGAAACAGTAAGAGCCACACTGAAGCCAGCTGCAGCATGGAAAGCTAGGGTATGCAGTTCACGCCAGCTTTTATGTGCAGTTTAGCTTGTGACTATTTCAGGCCACTTCATAACAGGCCAAAGAAAGGCATTGCTCCTCCACATCAACTCATTTTCCATCTATGTAAATGCAGGACTATGAGCAAATTCCCATTAGTTTTCCCATATCAGATACAACTTTCAAGAGTGACATAATTTGGGAGAGTTTTTGCATGGGGTAAGTTACAGACCATAGATAAATGTGATCAGAGTAATTACTCCACAGTGGGCTGGATTGCAATGCTCTTAGGACTCGTCTACACCAGTGTTTCTCAACCAGTGTCCCGTGGAGCGCTGGTGCTCCTCCGACACAGCGCAGATGTCCTGTGTGCCACCCCGACCCCTCCCCGCCTGATGGGAGGGAGAAGGAGAAGCTGAATGTCCCAGCTGCAGCGAAGTGTCCAGACATGCAGTGGCAGATGCTGCTGCACACCTGCAGGGGTAGCAGTGAGAGTCCTGTGGCACCTTATAAACTAACGGATTTCTTCGAGCATAAGCTTTCATGGGCTACAACACACTTCGTCAGGTGTGGGTTGTAGCCCACGAAAGCTTATGCTTGAAGAAATCTGTTAGTCTATAAGGTGCCACAGGACTCTCGCTGCTTTTGCTGTACATAGACTAACACAACTACCCCTCTGGAAAATTCTACCTACAGGGGTGTCACTGCGCTGGGCCAGCAGGACAAAGGCCCTGCATCTCCTGGCCACCAGCGCAGTGGAAGGGGCCCCATCTGGCTCTGGGTCACTTCCGGCAAGCAGCAGGAGGGTTGGAGATGGCTCCTGCCACTTGCGGGCAGCAGCAGAAACCATCTCCAGCTTCAAGCCTCCTGCAAGAGGCTTGAAGCCAGAGCTGGTTTCTGCCGCTGCCCACAAGTGGCAGGAGCCATCTCCAACCCTCCTGCCACTTGTGGGAAGTGGCAGGAACCCATTCCTGCGCTGAGCCTCCTGCAAGCGGCTTGAAGCCGGATCCAGCCCCTGCTGCTGCTGGCACGCAGCAGTGGCTGGGGCTGGATCGGGCCCTGGAAGAGGATCGGGGCTTCAGGGGAGTGGGCTGCGGTGGGGGGGTCAGGCCCTACGTCCTGATCCCCCTTCCCCCAGTCATGCTCCTGCACCCACGGAGGCTTTGCTGCAACTGGAGCATTTTAAATCTCCCACCACTGTTACCATCTTTCTCAGGAATGTTTTTATCAGGCAATCTGCGTAAAGTAATTAATATCTTTAGGTGTTCCACCATCCGCTAAAGGTTGAGAAACACTGGTCTGCAGCAATTAAACCAGCTGACTCACTCTGCTAGCCAGCCCTAGTGGGTCTCAGTCGCCCCAGCTCAGGAGTGTAACAAAGCAGAGGTTAGACCTGGTGAAAAGCACAGGAATATTTTTGGCAAAATTTTTCATGAAAATTGTTCTTGATTTTTGTCAGCTATTTGAATTTCAACACTGTTTAATCAGCTGTAGTTGAGTTATGTGAATGTGAAGGGAAGTAGAGGCATGGAGAAAACAGTGCTACAAGTGGAAACCTTGGGAAGAGTCAAACTAATGTAGAAGTTAAAGACAGATGTAGGAATGGGGTAGGGTTGGAAAATAAACGGCCTGTGTTTATTCTGTGAGGAACATGGCAGGAACAGTGCTTGTTCGTGGCACTCTTAATATTAGCTCTTAGAAAGTTAGCATTTTTCAAAGTGTCAGCCAAAAATGGGTCTTTAATAGGATGTGTATACAATCAGTCTCAGAAGGGTTAAAATGAGAGTTCTGTGACATGATCTCTGTAATGATCTTGCTAATCAGTGAGATTAGTCATAATAATATTATGGTAGGGCACAGAGATCCCAACCAAGGTCAGGACCCATTGTTCTAGGCACTATACAAATGGCACACAGTAGGAGAGAGTTCCCACCCAAGAATTTATGATCTAACTAGATTAGACGAGACAAAGTGTGGGAGAAAAGACTTATCTGATGAGACAAACTGTGGGAGAAAAGAATCATCTTTCAAAGATTTAATACATGCAAGGACCAAGAAATATTCCCCACTCACTAAATTAAAAAGAAAAAGAGAAAGCTCGAGACCTGTTTATAATCTAGGATCGGCTAGTAAATAAGCAGCATGGGATATCAAGAACTATCCCCATTGCTCGAGGAATTTTGAAATAAATTTGTCAATTGCACTTTGCCAGTTCACTTTAGGTTAGGGATCAAGTGTTGAGACTAGATTTAGACCTAAGCACACGCAGGACTTGTTAAATTGCCTGTAGCTGTGCCCTTTGTTATACTGAAGAGCCTGGCTGTAGCATATGAGAAAGATTAAAAGAACATCGGGCAGCTGCTAGAGGTCTGTATGTTATGAACTCAGCTCCAGGAACCATGTTTATGAGTAGAGAGAGAGAGAGAATGAGCTGCATAGAGGATGGTAGGATTGTGCCATGCTGTTAGAAGATTCACAGGGTTTTTACATGGGAAAATTGTGTGGAGGCTACATATGAAGCTGAGTGTTAGGTAGGGAGGAAGGGTGTTGCTGTTCTGAGTTATTGGGCTGCTACACTTCACTAATTGCTCAATTATCATGGTGTATTCCAAAGACACCCCTGGGTGCTTTGAGTGAGAATATTGTGCTTTCCTGAAAATTTCACTCTGTACTGCATTTTAATTGTTAATAAAATATTTGTTCGAGACTATGGAGCTGCATCTTACCCTTGATGAAGCACATGCAGGTGTGACAGAAACCCACTGGGGTGATAGACACGAAGAAACCTCCACAATGAGCGCAGACACAAATGGTTTCCTTATGTCTGTACACCACAGTGCTTAACGTATAGGGCTAAATCCTAGCCTGGCCTGGACAGCTATCAGGGTGGAGGAAGAGGGGATCAGGGGAACAATCAGCCATTAACCTTCACAGAATTTTTCATGCATGTGAAGTGGGCCTCCAGAAGGCACACTGGCTTGCTCTGCACCAAGCACACTTGTAAACCCAGGTGTTCAGCATCCCGGTGCACGCAGCATGACTTAAGGGGTGAAATTTGAGGGAAACATGATGTGGTTTGCACAAAAATGGAGGCAGTGACTATGCCTACAATAGCAGCAAAGACCTAGTTGCTCCTGCAGAAAGGAGCAGATAAATCACCCTGCATTACATTAGGTCAACTCAATATGTAGTGGCCTGCCTTGCAAAGGCAGGGTTTCATGAGTACTTATTCTGTCTCACATCCCATTGAAGTATATGCCATGTATACTCCACCCTGGCTGTTGCACCATATCCAATGGCTTTGTACAGATTAGTGTAGGAGAATAAAGCTGGGGTGGCCAGTTGTCCACCACCCATTCCCAGCCTAACACCGCTGGCAGAGAGGGTATATTGAGTGCAAGAGAGCACATGATCTGAATACCTTGCATTCTGGCCAGCCAGCAGCTGGTTCTTCGAGGACTGTTGCTACAGAATTCACTTAGAGCAATCCTTTGCTCCCTTGCCCTTGGGGGTGAACTAAGCACAGATAGACAGACCCTACGGGCCTGAATCTTACCCTTATGTACGCCAGCAAATCAGTCTGACTTGTGCCTTTGTCACAGACCAAGTAACCCAGATTACTGCAGCTGGTGCCTCCTATTTTTTAAAGATGAAATTGAAAAACCTCCCTCATTATCTGTTTATGGCCTTTGGACTGACACTTGTCAGTCTGAGTGTGAACCTGGAGTCAGTGAGGAGGATTAACAATGACCGATTCTTCACTGTGAAACTATTCTCACGCTAGCCCACCAGAATCTGAGTGACAGATGTTCTCTTGATGCATGGCCACAGGCAGATAGTATCTTGACTTAGGCCCAGATTTTACAAAGATTGCCACATGCGCCTAGCTTTATGCACCTGAGTGCTCCCACTGAGGGGCTTTAGGGGCTATTCAGGCAATAGGATCTTTCATTAGGATAAAAGGAGCCAGATTTACAGGGCACACATGCAGCCTTTTACAGCTCATTAGTCGCTTTTTTTATTTCCCCTGCATAAGTGTCTGGGCCCAAGCCCACCCAGAAGTGACTCTTCCCAAAGGTTTGAGAGTGTTTGGAGTTAGGTTGTGGCTTGGGACTGTCCCTCATTTCTGTGGTATGTTTTGTCCACCTGTCCATTTACTGGTTTGATGTAAAAGGGAGAAACAGACTCATTGAGTTAATTCAGAGAAAACAAGAGCTTAAGCCAAATCTTCACCTATAACTTG
This sequence comes from Podocnemis expansa, assembly GCA_007922195.1. NCBI lineage: Eukaryota > Metazoa > Chordata > Testudines > Podocnemididae > Podocnemis > Podocnemis expansa. The sequence continues at coordinate 12,073,374 of ML681997.1, read as the reverse complement.
AACTCTGTGTGAACCAAAACCTCTTCCGAGATTTGAAGAAGTGGGATGAACTTTGGTGCCTTTTCTCCAAATGTCTAAACAATCTTCTCCTCTGGGTTACAGCCAGGGCAGGGAGCAGACCTGTCAGCTACCACGGAGGCCATCTCACAGTACTCTCAAAGCCAACTGGCACTGCAAGCTTTTCCAGAAAGCCTCATCCCCTGAGATCTCCGGCCAAAGACACACATACATTTCTGATAAACATCTGATGCTGGGATCATTATCTACAGAGCCCGTAATGGGAACAGGCAAATGACACAATCAAATGTTCCTCCCTTTCCCCAGTGCAGCAACAAGATATCTACCATGAAGCTGTTAGTGAGAAGTGCTGGTGGCTCAACTGTTGGGCCTGCAAGGCAACAACTGGGTCTTAGAGTTGCCTGGCGCATTGTGAAGGCCAACTGACAATGAGGTTCAAAAAGAATGAGGTAAATTCCTAGAGGATTGGCCCCTCGTGGCTGTTAGCCAAGATCATCAGGTACGTACGCCCGTGCCTTGGCTGGCCCTAAACGCCCTCATACCAGAAGCTCAGTGTGAACAACAGGGAATGGATCACTTAATAATTTGCCATGTTCTGTTCATTCCCTTTGAAGCACCGGGCACCTACCACCCCAGAAGACAGGATACTGAGCAAGCTGAACCATTGGTCTGACCCAGTGTGGCCGTTTTAAGGTATAGTACTTGTAACCCTGAGAAGTGGTGCCACTTTTCGGTGAGCTCCTGGACAAACTGTGCCCCCTCTCTTGCTCCATAGGTGGAAGCATCTCTCTGCCCCAGCACCAAAGGCCACCTATTGGGTGCTAAGACACTGTGCAGCTGCGAGTGACTAGATCCGAAGCAGAGAGCAACATCTCAGCCCTGCGTCATATACTCCTGCCCCAGCAGATATTTGGCAGCTCAGCTGCCTCATCCCCACTTCATGAATATGCACACAAAGAGCGTCTTTGAGCCCCTGCCTGGCTGCACCCCCCCTTCCCAAATACCCAGGGCCTCCGCCAGAGGGGTGGGGGCCCAGGGCCACTGCGTGCCCACCCCCGTGCTGGGGGCTGCAGGCCAGGCCAGCTCACAGGCTGTCCCCACACTCCCGCCCCTCCCCTGAGCCCTCCACTCTGCCTCTGGGGGTGGAGCAGGCTGGTCCAGGTGCTGGGCTCTCCTCTCCTGCCCTGCCTCTGGGCTGGCCCTCCCCACCATGTGGGAAGAAAAACTGGCCCACGGAAGGGGCAGTAGAGCAAAGACCAGCCTCTAGGCTGGCCCAGTCTGCCTCTTGGCCACCTGTTCCCTGTGCTAGGGATGGGGCAAGCTGGCCTGGAGCAGAGGCTGGCTCTGCGGTCCTGCCCTCCCTCCTTCCTCATGGCAGGACAGCGTGGGGCCCATGAAACCGTGGGACCTGGGGTGATTGCTACTATTGCCCCCCGCCAGGGACGGCCCTGCCTACACCTGCCTATTCCAGACCTCTTCATCCCTCTCTTCTGGAATATTTTACAGGCTACTCCCCAATGACCTCCCCATCTAGAAACATCTTTGGGTCTCTGCAGTGCCAACGGAAGGACAAAGGCAAGGAGGAGACAAACACCTTGATCAATCAAAGAAATTTAGGGTTGGAAGGGACTTCAGGGGATCATCTAGTACAACCCTCCAGCTCAAAGCAGGACAATGTTTGAGACGAGCTGGAGGAGAGCAGGGAGTGTGAATTGCATGTCATAGATCTACTTCTCTTCTCCAGAACTGGCTCTTCTGCCCAACCCAAAAACTACACCCTGTCTCTCCAGCATCTTCTCAAAGATGTCCATCTTAAGCTAGCACAGAGCAATTAATAATGGATATGTCTACACTGGAAGCTCTGTGTAGTTGACCTAACAAGGTTGACTTTAAGTTGACTTAAAGTCTACCTTAAGTTGACTTAGAGAGTCCACATTGAAAACTCCTGTCGACTGCCTGCACCCACACTGGCAGATGCTAGGTCGATGGAGGAGTGGTGCATTGTGGGTACCTGTCCCACATTGCATCGAAGAAGTGCCTTCCTCCCCCAGCCACTCCTTTAAAACAGAAAGTGAGCACAGCATCCTTCCTGATGGCCAGGAACTATGGGAGTGGGCCTGGAGGCCAATTAGGTCAACTTAAGGGATTTTCCATCTACATTGGCTTAAGTTGACTTAACAAGGTTGACCCAAGCATGGAGTTGACCTTAAGAGGTGGTGTTATTAAGTTGACTTATTAAAAGCCCAGTGTGGCCATAGGAGTCTGTAGGTCAACTTAACTTTCCTTAAGTCAATCTAAAGCTACAGTGTAGATGTACACAATAAGAGGTGTGATAATTGGGGGGAACTGGGAGATTAGAAAAACAGAGAAAAGGAACAGAAAATATGGTGAATAGAGTGGATTGGGGGAGAGAGTTAAAGAGAACTGAGTGAAGAAAGAGAACTATTGTCTGCACTCGGGAAACTGACATCAGCACTCATCCCTGATGCCTGCATCCTTTCAACTGCATTGCTTTTCCTACCATGGAAGGTTCAGTGTAGAAAAGGCCCCAGCGCTCCAATTAAGTTGTTTGGCGTAACTAGCAGAAGGAGAAGGGAAATGAAATGAAAAAACAACAGGTCACAATCTGAGCTGAGAAAACAGCATTTCCTTCCAGGTCCCAGGCCCAAGGTACTGCTTTTTTCCCTGTTGTTTTCATGCACAAACTAAAGGATCCCAAAGGGCTGCAAAGAACTCCCAGAGGACACATATATATCAGTCTCAGCTCACATACCCAGCCTTGTCTTCTCTTCCAACACTCAGTGCCTAGAAAGAGCCCTTCATTTTCACCCCTTTACAGGAGAAATTCATAAATGAAGTGGGTCACCCAAATGATCTTGAGCGACAGCAGCAGTCAGCTAATGAGCATGTTCTGCTATATAAATATTGGCTATAGATTACTCTCCAGAAAGGCTCTGAATCATGTAAAGACAGAGTGGAATGACCTTTTATTTCAGCAGCATTTAAAACATGAATTACCCCACAGGGGAAATGCATGAGTTGGATTCAGGGCAATATCTAGCTGGGAAACATTTACGTGACTCTCATACTAAATTAGTGCAAGAAGTTAATTTTCTTCTGCAAGGAGAAGGTGCAGCAGGTGGTAATGTCCATTCTGTGAAACTACAAGACCATAACTCACTTTAAAGACTTACCTGGATAACAGCTATACAGTGGAGCTGGGCCTAGGAGAGCTGGGGGTACTAACACATCCCCAGCCTTGAGGTAATAACAGTCAACAGCAAATTTCCATCAACACCACTTCTACTATAAAAATTGATGCAGAAGCCCGGCAGCTATAAACATCTTGGCTTTGACTAGGCAGCACCGATATAGCTTGTATTACAGTAATAAGAGATCCACAGGTGGAAGGGCAAATAAAATAATGATACTTCCAAAATGGGCTGTGATTTGGAGTGTGTTTAATAAATTAAAGAGTCACTGACCCCACACCTTGTCGCTGTTGCCTCTACACTGTGCTGTTTGAAGATTTGTGCAGCTCTTTCACCAACAAGGTTATGCTGAGATACCAGACCAACCCTTCCCTGTCTCATCAAGTGCTGCCTCTGTTGCTTTTCCACAAAGCACTGTATGCCTAGAATAGCCTTCCAATTAACATACACCCAGCCCATTTCCGTTCCACTTTCAAAATCTGCCAGTGCCACATCTGCTCTGTGAAGCATCCTCGCACTAAAGATCTGAGCCCACTCAGTGTTTGTTCTATACAGCAGATTAAACGCCCACAACCATTGAGATTCAGTGGGAGCTGGGAGCCAAACTCCTTTAGGTTCTTTCAAAAAATCCCAGTTTAACTCTTTCGGGAGCAGGAGAGTGTTAGTTTTTCAATACATTACACTGATTTTGCATGGTACTGCATTGAACAGAGCCATCTAATTTAGTGTGTTCAAACTTTTTTCCTCGGGACCCAGCTGAAAAAAATCATTCGCGCCTGTGACCAAATAATACATCCTGAGCAATGCATTCCAGTCTTTTGGCAGCAGCAGCGGGTGGAGGATGGGGTGCCATGACCCAGTACCTGAGGGTCTGTGACACAGTACTGGGTCCTGATCCTGTTGTTGAAAACCACTGATCTAATTCATATTACAAAACAACGATGGAAGTAGTTTTCCACACACAGCACAAAGCACAGGAGTGTCCTGCGTACCCCACCAGACAGGGACACATAACAAGGGAGCCAGTATCACATTATTCCTGTTCCATTAAGTTAGATGGAATAAAGAGTCCAAGGAGTTAAAGAAGTTGACAGAACTGAGGTCCAACATTAAACAATGTTGGAAAAGGTTCTGGGTTTGATATACTGACACCTCAACCTGCTCAGTACCCGGGTAAAGACATCATTAAAAATCTTATTAACCTTTTACTAAAGATGCAGAAAATGAAGGAAATACAGTTAAAGCATTTCATGTAAAGAATTAAACAAGATTCTTATTTTAACAGCAGTTCTTGTTCCCTTACCTTTTAACTAGAGAAGGTTTTGAAAGGGAGCCTCTCCCACACCGTATTTGACAGTCTCTTAGATGGTGTTAAAGACGGTAATAGCTGTCCATTTGGGGGAAAGAAAAAAAGTCAGCTGAGCTAAGCTGAAGGTTGTTGTTCTCTTGTCCTTGCTGTTGCCATTAAAGTCCAATTCCATATCCTAGTACACAACACAAGCCAAACACACCAAAGGACACAAAGCCATAGCAAATGCAGATAATGTACTTTCTCTCTGTGATACTGACTCTCACTTTCGGGCTCAATACTGGAAAAACATGGGCACACAAATGGTTTGGTCAGCCACACTTGTACAAGCGTCAGTCTGCGAAGGGCATGACTTTTATCTGCCTCTCTTCTGGCACAGACTTACAGCTGTGTTGCCAAATACATGCTCTCAGCCCTAGTCTACACTTGAGGGCTTTTTGGCGGCAGTTGACCGCCAGTTACGCAAAGAACATAAAATACCTTGTGTAACTGGCAACAACTTTGTAAACCACTGGTACACATCCAGGAAAAGCCGACCATAAATCCCTTGCAGTTGGCTTTCCCCTATGCCCCCTGGTCCCCAGCAATTCCAGGGCCGACCTCGAGGAGCAGTGAAGAAAGTTCAGATTTCCTGTGAACAGCTCCGAGAACGCCGAGCTGATGGCAGCGAATTTGCCACCATCAGACTAGACGTACGCTAAGCCAGGCTTTTATTAGACAGAAGAGAAAGGAGAAAAGATAGAAAAGGGAAGAAACAAGATAGGAAAGGAAAAGGACACTCAGGATATGTTGGGCAGAAGCAGAGTTTCACATCCCAGGCGGTGGTTGGGATTTAGCCACTGCCAGTAGAGGTGATCATGTCATCTGGCTCTCATTCTCTGGCTTTGACAGGTCAGAACATCTTTCAGGATTAGGGTGAAGAAACACGGATGTCCAAGGAGAGGGTGGGGTGAAGGTGGCTAGTGGTCATGGTGACAGAACTGCTCTTTCTCCTTCTTCCAGTCACCCAATGTTTCTTCCCTAAGCCTTTTTTCTTTAGAAGAACTGCAAAAGGCAGTGCTGAAGGGAACAGCCCAACCCCTCATTATTTTATCTATCAGTTAGGCCTAATTTCCAACACACCAGTTCAGTTCACTGATTTCTGGTCTCCTGCTGTTCTTGTTTACCAGGCGTGATTTTAAACACTGCTTGGATTATGTAAGTTGGCTTTTTTATTTGAATGTGTTCATCTCTCGTTTTTGTACCTCTTCCAGCTAATGTTTGTTATTGCAGCCCCAAGTCCAGTTACCCATATACCACACTTGCTAGCGCCTTCACAAATTGTGGCACTCTACCCCTTTGTTCATGATGCAGTGGGGAAATCTTTAACTGTCCAGAGCACTTGACTGGCCAAAGAACAGAGAAAGGCAGCCTGGGGGATTGTGAGATAATTCTGGCAGGCTCCCAGGGCACAAGTCCTGTGTGGCTGTGCCTACATGGCAAAGCAAGCCAGGGTCCTAGCTTGAGTTGGGCTCATCCACCCCATGGGGTCCTGGGACTGTAGTTCAGAGCCATGGATCGGCAGAACGTGTGTGTGAATAGATGAAGGGTTACTCTTGGGCCTGAGGTCAAATGCTGAGCTTACATTGTAGTGTAGACATAATACATTATAGTGTTCTCTGAGTATGTGAGCAGCCGAAATGTGACCCCATTCACTGGAGATTTTGAAGATGTTCAAAATATGATTGTGGGCTTGATCGCAGCTTATTTTCCATGTGACTTTAGCATTCTTCTTGAGCTTGGCTCCATCTTAGCATGAGGAAAAAAGTTAGTGGTGACACCTCCCAAATGCCACCTATTCACAGAAATAATATGTAAAACTGTGACCCTTTCTCTCTTGTACACATGGGAAGATTTTGTAAGAAAAGCTTTGTCTATATGGTTTCCATACTGGTTTGGCTGACAGTGAGATTCTTCTACCAAAATATATATAAAAAGGTCTTCTACAAACATAGCTTGTTTCTTTTTCCATATAGCACATTTATATTGATTATGATACATCTACACTACAGAGCAGGTCCAGGTCAATGCAGGGTCCATAGGGGCCGAAGCCATGGGTCCTGGCCTTAGGGGGCCCCAGGCTCCAGGTCTGAAGGTCCCTGCTGCCCCACTCAGCCCCCACAGCTCCAGTTGGGCTTGGGGGGTGCTGGGAGGGTCCCTGCCAGTGTTGAAGGGAGGGGTGGGGTACTGGAGGGGTCTGAGCTCCGTGGCACACTCACCCTGCCTCTGGGCTGGCTGGTCCACCCCCGGGAGCAGGACGAGCCAGCATTTTGTTGCTCTGCTCCTGGGGCAGGAGCGGCTGGCACATGCTACAGTCTCCAGTCCAGCCTTTTTTCATTTCGCTTACAACACTTGGGAAAGGGTTAAACCAAGAAAGCTCAAGTCTTACACCAGGATAGGAGTCTCCACACGGGAGGTTTATATGGATGTAACTACGCTGGTTTACATTCACTCCTTAAGTTATACCCAGATAAAATTTTTCCCAATACAAAGTTTTAGACGAGTAATGAAATACAGTAGTAAACAATTATCAACATCAGGCATTTGCAGGCGAAGGTTCACATCTCTGCAAACTGTTGTTCAAGGGTGGTTCATATCTCTCCAACCTATTAACCCAGGCTCTCTGTAGACTCACATGTGTATTGACTACACTGGGTTAAATATTTTTGAGGTTTTTCTAAGCAACCCTAGCAGCTAGAAACTTACTACCCATTCACCCCCCAGTGAAATCTGACTTTCTGAAGAACAATATAGGAGCTTCAGTGGGGTTTTCTGAGGTTGTTGTGGGAATGCAGACTTACTGCTTCTCAGGCCTATTCACTCCACCTACATATACATACAATTACCATTAATGTCAATGGGAACTTGGCACATGTGTCTAAGGCAGGGGTGGACAAAACTGGCTCACAGCCAGCAATTTTACTTTGGGTTCCCAGAGGGTAGTCCTCCACTACATTTCCACAGTGGAGCTAGGCAACAGGCTACTAAAACTAGTCACGATGGAGACCAGAAA
>ML681997.1:11378588-11465383 GCA_007922195.1 Podocnemis expansa | reverse complement strand
GTTGTTTGTGGACCCTGGTCAATGGTGGAAGGCTGAATGTGGACCGGCTCGCAAAAAGTTTGAGTACCCCTGGTGTAGACATAGCCACTGCAGGGTGAGTACTGGGCAGGATTCATCACTCCCTGGGGGGAGCCACGATCCAACCAAAATCACCTCAAGACCTTCACCCTCAGACTATTCACTGTGTTGCAACAGGCCATAAACAAATGGATCCCAAGCCCAAACAGGTTGAGAACCACTAACATGAGGAACTTTGGGGACCATCACAACCAAGCAGCCTCTTTCACATGTACCAGTCCCTCCAAACTCCTAGAGGATCTCGCCCTTGAAGCATCATCAGTAGTCTCTGATCAGTGAGATGAACAGCCCTTCTCAATGCTATTTTGTAGGCTACTTGTGACAACATTCAGGTCCTGTTCTGCACAAAGCAATCTTACATTATTATTTTCTAAAAATAAAAGTTTAAAGCTGGAGAAATCTGAAAGTTATAAGGACAAGATAAACACATTGGGGGCCAGGTGTTTGGAACTTCTGCTATATTTTCTAGCAGCTGTCTGTTTTTCATAAGAAAAAGACATTTACCTAGGTCCATATCTGATTCCAGTGTATTTGTCTTCTCACTAACCTGTCCATCAATACAGAAATGCATAATTTAGAAGTGTTTGTTCTGGCCCATGCACAACAATGTACATGAAGAGAAGATAGTAGTACCACAGGCAGCATTTTAAACAATACACTGAAATGTTAAAACACGCAAGAAGTCCTGTAGCACTTTTAAAGACTAACAAATTTATTTTCTGTGTGAGCTTTCATTGGAGAAAATCCCACTTCCTCAGAAGCTAAAAAATGGAAAAGTTACTGTATAGGGGGGAAAGACCAATTATGTGATTACACTTCACTGCATCAAGTCAGATTACATCAGAAAATCAAACAAGTTGGATAGATTCAAACAGTGTGGAAAGCCATATCAGAAAGTGGTGAGGATGTGAGAGAGATGAGAATCACTGTTTGTAATCGAGAAAGCCAGTTCATGTCTTTATTCAAATTCAAGTTAATGGTATCAGCTGTGTATATGAATTCTAACCGTGGTTTCTCTTTGCTGGTTTGATTTAGAATTAGCCTGATTACGAATTGTAACGGACATCTTTCATGGAATGACCAGGGAGATTGAAGTCATCCCCCATTGGCTTTTGAATATTACCATTTCTGATGTCGATTGTGTCTGTTCATTCTTTTGCACAGAGACACTCCAGTTTGTCCAAAGTATAAGGGAGAAGGAAATTGCTGGCACATAATAGCATTGGTGGATGAACAGATGAATGAGCCCCAGATGGAGTAGCTGGTTTGATAAGGTTCTATGATGGTGTCATTAGTGTTGATCAGGGGTCAAAGTATAATTTGGGGGACCGCATGACTCCAGCTCCTGCTACCCCACATGCCAGTGCCCCACACCCTGTTCCCAATACCCCCCAGTGTGAGCCAGACCACCCCTGCACTTACCAGCAGCAATGCAGCTGGGGAGGTAGGCCCTAGGTTGGGGCAGCGGTGCAGCTGGGGAGGAGGCTGTAGGCCCCAGGTTGGGGTGGGGTGTGGACGGGAGGGGGTTGGGGTGGGGCTTGAGCCCCCAAGCAATGCCCCTGGCCCCCAGAACACAGTGGAACGCTGCTCTGGGGCCTGCTATTTTTAGGGGCCCAGCATTCAAGGCACCTAAACTTGGAACTGGAACTCTGCATTCCAGGGCCTGCTATTTTTAAATGGTTGGTGGGCCCTCGAATGCAGCGTTCCAGCTCCACTTTCTACTTTTAGGGGCCCCGGAACGCTGAGCCGCTAAAACAGTGGGACGTGGAACAGCGTTCCACAGCTTTCTGGCTTGCTTTAACCCCTGCTGTTGATATGTGGGCAGAGTTGGCAGTGGGGTTTGTTGCAGCGATATGTGCCTGCCTTAGTGTTTCTGTTGTATGGTCTGTAGTTGCTGGGGAGTAGCCATTTAAGGTTGGGGGTCTGGCTGTAAGTAAGGAGAGGTCTGTCTCCCAAGGCTTGGAAGAATGATGGATCCTCTTGCAGGACAGTCTCTAGATCCTTGATGAGGTATTGCAGAGGTTTGAGTTGGAGGCTGTAGATGATGACCAGGGGCATTCTGTTGTCTTCTTTCCTGGGTTTTTCCTGTAGGAGTTGACTTTGGGGTACCCACCTGTCACTGTCAATCTGTTTCCTCACTTCTCCAGCTGGGTACTGTCGTTTTAAGAAACTTGATAAAGATCCTGAAGGTGTCTGCCTCTGTCTGAGGGATCAGAGTGAATGTAGCTATGTCTTAGGGCTTCGCTATAGACAATGGATTGTGTGGTGTCCTGGATGAAAGCTCAAGGGTGTAGGTAACTATAGTGGCCACCTGGTTTTCAGGAAAGGGTGGTGTTTATGTGTCCATCACTTATTTGTACTGCAGTGTCCAGAAAGTGGATCTCTTGCGTGGACAGGTCTAGGCTGAATTTGAACATGGGGTGAAAACTGTTGAAATCTCAGTGGAATTTTTCGAGGAGCTTTTGATTCACTCACTCAGCCACCAATGTGTTACATGCCACCATGTGCCAACAATGTCTCTCTGCCTTATACATTGGACAAACTGGAGTGTCTCTGTGCAAAAGAATAAATGGACACAATCTGACATCAGAAATGACAATATTCAAAAACCAATAGGGGATTACTTCAATCTCCCCAGTCATTCCATGAAAGACATGTCTGTTACAATTTATAAACAAGCTAGTTCTAAATTGAAGCAGCAAAGAGAAGCCATGGAGTTAGAATTCATATACAAATTTGACACCATTAATTTGGGTTTGAATAGAGACATGAACTGGCTTTCTCATTACAAACTGTGACTCTCACCTCTCTCAACCTTACCACTTTCTGATATGGTGTTCCTGAATTCGAAAAAAAGAAAGCCTAGTGTAGACAGGGACTAAGTTAGTTTGAAATAAGCCTCCTTAATTCATACTAACTTGCAAGTGTAGACATAGCCTAGAAGTGCCACAGGACTCTTCATTTGTTTTGATAAACTAGCCTAACCTAGTTACCCCTTTAAGATATTAAAACTTCTTCCTCAGCTCTGAGAAAATACTACCACCCTCTGGTTTTCTTTCACTGTTAGAGACAAGGAGTGACATGCTGGCCTCATTGAAGTCAATGGTAAAATTCTCATTGACTTCAAAAGGTCCTGATTTCACCACAGTTTTCTTCTAATGGTAACACAATATGGACAGTTTTGTAGGAAAACCCTGGTAATTTCATATGACTGATCAGCCTTTTGTTTCATGACGTTGACATCCCAAATGCATATGATGTTTGGAAATCTAGGATCTGTTTTCACCATTGGTGAGATGAAAGATAAGAGATAAATGCTATAAAAAAATATTGCAGGCCATTTCCTTACCTAGAGTAAATTAGCCTAGCACCTTGGAATTCATCTTTGCTGTTCTTTTATCAACATCTGTCATGTATTAATCTGGATAGATGCATGTGTGCAAAGCACAGTGAAGCATTATGGAAATCAAAAATGCATAAACAAAATATATTAAGAAGAAATTCCAGTAAAACCATCATTTGCAGGACTTTTAATCTGTGGTAGGCCAAGTTATCTAGGAACCTTTTAGCAATCCAAATCTTTAAGGAATGACAAGTGTGATTAAATTAAAATAGCAATAATCATACTTAGCTCCTTTTCGCCATAGATCTCAAAGTGCTTTCGAGGATGGCAGGGTTCCCCCTGGCATCATTATCCCCATTTTAGCAATAGGAAGACTGAGGCACCCAGAAGTGACATGACTTGTCTAAAGTCATCCAGCAGGTCTGTGACCAAGCCAAGATGAGAACCTAGGTTTCCTAAGTCCTAGTTCACTTCCCTATCCACTAAGCCGCACTGCCCATGGCAAATAACCTTTGCTCTTAAAAATGAAGCTTCAGAGTGGTTTACTTAACACATGCTAGAATTACTCCAGTGATAACAGGTACCATTTCTGTTAACCATTCTCAGAGTAGTCCCCTTCTGTAGTCACTGTCGAGAGGACCATGCTCTGCTGACTATTTCCAATTTGGGTGCTTCTGTGGAATGACAAAGCCAGGTCATACGAACAAGCTGAGGAACTGTTTCTCTTTATTCTTCGTTCTTCCTCTTCCTCTTCTTCCTCCATCACCCCAATGGGCAGGAGCGTATGGGGATTGAACTTGCTGCGAAGAGCTCCAATGATACCTACCCTGTTTCAAAAGGAGTCATGGATGTAACTGAAGCACCAGGGCTAAGGAAAACTGGGGTGGGACTTTGAGACTTTACATGGAAAATCCCAGAGACTTTTACCTTTTGTTGGTAGGACACTGGGTCAGGCATTATCCCCTAGGGAAAACTTTCCCTTAGTGCTGCAGGCTGGCATAGGGCCTATATACCACTTAAGTCTCCTTACACCTAGTGCACCTGATCCTCAGCTGGGAGTCTTGTGGCACTTTCCAAGACTAACACATTTATTTATCATGTGAGCTTTTCTGTATATTCCCCATCTTCAAGCATCTGATGAAGTGGGATTTTCTCCCATGAAGGCTCATGAGACAGATAAATGTTTTAGTCTTTAAGCGCCACAGGACTCCTTGTTTGGCTGAACTCGACTGGCATGGCTACCCCTTTAGAACTCATCCTCAGCTGCTGCAGATCAGCCTGGCTCCATTTTCACTAGTGAAACTACACTGATTTACACTCTCTGAGGACTTGACCCAATTTGTATAAACAATTATACAAAAAAATGAGTGCAGTGGACTTGCTTCCACCTCCCTTTTCTATGCCTCTGCACTGCAGATTCTCATTCTCTCTCTATGAAATATGATGCCTCACACTGTGCCCTGGAAGGGGCCAGACCAAGTCTCCAGTGGTGGAGTCTGCACCACGCTGCTCACCCCATGCAGCAGCCGTTCCATAAAAGAGCTCACTTGCCCTCCTGCCCTCTGAGCTGGAGGTAAAGTACCACACTGAAACCACTGACTCTGCCCCTCTGCTGTCCCAAATGTCTTTTGGTGTTTAGGATGGGTGCAGGACCTGCAAGCTCCCCATATCCTGCTTTCCCACCATGCAGTAGGACTACATTGGTTCTGCTTGGTCTGGGAAGCAACACGGGGACCAGGGCACTCAATTAATTACATTAGACACCCCCCACCATAAAGGTGGAAGGGCACCGTAAGTTTTAGTCACTGCTTACAGAAGTGCAACCAAAATCCACGGACACAGCTCCTTACTAGGGTGCAAGAGCAGCCTCTGAGTAGTCTGTGTGGTCCTTGCTTCTGCAGGTTGGAAGGGTTCTGCCCCGATGCAGGTAATGACTCTGGAAGAGATACTGAGCGTTGTCTTTGGGCAGGGGGAGTAGTGTACTGAGCACCGGCGAGCGCTGGCCAACCACACTCTTTATGGCTGGGCGTCTGTCATATACGCTCCTACAGAGCAAACAAATGAGGCTTTAATTTGATGCTGGTGGTACAATGAGAGCTCCCCGATGCGCCGGGATAACACCCAAGGAGCATTACCTGTGGTAGGGAAAGATAACTTTCCTCTGATCAGAAGAGATGCCTGTTTTCAGCAGGTCAGGGCTGTTCTTCTCTCTCAGTGCAGGGTTAAATATGTCAGAGCGAAGAAGCCTGCCCACCTCTTCTTGAATCTCATGGAAGTGCTTCCGTCTGAACACCACCCATGCCACATATGTACAGAAGTTATAGAAGCACTAAACAGAAACACAGACCAATCTTACCAATGGTTGTGCTACAGAGCAATCCACACTGCACCAAGGGGCAGACTCAATTATTTGCTGGCATAACACCACTGAAGTCAACAGAGATACAGCAGCATAGAATCTAACCCAGGATTGCTGCACATTCTTTAATGGTAATTCTTTAATTGGAGCACAGTAGGATGCCTCTTCATGTGACATCCCACAACCGATGGCCACCCTCAGAGAAATCTGTGTTTTGAAAGCTAAATGCCCAACAGCCTGAGTCTTGTTCAGTAGGCTTGTGTTTTAGCTGGGACCAGTAGTGTCACCACATGAGTCAAGTGGAAAATAAGATGTTATTTCTTAAAAATCTATGTAGAAGACTGGAAATGAAATTACAAACTGAATACAACTACGAGAAATGAGATCACCACATCTCATCCTTGCTTGGCAAATTCAGTTTTAAAAGACCAAAGCTTAGATGTCCACACCCAGTTAACACCTGGCTAAATTCAACGGATACATCATATAAACTGAATGTGTCCCGTTACATTGAATTTCTGCTAAGGGCTAGTCCAGGGGTGTCAAACATATGGTCCATGGGCTGGATATGGCCTGTGAACTTCTGTCTAGCCTGTGACTGCCTCTACAAGACTATACTCTCTCCGTAACTGTGAAAGAGAGAGTGTGGTCTTCCAGTATTGCGGAGCAGAGTCTCACATAGTCAGCACTCCGCGATGCTGCGAGAGTGTAGGCCCTAGTATTTCGATTTATGGTACGTATGGCCCAGGTGAAATACATTTAAGTCAAATCTGGCCTGCCATAGCAAATGAGTTTGACACCCCGGCAGAAGCGCTGCTGGCCCAAGAAAAGACCTGGGGCTCAGTGCACTGTGATTCGGGGCTCGAGCCATGTAAGCACGCCACCACCAAGGGAGGCCCATAGCAGACCCGGGGCTCAGGCACTGGGACTTGGGGCTTGAGCCTCATGAGCCTGTTGCCAGCGACACGCCTGACCCCTGGGCTAGTCTATGCTGGAAATTTACACAGCTACAGCTACAACCCTTGGGTGTGAAAAATCTACATCCCTGAGAGACAAAGTCATGCCAACCTAACCATCCTGGTATAGACGGCAATAGGCTGACGGAAGAATTCTTCTGTTAACATAGCTACAGCATATCAGAGAGGTGGATTAACTCTACTGACAGGAGCACCCCTCCTATTGGTGTGCGTAGTGTCTACACTGCAGCACTACAGCTCCATGGCTACACAGCTGTAGTATTTCAGGAGTGGACAAATCTTACATAAACACAGCAGACACAATCCATTGGAGTCCAAAGTATTATATTAGTTTCAGATGATTTCTATGAATGTGGTATGGCGTGGTGTCTGGAAATTAACTGTTAAAATCTGTTCTTTGAGCAGTTCCAGGAGAGACATATGGAAACATCACTCTGAATGATGAGAAATGTTACTGTCATCTTTTAAGACTGTTACAGTTGTGAACCACACACTGCTAGTCTCACTGCTGCAATTATGATCTTTGGACTTTTAACACAAATGGAAGCTTCAAACTGAACTCTATTTTCTTGCTGATTTTTTCCTTTCCCATGCAAACTGGTTTGTTATTACAGGGTTAATCAGGCAGACTTTGAGCTGTTTTGTTTTATTTTCTGTTGGTGTGAACAAGGAAGAACAACTTGGAGGCCTTCTAATTTTGAGTAAAAGAGCCACTTTCTCAGTGTCTTGTCTCAGCAAGACCAATTCTGAGGAAGTGTGTGTTAGTGACAATTTAAACAATTCACTGATTTCTCCACCACTAGCAACGATAGCCCAGATCCTCAGTTGAGGCAATGCTTATTTACACCACTGACTTCAACAGAGCTAAGTCAACTTACACCAGTCAACAATCTGTCCCAGGATCTTGAACCCTGGACAGTTACCACTTCTGATGCTCCCTCATTTCATCTTATTTTAGGATTGGAGCAAAAATTCAGTGTCTGTCCATGAATGTCTTTTTCTTACCTCAAAGAACTCCCGGTCCTTCTGTGTTGATGATGTTTTCCTCCTAAGACAATAAACAATAGCACTAAGTTAATAGCTGGAGTTAGGCTTTCATATCTCTGAACAGCCTACCAGGCACAAATCATGTGGCTGCCATCAAGCTGGTTTTTCGCAAGCAGAGTAAGGCTGGTTGCTGAGCAGTCATCTTTACCAGCAATGCAGAGGCCCACTACCCTAGAGAAAGGCAGGATTTCTGGACTGACTCAAACAGAAAAGGAAGAAAATGCACAACACTCTGTGACTTGGCTAATTAAATCTCCCACAGCCCAAAGGCCATGGGCCTGCCAGACAGAAGTGCTTAGCACTGAGTGTCCCATTAATTTCAAACAGAATTTAGAAATTAAAATCAGGGCCCATGGGTGGGATTTAGAAAAAAAATTACTCAGCATTGGTCTAACTTCGCATCCACTGAAGTTGATGGGAGACTTCAGTGGGGGCATAGCCAGGATGGGAGCATACCAGTTCAAAGCTGAAAGATAAGAAATGGAAGGGAGAAGATGCCTGGGACTTGGAGAAGAAATGTAAAACTTGCAGACGGATGGCAAAGCTTTAGGGAGAACGACCTCAGTCATTCTGCAAGGGGATAGACTATGCTCCCATGGAATGGGGAGCAATTTCCCCCCAGCACAGACCTTACAGACTCCTGCAAGATCTGGGTAGATCCCAAGAAAAATGCAAAGAGCTCTGTGTCTCCATGGCAACACTCAGGCGCAGGATCACCGCAGTCTTCCCTGGCTACCCAACAGAGCACACCATTTGCACCCAGCAGCGTCAGTATAGATGGGATAGCAAAAGTGATATGCTCTGGCTGCATTAATTGTTCACTGGCTTTTGTTTAACTGGCTAGGAGAAAGATGTGCATCCCTCCCAGCCTCACTCTATTCTTCTGCCCCTTTAACCCCATCCTGCCACCTCCACAGCTGCAGATCCCGAAGTCCAGGTGCTAAGCAGGATCCAAAGTAAGGGGAGATGGGGGTACAGAGACAGCGAACTCCCTTCTGTATAGGAAGGGGAGGTGCTGAATTAACAATTGCACAATCAGTTGTCATTGCACAGATCTAATGTAACTTCAGCAAACTTGGGTGCTCATTACTACCTGTAATGTGCTGTAATCAGTCAAATTGAACAGGGAATTAAATAAAGTGACCTTGTATGAGCTGATTTCACCTTTTAGAACAACATAGCTTGTACAGTCCCTTAATGATAAAATTCTCCAGCTGCTTTCTGCATTATTGGAAATCCACTCAATGAAAAACTAACAGAAAACAGCCTTTCAATTGGAGGCCACACCAAGCCACACCTTACAAAATCTTGCTAAAGTTAGTGTAAAACTGACAGCAGGCAGTCCCTGTGTTTGGTGCACTCTTAGTCATCAGCTAAAAAAATGCAGGCTGGGTTTGGAAAACAAGCTTAGGATAGGGGATTGTAAAACGTTAAATATGTGAATGGCTGAATGAGTGAAATGCATCCCAGGTGCTAGAAACGGAGCAAGAAGGCATTTGTAAAATTGCCAGTGTGTCTGTGGGAATGAATGCTTTAGACATAGTGGAGGGAGCACACTCAGCCAAATCCAGGCACTACATGAAGCAGGGGCGTGTGTGCTTACTAAAACACATAGTTTTCTAACCTTTCCAGTCCCCTGCACCCTGCATGTGGATCCAACTGAAAATAAATCCTTCCTATGTTATTTTTATGGACCAGAGACCACAACAAGGTTTAGGTAAGTCCTGCCTCAGATCTCAAGCAAGGCCCAACTTTGGCCATATTTGTGCAAGCAATGTACGAAGCTGAGACCACAACCTATTTTTTTGCATTATGAAAAAATACCCAGAAGGAAATTGGCACTATAAAAAAATTGCACAATCTGTCCAAGCTGTTTCAGAGAAGAAAGCCAGACACACCTATTCCTTCCTTAGGGTTAGAGACATAAAAGATCTAAAGCTCACACACATAAATAGGTCTGTTGTGGAACTCCTCAGAACACAGTCTGAGATAACATCAAAACAGGGCTCCTAAGCTACACTTCACAAACATTTCAATCATTATTAATTTGCACGCAGACACCATGTGAAGACACACTACCCTTCCACCGGAATAGGCTCCTTTTTTAAACCCTTGTACAAAACTTCACAGGCATAATTAATAACTTAACAGCTGTGTGTGGATAATTAGAAGAGCTGGGTGGGAAATGCTTTTCCCATACCTGGAAAAATGTTGAAATTTTTTTAAAAGTTCCCATTCCAAATCAGAACAAAGAGCTGAAATCTCAAAAACTGTCACAAACCAACAATCTGAGAAACAAAATTAGGTTGGGGTCAACTGAAACATTTCATGTCATCAGTTTTTAAATGTTTCATTTTTTACCTTTTTTCCCACATTTTTAATGTTTTGAAATATAATTAGGTTAGATTTCTAACTAAAAAGTCATAATTTTAAATTTTTAAATAAAAAATGCTGAAATGGATCATTTTATCCATTTCAAAACTTTTTTGCCCAGAAGTTTTTCAAGCCAAGAACTTAGTGGAAGCCAACCCTCTCACTTGAACAGTTTCAACTAATCAATATTCCCAGCCACCTCTAATAATTAGCAATTGGTGATCAGTGTGACACAACAGCATTTGTTTCAGGCAGCCTATGGAATTCCCAATGACCATTCAGCCATTTCAGAGCTGAAAACTTCTGAAAATGCCACCCTTGATAAGGTTAGACAGAGGAATGAATTTTCAGAAGCATTCAACTGCAAATCCCATCCATGCTGACTATACTTGATTTTCTCCCTCTCTCCCCCTTTGCTACAGTGTTTGTCTTCTTAGGCCACTCCAACACTACAAAATTAGTTCAACCTAATTTGTGTTGGCATACAGCCACTGTAGTTATTAAGTCGCTTGTGCATGCACACACTTGGCTCCTGGTTTCAGCAACACGCATCCTCACTAGAAGCACTTGTATCGATTGCACTGTCAGTGTGGGGCACAGTGGGACAGCTGCCGACAGCCAGTTAGAGTCAATGTAAATGACACGGTGTCTACACTAACCCTGTGTCGACTTAATTACATCAGCTGTGAATCTATGCTGCTCAGGGAGCTGGTGTTTCTAAATCGGTGCAGAGGGGCATATTGCTGGGAGCCACGTTTAAGTGAAGAGACTTCCACAGCTAGGTTGGCGCAAGGCAGCACACACTGACCTAACTGTGTAGCGTAGACCAGGCCCTAGAAAACTGTAAACTCTTTGAGGAAGGGACCACATTTACTTCTACGTTTCCAGAGAACCTAGCACAATGAGGCTCTAATCCTGTTCAAAGCCTTGGGGCTTGGCTGTAAGGTCTATACTAAATAAGACTGACAATTCTCATTCAGATCGCCTCACTTTTTTACCAGATTGTTATGGGAGTCAGCAGGCGGCAGGGGGCTGTAAATAAATTTTTCTATGTATAGTTACAACCCTGTACCTTTCCTTCTACCACGAAAGAGAAGGGAGAAAACTGGCAGCAATCTCCATAAATAGGCCAGATCTACCACTCCACTGATTTCTTGTCTAGGGAATTTTATCCTAGAAAGGACAGTGAACAGCATGGGCAGCGTGTGAATCCCCCATTGGAGAAGCTAGCTCAAGTCTCCATTTCTTCCCACTGAGACCATGCCCCTTCCACCCCCTCCCTTGCCAGAGACCCCTACCACGGCTGGAGAAGTCCAAATCCAGGTGGTCCAAGCTGCTGGCCCAGCTGGCCTGAACTCTAGCACACCTGTTGGCCAAAGCCACTCACCGCCTGCTCCACCACTTGGCCCCAGCCACCAGCCCCAGTCCTCTCCATCCCTGGGCACTGGGCAGTCCCAGGCCTGGGGCACCAGCTGGGCAGCCTCAGCTCCAGGTGACCCCAGCCCTGGAGTACCAGCTGGGCAACCCCAGCAATAGTCCCAGCCACCCCAAATCCCAGGCCAACAGCTGGTCTGCCCTAGGGAGAAGCTGAATCAGGATGGGAAGACCTGCTGCACTGCCTGCCTGCCTAGGCCGGGGCCATGAAAAACGGCGGGATGCAGCAGAAAGGGGCAAGCCCTCGGAGAAGAGTGTGGGTGGGGCTCGGCCTGGCTGTTTAGGAAGGCACAGCCTTCCCCTGTCTATTACGGCCATCACCCATGGCGAACAGATCCGTTCTACAAAACCAGTAGCTCTAGCTAGCCCAGAGAAGACATCACATAAGTAAAAACAACAAGAGTCCTGTGGCACCTTATAGATTAAAAGATTTCTTCGGGCATAAGCTTTCCTGGGCTCCAACCCACTTCGCCAGATGCATCTGACGAAATGGGTTGAAGCCCAGGAAAGCTTATGCCCAAAAGAAATCTTTTAATCTATAAGGCGCCACAGGACTCATGTGGTTTTTGCTATACACAAAAACATGGCTACCCCTCTGGAAATTTCTACTATTGCACAAGTAGGGTCTTGCACCCGCAGCCTTTGGGGCTCTATTACAGGCTGTGCTCCTTGTCCATCAGCAAGAAAATGAAACTGGCCTCCCACAACTACTCCTGAACTGCAGTCAGCCCCGAGACCCGACAGCTGGTCCCATAGTGCCAGCCCGCAGGCCCCAGAGTGCGCAGGTGGCACCACACTGTGCTCTTTCCTCCTCCTGTTTCCAGGCCTCACGACATGGGGCACACGCTGAGCGAGCGCTCGAGGGGGGTTAGCACCATATGCTCCCTGGGAAATCAGGAGAGATCCCCCTGGGTCGCTGACATTGCAGGTTACCCTCTCCTCGTCATTAACGGGAAACCCCATTTCCCGCTATCATTGTTTTTGCTGCCACTGGACGCATGGGGCACTGCTCCTGAATGTGCTGGCCAGTGACCTGAGCCACACTGAGGTGCTGGAGCTGGCAGGGCTGTTTTAGATCTGCTGTCCTGCTGTGCTCCCAAACACGTGGCCCAAAGTGGAGCAGTGGGGAGATCTAAACCTGCCTCAGCCAGCGTCTGGAGGCTCCCCTGCCCTAGGACAGCCAGACCAGGGAGCTGGGCATGGGCCAGAGGGGCAGGGAAAGGGCTTGGGTGCATGAGAAAGGAGTGGGGGGGCCTCCCGAAAGCTAGGGGCCAAGCAGGGGAAGGCACTGCTGGAAGGCGAGAGACATGCAGGAGGGCCCAGGGCCGGGAGTGGAAAGGGCCTGCCATGCAGGGCCCAGGGCCAGGAAGAACAGCTCAGGGAGGCTGCTGGGAGCATGGGGCCCTGGACAGGCCATAGCAGTGCAGGGCTGGGCTTGGGGAAACCCGGCACCATGCCTGGAGGAAAGCAGGTTGGGGCCCGTGCTCTGAATCTTTTTTTTTAGGAGCAACGATCTTGTGGTTTGATTAAGTCACACACAGAGCCCATTAGCACAGGAGAGTGTTTGGGGAAAAGAAGGAAACTGGGTCTTAGCAGCTATTGAAGGTATGTCTGCACTAAAGCTGGGAGTGAGCCTTCCCACCTGGGTACGCAGACTCACACTCACAGCCCTTAACCTAGTGTGCTAAAAATAGCAGGGTGGACCTGGCTGCTGCGGCAGAGACTTTTGCTGTCATTGCAGGGAGCCTGAGATCTCTCACCTTGGGAGGCTCACTGTGAATCGCTCTCCTCTCAGCTCCGATAGGTAATTCACCATCACGCAGGATTATGAGCATATAAGACAAGATTTTGTAGCTTCAACACTGTGTGGTCTCTTCTTCTATTTCATTTTTTCCTTCTCAGTCTCTCCTTTCAGCTCCCAATTTCAACTTTATCCTTTATAATTCCTCTCTCCTCTTCTTCCAAGTCCTTCTCCATTCCCTCCTTCATCCTTCTTTCCCCACTTTTCCATGGATTACTTGCCTCTTCCAACCTACCTCTTTCTTCTTCCCCATCTTTCTTGCCCTCTGCACCCCTTTCTCTCTCTCTCCCTCCTATTCCTTAGTGAGATCATACTGAGCAGGCTTCTGGGGTAGGTCCAATGTGGTATCTTCTGACTGGCCAGCACTGTCCTACTGCAACCCACAAGTCAATTGACCTGAGAGCCATGGACTTGAGCTTAGTGTGCAATGCAGACATACCCCTAAAACACCTAAACCAAAGACATAGCCACAGGTGGGCTTGGGCTGGCTGGGGCCCACCCACTTGAAGATCACTTCTGCCCACTGCAGCACCTAGCGTCAGCGTGAACATCTGCTGCGGCTACAGGCCTCTGCTCCGTTAATGCCCATAACCACCAGCCGTTGGCTGGGCCTGCAGCTGCGGCAATGAAGTTCATCCCACTGCCAGGCACTGAGGTGGGCGAGCCTGATCTCATTGCCTCTGCCCCTTCCTCCTCCTCATGGCAGCTCCAGCTGCTACATAACAAGTGGAGTCAGAGCACTGCACTCCAGTTCCACTTGCTACCTAGTAAACGGAGTGTCATCAGGCGGCTTTGGGTCGCATGATCAGAAAACATCCATGGCCAGGCCCAACCTACAGATTCAGGGGCCTGGCCAGAAAACCAGGCCTGGTTAGGGCCCTGACCTAAACCCCACCTGCTGCCACCTGGACTCCGAAAGTGTAGCCCCTTCTCCTCATGCTCGGTCCCTCTGCTGCTGCTATGGCCTTCTGCAGCCCCAGCTCTGCCCTTGCACTAACTCAGACCTAGCACAGGAAGGAAGAGTGCCTAGTGGCACGTTAGGGACCTCTGGGCCCCTGGGCCTGCTGCACTGATGGGCCCCGCTTGCAGCCCCATCCATCCGTGCCTGGGGCCGCAGCCCCCCTCCTGGCTACAGCCCTGCCATCTGCAGAAGGGCCGGTGTTGCAGGGGAGGAGTGGGCTGGAGCTAGACCAGCCCCAGCTGGGCTGAATGATCCCCCAGAGCTGTCCACACATGGGGTGGCTTCCAGTGAACCCCAGCCATACTGGAAGCTGTGCTATGCTACACAGCACAGCAGCTGGCCCTGCCCCAAGGGGCAGATCGGCTGACCCAGGTTTGGGGCTGGGGCAGGAGAAGAATGCAGAGCCCATGCTACAGCCCAGCACGGCTCCGCTCCCCTTCCTCCCTGCCGCCAGCACTGCACACATGGGCCTCTGGGCCTAGGTCCCGTAGGCCCATGCGTTGTGTGGGCCCCTGGGCCTGGCCCCATAAGCACATGCATAAATCTGCCCATGAAAATGTCAGGATCTGCAGAAAGGCTTGAGGCAGCAGTTACAGTAGCTGGTTGCATGATACCCTTCTTCAGTCCATCTTCAAGACCTGGAATGGATGGGCATTAGCACTCTGCTGTGGAACGGGTTGTTGCTGTGCAGCATAAATTGCGAGGGACTGGGGGATAGCTTGCTCAGGGAGGTAGGTAACAGAAGGTTTCAAGAACAGGACAGCCCCACTGGTTTGTGTGGGTGGGCTGTGCCTGCACAGTACACAGGTGCACAGCACTTCACTGATCACAAGGAGGACAATGTCATAGCGTTTGTGTCACACTAGGGCATATTACGTGGATTAATGAGCTTACCTTCGTCCTGCTAAGATATATTAATCTTCCCTCCTCCCCACTACACTGCCCTCCCAATCTCCCCAGAGGTTTTGGAGATGGCAATTAACAGAGGCACTGTCATTTGCCCGGTTGACTGTGCTGGACCTGTTCAACAGCATTTCACTCCTATAGCCACCACTCCACACAGCTGGGTCTGAGCTGTAACTCAGGTATTACAGGCCCTTGTGCAATGTATGTACGGTCTGTGTTCCTCAGGGTACCCAACTTTTTGGGGTGAGGGGCCATAGTGCAATTCTTTTCTCACACTGGGGGCGAGGTGATCAAATTTTGGATAGAGATGGCATGGAAATTGATCTTATTATTAATACAATTATAACAGTCAAAAAATAAACACTGGTTCACAAACTCAGTTTGGTTCTCTAAAAGCAGAAACTTGCATTTCATATCTAAACTCAGTTTCCAAATAATACCCATCCTCCCTACAGCAGCCTTTAGATAAGTGTCACTTTCACAACTGTGCACTAGTTTTCACACACTAATTAAACCATGTTTTGTGAAAATGTGAAAAGGCCTTACCTTTATTTTTTCTCAGGAAGCATCAGTGCGTACAGGGGGCAGGGAGGCAAGGGAGGGCAGGAGTGGCAGCATGGAGTGGAAGTGGAGAGAATGGGGAGTGGAGCAGGGCAGGGCTGGCAAAGGAGAGGAGGGGTGGGGTGGCAAGGGAGCATGGCAGGGCTTGAAAGGGCAGGGGAGCCTGGGGAGTAGTGCGTTTGGGTGGGCCTGGGTGCTGTATGGTGGGAGACATAAAAAGGCCCCCTCTGGATCCCAGGCTTGGGTGGGAGAAGTTGGGGAGCTACTGCCAGTGGAGGCAGGCAGGCTGGGGCTGCTAGATGGGTGCCGCGAGCAGGGTCAGCACAACCTGCCTGCCTCCCCTGCCACTGAAGGTAAAGGAAAGCAGAGAGGGCCACTAAGCCGGTGCCCCTGCCAGTCTGTGCCAGGCTCCCAATCCTCCCCCTACTTCTCTTCCCCACACACCTCAGATGGCTCCCAATGCCCTCTCCCCACCCAGCTGCATTTTATGCCAGTAGCTCCCAATCTCCCCCATACCCACCCCCAGCAACACCTCATGCCCAGCAGCTCCCGATTCCTCCCTCCTCCTCCCCCAAGCACCTCGCACCCAGCTCCACATTTCTCCCCCAACAGTCACTCTCACTGGAGCACAAAGGGGCCACCCCACAACTGCCAGCAGTGTTTTACATTTCCCGCCCCTGAGCCACATGCCTGAGCGGGCGTAGGGTGGAGATTCAAAAAGGCCCCAGCCCGGCACAGCTCCCAAGCATGTGCAGTGGCTCAGGGCACTTGGTGGGCTGGAGAAGAGCCTTTGGCGGTCTCGAGTCTGACCTGGGGGCCATAGGCTGGACAAGCCAGGACTTGAGGAACACAGTGGTCCTGTCTGGCCTTGTAATCTATGAAACACTTGGCAATGATGCTTTTAAACCCAAAGTCAAGTTTTCAGAGCTGCTTGCTTGGCCCTGGCCAGTGCTTCCTAGCCTGCAGGAGTCACCAGGACTGGGTTATTGTGGGCTTTTGTCTTTGTGAAAGAAAAGGCATGTCTACACTGCAAGTGGGAGGTGTCACTGTAGCACATCTAGGCATCCCCGAGTTAGCTTTGATCTGGGTTTGGTCAAAGCCAGCTTGAGTAACACTAGAAATGAAATCACCTCAACACAGGAGGCTGCAGGAGTTGGTCCTGCCTGCTCCAAACACTTGGACCCGGTGCCCCTCACGTTGCTATGGCTTCAATGCTAGTCTTACTCGAGCTCGCTTTGACCCTACTAGATCACAGCTAACTTGAGCATGCCTATACCTCCTGAGCTCAGTGAAGACATACCCTGAAACACGCTTGGGCTGCCTGGATGTCAGGGATAACCAGGGGCATTGGTGGCACCTGGCACACGGGGCACATGCCCTGAGCCTCGGTGCCAGAGCCCCAAGTGTCTTGGATGGCCCCATCCCAGACCAGGGACCCGGGGCTGGGGCGCCTGCCACAGCACTCACCTCTCCCAGCCCTGGCCCCGGCCAGAGGTTGAGGCCAGGACACTTGCAGCGGCACCCACTTCTCCCAGCAGGGGATTGAGGCCGGATGCCGGCAATGGCATCCACCTCTCCTGGCCTCGAACCCAACCAGGGACTGGGGCCAGGCTGGAGGGGGCAGGAGCTCAATGCACGAAGAGGCCCAGGGCGCCAGATCGTGGTCTAGGGAGCATGGCCAGGGGGCAGGGCCTGGGCCCGGGCCCATGCCCCAGGTCTTTCCCCGGGGGAGCGACATTCCTGGAGATAAAAGCAACTATCACAGCAAGGTGTCATCTGAGGGAAAACGATTCAATGCATTTCCTTACTTGCCACATGCCATATGATGCTGCTCAGCCATTCCTAATCCGAGAATAAGGATGCAGTACATCTTGGCAAGGTGTTTCTTGGCGCCTGCTAGCTTTGCCAATGTCTCCTCCATTTCTTTTTTGTCTAACACACTGGGGTTCCTGTTTTAGAAGAAGGAAAAAAATGTTTTTATAACGGGTGTTCTGTTTAAGTGAGGCACGCTCATCTGTTTATGAAAGGAAACAATACATTCATTCATATATACAGTATAAAACATCAGACTGCACAAACCAAGCACAGAGAACCTGTTTTATTAGATTAGAGCACTTTCAGAACTGGTGGAGCAACACAGCATGAGACTTGGCCCCGTAAGTTCTCTGTGACCTTGAAGAACTTGTATGCTCCACATCCACAGATTGCCAGGGGAAGCTATCTGGTCCTACCAGGCTTGTAAACAATTCTTGCATGCTAGACAGGGGCCCGCAGTACTTCTTGAAGGTTCAGAAATACACCCCGGCCCTGCAAATGGCTCTGTATGGGCATGCTTCATTGTAGGATTAGGGCCACACTGAGCAAATATCTTCAAATCTTTCAAAGAAAACAATACTGAAAGGCTCTCATCTTCTTTTAAGATAAATTACTAAAATAAATGCAGGTCTTTCCGACTAAAGCATTTCTAAAATGGAAGATTCCAGGAATAATAAATGGTGGAAGATTACTTTAGAAAAAGAAGAAAACACTTATTCTTATGTTTTCAAAAAATCTAGTTCAAATGGCCACCCATGGAGTGGAATGTCTTTTACTACTTTTTGGGGGGGTGACTGGTTGATTTAGAGTTCTTCACTCGGTATATCTGTCCCTGTAAGAAGTCTGCTAGGTCCCAGGCTTAGACTCATGGTTAAAAGACCACCAAGTAAAGATAAAACACTGATCATGTTGTCCTTCTCTAGCGTACTCAGACTGGAAACTAGATTGACAGGGTCATGGGCAAAGTAATCTTCTAGATGAATCCAGAGAGGCTTTGACATGCAATAATGTTCCAAGGCAAGAGTATTTGAAACTCAGAGGTAAGTGGTGATCCCTGGGAAAATAGCTAAGAGAGAGACCTTTAGGATACAAGACTAGCTGAAAGAGACTGGGAACTGTGAGCAAAGAAACTACCTCCCATAGCTTGATTCCTCCTGTGTTCAATGAAATAGGACTTCATTGCTTCTTTGTCAATGAACAGGAGTGCTCCAGCAACAAAGAAATAACTAACTATGTGAGAGAGTTCTCTTAACGAACCCAATTAAGCCCTGAAATTTGTCTAACTGCTTGGACTGAAACCAGAGAACAGTATATAACCATTTCACATACACTGCTCATACTGCAACATGCTTATAACATCTTGTCGCACTTTATAAACCATTATTAAGAGGAGCCCTAAAACAAAGTATGACTCCCAAATCTAACATTCCTCAGGCACAAGACCACTCATGAAAAATTTCAGGCAGAGTCTATTTGTTTAAGGACATTAGTGGGGGTTGAAACCAGGCATATGATGAAAAGCTACTTTCAGCCTTCACGTCTTTGGAATTTGTATTGTAGCTCCATAGTAGGGGAAATGACTTGGCTGGCTGCCTGGAAATACCAGCCTTCTAAGGCTTGATGGATATGTGTCAAAAATCCTGCTGCAAGCTAGAAGAGATGCCAAAACAGCACAAGCTGCTTATTAACTAACCTTGTGGAGGAGGTTACAAACCTTTGCTTACTTATAATAGTTGCTGTAAACTATGGGGAATACTGGTGAATTTCCCTTGATTACCTGGGGCCCTATCTTGCAAACACAAAGGACTTGGCTTAGTGCTTGCTAGCATAGCTTCATCCCAGCGAAGACAAAGAGGAAGTCAGTAGTAGTTTATAAGTAGCACAGAAGCACCTACGCTCCAATTGAGATGGTCGCCCCGTCTCACTCAGCACAGTTTATATACTTACTAAGAGAGAAACTGTGCCCTGAAGAGTCTACAGTTTAAATAAACAAGACAGACAAAGGAGAACCTAGCAGGGATGGAGGAGAGACTTTTCTCAGTAGTGAGCAACGTGTTCATAGAACGGGGACTGTGTGTAGTGGGGGCTACGTTTTCGTAGAATGGGCCTCCGACCTTTAATATTGTGAAGCTGTATCTGTGTTAGTGTTTCAGAACATACCCACAATGCTTTCCTTGCAGATAAAAGACCCACATTCAAATGGCCCAAAAGAGCCAGTGGTAGGAAATCTATTCTGTATCTACTGCGAGACTGAAACTCCATAGTCCTTGCTCATGTGTGAAATCCCACTGCAGTAAACGTACTATTCACCCCAGGAAGGCCCATCTGCACAGGCAGGGTGAGGACCTGGGTCCTTAAATCAGCAAAGTCTCTTACTTACACCATAAAAGATTTTGGTTTCTTTTCCAGTGCAATTTTTTCCAGATAATGTGATAAGTAGAAAAGCAGAGCCATAAGGAATTCGTCCAGCTGCTTACTCCTAAATGAAGGACATTAAGGTCACTGTCACATATGTAATGCTACTGATATAAGGCTGAACCTAAAATAAGCCCCTGCCCAAAGTGCCTGTTGTCAACCAACAGTACTTGGCTAAGGACTAGTGCTTCTTAACCTCGTAAACCTCTTCATAACATTAAGCACTACACTCACTAGTAAGGATTTGCGGGGACATGTCCTTATTGAAATACTAATAACACAGTTCAAGAAACATGAGGAAGGGTGGATCTGCATGTGGATATTACAGGAGACAGGACTCCTGAAGTGAGTGAGCTACAAAACATATGACTTCTGAGTACAAAATTCATTGTTAAATGTGGAACCTCCATTTAAAAATCCAAGCAGAAAATGGCTTTTTTTCTCAAGTGATCATTCCCTTAGGGTTAGAGTGTGGCTAAAGGCCAGGGGTGGGCAAAATACAGTTCACAGGCTGGATTCAGCCCACTGGACGTCTGTATCTGGCCCACCACCTGCCCTAACTGGCTCTCTGTGTCCCCTGCCTTGCCCTCCCGCCCCCCGGACCTGGGGCCACTCTCCACTGCCACAAAGGCCCACCTGTGAATATTATTGTCCACCCGTGCTATAGGCAAAAGGTAGTGTGGACATGGTACCTCCCCCAACCCCCCTGCCTCAATAATGTTCTTCTGTATTACTGCTGACAAATACCAGCAGCGGCTTCTGACACAATCTGCCCCAATTCAGCAGTTCTAGTTTGGCAATGAAGAACACAGACGCCACCATTTTACATTCCCACTTCTCAGGTCTTGAGCCAGACCCGATGTATGGGTGGCCAGCATAGGGATACAATCAGGACTATTACTCTGCATGAGTGTTTAGCTCAAGTCACAGTCTAGCCGTTAGTGAACGGAGTGAAGGACCGCTTCATAAAAGTAAAGAAATTAACTCACCGTAGTCTGCTTGGGCTAGGTAGCTCTGTCCACTCAACTTTATAGCTGACAGATGAGAGATTTTTAAACCTCTAATATTTCACTCTCCACTTTTTACAAGTTCTGGATCCATCACCATCAGTTATTAAAACACACTCACACACACTTCTTGGAACAAATTCCAGACTGCATACCTCATAATCGCTGTAAAAGATGGTATATGATATGATTCGTCTTCTTGTACCAGAAACAAAGCAGCATCTAAACACATACAAAGTAGAAAAAAATGGATGTCAAAAATATTTCCAAGGAGAAACTTTTAGCGGAAATGCTTTTTGAATCAAGGATAACATGGTATCAAATGACAATGGTTACTTACATTTAACATCTTCTAACGTAACACGCTCATGTTGTCCCCGCTTTGACAACCTAGGGGATTTCTTTTCCTGTATACTAATTTTTTTCTCAGGAAATCGTGCACCAAACAAATCTCGAAACATACTAGGAGTCGATCTACATGCAGGATTAGAGGTATACTGTTAATTCCAATGATTTAGGTTACAGTCAAATACACTTTTGCTTTGGGGATGTTCTCTTTTCAGTGTTTTCAGATTAAAGCTGAAAAATGGTGGTTAAAAAGGGTTTGATGAAGACTCAGAATCTTCCTTCTTTCAACAAGCTATTGCAAGTGGATCACATCAGGAGCATCACTGCCCTGGGGAAGGACCTGGGGCACCAGCCCAGCCCATACCCCCTAGCCGTAGGCCACGCCCCTGGTGCCGATTCTGCACTGGGGCCCGACCTGGCCTCAGGTGCCTGCTGCCGCCAGCCTGGGCCCAGATCTCTGGCCAGGGACAAGGCAGGGAGCAGCAGCCGCAGCCATGGGCGGCCCGGTCTAGGATGGGGCTGGAAGCAGCCACCGCCACCATGGGTGGCCAGGACCCGGATCTCCAGCCGGAGAGCGGGAGAGGCAGGGGCCGCACCAGGACTTGGGGCACTGATGCTGGAATTCAGGGCACGAGCCCCATGTGCCAGGCCCCAGCGACGCCCCTGGATCACATTCAGCCAACCAAGATCCTTCAGCTCTTCAGAGCACTTTTGAATGTGACTCTTTCCATTGGTAACACAAAAAACTGTGAGTAGACTACTTAGATCTAAAGTATTTTCATGGTAATATTGGTGGTAAAGAAGAAAATGAACTGTGCCTTTTAGTAGATGCCAATCTAGTCCATGCATAAAACAAGTAACAATGGTAACAACAAATGTATTCTTTGAAGTGCTTTATGAACATGAATTAATAAATTCATCCTCACAAGACCCCTCTCTATAGAGAAGTATTATTGTCTTTGTTCTAACAGATGTGGGAACCTGGGCAGAGAGATCCAGTGATTTGCTCACTATCAAAAGGAGCCAAAGTCAGAGCTAGGTATAGAGATTACAAGTTGCCCAGATTCATGCTTAGATCACTCACCACTCAGCCTGACATAACTGTTGAAATGACAGATCACTTTCTGCCTCATGTACTTCATTAAAACAAGATAAAAATACAATATTCTTAAGACCATGGGCAAAAGATTCCATGCAAATAATAGTGCTTTCCTGTTTTAACCCAGTGAGTTTAAACTAGCATACCTGTCCAGTGTTTTACTACCCATCTCCTGAAAATGGATGGTTTTGCCCTTCTTGAGTTTCTCTCTAGCTTCTGTGGCTGGGACAGAGCTGCAACACATATAGAGTGAACATTCACAAAGGTAAAGTGCAATTGGACACGACAATGCAAAGAATTCAGTATATACTGAAATTTAACATCCACACTTTTTGGCTTCACTCTGACACTGGGACAAATCTCTGACTTGTGACTGGGTTAGGGTATCAGATATTGCTTTTGCTACCCACCGAGGCATGCTTAGAGAGACAAATACATCTGGTATATTTCATATCCTCTCACTGCTACATGTAGCAGACAGAGCAATGCAAAATAGGAAAGCCATGGGAAGAAGGGGAAGGTTGTTTCTTGACCTGCAAGCCTGTTCCTGCTCCCACTGAAATCAGATTGGGCTGTTTTTTCTCACTGAAGATAGGCTTGAAAAGTGAGCCATTTCATTCTCTGTGCACTGTGGGACACAAGTAACTGGGGACACCCACTACTGTCCTTACAAGACCAGAAGGCAGGTAGGCAGCAGCACACCTGGACAGAGCAGAGAGACCAGTTGAGACTTGCTGAAATCAAATCTTAAAAGGGGCATGTGTGACGGACAGATAAAGCAGCAGGAAGAGAGAAGAGACAATACACATGGGAAATTAAATGCCTGAGAAGGAAAATCCAGAATGCACAGGGAAAGGGTGGACGGCCAGCAGGGTGAGAGTCATGTGACTGACTTTAAATCTTCTGTCCTACATAGCCCATATATACTCACACTGTCAGCCGTTTTAGGAGGCAGCAGAGAGCTGGTATTTGTTTTCAGTGGCCTAAATTGTTGGTAGATTTGGGCCCCTTATAATCTGAATTCAGAATTGCCACAAAAATGTAAAAAATAATGTTTTAAGAGCAATATCACCCCTTGAAAAGCACAGTTATGTTATAAGCCTACTGTTCCAGTGTACTTGAAAGTGCATCAAGGTCAAACACAATACTGGACACAGCTACATTGTCTTCTGGGAAACTGATCCCAAGGCATCAGCTCTGAATTTGGCCCATAGTTTTCAGAACCTTGTCCCTCTCACAGGTGCATATCTGATATAATAGGCCTTGCTGGGATCCTCCTGTAGTGAAATCTGCTGAGTACTGCAGAGCAAATGTCATAAATATATGCATTATTTCTATGGCAAACTTCCCTTTCCATTAATCTATTGGGATAAGACAACTCATTCTAGAGAGTGAGATTTTAAAAGCCATTCTCTCAACAGGGAAAACAAATATGTAGCGCCTGGTCCTGTGACCTGCAAATTCATATTTGGGATAAACCCAATGGGATCCAATTTTACCTGCATTAGGACTGCTGGCTTATGGCTTCCGTTTACGCACTTCGAAAATTGTAACTTAAAACTTTTACCTTGCAAATTCAAGTGTTTTGGTGTCTTCTTTCCAGTACCATATTCCTGGGGCTATTTTTATCATCTACAAAAAATAAAATATAATGTCATGTTTAAACTCTGTTTATCTAATTCCCAGCAACTCTGGCACTGATCTGTTGTATTTGTTTTGGCCTTTTGGGGCCTCATCTTCTCCAGCTGTACAATGGCAATAATAGCCATCTCTTTTCAAGTGTTTTGTAACCCTCTAATGGAAGGGGCTACATAAACACAGTACTTTTAAATTGCAAACATGGGGTGATCAAGTCAGTGAAAGACCAGGCAGAAGAAGCTGGTTAGTGATGCAGGATATGGAGAGTCAGATACAAGTATAAACAGTACTTTACTGTCTCTGCAAACTAGAGCATACAGTTATACAGTAACTCTCTGGCTGCTCACTTAAATGTGTTGTCACGTATGGTCAGTAAAATCAAAATGGCAGGCATTTTAATGTTTATTTCCAGGGGGGTAGCTGTGTTAGTCTATGTACAGCAAAAACAACAAAAGTCCTGTGGCACCTTAAAGCCTAACAGAGTTCTTTGGCTATCAGATGCATCTGACAAAGTGGGTTGAAGCCCAAACAAAGCTTAGGCCTGAAAAACTCTGATAATGTTTAAGATGCCCCTGGACTCTAGTTGTTTTAATTTTTATTAAGACTTCTGATAGTAAACAGGGGCATCATTGCTCGAGGAAAAGACCTGGGGCCCAGGCCCAGGCCCCGCGCCCCCTGGTACCGATCTGGAGTGGGGGTCCTGCGCTGCTGCTGCTGCCAGATTGGCCCCCAATCCCTGGCTGGGGAGAGGGTCAGGTGAGGCACTGGCTGCCGCAGGTGATCCAGCTGGGAGAGGCAGGTGCCACTGTGGCCAACCCAGCCCCGGATACCCAGCC
The DNA here is from genome assembly GCA_007922195.1 of Podocnemis expansa. Classification (NCBI taxonomy): domain Eukaryota; kingdom Metazoa; phylum Chordata; order Testudines; family Podocnemididae; genus Podocnemis; species Podocnemis expansa. Next base: position 11,440,385 of record ML681997.1, on the reverse strand, counting down.
AGGGATGGGGCCGGGAGAGGCAGGGGCCGTGCCAGCCATTCGGAGCATTGGCACTGGGACTCGGGGCATGTGCCCCCTGTGCCAGGCGCCAGTGACCCCCCCCCCAATAGTAAAGAAAGTGTCTGATGAAATGGGATTTTCTCCCACTAAAGTTCGTGTGATAAATAAATTTGTTGGTGTTTAAAAGGGCCACCAGACTTGTTTGTTTTAAAGAATTATAATTTCAGAATAGAATCATAGGGCTGGAAAGGACCTCATGAGATCATCTACTCCAGTCCCCTGGGGTTTGAACCCAGGAGCTTCTGCATGTAAAGCAGATCTGCTAGCCACCACACTATTGACTTTCCTTGATATAGAATAGGACCTTCCACCAGAGCACCTCAGAGGGTAACTACCTTAGACAGCTAGTATCATTAGCATGTTAGCATCACCAGGGGCGTTGCTGGTGCCTTGCACATGGGGCCCGTGCCCCTAATCCCAGAGCCAGTGCCCCGGGTCCTGGTGGGGCCCCTGCCTCTCCCGGTCTCCGGCCAGATTGGGCTGGACATCCTGCTGCGGGTGGCTGCTTCTGGCCCCTTCCAAGGCTGGGCGGCCCCGCGGCCGCAGCTGCCACTCCCTGCCCTGTCCCTGGCTGGGGGCGTGGCCTGTGGTGAGGGGGCAGGGCCTGTGCCTGTGCCCTGGGTCCTTTCTGGGGGCAGCCACACTCCTGAGCATCACTAACCTTTTACAGGTCCAGAAACTATGGCCAAAAAATAAAATAAAATAAAATAAATATTCCAAAAGTCCTCAGTGGAGCTGCAAAGAAAACCCAGGAGCCTGGGAGAAAAGGTAGCACCTTGTTCATTGGTAGTTAAATCCCAAATAAATCTTGTGCAAAATTCAGCTAAGATTAGAGCTACCACATATCAGACGTGTCCTCCTTTTTTCCTTCACATCCTCCGTCCCAGGCATTTTAAAATACAGGATTTTATCTGGCTTTTTTACTTACAGGGGTTAAGTAAGCTGGAATGCCCCAGAATACCTTATTTTTTAGGGGAAAGCATTCCAGGGCCCGCTAAAAACAGAAGACTATTACATTAATACTACATTTTTCCAGCGTCCTCCTTTGCAGACTTTGGTACCTGGTGGCCCTAGCTGAGATCCACCTCACCTTGCAGCCTGCCTGGGCAGCTTGCACCGGCCCCCTCTGGCCAAGGATTAATGAAGGGGCTGCTTGTCCTGTCCAGCCCCTAGCCCGCAAACCCTCCTGGGCTTGCCCCGGCCATTGCACGGGGAGGAGGCGCTGCAGGACCCGCGCGCTGCAGCAGCTGGGGGCGCGTGGGAACGCTGTGTTTACTGCGTGTCCAGGGAACCGCCCCTAGAAACTACAAGTTCCATCATGCAATGGGCCCCACCCCTGGGGCTTTGCACGCTGGGGCTTGTAGTCTCTTTGCCCAGCCTCTCAGTGTCATGGGCAGGGCTCCCCCATCCCAAAGCCTGGAAAGGAGGCCAGGGAAGTAGAAGGAGGACATTGGAGGACACATGATGAAAATGTCTTATTAATGTAATATTCTTCTGTTTTCAAGGGGCCCTGCAATGGTTCCCTACCAAAAAATAAGGTATTCTGTGGCATTCCAGCATATTTTAACGCCTATAAGTAAGAAGCCAGACAAAATCATGTATTTTTAAAATGCCTCCAGGTGTAGGGTTACCAGACATCAAAGCATGGAAAGGAGGACAGGGAGGTAATAAAAGGACATTGGAGGACACATGGAGAAAATGTATTAATGTAATATTTTTCTGGTTGTAGGGGGCCCTGGGATGCTTCCGCCTAAAAATAGGGTGTTCCAGGCATTCCAGCGTACTTTAACCCCTGTAAATAAAAAGCCAGACAAAGTCATGTCTTTTTAAAATGCCTGCTAGGTGGAGGACACAAAGGTAAAAAGGACATGTCCTCCTCTTCCCTGACATCTGGTAACCCTAGCCAGGTGGAGGATGTGAAGGTAAAAAGGAGGACATGTTCTCCTTTTGCCTGACATCTGGTAACCCTAGTCATAGGTAAGGCTGGCAAAATAAAAAAAAAAAAAGAGTCCTGTGGTGCTTAAAGATTAACAGATTTATTTATCGCATGAGCTTTCATGGGAGAAAATCCCACTTTGTCAAATGCTTTGAAGATGGGGGAACTTACAGAATGGAATGAAAATAAATGCAGGGGAGTGTAAGACATGGGATCAGGTCATACAGTAACAGCAAATCAGAGCAGTTATTAAGGCTCAAACCCTGGGAAGGCTGAAGTCGCATTACCTGTTGTAAAGGGAAAAGAAGCCATAGTCTTGATTTAATCCTGCTTTCACACAATCTAATTTGCGCAACCCTCCCAGGGTTTGAACTTTAATGACTGCTCTGATTTGCTGTTACTGTATGACCTGCTCCCATATTTTACACTCCATTACATTTATTTTCATTCCATTCTGTAAGTTCCCCCATCTTCAATGCATCTGACAAAGTGGGATTTTCTCCCAGGAAAGCTCATGCGAAAAATAAATCTGTTAGTCTTTGAGTGCCACACGACTCCTTGTATTTTTTTGCTGGACTAGACTAACATGGCTGCCTCTTTGGAAATAGGTAAGGCTGGGCAGTCCAGGCAGCCCCCCAGGGCTAGCTCTGTGTCCAGCCCCAGAGGTGGGGAAGAAGGGGGTTCAGGTGCAATAACAACATCTCTCTGGCCAGCCACAGGGCTCCTGTGGTGACTGGGGGGCGAGTCAGGCAGATGCACATTTTCTTGGTGTCCCTGATCACTGATGCAGTCCTTGCAGGAGGTAACCAGAGAATGCTGCTACCTGGTGGCATTGCCTCCCTCAGTGTGGCCCTTTCACGATTTGAATGCATCTACCCAGATACCAAAGCGCTGTGTGCTCTCTGCAGCTGCCTGGTCAAAGTTTCATAGAATCATAGGGTTGGAAGGGACCCCACGAGGTCATCTAGTCCAACCCCCTGCCAAAAAAAGCAGGACCACTCCCATTAGATCATCCCAGTCAGGGTTTTGTCCAGCTGGGCCTTGAACACCTCCAGAGATGGAGATTCCACCACCTCCCTAGGCAACTTATTCCAATGCTTCACCACTCGCCTAGTAAGGAAGTTTTTCCTAATATCCAGCCTGGACCGCCCCAGCTGTAACTTGAAGCCATTGCTTCTCGTTCTGCCCTCTGTTACTACCGAGAACAGTCGAGCTCCCTCCTCCTTGGAGCAACCCTTCAAGTAGTTGAAGGTTGCTATCAAATCCCCCCTCAGTCTTCTCTTCTGCAGGCTAAATAAGCCTAGTTCCTTCAGTCTTTCTTCATAGGGCTTGTGCTCCAGCCCTTTGATCATTTTGGTTGCCCTCCTCTGGACTCTCTCTAATTTGTCCATGTCCTTTTTGTAGTGGGGAGCCCAAAACTGGACACAGTATTCCAGATGTGGCCTCACTAGTGCAGAATAGAGGGGAATGATCACATCCCTCGATCTGCTGGTAACACTTCTTCTGATGCAGCCCAGTATGCCATTGGCCTTTTTGGCAGCAAGAGCACACTGCTGACTCATATCCAGCTTCCCATCCACCATGACTCCCAGGTCCTTTTCTCCAGTGCTGCTATTTAGCTGATCACTCCCCAGTCTGTAGCAGTACATGGGGTTTTTTTCGTCCCAAGTGCAGGATTTTACACTTATCCTTGTTGAACCTCATGAGATTCCTCTTGGCCCACTGCTCCAGTTTGTCTAGGTCTCCCTGAATCCTGTCTCTGCCCTCTAGGGTGTCTACCATTCCCCCCAGTTTGGTATCATCTGCAAACTTACTAAGTGTGCAATCTATCCCATCATCCAGATCATTAATGAAAACATTGAACAGAACTGGCCCCAGGACCGACCCCTGGGGCACACCACTTGTTACTGCCCGCCAACTTGACATGGAGCCATTGATTCCTACACGCTGAAACCGTTGTTCTAGCCAGTTTTCTATCCACCTTACAGTCCATGCATCTAACCCATACTTCCTTAATTTGCCAATGAGAATGCTGTGGGAAACCGTATCAAAAGCCTTGCTAAAGTCAAGGTATATCACATCAACGGCTCTTCCCGCATCCACAAATCCAGTCATCTTATCATAGAAGGCGATGAGGTTGGTCAGGCATGATTTACCCTTGGTAAATCCATGCTGACTGTTCCTGATTACTCTACGTTCCTCCAAGTGTTTCAGGATGGATTCTTTGAGAAGCTGCTCCATGAAGTTTGTCCTTTCCTTCTGAAAAAGTGCCTTAAGGCCAGTCTACTTAGCCCTGAAAAATGCCACAAGACTCTGTTTGTTTTGCTGCCATAGTGCAGACCAGTGGTTCCCAACATTTTCTCTGCCGTGGCACACCTTGCTACCCTTAATCAATTTGAGGCACACCGCCATATAGCTTCCAAATAAACTCATGAATATTCATGAGTCAATGGGCCAATCCAGAGCTCTTTGAGTAGTTTTTCAAAAGAATTTGTGGCACACCTGCTCAGACCTGATGGCACACCTGTGTGCCGTGGCACACCGGTTAGGAAACACTTGGGTAGACACAGTCATATGGGCAGAAACTTGCAAGGGCGAGCACAGATTATTTCGCTGAGGCAACTGGTATAAAGCTATGACCAGGGGTGCTTGACAATTCGTATAGTAGGGTGTTGAGAGTCATTGAACCAAACTGTAAACAAGTGGTTCCCAACCTTTTTGAGTATGAGGACCCCTTTTTAATGTCAAAAAAATTTTGTGGACCCCCAAATGATAATAGTTGTTATCAGGATTGACTGCAGGCAGTGATGCTGCAGAGGGGCAGTGGAGGACCTGGCCCCTGCTTGCTCCCAAGTGGTGGGGACATATCCAGGGTGAGGCTGTTCACAGCAGGCAAATTTAATTAATTTATTCAATAAACTTTAGAGCTCTCCCCAACATGGATCGCTGGCCGGCAGCAGCTGGGGACAGATCAGGACCAGGCTGCCTGCCGGCTGGGGCTAGACGTATGCACGGATCCCTTGTAATGACTCCACAGACTCCCAAGGGTCCCCGGACCACAGGCTGGGAACCACTGCTATAAACCCTGTTTATGAGGGGAAACACTTTGAGTCAGGGGTGCAGCAGTTCCAGGCCCAGCCCCTTGTTTTAAAAGCAAAAGAACTTTTTTTGCTGGTATTAGCTGCATCTACACTAGGTGGGATTATCCGGTGTAACTGTACCAACAAAACTTGGAAGTGTAGACAAGGCTGTGCACAGTGAAGAGGTTAAAGCATCAGATGGAAGATTTGGGTAGCTCAGCTGGGTGCGGGAAAGGAGTATTACAAATGCACTCAGCTCTTGCACATATTGACATGCCCCAGTCGTTTCTGCAATAGAGGGTTTACCTGTGGGAAAAGACTTCTGGAGAGTATTGAGATTTTTACGACTGTATATCAGAGTATGGAGAATACTGCAAAGAAGCTATGTGGAATAAAACAAGCCTGAAACAACTGACTATCTATACCTAACTCTTCCCTCCACCCTCAGAGACACTGCAGGAGATACAAATCTAGATACAAATCTCCTGTGCTCTTTAAAGCCTGCCTGCCCAATGCTGACAAGCTGACAGAAAGCGTTGAATCTGTCTGGAAATTCAAGGCTGAGTTTTGCACGTTTCTCTGCAGTGACCTTTTTTGACAATTGGATTGCCTATGTTGCGTTTCCAGTTGCTATTACAGACTGCCAAGTATATTCTGGTGGTTTGGCAGCCATGCTGCATATTTCTCAGGATGAGAGAAGCAGATCTGGGAACAATCTATCTCAGATCTCTCCCATCAGAGGATGGCAGAGATCAGGAGCGTTGTAGAAACAGGATTCTGAACAAAGGAGAGTTGGAGGTTTGGAAAAGATGATAGCCACCGACTCATTTACTGGCCAGTTTATAATGTAGCATTGTCTTCTGCCTCAGGATGCTGGTAGCCCTTTTGGCCAATTTAAAGCCACATATAAAGAGAGAGGCTAAAGCATTCCCTAAAATGAAAGGCAGCAATGAAGGAGGGAGAATTATGCAGGATTGCCTGCAAGTCTGTTCTGCTTACTCCAGATGGGGGAGAGGCAGTGTAGCAAGAGAACCGTGCTTATATAGCTACAGTCAATATTGTCACAATCCCCAAAGGAAAACTGCAGACTAATCTAATTACTACTTGCTGGTCTAAGATCAAACAGCTTTAGAAATAATGGATTTTAAGCCTCATAAAACTCCTGTGAACTAGGGAAGTATTATCACACCCTTTTATAAATGGGAACACAGATACAAGAAGCTTAAAGCCCTTGCCCAAGGTGAGAAAGGAAGTCTGTTGCACAGGTAGGGATCTTGCCCTGTTTTCTTGAATTAATTTTGCACAATTATACGTCTTTTTAAAGCTTTGGGCCACTCACAAGCATCTTCTCTTCAATTCTGCATTTATTATTTACAGTTCAGTTCAGAAGCAGTCAAGGAAGATCAGTGATGGGCTTTCCAGTAAAAGAAAAAAGAAAAAAAAAAAAACACACTATCGCATTCTGGAGCCAGATACTGTGGTGATGGTATCATAAATCTCTGGATTGAAGTACAGAATTCACTATTATAAGTAGACCTGGCAGAATTCAGTTTTTATTTATTTATAATTTAGATGGATAATATCAATTTTTATTTTGGTGCTCCTTTCTCTAATTTTTACCTATTTAAATTTTCACAGATGTGTAGGGAGGAGCCTCAGATAATGGAGGGGTCAGACTTCAGCAAATAATGGTTTAATGACAGCAGACATTGAGATTCAAAAAGTTGAAGCTCATTAAAACACAAATTGTCAATGTCATGTCATAAATATAAAAAGTGAATCTCCTTAAATCAAACACTAACAAGTTGTCCCGTAACATTCTTTTTACGTTGTCTATCTGTGAATTTTGATTACCATTGATGGGGGGAACAATACATCAGCTTGTGTGTGTAGTTTACTAGCACTTCCTGATTAAAAAACTGATCCTTCCAAAACTAACTATGAGACTGAGCCTTTGAGCTATTGCTACAGAGCATTTTTATGAGTTCATGCTTCTGCAAGCCTGGGCTGCTGTAGTCTGCAATGTAGGCTAAGGGCCAGCGCTGAGTGGGTTGCTAGGGTTTCAAAGTCATAAAGGAATGACTATGCATTCTCCTTAACAGCAGTCAGCGTGTGGTGGGTTTAACAGAATACAAGCAGAGTTTTAGATTTTATGCCCTCTGCTGGGTAAGCAAATGGCTCCTTTCACATTCCAGAGGGGCAGGAAAAAATGCTGGACCCTGCCACTCCCCCTGGCCCCAATCTGGATCCCAGCCCCGATCCAGCTGCAGGGCCAGATTCGGCTCCTGCTGCCACCAGCCCTGGGTCCCTGGCCGGGGGCTGGGGCTGGATCTTGCCACCAGCAGCCTGGCCTTGAAGTCCCTGGCTGGGGCCTGATCCTGCTGCCACTCCCGGGCAGTCTGGCTCCTGGTCACAGATCAGATCCTGCCACTGATGGATCGGGCTCCTGTTGCTGACAGCCCCCAGGTCCCTGGCCAGGACCTGGGGCTGAATCTTGATGGCAGCAGCCTGCAGCCCAGCAGCTCAGCCCCCAGGTGCCCAGCCAGGGCTGGATCCTCGTGCTGGTTACCACCGGCCCGGTTCCTGGCCAGGGGCTGGGTCCTGCCATTGGCAGCCCAGCTCTGAATTGCATTAGGCATGTGTCACTCCGGCCAGGGGCCAGATCCTGCTACGGCCAGCAGCCAGCAGCCCCAAGCCAGATCAGACTCCTGCCATTGATGGCTGCTGGCCTCGACCAGGGCTGCATCCTTCTGCCACCACCACTTCAGGCCTAGGTCCCCATCTGAGGGACAGATCAGGCTCCTGCCTTGCCATCGCTGGCTCCAAGTGCCGGCCCTAGGTCCTGGCCAGCTCAGGACTTGGGGCAGGGGCACGGGGACCAGGGACCCACACCCCTTGGGCCCAGCACCAGTGATGCCCACGCAGAGGAGTAGCCATGTTGGTCTAGTTCAGCAGAACAAACAAGGAGTCCTGTGGCACTTTAAAAGACTAACAAATGTATTTATCACATGAGCTTTCATGGGTAGAATCCCACTTCTTGATGACGTGGGACTTTCACATTCCAGTCGATGATAGATAACACAAGACCAGAGCACCTTCTTCGTGGCTCTAGGACTTCAACACTTCCTTTCCACAGACAGGGCTGTCCTAGGGGTGTGCGGGGCACCAGGTGAATCACCTTTTGTGGGTCGTCCCCCCCCAGCACTGGGTGGTGGGGCCGGCCTGCCCAGGGGAGTGTCTGACAAGGCACATCGTCCCCTAACCCCTCCTTCGAAGCATCTGAGGAAGTGGGATCTTCTCCCACGAAAGCTCATGCAAAAAATAAATCTGTTAGTCTTAAAGTGCCACACAACTCCATGTTGTTTTTTTAAAAATACCAAGAGCCAAGAAGCTCCGCAAATAGGAGTAGGAGGGAGGGTGATGGATCAAACTGTCCCTGGGACTTCCAGACAGCTTGCATAGCTTCCCCATTCACTGGCGAAGTTGATGGTATGTGGGTGCGCAGCTGGCACATGGCTCCATGCCCAGCTGTGAGATGCTGCCCTGCTGACCCGCACCAGACACATCTATTGTTATGGTTCTCAAGATTTTTAAATAGATCCCACCCGTCCCATGAACTTTGCTGTGATGCTTGCCTTCCCCACAACCTTCTGAGTGGCAGCATGAGAGTAGGAAGCAGGGGAGGATAGAGTGGGGTGTCAGGTAGGGTTACCAGATGTCAGGCAAAAGGAGGACATGTCCTCCTTTTTACCTTCACATCCTCCATCTGGCAGGCATTTTAAAAACACATGGTTTTGTTTGGCTTTTTACTTACAGGGGTTAAAGTATGATAGAACACCCCAGAACACCCCATTTTTAGGAGGAAGCTTTCCAGAGCCCCCTAAAAACAGAAGAATATTAGATTAATACTACATTTTCTCCACATGTCCGCCAATCTCCTCCTGTTCGTACATCCCTGTCCTCCTTTCCATGCTTTGGTGTCTGGCAACCCTAGGGTCAGGAGAATAAGAGAAGTGCAGCTGGGTGGCAGGCACCAGGGAAGGCAGCACAGTACCTGCAATTTCCCATGCTGTTCCTGCAGTAGGCCGAATGCCTGGGCATGCTGCAAGGCAGGAAATTTAAAAGAGCTCCGGCCTGGTCCCAACTTACAGGTGCATGCAAACCAGGGGAGGGGGGGCCTGTGAGGGAACCCAAGAGTTCATTTCAAACAAGTCCATTTCACTCAGGCTGGGAAAAGCAAGAAGGATCCACCCCAGAAAGGAAAAAAAAACCAAGATGAAAGTCATGTCTGATCACCTGGCATTTACAATGATCACACAGGAGCTCTGAGGAAGCAAGACACGGGAAGTTCCATAGACTTACTTGAGAGTCAGCAAATATAAAAGATGGGTAAAAAGATGAAAACTTACCCAGTATCTGTGGGAGAATGGGCAGGCAACACTAATTGTCACCTGCTCACCCTGGGATGGGCAAGGGGAATTCAAACATCAAAAGATTAGTTTAAAAACACAGTATAATCGGGGGGGGGGCTTATTTTTGCCATTCTTGTGATTTTTGATTTCTTGAAACTGGCAATACTTAATAAATTAATACCATATACTTCACTCAAGGAGTTCCTTTCCCTAACTGTATTCTTCCTGCTAGGCTTCTGTAGCCACAATGTAGGGACATAGATAGATAAAATGAATTGAATGTACCTTTAAAGCATCTATTAGGCAACGCTGAATCTGTTCTTTAATATCATAACTGAAATAACTCCGTTTAATAGACATTATAACCAATGTCCAACAAAGCTCGATGTTGTGAATTTAGAACTCCATTTTGTATTCTTGATAAAACTTGTTTTAGGCGTATACTCTGGAATTTCATTTAAATGTGTGAACAAGATGTCTGAATGAAGGGAGTGTGTGATGGAATCAGTCAGCACCAGCCTGTCCTGAGTAAATGCAAGTACCACCTTAATGGCTAAGCAATAGAAACAACTCCTACAAAGGCAAGGGTCCTTCCAAAAAGAAAAGAACAAACTACAAGGCGAAAGTCATGTCTGTAAATAGCTGGTGATCCATGATCACACAGGATCCCTGCCCAGGCCTGCCTGCTGCCCCCGAGCCTTGCCCCTGGGCTAGGGGGAGGGGACCCCGGCCAGACCTGCCCACTGGCCTGGGGTTTGACCCCTGGCCAGACCTTCCTGCTGCCTGGGCTAGGGGGAGGTGACTCCTGTCCTCCCTGCCTGGGCTTGGTGCAGAGAGGGCACAAACCCTGACCCCACCTGCTCCCCAGCATTGCTGTCTGGACTTGGGAGGTGACCCCTGGCCCAGCCTGCCCCCTTAGGCTTGGGGAGGGGTGTGGGTTGACCCCTGACCAGACCTGTGACCCTGGCCTTGCCACCTGGGTGGGTGGTGGGGTAAACAAGCCCTGGTCCAGCCTGTCTGTTGGGCTGCTGGTATCACCACCTGGGCTTGGAGGGAGGTGGGACGCGGATGATGCCTGGCTCAGCCTGACCCCTGCCCTTGCTGCCTGGGCTTGTGGTGGGCAACCCCAGGCCCATGTGCCCCCCAGCCTTGCCACCTTGGCTTTGGAGAGGAACGACTGCTGCTCGGGTCTGCCCCCTGGGGCTCACCACCTGAGCATTGGGGAGGAGGGGGCAACCCTGGCCCTGACCTCGCCACTTGGGCTTAGGGGAGGTGACCCATGGCCCAGCCTGCCTGCTGGCTCCCCAGCCTCACCACCTGGGTTTGTGGGGTGACCACTAGCCAAGTCTGCCCCCCAGCCTCATTGCCTGGGCTTATGGAGGGAGGGAAGACCAAGGACCGGCGCTAGGCGGTAAGCAGCCCTTGCGTTGCAGGGGGTGCCGGCATTTGAGGGGCGCCAAAGGGGGAGAGCGCTGTGGCGCCCCCTGATGACGTCACTTGTCTGCGTCAGTGTCGCTCTGCTGTGGGGGGGCGCCACAGTCCCCAGCACCGGCCCTGGGAAGACCCCTGGCCTGGCCTGCCCACCTAGCCTGACCACCTGGGCTTGGGGGTGGCGATGCATGGCCCAGCCTGACTGCTGGCCCCCAGCCTTGCCGCCTGGGCTAGGTGGAGACGACCCCTGGCCCAGCCTGACCCTGGTCTCACACCCTGGGCTGTGGGGGACCCCAAACCCAACCTGCCCTCCAGCCTCACCACCTCACCTGGAGGGAGGGGTCAATCCTTGGCCTGGCCTGCCTGCCATCCTCTTGCCTGGCCACCAGCATGAGCCGGGGCCCAGAGGGGCATGATCCCTGATCTACCTGCCCCCCAATAGCCTAATGTGACTGGGGCCCAGGGAAAGCCCTGGATCCCCAGCCCCCCATCCCCCTCCATCCTGGCCACTTGCCTGACCCAAGGCCCAGGTGGGCCTGATCCCTGGCCACCTGCACCACTTTGGCCTGGTGAGATCTAGGGCCCATGGGGAGTCCTGGATCCCCAGGTCCCCCGGGCCCTTACCCTCGACTTGGTTGCTGGCCTGATCCAGGGTCCCTGGGGGAAGGGGGGGCATATCCCCAGCCGACTCCCCCCTTGGCTCACTTTCAGGGTCCCACCAACCCCCCCCCCCCCAATACTTACCTGGCTGTGTGTTCCCTGGGCTGGTGCTGCCAGCATCTGCTGGAGGAGGAAAGAGTTAAACCTCCCTCTCCCCTCCAGCTAATCACTCAGCCGCAGGCAGCTCAGCTACTCGCAGGCAGAGCAGCCAGACTGTGTCTGCCCGGGAAAACCATTCGGGGCTCACTGTGGGAGACCTGGGGCTCATACCAGTCCCTGCCACGGGGGAGGCAGAGGTGCTGGCCCTGCGGGGCCCCCCAAAGTGCGGGGCCCTGGGCGGCTGCCCCATTTGCCCTACCCTAAGGACTGCTCTGTCCACAGATGGTCTTGGGATCCTTCATTCTTAAAGCAGAAATTCCCCTCCCTTGAGCTAGAAGCCTCAGAAATGTTCCCACAGGCCACCTCCTAATGACACTACACTTAGGCCATTGCTCCACTCCCATCCTGTGCCACCATGGCTCACAGAGAGCACAGGATAGTACTGATTGAGCCCCCAGTTATATGAATTTGCTCTGTCACCATAAAGTTAGGTTGGTCTGGGGCCTTAGGGGAATTTGTTGCATGCTCACCTCCTGCACCCAAGATAGTGTCGGGGAAGTATATTTTGCATGGGCAATCTTCATTCCAGTGCTTACTGACTTTTGAGTGCTTGACTTTACCTTAGTAATGTTCCTTTAATTTGGGAGTGTGAGAGAGAAATTTCTTAGCTTTTAAAACAAATTGAAAAATAAAACCCAGAAACTCCATCATGTGGCATCATGACATCTACAAGGATCAGGACCGGAGCCTGGAGCACAGGTATCTGGCACTTGAGCTAACATCCTCTGTGTGCACCAGACTTAGAGAGGAATAGGACAGCTGGACAGTGAGGTCGTAGACATTCGTTGACAGTGGAGGAACGGTGAGACTCAGGAACCTTGGCTTTCATTCCTGGATCTGGTGGGGAGTGTGGTTTAATTGGCAGACTCCTGTGCACCATACCTTCTACCTTGTTCCTCTCCCAGGCCTGTCTGCTCCCCATCCTTGGATCCTGGTCCCTGTCTCGTTCTTATTACCTATCCAGTCCTAGTCTGTACCCCTCAGGATTCTCTTCCCATTCTGAGTCTTTTTGCCCAGACAGGCCTAACCTCTCCTTCTTGGCACCATGTCTGAATTGTGCACCACCCTATATATTCAAATTGCTCATCCCACTGCCTGTTTCAGTCTCCCTCTCTATCTCAGTGGGTGTCTCTGCCAACAATGGCTTGTCTCAATCTCTTTGCCCAGCCAGCTCCAGTTCTCCTCCTGTATCCCAGCTCCTTGTCAGATGTCTTCCCTTCCCTTCCTCCTCCTTTCACCCCTCTGATTCCCAGCCCCAATGTTGTTGCCAAGCCAGTCACCCTTCTCAGCCTCCTCCAGTTCAGTTCTCTGGGCCAGCCTGTGATCACAGTCTCCCCCTAACTGTCAGCGGAGGTGGCAGCCATGATGGCCACCCCGCCCCACGTGTAACCCCCTGGATTATGCTGCTCTCAAGGAGAAATGTTAAGTATCGATCTCACTGATGGGCCTCCATCTCCCAGCCATCCAGCACAAGGGGGAAGAATGCTCAGTATCAATCTCCCCTGATGGCTCTCAATCCCCTGTGAGAGGTTTTTTCCTCCCTAGTTTCTGTCAACGACAAGGGAGGTGAGTTTCTATCCCCCCCCCAACAGTTTCTCGGCACCCCTGTCACCACAAAGGAGGGGTCATTGTCTGGGGTCCCAGTTTTATCATTGGTCCTGACCAGAATCCCACTCCCAATTGGCTATTTTTACTCCGGCTGTGCAAAATACTATTAAAACCCCCTGTCTCAGCTAGCTTGGTGTTCTCCCACCCTCGGATGCTAAAGGGCACGTCGCGACCCGGTTGGACTGATCCCCCGACTAAGACAGGGAGCACCCACCCATGAGATCTTTTCCTTTTTTGGGGTGTACACGGATTGCCAGCCGAACGATTAAATCCTGAGATGCTGCAGCTGGTCTGCCTCCTTGCTCTGGATTCTACCACGGTCCTGGGACAGGTATTATAAATCGATATAGGCCTCCTACCTTCTCTTAATCATTCTACTTGGTACCATTTATATATAGTCTGTGATTGTAGCCTCTTCACCTGAGTTTTGCATAGTTTGTGTAGTTGTTATTATTTTCTCTGTATCCTGCATAATCTTTTCATGATATAGTTGTTTAAGGTCTAGCATAGTTTTGTGTTGTTAATTTGCCAGGTGTTTTATTAGTCATTTGTATTTTGCATCCTTCTTATTGTATAATTGTTCATTACTCTGCTTCTGCTCTAAACTGTTGGGCCCAGACTTCCCCAGTGTACACAGGGGGAGTGTGGGGGTTTATTTTTCTCTCATCTGACTTTTTCATTCTGCTGCCCACCCTTCTTGACTAGCAAGGAGGAATGGCTTTCAGCCATTGGTAAATACGCGTCGGGTGGGCTGGTCAGTGCCTATACCGATGTTGAGGCAGTAAAAGGCCAGAAAAGTCCTTGACTTATTATGGCCACCCTCTTGTAGGTCATTAATCCATACTGTTATTTGACTGTAAGTACTTTTGTAGGTTGTAAGTGTTTTGCATAGACTTTCATGCTTTATCCTGTTGTTTGGTTGGAGATGTTTTACATAGACTTTCTTGCTCCACACTGTCACTTGGTTATAAGTGCTTTGCATAGGTTTTTAGCTTTATATTGTCATTTAGTTATAAGTGTTTATTTAGATTTTGCTTTATGCTGTTAATTGGTTATAAGTGCCCTATATAGATTTTTGCTTCATATTGTTAGTTGATTACAAGTGTTTTTGCATAGATCTCCTTGTTTTACACTGTTAAGTGGTTTAAGGTGTTTAAGGTGTCACTATAAAAGTAGCTTTCTTGTTTACTTGAACTGGTGTCCATCTCATTGGTGGGTGTTGCTGGTCCATCCCAGTCACATCACGAACCCGGGGTTCAACACTAACCTCTCAGGCTTCTTGTCTTAGTGTACCTTCTACATGTCCAAATCTTACCCCTTCTGCATTTGAAACAGGCAGCATCTTCCTCCATGATGTCTGTTGTTAGCCTAGGAGATGTTCCTTGCTCTCAGCTCAGGTGCCTTAACCCAGACCCCGTGTCCTGACACACTCTGCCGCAGCCTACAGCTGCAACTGAGAATGTCTTCTTACTCTGCCTGCGCTGGAGCATGCTATGCGAGGATGAGATATTTGGGGAATTTAGCTGACTCTATATGTACAGAACAGTAGCTGAGTTACACTCCTTGTTTGTTTAGCTGGCTCTTGCAAGTCTATACTGAACATGTGCAAGCTACTATTTTTCCAAAGGTTTACAACTTGGCCAGATTAGGGTGGATTTTCATTGGGGTGACAAAAGGCACCTTTTTGTCACAATGGCCATCCAGCCTGCCATATTTTGAGTCCTTTATTAAAAGCCCTGGGGCAGTAAAGCTTCTCAGAGAAGAGGTCACCAGAAATTTATAACATGGGTAAAACAGTGTATTTTCTTTTTCACTCACATGACTGAAAGAAACAAATGAACCATGCTGCATGACATTTATGAAAAAACCGTTCAGTCTGATGGGAGACATCTGATATGGAAAATCTCAGCCTAAATGGTTGAAGTTTGGGAAAGTTATAAACCATTGAAAACAGTTTTATAATAGGAAGTGTTGGACAACCTTAATATTAGGCAGCACTACCAAGCTGCCCTATCTTTAATTCAGCCCCCTTGTGCATGCGCCCACTGATGTAGGCTAATTTCATGATCACATGTTCATTTTTCCACAGGACCCTTGCAATGTTCCCCCTAATTTTTCATAGTCCATGTGCACAAAAAATTTATTTTGTGCAAATTTTCAGAACCAGTATCCAAATTTGTGTACACTCCAGTGAGTGTGTTCAAACTTGTGAGTGCAACAAAGCATATGATGCAAATAACATCTAAATTTTATTTTGATATGGTGATGGAAATGATTTTATAAATTACAAAACCTTGTTTGAAACATGCTGTTTGAAACTGCCTTCTTAAAGTAGCACAAAAATATTAGCACTGTTGAATTTTTTTGTGCATGCTTTATTTTGTTGTGTGCACGAGCTTCACAACCTGTGTGTGCGCGCACATGCGCACAGCTTAGAGGGAACATAGGACCCTTGCCTCATTCCATGAGCACCCATTCACTGAGCACCCATTCAGTATGTTCAGAACTGGAAAGCAAGCAATCTATGAATAAACCCAACAAAAATATCACTGACGCACCATCTAGTCGTGCCTCTTTTCTGTCTCCCTTTTCCACAGCAAGTGCATCTTTGGTCTCCATACCTCCAGTAGTACTTTCCTCCTGCCTTCCCTATGGCTGTTTGAACCTTAGCACTGGTTTCTCTGGGATTATTAGTCTCTTATGTGGATTACTGCTTTGCATTAGGAACAAAGGGTCCAAAATTAAAGTTTGCTATGGCTTAAACCTATTCCCTTGGTACGCGGTAAACCGATGAAATACTGTCTTTGTTCATTAAAAGCAGGACCTACCACAGGACAGAATAAAACAGCATCCTGAGTGTATTTAGCTTAGTACTGCTGTGGACTTTCCATTTTTGTTTTGTGCATAATCAAATACCCTAATTTTTTTTTCCCAGGATGAAGAGGCTCTTCTCAACAGTGCTGTAGCTTTTCAGTTGATATCTGAAGCATCCAAACCATGCAGTAGTTGAATGGCTTTGTTGTTGACTACCCTCCCTATTATCCTGACCCCATAGTAATGCATATTGTGGGGATATGGTGGTGATTTTTATCTATAGTCTTATGGATACGTTCATAATTGCATTGGGCTCACTCATTGTTCTAATCCACTCTTGTACAATTTTCACTGATGTGTAGCTTCACCCCAGTTTTGCCTTGATCTCCATAAGCCTTCATTGATTGTTTCTTATTTTCTGTCACTCTTCATATAGTCTTGACTGGTTATAACAATGTTTCTTATTGGTAATGTTGCCTCAGTCAATTTCTATTAAGTCCTAATTAATCACTTCCCATTTGTAATAGTACCCCAGTATTTGTGTATTATCCCTGCCAATCTTTGTTTCATTTTAATTGCTTCACATTGATGGTCTTATCTTGGCATTTACAACTTTGTCACATTAGTCCTGTCAATCTCCATTTAGTTCTAGTGGATTGCAATAAGTATTTTCTCCTAGACTAGTTATGGCTTTTGGAGAGAGCCTTGGACTCAAACCACTACGCACTGGGGTTCGCTTGGCAGCAGCTCTTTCCCCTGAGCCACACAGCCCCAGCCTGTACTGCTATGTGAATTTGTCCCCATTTATCTTTCAGCTCTTGTTATACCACTACCTTTCCCCCAATCTCTGTAGCATTCCATACTCCATATTGTAAATGTAGAAACTCCATTTTGTAACCAATGTACCGCATCTTGTGTAAGACTGTATAGGCTATAAGGTGTGGATGGAGGGTGGAGGTGTGTGTGAACTAGCCCCAAGCTGCCAGCTTGTTCTGATCCACTAGGTGTGAACCAGCCTCAAGCTGTCAGCTCGCTCAGCTGAAGTGAGAAGCCCACCTTAACTGCCGAAGAATGTGAATACACCCCTAAAAACAAAGGAATGAAGGATCCACCCCAGAAGCAGACACCCAAGAAAACAAGCTAAGGGTCACGTCCACAACTGCCTGGTGACTAATTGTCCCAGAGCACCTGGAGTGGTGTGACAAAGCTATAAAGACTGGGTGAGATCCCAAAGCAAGAGGTGGGAACTGTTCTACATACCACCTGGAAGAAAGGAGCCTCGGTGCGTGCCCGATGAAGACCCTACTCCTCCTCACATCCAGCTGCCCTGGCCAGGCAGCTGCCATGAACCTCAGCAACAGACACTAACACGGACTCCAGCAGCAGCACCATCAGGACTGGTAATAACACAGACGGCAGAACATTGTATGGTATGCTTGGGCACGTGGATGAGTGTGTGTGTGTGGGCATAGGGATAAGTTAGTTATCAACTTTCTCTTTATTTGTAATAAACACAGCATATTGCCTTTTCCCCCTAAAAAGATCTCAGGTACTCATTTCGTATAACAATGACCACCATAATTTGGCAATTTTAATAACTCAGCCCTAGTTTACATTTGAGTGCTTTTTGCCAGCAGTTGACTGCCAGTTACACAAGGAACGTAAAATTCCTTGCGTAATGGTGACAACTTTTTAAGCCACTGGTACACGTCAGGGGAAAGCCGACCCCAAATCACTTGCGGTCGGCTTTCCCCTACATCCCCTGACCCCCAGGACTTCTGGGGTCAACTTCCAGGAGCAGCGCTGCCACAATCTGCTCCCAGAAGGGTAAACTGATGGCGGTGAATTTGACATACCCTCAGTCATAGGTTAGAGGTTTATTACAGTAGGGGGTGGGTGAGGTTTTGTTATGATCATATTGGTCCCTTCTGACTTAAAGAGTCTACAAGTCTACAAAACAGTTACGCAGCTTTAGACCCTGACAAGGCCACCCCTGCCCAGTCAAGGTTTTTAATAAAGGCTACAAAAGCAAATTTGGTAACATTGATAGTCAAAATCAATACTGGCCTCTGAGTCTTAAGTTCTAGGGAAATCATAATGTGATCATTGCTAATTAGCTTAGAGGAATGAAGTCTGAATTAAAAAAAAAAAAAAAACCAGGAAAAACCAACTGCACGTTCTTTCTGACAACCCCATGTAACTCCTCTCCTCTCTCTGGTTTCATCATTCAGTTTGGATGTTGGTGGTTTTCAGCTACTTTTATGTAAATAATTCATGTTCTGCTTCCAACAAGAAACTTCCATTAGTTATATGCCACATATAAAGAAGAAATGCACAAGCACAGATCATGCACTAAAGTATTACTTATACATATTTTCACAGCTTGAATGTTTAATTAGTACTTTGTGGAAAGCAAAGGCAAGGTGTCAATGGGATGGAAAAGTCCTGCAGAACTTAACAGAGAACAGCCTGGTTTCTAACCACCCTATAGAATTTAACAATTATATTACTGATCAAGAATTATAAAGGAGGTTTTAAATATAAACAAGATTTCCTCTGTTTAGTTAGGTGGGCTTTAAAAGTCATTTCTATACACTCTAGTTTCCTTCCTATTAATTTTTACAGGAGTCCCTCATAAGGATGGGGACATCAGAACTTTATTGTGGACATGTATAGCAAACTGGGGTCCCCCCCCCCCACCATACAATTTTACTATAATAGAAAAGGACCTAACTGGCAAAACATCCCTTCTTCTCTGCTCCACTGACAAGACATGGCTAATATTTTACTATCATTGAAAGACGCAGTTAAAAATATGACTAAACTACACCATGTGATGGGGATTAACTTTGTCGTTACTCTATCCCTGTACGTGGGATTTACAGAGTGGAGAAGGGAACTAGGACTTGCAAGTGTCAATTAACATGTTTCCAGATATGTTAAGGACAGAGCCTGTAGGAAAATAATTAGCTTAGTAAATGAAAAAGAAAATGACCTTGAAAAACATTTTCATGTTTCTAGATCCATTCAAAAAAACAGGAATATGGCTAAGATTTTTAAGTGACTAGTAATTTTAGGCTCCTCATTTCCAGGATGCTGAATTGGAGGCACTTTGAAGGGGATTATTAAGGGAGCCCTGAGCACATGCCATTTGAAAAAAATCAGGGTTCTTTGTGATGTCTACCCATGGGCACCAAAAAACTAAGGCAGCCAAAATAACTTGTCATTTTTTTAAAATCTTGTCCACAATGAACAGCTTTAACACTATTTTTCGAAGGAGAGCTTCTATTACCCCATCAAGCCGCAGCATTTCTAGGCCTTCACACAGCTGAGCTACAACTTGCAGTCCCATCCACACCATCCTGGGAGGAAAGGAAGGAGCTGCTCCCCACTTAGAAGGAGAAACCAATTCACACCAGTGGTCCAAGAAGAAGGGTCAGCAGACATCTTTAGCAGGCCTGTGCTGAAACAGCCCTTTTTGAACTATGCAACAGAGACAGAGCAGGACAGCGCTACTAAAGCCCCACTAAGAGATCTACCCTACAAAGTTTTGTCAGCATAGCTGGGTCAGTCAGGAGTGCAAAAAAATTAAAAAAAGAAAACCCACCCTCCTCCTTGACGTAGTTATGCTGGCGAAACCCCAGTGTAGGCACAGCTCAGCCACCAGAAGAGCGCTACAGTCAGCATAATTAGAGAGACAAAGTGCGTGAGGTAGTATCTTTTATAGGACCAGCTTCTGGAGGTGAGAGAGACTAGCTTTCAAGCTTATCCAGAGCTCTCTTTCATCACCACAGACTGTTCCAATAAAAGATATTACTTCACCTTGTCTCTCTATTTTGGAACCATATGGCTACAGAAACACCACCTACAGCACAGCTAATGTTATTTGGGGAGACAGTTTATTACACCAACAGAAAAAGTCATTCTGTCAGCATGTGCTAAATCTCAGTAGGGGGCTCTCCTGGTATTTATCGCTCTACAATTAGAGCAATCGAAGTACACATAGGGCCTTAGTGCCAAGGATAAATTACTGACATTAGCACTTCATCCATCAGATAACTGCACAAAGATTTGTTTGTAGTGTCCAAAAATGTGAAAAAACCCTTCAGTAATCTTGAGCCTTGCATCATAGCCAAAATTTACTGCCAATCATCCCACTTCCACCAAGGTGTTCAATGAAATTGTTACCAGAACCACAGTTCAGCAGGCTTGTTGTTATCTCCCTCCACAAAAAAGGGAAAACTTTTGTTTTTACACAGTTTTAAGAAATTATCAGATGTGTCTGTTACCAAAATAATAAAATGCAGCTCTTTGCCACCTTCTTTGCTAATGGACTTCCCTTGATCTTGAGGGAGCTGAATAGTGAAGGCAGAGAGAGTTTTTCCTCCCCTCAACAGGTGGGGCAGTATCAATATTTTCAAATTAAAAAAAAAAAAAAGCCATAAAGGAGAATAAATGGAGCACCTATTGTTGTCTGCACTGCCTTAACTCCTCCTTAGTGTTCTCTCTCAAGAAGGGGGTAAAAGCTTGCTCTATGCCTCTGATGCAGCAAAGGAGATCAGCACAATATTGTAAACAAAAGTGTGAGACTAGGGCCACACAACGGAAAAGAACAGTTTGGGTGTTTATTCTTTTCTGTGTAGAAATCAAACATGTTCATACATCTGAAAATCTTCACAATTGTATCCTCACACTGTTGATATTCTTACACCACCAGTTCCCAGCTACTTTCTGTTGAGGTGAGTTGAGCAAAGAATCAAGCCCAGCTCTGAAGTTACATTAAGGTGGGGGATATTTAAACTCCACAGCACTTTTCTAAAAAATTCAGCCAGAAAATGAACGTAAAAAATTGGTGTATACATAGCAGTAAGTTAAGTCTGAAGAAAGGAGCTTTAAAGCAAGCTCACTTTAAAAAAAAAGCATACATGCAGCCCATGTGTTTCTTTAACTGAGTGCCTTCTATATGATGCTATGCATAGTACCTACATTGAAAAAGCAAACTCTCAGAGAGCTTTTCCCTTTTCACTTCACGTTATGTATGTGTCAGGGGGAAGCACCCAGGAATGGAATCCAGAGAACTTGAAGGGCAACCCTTAAATTGCACATTTCTTTCACAGGTTTCTGCTGGCAGCAAATCTCATGCTGAACATTTAAGATGCTGATATTTTAAATAAGTGACAGGAGGATCCCAGCCGAAACCTGCTGCACTCTTTCCAGGGTTTGCTGTGAGAAAAGGCAGGCTGTTTAGATATAGCCACTCCTGCTTTTCAAATGAAGTCAGTAGAACTGTAGCCATACACATCAAGCCTGCAGCACAAAAGTTGGAACAGACGCTGAGAGATTGTAATGAATCCTGGAGCAGGCAGGAGGGTAAGCAGCCTGTCTATTCATTTTCTCACACCCTCTCCCCACCCCGTTGGTCCTTGGGACATCCCTCTCCCGAAGCAGCTCCCCGCCTCTCTTCTATTCTCCTTACCAGTCATTTTATTACCTTGCTGGCTCTTTCCTTTCTCATTTATAAATAAAGTATCAGCAATCAGAAACTTGAGAACCTATGGGCACTGCATTGCAGGTATAAACAGCAGTGTCTTTATTCCTCCACGCAATGCACAGTGAGCCAGGGGCTGCTGCAGAAACCTTAATGTTCCATGGACCACCCATGCTGGATTTTTTCCCTGTGCATACTCCTGATAAGTCTTCCAAAGCTGAGTCTTTTCTTTGAGCAGGCATGTTTTTTGCAAAGCTGCACCGAACCAAAGTTTTGAAGGGAAATGATTTTGATAAAATGAGGTAACAGTCAATGCTATAGGGTGACTATGAGTTAATCTGATTTTAGACCATGTAATTTTTACATAAGGAAGAGAGAAGGCTACTCAAGTTTAGGCACACTCTTCAGCACTCTAATAATGGATTAGCACCAGTTTTCCCCACATCCAGGAAAAACCAGGGGCAAAGTCTACCCCCAGCATATACCACCCTATAAGTCAGTTTTGCCATTGACCTGACTGAAGCCAGATTTTCACCCCTGGCATTCTCATTTAATGTAACATGATCAGGGTAAGAAATGCCATATTTGACACTGTCTTTTTACCCAAAAAGAGAAACCCTAGCCCTGAGCATAGGAACCTTTCTAGGGCAATTTTTTTTTTGAGCTACACTGGAAAAAAGCTAAAATATACCCCAAGACTTACATTTTTCAGTTGAGCCAGTGTGTATTAGCAGCTAAACCCTTACAGGTCTCTCACAATTTGGATATGTCTCAGACACCTTATTTTGGTTGCAATACAGCTGCTCACATTAGTGCTGGTGCAGAGAGTTGCTCAGTTTAAACTACTGTTTTGCAGTAATCTGATAGACCCTCTGCACTACCAGCTGTTCTTAAGGTAGGTAAAGTAGATTGGGGCAAGTCAAAAAAAAAAAGCCCTTGATCTGTCTGCTTGGTATCTGGGTTATTTCAAGCCTTCAGCAAAACACCCCTTTCCTAGCCATTGCTCATTAAGTGCTATCTTATTGCTCTGCCCTGCTCCTCACTTGCAGCAAAAAGCCCTGTCATGGTCCCCTCCCCAGCCCTTTAGCTGAATGTGTACCATCATTAATTAGTTCTGATGCCCATAATCTCCCCCTACAAAAATTTAAATTGATACGATCAAAATCGTTATTATGGATACTAGCAATTCCAGAGACAAGTTGAGGTGTTAATTGACCCTTGAATCTCACAGCATTGATGCCCCAGGGGAGCAGGCAGTTACTAGCACTAAGGGGCAGTTTCAGCCTCAGGCACAAGTCCTACCTCATTTGCTGTGAGCAGCAGTTAAAGCACGGCAGAGCCTGCAGCCGTGTCTAAACCTTGCCCAGACTAGAGGAAAAAAACCCCCCCCCCCCCCATGCTTTGAGACCGCGGGCTCGCTGAGGAGCTCGGCACTGCATCCCGTCCATCGCCCTTTTGTCCCCGCATTTTGGCGCCAAAACGTTGAATTTGAGGCACCGCTTGCAGAGGCGCTAAACTGGAGTCAGAGGAGGGAGAGTTTCCTGCCCAGCTGGTCGGTTTTCGCAGGCACACGGCTCCCACCCGGACCTGCGGCCACCGGCCCCGCCCCTCCAGCGGGCGGCTCGCGGGCCCCCGGGCAGAAGCCGGTGACCCCCCCCCCCGTGTCCCGCCCGGCGGCGGAGCCCCGAGAAAAGAGCGGAGGCGCGTGCTGCTTCCAACGTGCCTTTTATTACCAAAACTAGCAGGCGCTCCCCGCCCCCCATGCAGGAAGTGAAATGTTTCGCCCACGGTAACGGAGCCGGCGCGGCTCAGTCCCGGCGCGGCCCGGCCTAGTCCACCTCCTCGATGGTGGGGCCGCCGGCGCCCGCCCCGGCCCCGGGCCCGCCGGCGGGGGCGGCGCCGCCCTGGTAGAGCTTGGTGATGATGGGGTGGCAGAGCTTCTCCAGCTCCTTCTGCTTGTGCTCGTACTCGTCCTTCTCCGCCATCTGGTTGCGGTCCAGCCAGCCGATGATCTCCTGGCACTTGTCCAGCACCTTCTGCTTGTCCTGCTCGGCGATCTTGCCCTGCAGCTTCTCGTCCTCCACCGTCTGCTTCATGTTGTAGGCGTAGGACTCCAGCGCGTTCTTGGCCGCCACCCGCTCGCGGTTGGCCTCGTCCTCCGCCTTGTACTTGTCGGCCTCCTGCACCATGCGGTCGATGTCGTCCTTGCTCAGGCGGCCCTTGTCGTTGGTGATGGTGATCTTGTTCTCCTTGCCCGTGCTCTTGTCGGCGGCGGTGACGTTGAGGATGCCGTTGGCGTCGATGTCGAAGGTGACCTCGATCTGCGGAACGCCGCGCGGCGCGGGCGGGATGCCGCTGAGGTCGAACTTGCCCAGCAGGTTGTTGTCCTTGGTCATGGCGCGCTCGCCCTCGTAGACCTGCACCAGCACGCTGCTCTGGTTGTCGGAGTAGGTGGTGAAGATCTGCGTCTGCTTGGTGGGGATGGTGGTGTTGCGCTTGATGAGCGCCGTCATGACGCCGCCGGCCGTCTCGATGCCGAGCGAGAGCGGCGTGACGTCGAGCAGCAGCAGGTCCTGCACGTTCTCCGACTTGTCGCCCGTCAGGATGGCGGCCTGCACGGCGGCGCCGTAGGCCACGGCCTCGTCGGGGTTGATGCTCTTGTTGAGCTCCTTGCCGTTGAAGAAGTCCTGCAGCAGCTTCTGGATCTTGGGGATGCGCGTGGAGCCGCCCACCAGCACGATCTCCTGGATCTGCCCCTTGTCCAGCTTGGCGTCGCGCAGCGCCTTCTCCACCGGCTCCAGCGTGCCGCGGAAGAGGTCGGCGTTGAGCTCCTCGAAGCGGGCGCGGGTGATGGCGGTGTAGAAGTCGATGCCCTCGAAGAGCGAGTCGATCTCGATGCTGGCCTGGGTGGAGGAGCTGAGCGTGCGCTTGGCCCGCTCGCAGGCGGTGCGCAGGCGCCGCACGGCCCGCTTGTTGCCGCCGATGTCGCGCTTGTGCTTGCGCTTGAACTCCTCCACGAAGTGGTTGACCATGCGGTTGTCGAAGTCCTCGCCGCCCAGGTGGGTGTCGCCGGCCGTCGACTTCACCTCGAAGATGCCGTCCTCGATGGTCAGGATGGAGACGTCGAAGGTGCCGCCGCCCAGGTCGAAGATGAGGACGTTTTTCTCGCCCGCCCCGCTGCCCTTCTTGTCCAGCCCGTAGGCGATGGCGGCCGCCGTGGGCTCGTTGATGATGCGCAGCACGTTGAGGCCGGTGATGGTGCCGGCGTCCTTGGTGGCCTGGCGCTGGGAGTCGTTGAAGTAGGCGGGCACGGTGATGACGGCGTTCTGCACCTTGCGGCCCAGGTAGGCCTCGGCGATCTCCTTCATCTTGGTCAGCACCATGGAGCTGATCTCCTCGGGGAAGAAGGTCTTGCTCTCGCCCTTGTACTCCACCTGCACCTTGGGCTTGCCGCCCTCGCTCACCACGCGGAAGGGCCAGTGCTTCATGTCGGCCTGCACCGTCGTGTCGTCGTACTTGCGGCCGATCAGCCGCTTGGCGTCGAAGATGGTGTTGGTGGGGTTCATGGCCACCTGGTTCTTAGCCGCGTCGCCGATAAGCCGCTCCGTGTCGGTGAAGGCCACGTAGCTCGGCGTGGTGCGGTTGCCCTGGTCGTTGGCGATGATCTCCACCTTGCCGTGCTGGAAGACGCCCACGCAGGAGTAGGTGGTGCCCAGGTCGATGCCAATGGCAGGCGCTTTGCCCGACATGTTGGCCGGTGGGGGGGTTCGCTCTCTCGCTCGGCAGGAAAGGTGGTTGCTCCTCCTCGGCAGCAAGCCCGCAGCGATCTGGCGCGGCGAAGCGGCGGAGCGCCTTTTATCCGCCTCGCGCGGCCGCTTCTGGAACCTGCCAGAACGCTGCCGCCCAATCGCGTCGCTCGCCGCGGAGCTGGGGCCAATCAGCGCCGCAAAGGCCGCTCGCAGCGCCGCCCCGCGCTCGGGACTAATCGGCTCCTCTGGTCCCCGCTGGCCAATCCGCGCGCGCGGCCTTCTCCTCTAGACCAATAGGCTCGCTCCGCCGCTCCCTTCTCTCCCGTGGCCCAAGAAGGTTTCGCGCTCGGCCAATCGCTTCGCTCGCTCCGCCCTCCTCCTGGACTCGCCCAGAAACTTCCAGCGGACGCCAGGCCGGGCTTTGAGGATTGACGTCACCGTAAGCCAATAGGATTCGAGCCAACGGGGTAGGGGCGGGTGGAACGGAGCCGCCGCTCGAAAGCTTTCCAGCTGTTTGATTGGTTGTGACGTGAGGAACCGTGCTGGGTTAACGGCCCCTGGTGGCTCGCCGACCGAACGTCAACTGCCGGTGGCGCGAGCCGTTGACCCCTCCCCCGCGCCCGTTGGGTGGGGGAACCGGCGGGGCCCGGCCGTTGCGGGTGGTGGCGGCGGGCGCTGGCGCGCGCGCGGGGCCTCTCCTGACGGGAGGGGGTTGGGCTGAGGGGAGGGGGCCGTTGTGGCGGGAATCGTGAGGGGACTGGAAACGGGGCCCAGTTGGGGGGGGCGGGGACTGGAAACGGGGTGTGTGGCGTTATTGGGTTGTGGGGCAGCAATCCCGCAGCGGGCGGCTCAGGGGGGGAAGGGGCCGGGCTGAGGATGGGGGGGGGAGTGTAGGGGGCTCCCAGACACACACATCCCCCCCATTCCCTTCACACACTGGGGGGGGGGGTGAGAGCAGTAGTCTCCCCAGGACTTGAAATTGGGGGGTGTTGGGGTGCTCACTAACTTGTAACATTGTTACTAGCTGGCAACTGGGGGGGGGGGATTCAAGGGGAGGTGTTAGGGAAACCCCTGGGTGAGAGCCTCGTTTCTGCTCCGCCTGGCAGTTTTAGGGGCACCTTCTCACAGCTGCCTCCCCAAACCCGCGTACATCTCTGCCCCCCCCCCGATCTTCCCTCTGCTTAGCCAGCCGCCCAGCCAGCTTCCTCAAACCCAGGCGTGTCTGCTCACTCCTCTTCCAGCTGCCAAAATGAGAGCCCAGATTGGCATGGTTTAGGGGAGAGAAAGACGTGTGGCATGCAGTGCCCCCCTTGCAGAGAAGCAATGGGGATTTTGGGAGGCCCGTCGCTGTGTATTTTTGCCCGGTGACCTTTCTTGAAAGCGCTCCAAATTTTTGTCGGTTGGGCTAACACAAATGCCGTCATGCCTCCATTTAGTTAAAACATAAGCTGTGAAACTATTAGAGCCGGATCTGACGGGGCAGCTGGGTGTCTAGTTCAGCAAACCAAGCAAGGAGTCCTGTGGCACTTTTAAAGACTACAAGATTTATCGCATGAGCTTTCATGGAAGAAAATCCCACTTGCTCAGATGCTTTGATGCTTTTTCTCCCCCAAAAGCTCGTACGATAAATTTGTTAGTCTTTAAAAGCGCCACAGGACTCCTTGTTTGTTTTATGAGAGCTGGAGAGAAGTTTTTATGGAAATCTGCTCTTGTTCCCAGACGCAACTCTTCCTGCTTCTGGATAATTACCAAATCCTTCAACACATTGAAAATATAGTAGTAAAAGGCAATCATCATTTCTGCCTGTAGGAAGATGTTTTGCACTGATATTTCTTTCTCTAAGCATTAATGAGTGCTCACTTTCAAATATTCATTATAACAGTGTATTCCGACCTCTAATTCTGCTGTTTGCAGACTTTTTGGACATGTGAGGGAGATGTTGGATATGCTTTAATCACTTCTAATTAATTTGGCCCACTGTGCACAAGGTAGTCTTGCAAAACTCAAGAGTAATTTATCAGCTCAGTCCCAAATGTAGATAATTTATGAGAACGAAACAACTTGATATTTTTATATGTCTTTCAACAGAATTACAGGGTGAATTCATTTCTTCAAGGTTGCGTTACCTGACAGAAGTCCACTTCTGTTCCAAATGCTAAGAGGTTTGAATACCTGTTCCACGGATGCACTGTATTCTCTAATAGGCGGGTGTAGGTTTATCACAGTAAATAGAAACACCTTTTTTCTAAAAGGATCCAAAAGCGCTTTGACATAAAATGGTCGATTTTTCAGAGGTGCCGAATATCTCCAGCTCCCATTGATTTAAATAGGATTTCTGAAGGCGCAGCGCCTTGGAAAATTGAACCCAGCCATGTCACTGGAATAAAGCAGCTTGTAAACTGTGCATAGCTACAGCACACAACAGTTTAGAAATGAAGAGGAAAAATATGTAGCTGGCAGAAATGTCAAAGTTGTAATCATTTAGGGAAAGTCATGGAAATGTCATAGTAATGAAACCACAGGTCATGGAAAGCATGGCAAAGCTATGGGAAGTCATGGGTGTTGTTTTGAAGAACATGAAGTTACCATACTGGCTCAAACCAGTGAGCTGTCTAGCTTGGAATCCTCTCTCATAAGGGGCCAGCATCTGCTGCTTCAGAGGAAAGTGCAAGAAATCCTGTAATATGCTGTTACGGGATAACTTAAGGGAGTGGTTTCTCCTAATTCCCAGTGCTCAGAGATGTCTTAAATCCCGAAGCAGGAGGACATATATCCTTAAAAGTATTTAATCCCTTTTTGAATCTTGCTAAATGCTAGGCAGCAATGATGTTTTATGGCTCCGAATTCCACAGGCTAATTGTGCATTGTTTGAGCAAGTATTTCCTTCTAACTATCTCAGTATTTTTCTTTATTTTTGTTAGTATCTTCCTCAGTGTTGTGGCACTGGAAGACTAAAAAATTTATTTATCGCTTGAGCTTCTGTGGGAGAAAATCCCACTTCATCAGATGCTTTTAAAATGGGGGAAAGTTTCCTGGCATAGTGGGGTTTTTCTGCCGCAAAAGCTCATGTGGTAAATAAATTTGTTAGTCTTTAAGTGCCCTAGGTCTCCCTGTTTTCTTCAATATTCTGTGATCCATTTGCTGTTCCGCACTTTCAGCTGCCTTTTTCCTTTCATGAGACTTAATTTCCGTTTCGGGGCCATGACACCCTATCACACGTTGTATGTGGTCCCTCCCCCAACCCCAACAGAACTTCTGAAGCCTCACACACGCTTATCAGAGGTGTGTCCTTTTCTCCAGTAGCTAGCTAGACCCTCTGACTAAATTGTCACTGAGATCTCTCATTCTGCCACTGCTTGCAGTTACTTAGTGCTGATAGTAGTATGTGGAGAGGAGAGATGCTAGGAAGCAATACAATGAGAGGTCTGTAGCAGCAAAAGAATGGATACTTAGTCTGGAGACTTTTAAACATGGCACTTTTAAAAATTGGTGTTAAATTTAAATCAGAATGAGGCGTTTCAGCAGTCTGTCAATGTCATGGGACATCTGTCTCAGCTTGGCGTGGTTTTGTTCACCAGTGGTTAATTTATTTAGCCTTCTTGTAGGTCTAGACTGCTTTACATTTTAAAATTTTATGAGGCTGCTTCCCAGCACTGCTGGTATTATAAATGACTGTCCTCAGAGTCTAGCTAGCATGTTGGGGGGGGGAGAGTCACTACGGGTCTATCAGTTGTAATCCCCTGTCCCAGGATAGTAGTCACAGGACTGCTTTATACTAATTTCTTGTCAGCTGTTCTCTTAACACTTTCCTTACAGTTTGTTCAGCTGTTCACCTGTGCAGTTAGTCATCTCTCCCATGCAAAGATCCATATCACTTTCTTTTGTGCTGTTTTTTATGCTGTAGCGTTACCACACAGATGAGCCAAACAGACTGGTTCAGAAATTAAAGGCTTGATTAATAAGATTGTTCTGTTCCTACAAGAAGAGTTGCATTAATAACGCAGAGCTTGGCATAAAGTCTGACCTTGGAATAAACATTGTAAAAAGAAAAGGGGAAAACTCACCCAGCCCGAATTTTTCTACAGTATGTTTGGGTAATAAATTCCAGAGCAGCAGGCGGGCATCTCTTAAAAGTCTGCATTCTCACTTCTGGTTGGTTTTACTGCATTTGAGATCATGTCTCTTGTATGGCAGCATGAGGTATTATCCACCAAGCCTTTCTCTACTACACAACACAACACAGCCAAATGGTTTGGAGATAAGTCTTAAGATTTCTTCAGTAAAGCAAGAACTAAACATCTAGCATAGAACCAGAAATTGAACCCATATCTTTAACTTGATAGAGTAAGGAGGATTTTCCCACATTAATCTGGATAGTAGAATAATTTAAAAGAAGGCACTGAACATAACAAAGTCAAAGTTACTGAGCTCAGTAGAAGACCAGCTAGGTAAAATGCACTGGTAAATGTCCTGTGATATATGAGAGGTCAGACTGGATGATCCAATGGTCTGTTGACTTTAAACTCTTATGAAGTATGAATGATTATCTGACCAAATATACAGGAAATGGTATGTGACGCAGTTTACAATTGTGGTGGTAATAGTTTATTGCTATATGATATGGTAATATCTTAAGTGAAAGTGTGAGGATCCCAAATAATAGGTTCAATAAAAGGACATTTCTGCTTATTACTAGAATTATTTGATTGAATTGGAAAATATGTCTATAATTGCTGTAGGCATTCTAAAGAAAATCACCAGTGTTTGAAATGTCAGGTGATTTCTCTGACTGGCATCTTGCTGCTGTGTTGAAGATAATTTTTTTTTTATAAGTTCTGTTTGTCTTTAGGCATTCCCATTTTTACCTGTATGTGGATAGGCACCCAAAATGAATGACCTTCCTAAAAGAGAATACTCGCTATATGTAAAAAACCCAAATAAAATATAAAATATACAGCTCAGTTACTGTAGCTCACCTGATATAAATTATACACAGGAGTGACAGGCAACATGCAAATAGAACAACAAAATGCTGCTCATGCAAATTTAGTACCTCCAGCTCAAAAGCCATGAATCAAGCCTTTCAACATTATGAGACTGTCTTAAAAAGCATGAGGTTTATTTAAAATACTGAGTTTGTTTTATTTGCCTTCATACTTTTTGGATCATTAGGACACATTTGGGTCACATTTTTAAGATTTTCTCTGGAACTGTGAGAGCTAGAAATTTTTGTTTTCTAATGAAAGCTGAAAGTCTCAAGTAACCATGTCAGTGAGAGCTGCTTCTTTAAGAAACACATCAAATTCATGAGACTTGCAATAAATTCACAGAAAACTGATAAAACTGGCTGAAGGAATTGTTGTATGCAACGCTGTACTGTGTACTCAGGCTTTCTGTCCTTGGCTACATTCAATTTTTCTTTACATTTCCCATTGTTGCCTCCAGTGCACACCCTACTGGGAGTAGCAAAGGTGGTGCCTTAGTGTAGATAGGAATAGAAGCTGGTAATCATGTTTTATAACCTCTGTGTTGTGTAGACTTTCACTATTTCTAACAGAGAAGCAGAAACGTCCCTAGAGGTGTGCCTAGGGATGTGGGGCCCACAGCGAATCGTCCTCCGTGGGGCCCCCTCCACCCCCGTCCCCGCACTGGGGGTGTGGCTGGCTGGCCCAGGGGAGGGGCAGATCCCTGCGCTGTCCCCCGCCATGCCGGAGACCAGGGGAGCCCACCAAAGAGCAGTCCGCCACCACAATGCTGCTGGTCCGCCCCCCCCCCGCCACATGCGCTGCTCTAGGCTCCCTGCCAGAGCAGGAGGGAGGAGGTGGGGGGGGGCAGCGATACCGGCTCCATGCTGCCCCTCACCCCCTCCCCACTGCTCTGGCACGGAGCCAAGAGCAGCGTGTGTGGTGGGGGGGGTGGCGGACTGGCCTTTTGCCCGCTCACCTGGTCTCCAGCATGGGGAGAGGGGCGGTGGGGCAGCTGCGCGGGGCTCCCAAAAGCATGGGGCCTAGGGCGGGTGCCCATTCCGCCCCCCCTTAAGAACGGCCCTGCAGAGAAGGGCTGGAATAGTGTGAAATGTTAAAGGGGAAAAAAAGATCTAGGGCAAATATAGCTGACCTATAAACTTTGTAAAACTAACAAGGAGTCCTGTGGCACTTTTAAAGACTCACAGATTGTTAATTACATGAAATTTGTGGGAGAAATCCCACTTCTTCAGACATTCGAAAATGGAAAACTTACAGTACAGGAAGGAAGAATAAATCCAATGAAGTGTGAATGACAGGTACAGATCAGACTATTTCAGCAAATCAAACAAGTTGTTTAGATTCAAACTGGGTCGAACAGCATATAGAAAGATTGGGAGCTTAAGGGGGGGAAAAATCAGCTTTTACAATGAGAAAGCCAGCCCATGTTTCTATTATATCTCCCATGCGGCAAGTTTTCCATTTTCAGTCATCTGAGAAAGTGGGATTTTTCCTATGAAAGCTCACATGATAAATTTATTAGTCTTTCCAAGTGCCACAGGACTCCTTGTTCGTTTTGCTGAACCAGCCTAACATGGCTGCCCCTCTAGAACTTACCTGCTTCGTATTCATGAATCAATATATCTCAATCATTTTGATTCAATTGGCTAGTATTTAGTGTAAAGCCCTTTGAAGAGAAAGGAACTATATCAGTGCTAAAGATTTCTCTCATATTTCCTTTGTCTTCACTATGTATTACTGCCTGCTTCCCTACTGCCCATCTTTTCAGGCAAATGGAAAAATCTTGGGAACGCAGAGGAGATAAGAATTAGCTGGTGGTGTATTCTGTTGCTGTGACATCTTTTATCTGGAAATAGAAGAGATCATATGAAATAAGAGTAATAAGCAGACTTTGGAATAAGGATGTTTTATTAAAGATACTGTATCAAAGCATGAATTAAGAGTTTAATACCATTAAAATGTGGGATGCCCTTTCAGACTTGTTTACAGAGACTACAAATTGCTATATTACAGCAAAGTAACAACCTGCTCCAGGCTCTTTTTGCATAAATAATTTGGATAGGCTTAGAGCTGTGCAGGGGTTTCTGTCCGTTGATGCTATGTACATTTCTCTCTTCTTGCCTTGTAGGTTTTGCAAGTTCTGACAGTCTCACAGGTTTCCCCTTCTCTCTGGAAGACCAGCTCCATTTCCTGTCAGTGTCTCAGCTATGAGTGCCTTCTCCCTGGGGGACTCTCCAGTGGGGTTCTCTCTCTTCTTTTCACGTTCGCACTTGAATTGCCTTGGGTTTTTTTTTTTTTTTTTTTTCCCTGTTGTTGTAAGATAGCTACAGGGCTGAACTCATGTACGTTCCCAGTACTGTACTGATTTTTTGAAGATGCTGTAACATATTGATCTCCCTTTACAGTTCTGTCTGCTAAAATGTTTAGGAGTATGTACTCCAATAAAGCATCCCCCCCCACACACATACTTTACAATCTTTCCTGGGATCTGTATAAGAAGGCCCATGACCTACACAAGTAGCTGTATAGACAATTTAGTAAGCATGTCAAAGAAATAAGCAAATGCAAGTTATAAGTAAAAATATGCACAAACATTGCTCGATACAACAATTACTGCTAAGAAAAGCATAACATCTTTTTACAGTCATAAGCAGAATCAGAGAAATGTGAAGTTACAGCAGTACATATGTGAAACCAATAATTTTAGTCTACTGAAACGTCTGAATCTGATCCATTGTGGTCCGTATGGGAGGGTTGGTGGGTTTCTTAATCTGTCCAGACCCTGAATGCTAAACACTGAATTGCTAGTTCACTAGCCTTATTAATTTAGCTGGAAGTATTAGGAGTGCTGAGATGCTTGAGTCAAGAAAAGAATGCCTTCTTCTCTCCTTTCAACCTGCCTTGCAATGGTCATATCCAGACCAAATTACATACTGTGCCCTTTGAAGATTATTTCACATTCGCTTATGTCCTCAGTCAGTCAGTCTGTCACATTAATTCACCACTCTGGTGATAAGATTTCAGCACTGTCTCTTTATCCCCCCTTATCATGTACTGTGCTTCACAGAAGATCTTCAATATCAAACTGAGAAGTTGGTGCTGGCAGTAGAGAGGCACCAGGCAAATTAAAGTCAATAGGGTCTTTGTTTTTCCCTTCTCTTGACTGGCAGCCTAGATGCCACTTGTATTATTCTTCATGGCCCCACATGGTTTTGTGGGCTTTGATTCTTATTCACCACAGTAGAACAAATGTTGTTTTAACTCCTAATTTCTTACTGCAATTGCCTTGAATATATTAAAAGTACATCATGTTTATATTGATGAAGTTTTACATTTTTGAAATGGTCTAAAGGTTTTGATGGCAACCTTAGCCATTTTCATTTTAGAAAGTGAGGACAAATGCAAGTGATTAGCTGGGTCTGCCAGCCCATTTTGGTGTGGTCCTCAACCCTTAGCATACAGCTCTCTTGATTATCTGCCCTGAGAGATGAGATTTCGGTTTATTTTACAGAGATATAAGTATAGTCACCAGTAAATCAGTTTTATAATATAAAATGGAGACAAGTCCAAAAGGGAGTTCAGTGAACACTCTAATCTGATTCTGCTGTTGGGGCTATTACCGACTGGCGTAATCTGTCAGGAAGGCAGAGATAGCGCCAGATCAGGTCTGACATATGTGGTTCTGAGTTTAAAGAAGCCTTTTGCAGACTGCTTCTCCCCATGTCCTCTTCAGACTTGGCTTTCATTTCTTCAGAAGCTTAGACGTCCCTATTTCTCTACTGCCACACAAAAGAAATGCAAGAAGAATAGTAAGAGTCAGAAACCCACACGCAGATACCATACTTCCTAGCACGCCATTATCCTTCCCACCACTATATTTTGTGTTTTTGCTTAAGTGTTACTTCTTAATTGTATTCACAATGGGCATCAAATTAGGGAATCACATCAGTTAACATTTTTCTCTCTCCTTACCCCCAATTAATCTTAATCATCATCCTGAGTTTGTTCCAAAAGTTGCCTTTTCATTTGATTAAATATGTTGCCCTCCCTTCTTTTTGACCCAGTCCTCAGCACTTTATTGAGGTCCAAGGTTTTATGGCTTGACCTAGTGAATGCACCAGTGGTTAAGAGAGACCTACCTCCCTTCAACTGGTCTCATAGCTTGCAACAGCCACCATGCTGGAAGAATGATCCATATTTGTAATTGTCTCCAGTTTTTGGTTTATAAAATGCTACTGAACCCAAACACATAGGCCAAATTGCTCAAATTCAGTACTGGAGTAAGCACTTACACCTCTCCTTAAAAGCCTCTGGGTCAAATGCATTTGTCACAAACATCAATATATTACACATCAGGAGTAAACTGTCCAGGAAAGAGAAGGGGATGTAAGATGTAAAGATAATCTTATTTTATTCTATTATGCTACCTTATTGCTCTGTGTTGATGTGTAAGTTGTGCTTTCGTGATTGTCAGATTGGTGCCAGGAACACTGCTTATATCCATTACGTACATATTCTGATCAACTTTCACCTGATTCCAAGGGGGCAGCTGTGTTAGTCTAGTAAAGCAAAAAGAGCAAGGAGTCTTGTGGCACTCAGGGCCGGCACGACGTGGTAAGCCCAGTAAGCATTGCAGGGGGGTGCTGACGTTTGAGGGGCGCCAAAATGGGGAGAGCACCAGAAATGTTAGCCTCGTTCCTGGTGGCACTTAAAGACTAACAGATTTATTTATCGCACAAGCTTTCGTGGGAGAAAATCCCATTTCGTCTGTAAGTTCCCCCTCTTCTAAGCATCTGACGAAGTGGGATTTTCTCCCACAAAAACTCATGCAATAAATAAATCTGTTAGTTTGTAAGTGCCACAAGACTTCTTGCTTTTTTTGCTTTCAGCTGATGTGCACCTTTCATTTAATCACAGCTGTATTGACCCCACTGTGGCTCCATGACTATGTATGGGATACTAGGTGATACTTTCCAGTAAGTCTCATTGAACTGATGGATGCCTCAATACGACTTCCATTTGACCAGTTTGCAAGTAGAGAAATGCCCTTATTTTGTTCAGAAAAACAACAAAAATGGGAAAGGATTTATTGTATTCATGCTCAGTAAAATTCTACCAGAATATTAATTTTTTCCATGAATGTTAATGTTTAGAGAAGGTGCTGGACTGATAACCATGGAAAATCAAAACTCTCTAGTCCTCCGTGGATCATAAACAGTAGAGGCAGCGCACTGTAAACTTCTTCACACCTTCCTAGGACACCACTGCCATTTTGGAGGAACTGCCTCTGGGAGTGGGAAGATAGCATCAGTCATCATGCACATTAATGCAAGCATCTTTCTGATGAGCTTGCAAAAAGGTTGTTAATTAGTGCCAACTGTAATAGTCATGTATGCACTGGTCTATCCCCACCAGCTCATACTTCCAACCAGTGAACAATTGCTATTGCTAATGACTGTAAGGCCTCAGTGAGCTAGATTAGATTTGAATTAGTTAGCGAGATGTAAAAAGTTCTGTGTCCTGCAACCAACCTGTTAAGTCCCTCAGTTACCCTTAGAATAGATGTTTTCAATGAAATCACATCAGCACAATCTGATTCTGGATTCCTCAGATGCTCAAACTGCAAACAAATTACTGTTGATCCATTTAAATAAGCATATATATGTTTCAAATTAGCCAGCAGAGGGAGCTCACACAACCCCCATGGAATAGAAATACATTGATTTCTGTCTACAGAGAGGACTATACAGCGTAGGCTTCTATACCTTCCTAAAAATCAAGACCAAATTTGTGATTTATGTTGATGTTTGTAAACAAAAGGAGCATCGGGACACTCAAGTTGTATAACTACTTACTGGTTTTGCATACACTGCAATTATGTCAAGTCAGGTCAACAAACTTGGCCTACACAAATACATAAAAATAATAAAAATATTACGTAGAGATTTTCTCAAGTGTAGCGATTCAGTCAGTGAAGGAAAAATTCTTAAAGGACATCTTCCAGAACTCAGCCAGCGAGTAGGATAACGTAGTGGGTCTTTCCCCACACCACTTTCTATAGACCAAATGGAAATCAGAGTTGAAGGAAAAGCTCTATTAAAAATATTTAAGGGGGATAATGCATCTGCAGCGGTAGGGGCAGCAGCTTCCCAGTGCCTGTTCTTTAATGAGTCTTGAAAGATGGCATTCCTATTCATACACACAGCATGCACATTTAAAAAAATACATATAGCCCATGAGCTAATACACAGCTTCCTGGTATACGTATGGGCTGCTGAAGTGTCTGTAAACTGCAGTCTCCCTGGTAGGGGAGAAAAGCAGGTCTATGGTCTAGTTGTGATACATGAAAGCTGCACGGGTCATTTATACACACTCTGAGAGACTGCTTTGTCTTGATTCTGTGCAGCAGATCAAGATGGTTTGTCAGATACAGAAGGCCACAGAAAATTTCTGCTGTTATTTTCTTTCAAGTTCCTCCACTTCAAACTAATTTTTAATAGTCTCTTTGTATTTGGAATCCTGACCAGACTTTATTTAACCACATAAATACATTCCCAAAAGGAAACTTTATTGAACAGGTTATTTAACTAATTGTTCTTACAATCAAAACAAAGCAAGGGGAGTTATAGCATTGTATCAGTGATTTTTCAGATATTTTAGTTGACTGATTTGACTGTTTTTTGTTTGTGCTAATTTTTAATTAGTCAGATGCTTTAGTACCAAACATTTAAGTCTGTCTATCCTGGCAGCAGTACTTACATATGCGAACAGTCATTAAACACAATCCTTATTCAAAAGGTACTACTATGCCTTCCCAGACCTTTCTAGATCAGGTCCTATACCAGGGGCTTTTAACCTGAAGTGCCCGCGTGCCCTAGGGATGCGGGAAGGGAGTCCCAGGGTTAGAGTAACATACAATTTAAACAGAACACCCACCCAATATGCTTCAAACATGACCTAAAAGCACAATCAAAATTAATAACCATTGATTTTTTTTTTTTAATTTTGGTGGAGGCGGGGGGGGCGGGGTCCCTAAAAGATTAAGAACCCCTGCCCTACATTATTATTTAGGGCTAGTCTGCACTAAAAGGACTTCGCTGGTACAGATATAGCTGCTAAGCTATACTGGCAGGGCCCCCTAGTGGTGATCCTATTTATTCCAGAAAAAGAAGATCTGGCTGTATATGTAAAATCTCCCCAAGTAATATAAACTCTGTCAGCAAAAGGATGCATTTGCTATGATAGCTTCACCTACATGGGTTTTGCCAGCATAGCTGTCAGTCAGGAGTGGGGATTTTTCCCGTGAGGATGCTGATAAAAAGTGCGGACCCTGGCTGTGCTGCTGACTAGTGCTACAGCTATGCTATAAAATAAATTGGTTGTGTGAGATACTAGTATTTCACTGAGTTGTGATGCAACTAATTTAGATCAAATGGAACCGTACATCAAAACATGAGAGTTCCTATCACACATTATTAATTCACTACCAAACCATGTTAACGTTACAGGTACGTGCCAATGTCAAGGATGTCTAAGCCCTAGTCTACACTTGCCACACTTTTCAGCAACAGTTGGTGGAAGATACGCAAGGTACGTAAAATATGTTTTGTATCTCCTATTGTCTTACTAATGCCTACTTACCTCCTCATGCATGCTGTACTAAGGTGATTGGAAATGCCACCCAGTCAACTTAGCGCTACTCCAGTTATGGGGCTAGAGTTATAGCATCGAGCTGGAGATTGAGTGTGCCTTGACAGCCCACTCAATCAAACCCAGAAGAATGCACTGAAAGTCAGTACAGACATACCCTGAGTTAAGGCTGCCAGCGTAACTTTGACTGGCTATATGTGTAAGTTCATTCCAATGCAGTCCTGGATTAGAATAGAATAGAATAGAATAGAATCAAATCATAGGGTTGGAAGGGACCTCGTGAGATCATCGAGTCGATTAATTCATGCTACATCTCAAATAACACAGGGTATGTCCACACTTCAAACACCACAATGTAGACAGTTGCTATAGAGACACAAGGGCTTCTCCCATTGCTGTAGTGAATTCACCTCTCTGCAAGGTGGGAGTTAGGCTGATAGAAGAATTGGATGGATGGATGGATGGATGGATGGATTCTTGGTACCCCTGAGAGATGTAAATTTTCACAGTAGACTAGCCCCTAATTCTCACACAAAAGTTTTCAAACATTTTAGAAGCATGGACACTAGGAAAATAAAGCTGTACAAATCCCCGTTTGAGGGAAACAGAAGGAATCATCACTCTTTGGCATTGTTTAACTCCAGGTCCTTCCACGGGTTTTGAGGCTCTATCTGTGGTTGATTAATAAATAAATAAAAGCTTCAAACCATGGAGTGCACCCTAAGGGCTCAGAAACCACAAGGAAAGAACTCAAGTTATATTTTATGTTTTCATTTTATGTTGCTTATTATTTTCCAACCCCCAACCATGATTTTGGAATGGTTGGGGTTGGCAATGCTGCTCTGGCAGCAACTGTGTGAATGCGGCACCAGTGAGAGCATTCGACCCTGAATTTGAAAAGAAAACTAAAGTAGCTCAAAACAAGTGCAGAAAGCCTTGGTTTTTAGTGCATTCCTGTGATCCACACAAAAGGCTCTGGGAAGTTTGGGGACAGAACCTTTCCATTTCATCTGAGCAACCTTATGTCAATTACAGAACTTCGTGAATTTTCCTTACCCACCTATCTCCTGCTGAATAAGATCGAGGACTAAATTCTTATTCACCACTTACTCAGGGAAGTTTCAAGGGGTAGCCGTATTAGTCTAGTTCAGCAGAACAAACAAGGAGTTCTGTGGCCCTTAAAGACTAACAAATTTATTTGCCACATTGAGCTTTTGTGGGAGAAAAATGGGACAGAAGTGAGATTTTCTCCCATGAAGGCTCATGCAATAAATAAACGTGTTAGTCTTTAAAAGTGCCATAGGACTCTGTTTTATTCAGGGAAAATGCTCATTAATGTGAACAGCTATTTAGCTTGAGTAAAGGCATAGGGACTTGGACATAGAATCCAGATAGCACCACAAAAACAATGCTGCTTTTAGCACTACCTATGGGAGAAACAAAATCTGGTCTTTGTCATTCTAGAAGGACTTGGACATAAGAGTCCAAGTTCTTCATGAATGACAAGAACTAGCTTTGTTTTTATGGCGGTATTTGCGTAAAGACCTACAGTGTAATATTTTAAGAGAAATAACAAAGGCCAGAGGCTTCTTGTTTCTCCCTTAAAGATGAGAATGAAGGAAAAATAAGGAGCAAATTAATCAAGCCTATCATAAGACAGGCCAATGTTTAAAAATGTGACCACTAATTTTGAGTATTTGACGAATTTCAGTGCTGATTACCAGAGGTGCTTCCACTGACTTCAGACAAGAACTGAAGCTACTCAACACTTCTTAAATTCAGGGTGTTGTGATTTGGTGTCCCATTGACAAATTGAGCACTCCAAGTAAAAATGGACAGTTGAAAATCTGCATTTTCGATGATCAGCCAATGATTTCTCATTCCACGAACACCTGACATTTTTCTTAACTATGCTCACTTAAAACTTTCTAATATAGTTACAGTTCCCAACATTAACAAAGAATATACAGAAAAAAGTATTATTCCTGGGAGCAGTCTCAGTGAAAGTATAGTATACAATAATGTTTCCCTACTAGTTCTTCAGAAAAAAAAAAATATAAATCATTTGTAGAGAAAAATGACATGAAGAAAGACAGATTCCAGTAACATTTTCACTGAATGCTGGCACCAGTTCACTCAAGCCTGTGAAAAACAGCAAAGGCCATTTGTTTCAGTACTGAATATTTTTGCCAAGATGAACCAACTCCTGAATCATACTTTCTCTTTCTCTGCGACAAATTATGAATTTTTCTTTTGCAAAAAAGTTCACAGTACATTTCAAGTCATGATAGATAAGATTGAAGACAATATTGCATTTATAGGTTATATTTTTCATCTTTTTCTAACCCCTTCCCCTCTCCAATTCCTTTTGGACTGAAATGTCTCAAGAATAGTCATCTGAAAGTTTGTTTGTTTGTTTTTTGAAATTGGAAGAACATCAGAATTCAGAAAAGCCATTTACAGCCATTAACAATGGTAAGAACTTTAAAAAAAAGTGTTCCCTTTTTTTTTTTTTTAATCTCTTAACTTAAAGTCAGCTTGTTTTAAAAGTTCAGAGCAGCCATGTGCTTCATCCTGTGGGACCCTGTCTCTTTGTCTAGTCTGAAAACAACTGGGTTAGAATTAAGGAAAATAGAAAAGTTTTGATTCTTAATCCCTACTAGATATTAAGCACCTAAGAGTCAACTATCTTTTAACAAACAGAAATAAGAAAATTCATGCAATAACAGCTTCAACTTCCATAAGGTATTTATCCACTGTGTGCCCCAATTTATGCTATCAGAATCGAGGGGATGAAAGTATCCCCTTCCCATTCAGTGAGTGAGTGTTCTAGTATGTATCGAAAAAACAAAAGCAACTCCAAACCACATTGAAAAGGTAATTGAACGGAGAAAGGTAATGTGTAGGTCTGATTTTTATGTAGAAGACCTGGTGGCTTAGCAAAAGAGTGGGTATGTGTATAGAGACACAGCCTCTATGTGGAGGTGGAGAGTTATTAATCATGGGTACGATGTCAGATCCATGTGTAAGAATTGTTCCTGTAGGTCTTTAAATTAACAGCTTAGCTACAGAGAAACCTTTAAAAACCAGTTTTCAAAAATGTGAAACTGGCTGTGCAGTACCAAAACTAAGGCTGGCTTAACAGTATTTCTCATATTTAAAAGCTCATTCCATTCATTACAGACTCCCTGTTTAGCTCCGAATAAGTCCTGAAAGCTGAAAGCAGAAATGTGGTTGCAGTCAAATGTTTTTGAAAGTTGCAGCCTACACCACAGGATGTGGAAAGCAGCAGCAGGAGAATGGCAAGAGATCACTGGACAGAAAAATAAAGTACCTGAAGATACAAGGGTGGGAGAGGCAAAGCCTCAAGTCAGCGCTCATTTCTCTTTGGAAAAAGGGTGAATTTTTTTAGTATTTTGAAAAAACATGGTTCTACCTTTATATAGTACTTTTTATCCCAAGCAATTTATAGAATCTCATATATACTATACACTCCAAACATTGATTAGATTCCAGTTACTATAGGAAGTCAATATAGAGAAACTGGTGTGTGATCAAGAGAACTCTAAATCAAGGATTTTGGCTCCCCCTTTCAACGATGAGATTTCCAGGGATTTGTTGTTGTTTTACTGAAAGTGTTTCAACACTCTTTAGTGCTTTTTGAGTATATGTCTTTAAGGAGGTGATTTTTTAAAACACTATGCTATCACTGTGAGGCAGCAGAAACATTGTAGTTTTCTATTTTTTGCATCCATATCATTATATTCTCTGAAGAACACTCCACTGCCCTTACAGAGCATTAAGTGGTTCGCACATACTTGTTTAGCTCCTGTTCACCCACTCTCATCACTTCGGCATGATTTCAAAATTCTCTTTTCTTCTCTTGCCACCCTAATCCTCTCCATTAGCCATTCCAGGTCTTGCCTTCATTTTGCTCATGCTGTTCTTATATCTCTTTCCCGTATCACTACAACAGTGTTTCTCCCCATCTCTCCCACAGCCCAGTTACAGTACTTCGCCCTTACTGCCTCTGATTTGTTTTCAGGAAACTCTTGATATTTTTCATGCCCTCTTGGCTCTTCCCAGCCATTCTGTACTTCTGCCTGATTCTCTCTGAACTTCCCATGATTCTCCAATTCACTCTCTAGGATCACAAAGTGAGCTCCACTTCCAAACATGTAAACTCAAGAGGAACTCTGGTTCCTCCACTGCACAATCTAGTAAAAGCTGAGAATGCATCAAATCATCCTCCAAAAAACTCCTTCAGCTGAAAGAGAAGCATTGATGGGCTCTAGAGCAGTTGTTTTCAAACTCAGGATCTCCAGTCACTGGGTCATGCTGCCACTGCCAAAAGACAGAACGCATTGCTCAAAGATATAATTGTTGGGTCTTGAGCACAAACAGTTTTTTTCAACTGGGTCCTGAGGGAAAAAAAAGTTTGAAAACCACTGCTCCAGAAAGAGCTGGAAACAGCCAGCCCTCACTAACACAGGAGAGGTCACTACAGCAGAGCTTATAATGGTAAAACTGAAGCACTCTGGAAAATCTCTGGGAGGAAGAAAAAAGTCTGTACAATAGGACACAAGTTAATTCACAAATTAGAACTTCCTCTGCCACTATGACCCATCGTTCAGGGTAACACACACCCAATGTGGCTCCTGACCCATAAGAATGCCAAGAGACCTATGAATCACTTTTAGTTCTTTGGTATATTCTGCATGATCTCCCAGCTACTGTGTTTCATCCTCTGTTTTCTGGACCATTTTCAGTCCTCTAGTCCAGTGAAATCTTTTATCTTAGTTTTGCTTTGCCACGATAACCCACCCAGCACAGAAGTCTGGTTTATCCTT
Organism: Podocnemis expansa; assembly: GCA_007922195.1. Taxonomy (NCBI): domain Eukaryota; kingdom Metazoa; phylum Chordata; order Testudines; family Podocnemididae; genus Podocnemis; species Podocnemis expansa. The sequence goes on along the minus strand of ML681997.1, from coordinate 11,397,503 downwards.
AGTATACAAACAGCAACAGGAGTTTGTGCCCTAGTAATCCAGGCTGACAGCTCTCCCAGCCAAGTTGAGTCACACTCACTCTCTGTTCCTTCAGGCATCTAGGGGACATTTTGTCCACTCCCCCCTCCTTTGGGATTTTTTGCCCTCCACTTTCCACTATACCATTCTAATTTGGTCTCTGCTTCTGTGCTGTTCCAATCTTTGCCTGGCATCCCCCCATAGCATTCCAAATCTCTCAGCAAACCCTATGCCACAATACTCTTCTTTCAACTGTGCTGCACCACACACAAGTTCTCTCGGTTCTCTGGCGGCTTTCTCAGCTCAGTTGGAGCTTATATATCCAGAGGTAACTCAAACGTCTGAGAATCAGAACGTGAACTAAACACTTCATACAAGTCCTGTCCTTACCATGCCCCACTGAATAATAATTATTTTTCAAACACCATTTTGCTAGCTACTTTTAAAATTTGTTTTCCAATGTACAAGGTGGTGAGTCCCCTCAGCCACTCCCTTGCAATCCATCACCATCACAAACACAGCATTTAAACAGTCAACCTGTTTTTTCTTTACGTTATGTTACATTTCAGCTCAGTACAGCTTTGAATGGAAGCATAAATCTCTGGAGGAAAAAACACCTATAGAAACACTAGCATTATGTCAGATGTGTCTTCAAGGGAACTTTGGAGGGGCTGGGGTGTAAAAATGCAGGATTAAGTTATTACTGTACTTTTTGTACATTAAATGCTAAAGCTCCAATGCTACAAGTGGATCCATGTGTTCAGGAATAATTGCAGGTCCAGGACCCAAGTTTTCCTTTTCCTTCAGTGTATCAAGCTCCATCTTGAAAGACATTCGCAGTGCAAGTTTGCAAAGCTCACTTATAATTGAATATCAAAAAAGAAATTTTATAATTATCTGAAAATACCCATTTGATTATGTAGCTCTACCTAATTTTTGTATGATACACTGAACTTTATTCATTTATATAGTCCAACATTCTGTTTCATGAGCTATAAGTTATCACGGTCTTTGTAAAACATCAAGGTTTCAAAACAGCCCTGGCAGTTACACTCTAGCGTACTGGCCTGGAATTCAAGAGACATAGGTTCTATTCCCAGTCCTGCCACTGGCCTACTAGGTGACCTTTGGCAAGTCACTTCCTTGCACCGTACCTCAGTTTCTCCATCTGTGAAATGGTACTGACCTCCTTTGTGAACCATTTGGAGATCTGATGAAAAGCCCTATAGAAAGGTAGACATTGTTAGTGATGTTTCAAATGCTGTCTGTTCACCACTGCTTATAGATTTCATCACTAACAACAATGTAGTTAGCATTCTTTTCTACAGCTGGTGTCTAAGATTCAAGACCAGTACAAGAATTGTACTTTCAAAGGCCTAGTTGCCTCCACTGACACACAATTTTATTTTTACTCCCTCAAAATAAAACAGATAAGCTGGATGGATGTTTTAGGGCTGTGCTAGATTCAGAAAGGTCTGTCCATGAGGAACATTCTGAAAGGGCATAAAATACCATTGCTGCCTTTATGAAGAGAGTTCAGCAGTCCCTTCATACTTGACATTCAGCTACCATTGTGATAATCAGGTTACGAACACTCAGAAACCAATAAGAAACTAAAGGAAAGCCATTCTGCATCAAAGTGCCAGTTCAGTTCTGCTAAAATATTGAGCATGGAAGACGGCTGTTTAGATGGGAATTTTCTCTATATAGCCTTAATTCTCTAGTTCTTCCTTTGTCTGTATTATTGACACCATGAAAGATTTCACTTAACCCCCCCAACCTGACCAGCATTCCTGGGAATGTGAATCTCAACAAAGAGGCTGAGAATCCAAACACTAGGACAGTGGTTCCCAACCAGTGTGCCAGGCCACACTGATGTGCCACGGGAACACCCAGAGTGCGCCGCGAGCATGCCCGAAAGTTCCCTCCTTGCCCAGCCCAGCCAGCTGGGCTGTGTAGGGCTGGGAAAAGACAGGAGTTAAAGTAAGGGGGAAGGCACTGGAACACAGTTCCGGGGCCCCCTATTTTTAGGCAGGCAGCATTCTGGCCTCCTAAAAATAGAGGAAGGCACTAGAATGGGGAATTTCAGGGGTCCCCCTAAAAATAGCAAGAGCAGCCCAAACACACCGTTCAGATGGCTCCACCTTAAACCTGGCTCCACCTTAAACCCAGCCAGCAGAGAGCTGGGGGAGGCTGGAAGTGTGTGAATCTCTCCCTGCAGGGCAGAGCAGCTTGTCAGCCAGCCTGCAAACGGCCCAGATAAGGGCTTTGGGGAGGGAGGTGCTGCTGGGCATTGTGTGGGGCAGGGGGTGGGAGTGACTGTGTAGCAGAGGGCATGTAGCTGGGTTTGTGGGGTGGCTGGTTGGTTGGGGGTGTGTGTAGCTAGGGGGTGGGGTGGTTGTGGGGGGGGTGTAGCTGGGGGCTGGAGGCCTAGTTCTGGCCCCTGCAGTGATGAGAGGGTCCCTCACAGGCAGCAGGGGGCTGGGGGAGGGGAGGACGGGACCCACTGGGGTGGGAGGGAGCAGCAGTGGGGTGAGGATTTGCCCTGGGTGGCAGCGGGAGCCACTGAGGAGAAGGGGGTGCTGCACCATGCTCCCATGCCCTGCCTTCCCACTCCCCAGGTTCCCCCCTGCCCTCCCACAAAGCCACTCGTGTTCTCCCTTCCTCTCTTGCCATCCTTGTGCTGTTCCCACATGGCTGCCCTTGTCCTCTTTTGCCACCCCTGCCCTGCTCTGCTCCCCACACTCACTCCTGCCACTGCACACGACTCCTGACCTCCCCTGTTTTGCCACCCCTGCTCTGCTACCCCTACTACTCCACATAGCACTATGTCCCAAACATTGCACCATGGTTCATGAATATTCATAAGTAATTTAAGTTAATCTGAATATTCATGAGTTTTGTAATGGTGTGCCTAAAAAAATTTGAAGGTCTCAAGTTGTGCCACGGCAGAGAAAAGGTTGGGAATCACTGCACTAGGACGGCTAGCACTGTGCTTCCTGTAGAGTCACAAAGCAAAGAATTATTGCTTGGCACCTATTTTCATTTTTTTAAATTAATTCTAAAATTAGGAATGATTATGCTCCTACCTATTAATTGCTATATTTCACATGAAGAAACAACACGTGGAGATACTGACACACTCATCTGATGGACATGGAACTAAGAACTGTTTAATAGAAGTCAGTGCAGGGGTAACATTTGTGCTTTTAATCTACAGTTTAAAAATAATGACTTGCATCATAGCTACTTAGTAAAACAGTAAAATTAAAACAGAAATTGCTAGTAGGCAACAGTGAAACTGTAATAATTAAACACTTGATGCTTTAAAAAGATATAAACTTAATGACCCTAAAACAAAAGACACCTATGATTAAAAGGGTCTTTAAACAAAAGACTTGTTTTCAACAATTAATTCAACTTTTGTCTGCTATATTGTATGCCTTGCTTTGGTGTTCCCTCTGCTGTCAACTTAATGCTTGCTTTACAGTATGTTTATGCTTATGTTCTTTTCAAATGCTTGGCATTATAGTGAGACCTCATATCTTTTCTCAAATTAAATTTTGCTCCACATACTCCACACGTATACAGATGAACATCCATGTGCTGCTCCAGTTGTTCGTTATTTGGGAATATCTGAAAGCAGACCTGGCATATAGTCTCTCCAGCTGATAAATGAGATATCATATGCCGTACATGGTCATGTTTTCTGAAGTTTCCTTGATCACAAATGGAACAGACATACCTGGCCATGCCTTTGTGCATATCATTGTGGAGCCGCAGCTGGCGTTCTCTTAAAAACTGCTTCCCACATGTCTGACAAACAAATTGTTTTTCCTTGGTATGAACAGTATAATGTTCCCGTAAGTGACAACGCTGATAAAATCCTTTCCCGCAAAGATTGCAGAAATGCTTGCGTCTGTGATCTCTTTCACTCTCTTCCATAATTGCATTCTTAAACAGATCCTGCTCTAGGCAGTTTGACATATGTTCAACCACTAAAGTTTCAGTTTCAAAACGCTGACCACAATTAGGACATCGGAAAGGACAGGCAGAATGCTTATATAACTGTTTGTTTGGAAGACTGTTCATTTGGAAATGACTGTCCCTGAAGTCCTCCAACATCTCTGCAAACATCATATCCCTTATTTCAGACTGTTCCTCAGGATTCTCCTCCAAGTCCATTTTTTCCTCAGCATTTCTTATACCATTCATTGTCAGATCTTGGGGTTCTCCACATGTTTGTGCGTGATCCTGTAACTGTTTACCCTTGACCAATATTTGGCCACATTTGCCACAGGCACATATATTTTCTATGTGTTTAGATAAATAATGAGAGGATAAATCTTCCTCTGTAATGGTTAGGCCACACAGTTCACAGGGAGCATTCTCCACATCTTCCTGTACTGGGGGAACTTTCCTGTTAAGATGCCTTGAGTTTTTTAAACACTTTCTTTCATTCTTATCCTTAGACAACTGGGGTTTTAGAGTTTTTCTAGCATGTCTCTTTTCACTGACCTCTTCTGAAACATAATATCTATAAAGTGGCTCTTCCTGTTCATCATCTAATTCATCATTGTCAGTAGATTCATTGCTGTCTTTATCCGTCACTTTAATAATGTTAAAGTCTTTCAGTTCATTTGTGGGGCTGTCCTCTGGCTCCATCTTGATGATAACCCTTTTTCTCTCAGCGGCTCTACTTCCTTCTTCCCCTGATGTCTCAGATGCAACTATACTACTTTTTCTGCTAGTTCTGTTTGACATTGGAGATGAAGAGTCATCAGCTGCGTGACGTGTATCCCCCTTATAATTCTCTGTTTGTGCAGGTAGTATTTTAGAAGAGGAGTCTTTTTCATTAAAGTCATTCTTTTCAATACCATAAAACCTGCTATTTTGGTATGAATGCCTATTTGTGCATGTTAACACATGCTCATCAAGTAACTTTTCGCAGCTAAAACTAAACCCACAGCTGTCACAGGTAAAACTTCTTCCAAAGCGGCGTGAATGTGACACACGATCTTTTGTGTTAGAGAATTTGGACAGGGTGCTTTTTTTGCAAACATCGAACAGTTGTTCAGGAAAACTGGCTAGCTGCAAAGCTTCTTCATCAGGTTCTTTGTTTTGGGATGTGTTTACAGTTGAACTTGGTGGCTCCATACACCATCTATTTACTTCACTGCCATTTCTAGCAAGTGTGTCTTCATACATTCTCACACCAAATATCATTTTACTATGTTGGGTACTAGAAGCAGAAGAGGAGCATTTTAAATTAGAGGAGTCTGTATCTTGTATATCTTCTAAACATTCAGGCACATTATATAACTGTAGATAGTTCATGGCCACTTTAAATTGCTCAAAGTTGGTAGGCGCAGTCATAATTTTTCCTAAATACATAAACTGCAAAATGAGATCAAAGCATTCAGCACTTATCTTCATGTTGCTGAGATTTAGCTGGGCTGTGGTGTGCTGGTGGTTCATAAAAAACATCCTAAAATAAGAGCTGCAGGCAGCTAGGACTGCTTTGTGTGCTTGAAAGTAAATATCATCAATAGCAATACAGCAGTCACAGAGAAAACCCCACTCTCTTTGGTTGTTTAGCTGCTGAAGGACATAGGTGCTGTGGCTGGTTCTTGCCATCTTGTATTTCAATTACGGTCCTGTGTATTTAAAAAAAAAGGGGGGGGGGGAGAAGAAAAGAAACATTTAGTTGTATTATAAGCACAGAAAATAAGAGGCAAGTCATTTTAATTTAAAGGAAAACTGTCAAGAACTGCAATTTAGGTCCATAATTTTTATATTCTTGCTATTTTTATAATCTGAATGGAAAGGTCTTCTTGATGACAAATAGCTATTAAAGAAAAGCCATAAACCAATGCCAGGAAATATAAAAATATCCACTAATACAGCTTCCCTCTGCTGCATTTGCAGTATCAGATAACTAACAAACTTCACTACCTGTATTACTCTCAACATAAATCAGAAAGTGAGCCAAAAAGAAATATGGCCAAGATTTTCAAACATGACCATGATTTTGGGTGCCCAACCTCAGATACTTTAAAGGAGCCTGGTTTTCAGAAAGTGCTGAGCACCCATCCTCCAACAATCAGGCTCCTTAACCACGTCTCAAGGTGAGACAGCTGTGACATAGGCTGGCTTGGAGATGAGACCTGCTGTCATGGACGAAACACAGGTTTAATTACTAGTTTTTCCTTCCTTGGGTTATCAGGAGGCTGAGAACACCATGAAAGGAAATGAGCAATCCTTAAAGAGGATGAAAAGATTCTTTGAAGATGGGGGAACTTACAGAATGGGAGGAAATAAAGCACAAACTAACATCCTTACTGTTACAGAACTATTTTCAACTAGCAAACTTTACAAAATGCATTTTTAAATAGAACAAGTGGGTTTATTTAAAATTTGAAAGTTGAATTTGCCAATTTGCATATTGTAATAAAGCCAAGTGATAATCTTCAGAACTGCTAAACAGCTTTCTCTGGTAGAGATGGTGGTTCAGAGCTGTCTATGCCTTATCACACATGAAGTGTCAGTATCTGTTTTATGACCACATAATTTTAAACACATACTATGTAGTTTGAATTAAAATTATTAGTAAACCTTCAGTTACTGTTCTTAGAATTTAAATGGAAATTCAGCCTGTTATCAGATGAGGCTGAGTGCACAAAGTAACCTCAGGTCTTAGGTACCTCATTTAGACATGTAAAATTGTGATTACTTTTTAAAACTCAAGATCTTTGAGGAGTTATTTTTGTTTTTGTTCACAACAACATCCAAAGTTATCTAAATGTTTAGAAATGATGGGTTTTCTTGTTGGGTAGAGTGTACTTTGTCTTTTCCGTGAAGTAAGAGATTCTATTTGGGAAGTGAAATAACTGAGTGTGGTAGTGAAGTTTATTGGTTAACTGGTACTGCAAATACAAAAGAGGGACAATGGACTAGTGTAGTGGATATTTTTATTTTTACTGGCACCAGTTTACGGATTTTCTTTCTGTATTAATTAGTACAAAACTACTTTTTTATTCTGCAGTGTAATGTAAAAAACAATCAAAAAAATTACAGTTGGTGTCACTTTGCTAATTAGACAGGAGTAACGAATCAGGCTATTCACTGGCTCTGAGTTTTCAGTTGGGAGGTGAAGTCTTGCTTATCTTCAAAGCGTATGACGAAGTAGGATTTTCTCTCACGAAAGTTCATGCAATGAATATATGTATTAGTTTTTAAGTGCCACATGGCTCCTTGTTTGTTTGTTTGTTTTACTGAACTAGTCTAACACAGCCGCCCCTTTGAAACTTGAGGGTTAGTTTGGTAACCCCAAGGAGGTTATGCAGCATCTAGGGGGCCTGAAACATGCCCACTGAAATCAGTGGAAATACAGTACTCCCACTATTTCAAAAGCATTGGAATGAGGTAGAAAAGACGTATTCCTTTAGGTTTCTCTTTTCCTTGGGAGAAGAAAAAATAAAGGACATTGCCTCTTTTGAAAGGGGCTCTCTTGGAGAAAACTGACAATGAAACATCCTCGAAATCTTCAGCACTGGAGCTTGGATATGCAGAATAGGACAGACTGGTAAGGCATATTTTCGGAAACCTCTAAACCAGGGGTTGGCAACGTTTGACTTCAGCAGGTGTGGGGGCGGGGCTAGCAAGGAATAGGAGGCGCACAGCAGAGCCAGTGGAGGGAGCGGTTCCGGTGCTGCAGGGCCAGGAGCCTTGTGCGCCACCGTGCATAGGCCCGCATGCCAGGTTTGGCATGCATGTAGAAATTATTATAGGAAGAATTAGTGACCCTATTTCCGGTTGCTTATAATTTGGCTGAACTTTAATTAGTTGGGCTGAAATTTGCCATAGGAGAGGTCTGCCTCAAGCTGATGGCGGTGGGGGGCAGAGGGAATACATCCTTTTGCCCATGTTAAAAAATTCTGCTGATCTTTTCTTTGAGAAGCTCCTGCTACCTTCTTTAGAGCGGAGACTGTAAACTATGGCAGGGAGATGGCCTTTGTGTCGAGGAGATACATTTTGCCATCTCATGAAAAGCCACCCAAGCGAGGGGGACAAGGAGTCCTCGAAAGCTCATATGATAAATAAATCTGTTAATCTTTAAGTGCCACAGGACTCCTGGCTTTTTTTGCTGAACTAGACTAAGACGGCAGCCCCTTTGGAACTCATCCAAACAGAGGTGATGTGTGGTTCAGGTGCCCCCCAGATTTCTGCCAGCATTCACTCCAGAAACTTTAAATAGTCTCCTGCGTCTCCACTATTAACAGTTCTGCATAGCTTCTCCCAGGCAGAAATCCAGGAGGTCTCAGTGCGCCACAGGTGGTCTCTGAGGCTGCCTCCCTAAAGCAGCTTGCCCAGCTCCAGAAGCATCTCTCTGAGTGTCTCAAAGCATTTTACAAGCCACAGTGCAGCACCAGGAGCAAGGGGCAGATCCCCCAGTACAGAGAGGGGAGGCCTTGCACTTTACCTTGTGCAACTGTTCAGGCAATGTGCGTGTGGTAAGGATAATAGGGCTTTCTTGCCTTCTCCAAGCTCACAGAGTTCACCAAGGAGCCAGGAATAGATCGTGGTGTGTTGGGACCATGTGGACAAAGGTGGGGCTGGCTAGGTGGCTGGGGGCTGGCAGGATCTGGGAAGCTGCTCTGCATCACACTGAAGAAGGTGCAGTGAGTTACTGTGAGGCTGTGCCTCAAGGCCAAATGGTGCAGCCCTCTCTCCTCGTGTGTAGCCTCAGCTGCCATGGTTTACTCCAGAATCTTTAAATTGTGCCCCTCCACTATCGGCAACAGCACATCACTTCCCCATCCAAATCTGGCCTCAGGTTTTTAGCAGCTAAAATCTCCAGATTCTGTCCTCACTGAGTGTACTCTGATCTCTTGCAGAGCCTAATGCTGATCAGACTACCATGCATGTGCTACTTGCCCCAGAGCCAAGGAGCACGCTCTAGCTCAGGACTACAAACAGGGCTCACTAACCACACGTGTAGTGCAATTAAAAGCCCATGGCTATAGAGGCTGAAGCTGGCCTACACGGGGGCCCCAGCTCCAGCCCCTAAACCACCAGAGATAATCTGCCCCCTCTGAGCACCGGTGGGACTTGGGAGAGAGATGAGAGAGCTCCTACTCTGCCAGCACTGAGGGGGGCAGGGCCCTGGGGCCAGAGGCTGGGCTCTGCGCTCCCACTTTGACCCCTCGGCCAACTGGGCGGGCTGCACTGGGGCCACGTCACGTGTCAGTTGGCCTCGCACCCCGAGTAGCTTGGCTGGGGCAGAAGCACCCTGTGGCCTCAGGGCTCCCCCTCTAGCAATGACCCATTGGCAGGCTGCCATGCTGGGGGGTGGGAGCCCTGAGGTGGGGTTTGAGGTCCCAGGGAGGCCCCTGCGGTGGGAGGAAGGCCAGGACCCCCAAGCCATTTAATCTGGCTCTGTGGCTTGCCCATGCCATATGTCCTGGGTTCACAGAGATCCAAGGATGTTGCTGATTAACTGCAGTACCAACATTTCAACTCAGGCTGGAGCCGAGCTCTAGGATCCTCTGAGGAAGGAGGGTCATGGCATTTGGGTGTCAGACATTCACATCACTGATAAACAGCCCCACAGCCCAAACCTGCGAGGCCAAGTCAGTTGGGCCAGCCCAGCTGAGGGCTTTTAACCGCAGTGTTAGACATACGAAGACAGCGGTGCCCAGCCTTATTACACAGGAGGGCCACATGAACCTAAGCACAACCTTTTGTGGGCCAGACAGGATCTACCTATTTGAATGAGATTTAGAGTCACCTATATTGATTTGCCAAGTTCCAAAGGGGCAGCTGTGTTAGCCTAGTCCAGCAAAAGAAGCAAGGAGTCCTGTGGCACTTAAAGACTAACAAATTTATCATGCAATAAAGTGCCACAGGACTCCTTGCCTCTTTTGCTGTATTGATTTATATTTCAAGTTCACCTTGTTTTGCATGCATTTAGATAGGTTGTATCTTCACATAGTACTGTGGGTTTACACATTTGCGAAAACTAAAATGACACAAACATGGCAAAACGTTAATGAATTGACCATTACTATGTTGAAGAAGGTCGTGGGTCTTATGAAATGCTCTGGTGGGCTGTGTACGGCCCGTGAGCCGTAGACAGGGCATCCCTGCCCTAAGACTTTTCCTGTAATGGCTGCACCAGGCGAGGGTGAGGCTGAACAAAGGAACCAAAGTCAGGGAGTCTGTCTCTTGTGCTCTCAGTGATTTCTCTCCTAGCACCCAAGCAGTCTGGAGGAGGAAGCTGCCTTTTTCAAATGCAGAAGAAACAAAAACTGAACCAGGGAAGGGAAAGGGGCAGATTGGGACAAAAAGGGTGATAAGACAGGGAGCAGTAATTGGGAATGGCTGGGCAAAGAGGCTGGTGGCACTTAAAGACTAAGATTTATTTTTTGCATGAGCTTTTGTGGGAGAAAATCCCACACAACTCCTTGGTTTTTTTGCTGGACTAGACTAACACAGCTGCCCCTTTGGAAATTGGCAAAGAGGCTGTGACTGGGAGTCATGGGGGAGAGGAGATCCAGAGACTATGAGGGAAAAGGAAGGAGGGGGAAAGACAACCAGAAACCAGTTAAACAAGAAGTCCTGTGGCACTTTTAAAGACAAACAAATTTGTTAGTCTTTAAGTACCACAGAACTCCTTGTTTGTTTTGCTGAACTAAACTAACACAACTACCCATTTAGAAACCAGTTAATGTGAGGAGGAGGGCACCATTAGACAAGAAACTTCAGGTTACAGGGTGGGGGAGGATATGAGACTAGCAACCAGTGGGAGGAAAAGGAAACAGATCTGACAAGAAACTGGGGTCAACAGATATCTGAAAGCCACGGGCAAAGCGCGTCTTAATCCCCCTCTGCTGCTCATCCGCAGATGATTGCTACCACTATTACTCTTAGTAACTCAATTAAAGTAAGTTCCAAAGAGGTAGCCATGTTAGTCTCGTCCAGCAAAACAAACAAGGAGTCAGGTGACACTTTTAAAGACTAAAAAATTTATTAATCACATGAGCTTTCATAGGAGAAAAATCATGCATCTGATGATCCTCCCCCGTGAAAGTTAATAAATTTATTTATTGCATGAGTCTCCAAAAGTGCCACAGGACTCCTTGTTTGTTCCAATATATTAAAAAAGCATGAAAGTTGTGTAGTCAAACCCTCAAAAGTTAGGAAAGCCAGAATTAAGATTGCCTGCGCAATTTTAATTCAGACCTTTGCAACCTTTATTCACGCCCTTGTCCATATGCATTATGATTCAATCTTTAATTAAATGATCACAACCTACTTTTCTCACAGAATCTCTGCCTCTTTAGTGCCCAGGATGTGGATCTGCTCTGGTGTTTAATCAGGGTTGTGTACTGAAAGGAAAATGTCTGTAGGACTTCTGCTTCACTTGGTGGAAGGTGTGCTTTGTATTGAAAAAGCAGCAGGAAGAAAAAGAAACATCCCATTGGTAAGGCAGGTGAACGCTGCCCTGAAAAACTAGATTCTATCCCTGCCTCCGCCAAAGAGTTACTGTGTGAGACTCAGCAAGTCACATCAACCAAACTTTTCACAGGTTGTCACTAATTGTGTGGTTCTCCTTTTCTGGGTGTCCTAACACCTGTGGAAAGTGCTGGGCTCCCACAGCTGCAGCTGAACTTAGCAGGAGATGTGCTATGTAACATACAAGTATGATAATGCAAAGTGCTCTGCAAAATCAGGTCTTAGTCATTTCAAACTGGACACCCAAAATCAGTGAATGTTTTTAACTCGGTCTCTGTTTTCTGCACAACCTCATCGTGCTAGGGTATTGTGAAGATTAATTAATGTTTGTGAAGAACTCACATACTATAGAATGATACATGCCACAAAAAAACCAGGAAGAAAATTAGTAATATCTATTTTCAGTGTGGGGTTTCAATGATGTGAAGGAAAAAAGGCTCAGGGCCACACACTGAAAATGAGAAAACTAAATACCGAACAGCTGTTCATTAAGTGACCACTGTCACCCTATATGGTGAATGAGGTATGTAGAAAAAATGGTATTTGATCATATGGGTAAAGATTGTATCTTAATGCACACAAACAAAGGGTATGAATTAAGATTAGTCAATGTTCATTCTGACATTACCTAACCTTTGAGTGCTTGACTTTGCATCTTAATGTTCTTTTACCTTAGTTTTCTGCGTACAATAGCAATTAGACTGCACTGTCTGAGTTAATGTAGATTACAAAAGCAGTGGGACAAAGACCATCACCATTTCTGTTTGCAGTGGTAGGCACATTGACTATAAATAATCATTTTCTATTTGATATTCAATAGAAAGACATATTAAAAAGCTATTCTTTGGACTTGTGCACACATGGGGTAAAGCACCACCACTGACACAAGTTTCTCTACATTTTTAAGCTGAAGATAAAGTGGAAATATATAAAGACATTTTGACTGTAATGTCTGATCAGGTTATTCCAGTTTTGTCATTCTGAATTTAAAATCACCACTGCATTATTTCACCTTTGAGATAACTTTTTATTTCAACCCTGCCAGACCTCTTTAAATCCCATTTTTCTCCCATTAGAATTTTGCTTTTTTTTAAAAAAAAAATAAAAAAAATTGATACTTACAAATACAATGTTGTTATATCAGTACCTATATTAATATGGCATATATAAGAACAAGACAAGGTGTACAGCTGTATCAAATCTCCGCATGCTTTGGTCAAAAGCCTTCTAACTGAAAAGAGTATAAGTGTGTGCTTTGTTATAGTACAGACTTCAAAAAGTTTTTAAACTAATGGTATAAAAAGTTCCTAAAACTTGTTTTATCTTAAAATGTAAAGAGACCTTGGCACAAAGTTCCTTTTGAAATTTGTGTATGTTTTCTTTAAAAAAAAAAAAAAAAAAAGTACCACACACTTTAGGATTTAGGAGCCTTTGGGCTTCTAAAATTAGTTGGTGGTTTTCAAACCCAGCATTTTCACTGCTGAGCAAGCAAAAATGGAAATTTCACACACATAGCTGCTGGCTGTTTTTCTGTGGAAACCAAGATCAGATGGGACAAAATGAAATAATGAAAGCTCTGAATTTAGCACTAATGGAAAGTGATATACTGAAAACCCAAACAAATCAAGCCTCCTATTTATCCACAAAACAGACTGATATAGTATGGTGACACTGCAAATTTCTCCACACCACCTCGCCACCATGTCTCAGTCCAGATAACATCTACAGACAGAGGAGAGAATATTTTAGTCTCTGTCCCCCCCCCCCCCCAGGATGAAATTCACTTTGGTTTAGAAGGCAAGTGAACTAAAACAGGGGGGTACATGCACCCCTTCAAGGAACACTGAGGTTTGCCACTCATTTGGATGCTTGCCTAGTTTTAATACAGACTAAATAAAAAGCTGTAGCAAAGTCAGTAAAAAGTAAAATTTCATACAGAAAATAACTTGTTCATAGTGTTCTATGTTATATTATATACAAAAATTATATATCAATTTATTTTATAATTATATGGTAATAATGAGAATGTAAGCAATTTTTCGGTAACTGTGTTGTGACAATTTTGTGTTTTTAAGTCTGGTGTTGTAAGCAAGCAGTTTTTTAGGGAGGTGAAACTTGTAACTATGCGAGACAAATCAGATTCCTGAAAGGGCAGGGGTTAAAGTACGTGGGAATGCCTAGGAACACCATTTCGGGGCCCCAAAAATCTGACGGGCCAGAGTTCCAGGCCCCAAATCTAGAAAAATCAGGCAAAACGCCCTATGGTCACATGCATGAATGGGGCCTGGACAATACAAGAAGAGGGCCAAGAGATTAGGTAGGTTCTGGGGCCCTTCAAATTATACGTGAACCACTGTGAAAGGGGTACAGTAGTCTGGAAATTTTGAGAGCCACTGCCTTAGATATGTGTGGGAAATCTACATATGTGTAAGTTAGCAGGTGCAAAAGCCGAGCAAGTGTTCACTATACTCTCTTGCAGCCTATAGAGGAGCTACATGGTACACAAAAAAGTAGAGCAGGGGTCTCAAACTCAAATCACCACAAGGGCCGCATGAGGACCAGTGCGTTAACCCGAAGGCCGCACCACTGAAACATTTTCATAGAACAATATTGCAAATATCGGTAACGATAGTGTCATTGTTGGCCGCAGGAAATAGCTTTAGGAGCCACATACAGCCCACGGGCCGCGTGTTTGAGACCCATGAAGTAGAGGATATGGAGTAGCCAATATTTCGACTCACCCTGCAGCAGTGATACAGACTGGGGTTGTGGTGCCGTTCTACTGTTTGTCCATCAGTGTAGGGATGCAGGTATGAATTCCATCCCCTGACCTCTAGTGATCTAAACAATAAGTTCTATTATTTGGGCTATTTGTGAAGACAGTGAATTTCACCCTCAGTCCTGAGCCTGCACAGGAATACTAGCTGTAATGTTGTTTTCTATAATGTGGACATCTGTCCAATGACAGCTATATTAAGGCCTATCAATTCACTGAAAATAGGTTATGAACAGCCTTTCCATCACAACAGGTTTCAACTGGTAACTACACTGGATCTGAACCGATGCAAGAAGTAGAAGACTCTGAAAAATCACCAAACCGCCAATTCTTTAAACCTTCAATCCCACATCAGTATTAAGATCTTTTCTGATCATATGGCATCCCTTTCCACAAATGTGGGAAATGGCAGCTAACAATCTGACAGTAACTCAAAATCTCGGCTGATGGCTGAGAGCATCAGATACAGACATGTTATATATTCACAATATAAACACAATGCAGGAGTAAAATGGCTGCACACCACAACTGCATGAGTTAAGGAATTGTGCCACTAACTTCAAAAGGCTTTGGATCAGTTCCACAGAGAGTAAAAGCATAAGGAAAAGCTGACACAGTGGTAAACTGACTTCTCAGCCACAATGGATTTTTGTGGAAATTCCTAGTTACCATTCCTTAACTGATATAATTTACTCTATCCTTGTATAAACATGTTCTATATTAGGCATTAACAATCATGACCTTTTTTTAAATATTAAAGTACACAAATTAGCAGGAACACGCCTCCTCCAAACAAATTTAGCTCAGAGGGTTTTTTAAAATAAGCATTTATATTCACAGTTCTTCCAGTACTTTGACTTTTGACCCCAAGCTGCACATACAATAACTACATCAGTGGATTCTCCATCTCTTAACTTCTTCCAGTCAAGACTGGCTGCCTTTCTGGAAGATATGCTTTAGTCAAACACAAATTATTGGGCTTAACCCACAAGCACATGGGTAAAATGTAACGGCTCCGATATACAGGAGGACAGACCCAGGGGTCTCAAACTCAAATCACCGTGGGGGCCGCATGAGGATTAGTACTTTAGTCGGAGGGCTGCACCACTGAAACCTTTTCATATAGCGATATTGCAAATATCGGTAACAATAGTGTCATTGCAGGCCACAGGAAGTAGCTTTAGGGGCTGCATGCGGCCCACAGGCCACATGTTTGAGACCGCTGGATTAGATGATCATGTCTTTTGGCGTTAAATTGTATGGATCTATGAAACTATTTGCAGTATATTTTTTCTTATGTTAAAGAAAGTAGCGAAAAATGCATCAAGTGAAATAAGCGTGTTATTGGCTATAACATGGCTAAAGTTTGGTGTTGTCACAGGGCATCAAAACAGTTATGTAAGAGCGTGGAGAAACAGTATTAGAAGACATGAACAATAATACTGGGACACTCATCCAGAGGCATAAACAATCTTAACACAAGTTATTTGTCAGCTGTTATGCCCTCATACTGCATCTGCACTCACAGCCATGCCTACCCACTCAAGTATCTACCATGGACACCATTTAAAAAAGGACTTGCAGAATTCCCTGTGAATTGCTGTGATAAAGTGAAACGTTAAATATTTTCTAGAAGACTACGGGAGACTTAATTGGAGTTTTGCCATTGACTTCAATGGGGCTAGAATGTCACTCCTCGGTCTACTGGCCAGTACAACAAAGGAGCCATTTTCTTCCCCCAGTATAAACAAGTGAAGTCCAGAACAATGTTGGTGAGACGCTCAAGCTCAACAGCCAAAAGAGAAAGAGCCCTGGAATTCTTTTTGGGCACAGTTCAGGAATCCTGGTCTGGGGATCTGCTTTTCATACCAGAGGTAAACTAACTTCTGGCTATTAAGGCCTTGTCTACACTAGGCTTAAGACTCATAAAATTTCCCGCAGCTGGTAACAACAATGAGAGATCTAATATAAACAAGGCACCAGCAACCCCCTGCATTTTAGCTCTGTGTAGACCCATTTCTGAACAAGGTCAGATGACTGCCATGACAACTAAATCCCCCACAGGTAATCTATTACTAGCAGGCTCATCACACCTACCCCAAATGGAACAGTTCCAGCACCCAAAAAAAAGGGGGGGGGGGTTGATGAAGCTTGTATCTGATAAATCAGCTTGTGTCTGATAAATCTGAGATCTTACCCCTTACGGCTACTGTCCAAGAAGCGGAGCTCCCTCCTCCACCCCATTCCAGTCTTCCAGTTATTGGGGAAGGGGTTTCTGGTAGTCTACTTTCTCCCAGGTTTCTTGGTGTTGTGAGGCACAGAAGTACGGGTCTTCACTACTTGTACACTACCCAGAACCTCTTTTGGGTGTTTTCCACTCACACAAATAGTTCCAGGTCCTATCTGTGCTCAGAGCTTTCCCCAAGAGGAGCACAGTAAAAATCACTAGCATTTTTTCCCTGTTTTGTAGCATGTTACAGCTTTCTGATTAGCAGCAGAAAAACTCTCCAGGCTGTGCCGCTGCCTAGGAAAACTTAGAGCAGTACAGACAAGGGTGCTGTGTGTGAGCACACTCAGAAAGGCAGCAGTTTGCATTGGGAAGGTTTTTCTCACAGTCATATGGCCTACACTCTTCCATCTTGTAATGAAAGCTTAACATTTTAATTCTGAAGAAACTGATGGCTTAAGTTTTCCTCACTCAGCAGTGGTGTGTGAATATTTCAAGCCCTGTCAAAGGGAACACTCCTTTAAGGTCCTTCAACCACAGGAAAGTTTAAAGTAATTAATGGACACTAAGGAACATAACACTGTTTCAGACACCAGGAAGTTTTGAATAATCTATTGCAGTACATATTATCCAGTACAACAGGGAAATGCTGTAGTAAACTGAACTGTTGTGTGTGGCAAACGTCCAGATTTTAAATAGCATCTCATGTATGTTACCTGTTTACAGGTGTCCATGCATGTGTCAGTTGGTGAATATGAACAGACTTGAGAAATTCAGGTGCAACTTCTGCTCCCTAAGCAACTGGAGGGCTTACTTGTGAGTGACAGACACACTATTTCCTCTTTTCTGCATTGCCGTCAAAGTCATCCACTTCCAGCCAGAGAGTGAAACCCATGTCTCATAGCTGGCAGCAAGGAGTGTTCCCTTTAGATCCCAGCTCTGTGCGGTTTTGCTAACGTATGGCAATAACCTTTGAATTAAAATTTCACCTCCCTATAACATACTTGCGAAGAGAGTACCTGGGAGGAAACGGCACTGCCCTTAAAAACAGGATTTAAAATATTTGCTATGCTTAACATTACTTCACATCTAAATGTAAAGAAGACAACCCAGTACCCTTCACCGAGTCACACTTCTACACCTCCCTAGCCGCTGCTTACCTTGCTGTGCTAGCCTGTATTCAGATGTGCCCCAGCATGATCCTGCAGCAGATGATTTCTCACCAAATGAAGACATCAACCCTAACTTGAGAGGGCTATTACTACCGTCTGCTTCTTAAACCATTGACTCCATTTTAAGGGAAACTTTCAACTACTGAACTGGAAGAAACAAGGCATTTAACTGGATGCATCATTCCCAGCAGTATTCTTGCCCGGACTTGACATGAAGGAAGGTGCCGGGCTGCTCACTAAGTTGGTACAACGCTCGCCTCGGCGGGCCCCTGGGGGATGCAGGGAGCTGTTAGGGAAACGCCTGATCCCGAGGCAGCCTGTCTGCACCCGGGGAAGACAGCGAACATTTGCCCATTTCTCTGCGCAGTGCAGAATTAACTTCCCCAGCTCTCCAGCGTGGCCGGGCAGGGCCCAGGAGGAGAACGCGCCGCAGCCTGTCCCTGCTGAAGACAAACACGCTGCGGGCGTGGGAGCGGCGCGGGACGGCTCGAGCGGCCGGTCCGTCCAGCTGCCCGCAGCACCCGGCCTGGCGGCGCCCGAGAGGCCGCGGCGGGCCGGGCAGGGGAGGCCAGGCTGCCGCTCCCCGCGCCGCGGCCCGTCCCTTCCCGCCCCGCGCCCGCTTACCGCGCCGCCGGCCTCCGCGCTCCCAGCCGCCGCCGCCGCCGCCGCCGCTGCAACAAAGGACTTCCGCCCCGCAGCGCTGCCGCCCGCCCCGCGCCGCCCCGCCCGCCACGTGCGGCCCCGGCCGTGCCCCCGCCGGACCCGCACCCCGCGCCTGCAGGGGTCCCTCCGCCTGCCCCGAACAGGCCGGGGTCCGTCCCTCCCAGCCCCCCGACTGCGCTGGGCTAGCCTGGCAGATGTCAGGCCAGAGGAGGACATCGCCTCCTCCTCCTCCTCCCTCCCGCGGGCGTTTGAGAAAGGCAGGAGTTTGTCTGGCTTTTTACTTACAGGGGGTCAAGGCTGCTGGAGCACCCTGTTTGTAGGGGAAGCGGTCCAGGGCCCCCTAAAGGCAGAAGACTTGCTTTAAGGCGCTGTGTGTCCTCCAGTGTCCTCCTTTTCCTATTTCTCTGGCCTCCTCTCCAGGCTCGGGTATCTGGTGACCCTATGCTGGGGGCCACGCTGTCCCCCTCCCGCCAGCACTGGGGGTGCCATGTCCACTTCCCCGACTCCCCCCCTCAGCCTGCCTGCGCTGGAGGGGTGCCCTG
>ML681997.1:11360157-11378171 GCA_007922195.1 Podocnemis expansa | reverse complement strand
GGCCTGTGCTGCAGGGGCCCCATATCTCCCTCTCACATCTCCCAGCCTGCCTGCGCTGGAGGGGTGCCCTGTCCCCTCCCAGACCTCTCCCAGCCTGCCTGCGCTGGACGGGGCACCATGTCCTCCCCCTCCAGGCCGGCCTGTGCTGCAGGGGCCCCATATCTCCCTCTCACATCTCCCCAGCCTGCCTGCACTGGACGGGGCACCGTGTCCTCCCCCTCCAGGCCGGCCTGTGCTGCAGGGGCCCCATATCTCCCTCTCACATCTCCCCAGCCTGCCTGCGCTGGACGGGGCACCGTGTCTTCCCCCTCCAGGCCGGCCTGTCCTACAGGGGCCCCATATCTCCCTCTCACATCTCCCCAGCCTGCCTGTGCTGGGGGGCAACCCCATCCCCTTCCCCGAGCCTCCTGGCCTATGGTAGGCGGTTACCCTCTCCCCTTCACAGACCCATCCCAATCTGTGCTGGGGGCAACCTGTCCTCTCCCAGAATCCTCCCTGGCCTGTACTGGGGGGTGCCATGTCCCCTGCCTCCCTGTACTAGAGTGGCACCCTGACCCCCTCCCAGATTCCCCACCTGCCTGTGCTGGGGGGTCGCCCTGTCCCTCCCAGCCCCCCCTCAGCCTGTACTAGGGGGTGACATGTCCCCCTCCTGGGAACTAGAGGCTTAGGACAATGTTCTTCCTGTCTCCTTGTACTAGCTGTACATTTCCTATAGTGTTGCTGTGCCAGGCTAAACCCAGTGAGATGCCAGAATCAGACACATGCTCATGCCCATCCATCCTGCACTGGATGCTTTCCTCCCCCACACCAAATACTATCCCCCTGTGTTAGAGCGCATCTCCCCAGTTCACAGTCTTGCATGCTGGATGATCAGTCTCCCCCTTGTACCATGTCTCTTCTGCATTCATCCTATCTCATTGTGTTGGAGGCTTTTCTCACTTTCCCAAAAGTTCCCCCATCCTCCCTCTTCCCTTTACTCTGTGTGAGTCTTGTGTCCCATTGCACCCAGTGTGGTTCTGGAAGCTCACAGCCTATCCCCTGTACTCCTTCCCCATCCTGTCTACTCTTGAGGTTCATTCTGACCCTACCTCTGACCGCATGTGCTGGAGGCCCATGCCAGTCTACCCCCCCAGTTTTATTGTCCATGCTGAAGGCTCATATCGTGAGCCGTCCTCTCCTGAGAACTAGAGGCTTAGAACAATGTTCTTCCTGTCTCCTTGTACTAGTTGTACATTTCCTATAGTGTTGCTGTGCCAGGCTAAACCCAGTGAGATGCCAGAATCAGACACATAGCAGCAAAAATTGCCATGTTGGAACAGGCCCAGGGTCCATCTGGCCCAGTATGGTGTCTCTGCTAGTGGCATTAGGGTGTAAGATCCCCACAATAGACAGATGTGGGTTAATCTGCCCATACACTAAGTCTCAACTTGATCTTAAATAAGTAAAGATTGGTTTAAGGCCTGAGGCATGAGATTTATATCTACAAAATGTCATTTTTAATTGCAATATGACTCTGAATATTCTTGCTAGCCACATAAATGTCCAGTCCCTTTTTGAATGTTGTTAGGTTTTACCTTAATGATTTCCTTTGGCAATGATTACCTCCACTACTTAATAAGGTGTTGTGTGAAAAAGAAGTGTTTTATTGCGTTTGAATTTCACACATTTAATTTCCTTTTGTTTTTGTGTTATGAGACAGGGAAACCTCAACTTCCTGATCAACATTTCTCTAGCTCAGTCCTTATTTTATTGCTCTCTAAACTGAGCAATCCCAAGCTTTTTAACGTTTCTTCCTGTGATGGTTTTTCCAGGCTCTGGATCATTCTTGCTGCCCTTCTCTGACCTCCTCTCTTTCTGCACAATTGTATTTCAGATGGTTTGATGAGTACTGCACACAATATTAGAGGTTAGGCTCTGCCACTGATTTATACAAGGTCATATCATTCTTCACATTGTTTACCATCCCATTCATATTGGAACTTAACCCAGTATTTGTTTTGACTGCAACTACACGCTGAGCAGAGATGTTCATTGAGCTATCTGCAGTGATATCCCAGTCCCTTTCCTGAGCTGATACAGTGTATTAAGACTCCTGTAAAGTGTATGAGTAATTTAAACTTTTCCTTTTAGTGTGCCGCTTTGCATTTATCAACATTTAATGTAATTTACCTTCATGATGCCCATTCACTTAGCACATATAAGTCTCTGACATTCCTTAGTCTTCACTGGTCCTGTCTAACCTGAATAACTTTATCTGCAAATTTTGGTGCCCCACTATTCACCCCATCCCCTTTCCAAATCCTTTATACATATTAAATAACATGGTCTGTAGCACAGAACAATGAGGCAACTCTTAATTTTTTCCCATGAAAATGGGCTATTTAGTATTTTTATTACTGTAGTGCCTACAAGCCCTAGTCACAGGCCAGGACCCCACTGTGTTAGGTAATCTAATAAACCAGATAAAAAGTCTGTGCTGCAGAGAATTTACAATCTAAGTGTAAGACAAAAGAGAGACAGGCTGATGAGGGAGTACAAGGAAACATTATATTATATTATATTTGTAAGCATGAGAGGCCATGGCCTCACTACACCAGCAAACTAACCCAACCCTGCTCTTTAATGCCTGGCTCCTAACCTCTCACACCATGACTACTAGACTTTTTTAGTGTTGTGTAAGAACGTTGTCAGAAGCCTTTTGGAAGTTTCAATAAATTGTGTCAACTGGTTTTCATGTATCCACTACTTCATTAACATACTCAAGAGATCAGTGAAATGATTTTCCTTCAAAATTTGGAAGTTAGACCCCAGTAAAGCCAATAAATAGGAGTATAAATAACAGCAGGCAAGAAAGAGAAAAATCAAAAAGAGCCCATATCAAAAGCAGTGCTTCTCAACCTTTCGTGGGTTGTGACATGCTTGGCAGCATGTTGCGACCCCGCAGGATATGCCAGCTGCCCAAGCCGAATCAAGCCATCTCCCTGGTTCTCCATGACACACCTCAGTGTGGCAACACAGTAATGTGTCCTGACAGCGTGGCTGAGATTGAGAACTGTTGGTCTAAAGCAGGGGGCTCAAAAGATGGCCCGCAACACCACTGTTGTTGCCGATATTTGCAATATCGTTGTATGAAAAGGTTTCAGTGGTGCTGCCCTCGGGCTAATGTACTAGTCCTCATGCGGCCCTGTGCTAGTCCTCATATGGCTACTGTGGTGATTTAAATTTGAGACTCCTGGTCTAAAGGTTAAAAATAACATTGCAGGAAGCCTGTGAAAGAATTGATGGGTGTGCTGGCTGATCAGTGTTAAAGGAAGTAATTATGGAAGATAAGGAGATTGTTGAGAAGCTAAGTAATTTATTTGCATCAATTTTCACTGCTGAGGATATTGTTAACATAGTTACTATGGAGCCACTCTTTGCCAGTAACAAAGATGAAATACTCTTAGAGGCTGAAGCATCCTAAAATGCATTGGATCAAAATGATAAAAGGGATTAAGGCCCAGAATACTCAAAATGCCATGTAAGTACCTTTGAGGATCTAAGGCTAACTCACTAGGCCTGAGGGCATGTAGCCAAAAGTTTTGAAGAAGTTGAAACGTGAAGTGTCTAAATTTCTACCAAAACTATGCAATCTCTTGAAAAAACAGCCACAGTTTCAGGGGACTGGAGGGTAGGTAGCAAATGTACCTATGTTTTTAAAAGGCTTTAGGGATATTCTGGGGAGTTGTAGACAGTAAGTATTACATCTGTATCTGGCTGAAACTATAACTGGCTTTGTGAAGCAAGTACTCAACTCTAGGATTGGGTTCAAAAGGTGAAAACTTGTACGCTGCGTCCATTCAATTCCAAAATTTCAAGGAATGCGCTCGGCATCACCGGCAAGAAGAAGAACTCTATCGATTTTAGTGAAACTCAAGGGAGGAAATGGGAAACTCATTGAGTTCCTTGCATCTGGTTAGCAGCTCTGACAGCTTCAACCACCTCCGTCATAAAATCATAGAAGATTAAGTTTGGAAGGGCCCTCAGGAGGCCATCTAGTCCAACCCCCAGTTCAAAGCAGAACCAACCCCAACTAAATCATCCCAGTCAGGGCTTTATCAAGCTGTACTTTAAACACCTCTAAGGATGGAAATTCCACCAGCTCCCTAGGTAACAACCCATGCCAGGGTTTCACCACCCTCCTAGGGAAAAAGTCTTTCCTAATATCCAACTTAGACCACCTCCACAGGAACTTTAGCTCATTGCTCCTAGTTCTGTCATCTACGACCACTGAGTACAGCCTAGGTCCATCCTCCTTGGAATCCCCTTTCAGGTAGTTAAAGTCTGCTATCGAATCCCCCCTCATTTTTCTCTTCTGCAGACTAAATGAGCCTCATTCCTCAGCCTTTCCTTATAAATCATGTGCTTCAGCCCCCTAATCATCTTTATTGCCTTCTGCTGGATTCTCTTCAATTTGTCCATGGCCTTCCTGTAGCGGCAGGGCCCAAAACTGGACTCTGTCATTGTCTATATATCAAAGGGGGTACTGGGGACACAATGAGCCCCTGCATGGTGAAGAAGAAGGGAATGGTGGGGCACAGAAACCATGGGGTGGGGGCAGGAGATTAGGAGACTGGTATGGAGAAGGTGGCTGTGAGGACAGAGTCCACAGCATGTGATTCAGGGGGATTAATAGTGGGGAAATGAGGTAACCACTGCCCTAAGGTGGGGGGAGAGTGGGAGAGAAGAAAAATGAGCCTCTGCCATGTTGCAGAGAGGAGAATTGGGGGTCCACATAGAGCCCTGACACAGGTTGGAATGGGTGACCCAGGTATTGGGTTTGGGGGGAAAATGAGGGACACAGAACCCCAGGGAGGTGGGAGGGTGCATGAAACAAAAATCAAGTCCCTAAAATAGAGAAGGATGAGCCACAGTGAGCTCATGGGGTGGAGTGGAAGGATGCAAACAGTAGCTGGTGTGTACAATATATTCAACCTATAGAAGCTACGCAGAACATGTAACCATTGAGTTAAAAACAAGCTACCCTGGAAAACCCTGACATGCTGGGGTCAGCCAGCTTGTCACTGTGCAAGATATTAGGGCAGATGCTCAGCATATGATCTTGTTGGTTGGACTGGGCTGTGTCTCACTCCCCTCAGGGACTGGGTTGCAGAGACACCAGTAGACAGCGTCAGACTAATGCCGACATGATAGAAATCCGTCCACATACATCAACTTCTACAATTATAGTGGTGGTTGATGTCCACATTGCTCTCTTTGGATCAACAGTGCGTACCCACCATGACCAATTCTACCAACCTAAGTGGCAGTATGGGTAGAGGTCCCTGCAGGGAGCCCATAGACTCTAGGGCTCGCTGTGGGCTGCACCCCCCTACCCAGGAGCAGATTATTGCATGGGCCTATAGGGCCTGTGCCCATGGGTCCCCACATGGGGGGGGGCTCCTGGCTGGGAGAGCCACTGCCCTGCTGTTGCTGGGCCAGAGGCTGGGCTCTTGGGCTCCCACCCTGCCCATGGTCCCTCTGGTCAGCCCCGGAGGGCAGGGCAGGCCGGCTTTGCTCCAGGGGTGGGGCTAGTTGGCACCCAGTATGGCCTCTGGTGTGGCCGTCCAGTGCCCATGGCCCTAAAAGACCGCACCAGAAGCCACACTGCTTGCCAGTTGGGTCCATGCTTCGGGGGGGGGGGCAGTCCTGCCGGAGCAGGACTGGGGCTGGCACAGAGATTGGCCCCAGGCTCCCCCCACGCCCAGCCCCTGCCAGCCCACAGGCTGCCATGGTGGGGTGCCAGAGCTGTAGGCTGAACGGGGCCGGGGCCAGGGCCAGGGCCGTAGGCTGGGGGAGGGGGACTGGGCCTGCAGGGGAGGTGGGCGCACTGGTGGGCCAGGGCCTTGAAGCTCCTTAATCCAGCCCTGTCCCGAGCCACCAGTCCCAGCCAGGACACAGGGACTATCCTACTCCCAGGCTGGCAGCTGGCTGCAGATCCCACAGCTTACCTGGTCCCAGCTCGCAGGGGATGGCAGCTGCCTGCAACCCGCAGCCAGAGCCCAGTGGTTTGTAGAGCAGGCTTCCAGCCCCAGACGACACAGCGTCTACACAAATAAACAAGGAGTCCTGTGGCACTTAAAGACTGACATTTATTTTTCGCATGAGCAATTTGTTAGTCTTTATGTGCCACAGGACTTGTTTGTTTTACTGAACTAGACTAAGAGTGTCTACACTAGTGGTTCCCAACCTTTCCTTCTGCTGCGGCACACTGTGCCGCACTGTCGCTCCCAGCTCCCAGACCCTGCTGCTGTGGGCACCCCCGGCCAAGGCTGGATCCCGCCAGCGCTGGCGACCCCCAGACCATGGCCTGGGCCATGTTCTGCTGCCACTGGCTGCACATGAAAGGGGTTGCTGTGGCACACCTGCATGCTGTGGCACAGTGGTTCCCAACCAGTGTGCTGGGACACACTGATGTGCTGCAGCAACACTCAAAGTGTCCTGTGAGCATCCCCTAGAGCTGAAGTTAAAGTTCCCTCCCTGCTCAGCCCAGTCACATGGGCTGTACAGGGCTGGGAAAAGGCAGGGGTACAAGTAAGGAAGAAGACGCTGGAACACAGTTCCAGGGCCCCCTATTTTTAGGCAGGCAGCGTTCCAGCCCCCCTAAAAAGAGAGGAAGACACCAGAATGCAGAGTGCCAGGGGTCCCCCTAAAAGTAGCAGGAGCAGCCAGAACGCAGAGTTCTGGTGGTTCCACTTTAAACCCCGCTCCACCTTAACCCAGCCAGCAGAGAGAGGTGGGAGGCCCCGAGTGTGTGAATTTCCCCCTGCAGGGTGGAGCAGATTGTGTCATCCAGCCTGCAAAGAGCCCAGGTAAGGGCTTTGAGGTGCTGCTGGGGGTTGTGTGGGGCTAGTGTGTGTGTGTAACAGAGGTGAGTGAGAGTGGATGTGTAGCAGAGGGTATGTACCTGGGGTTGTGGGGTGGCTGTTTGGTTGTGGGTGGGTGTAGCTGGGGTGTGGGGTGGGTGTTTGGTTGGGGGTGTGTATAGCTGGGGCGTGGGGTGGCTGTGGGGGGTTGTAGGTGGGAGCTGGAGGCCTAGTTCTGGCCCCTACAGTGATGGGAGGCTCCATCACAGGCAGCAGTTTAATGGTGGTGTGCCTCGAAAAATTTGAAGGTATCAAGGTGTGCCATGGCAGAGAAAAGGTTGGGAACCACTGGTCTACACAGAGGCTGTGTTGCCCTAGTTGTGCTAACAGAAGCCCTATGCCCTGACAAGGTAGTTTGATTGTGTTGGAAAAGCAGGGCAGTTTTATTGGTGGGGAGGTGACTGTTGTGTGGGTACCCCACCAGGAGTGTGCCATAGACACCAGCTGACTTTTCTCAGCAAAACCTCCTACTGCAGACAAGGCCTAAAATGGCCTGGCATTGGTGCCATTAATCAGACCCTTGAATGCTCCTTTAAAAACCAAGGGCTTTGCTCCTCACAGAGACCTGGATGTGGCGTGGGTCGCTGGGCGGGCGATGTGTGTAACTAATCCTAATCGTCTGTGCAGAGGTGGCTTTTGGGGTAGGCAAGCAGGTGTTCACCTTGGGCCCAAGGCTGCCCCTATGGGGGTGTGGGCCCTCCCACCCCCACCCCCGGCACTGTGGGGCAGGGCTGGCTGGCCCAGGGGAGGGGCAGGCCCCTGTGCCAGCCATCCCATGCCGGAGACAGGGCAAGTGGCCAAAAGGGCAGTGCTGCTGGTCCACCCCTCGGCACACGTGCTGCTCTCGGCTCTGTGCTGGAGCAGCAGGGAGGAGGCAGGAGCCAGCATGGCTGGACTGGGGGGTAGCGATACGGGCCTCACATTGCCTCCCGCCCCCTCCCCGCTGCTCTGACACAGAGCCAGGCGCAGTACATGGGTGGGGGAGACCAGCAGCACTGAACCAGGCCGCCCTGTTGACTGCTTGCCTGGTCCCTGGCATGGGGGTGGCAGCGGTGCAGCCCCAGGGGGACCTCAAAGCATGGGGCCCCGTGCGGCTGCCCTGGTCGCTGTACCCTAAGGATGGCGCTGCTTAAGGTTACCAGATACCAAAGCCTGGAAAGGAGGACAGAGAAGTACAAAGAGGAGGACATTGCAGGACTCATGGAGAAAATGCAGTATTAATATAAGACTCTTCTGTTTCTAGAGGACTCTGGAACGCTTCCCCCTCAACATAAGCTATGCTGGGGTGTCCCAGGGGTCTGAAACACGCAGCCCATGGGCCAAATGCAGCCCCTAAAGCTATTTCCTGTGGCCCGCAGTGACCCTATTGTAACTGATATTTGCGACACTGTTGTATGACAAGGTTTCAGTGGCGCACCCCTCGGGCTAACCCACGAGTCCCCAAACAGCCCTCTGCTAGTCCTCATGCACCCCTTCTGGCGATGTGAGCCTGAGCCCCCCGCTTTCTCCCCTGGGAGTAAAACCCCTGCCGGATGGAGGAGGTGAAGCTACAAAGGACCCGTCCTCCTATTGCCCGACATCTGGTACCCCCGGCCCTGCCAGGGCCCCAGCAGAGAGGGTCCCCAAAGCTGCGCTGCCAGCAGCTGGGGGCCCACAGTGCACCCCCAAGAAGGGGCCTGTCCCCAGCCCCCCAATACCCGAAGGGGGCTGTGTGTGCACCAGGCCCGGCCCCCTCTCCCCACCCCTGGCCGGGCAGCACGTGGCCGCGCTGGGCGGCCGCACGGGAAGGCGGCGGAACCGGGTGACGCGCGATCCGCCGCCCGCACGGGCCAGCAGCGGCGCCGGCTGCAGCCTCCCCCGGTAAGACGCCCGCGCCTCCCCCTCCGCCCTGCGGCTGCGGCTGCAGCGTCCCCGGGGCGGGCTGCACCCAGCTCCGGCTCTGCAAGGAGCCACCGCGGCCATGGCAGCCGGGAGCCCGGAGTCTAGTCCGGCAGAAGCAGCTAGGAGGCCGGGGCACTTCTACAGACGAACACCTTTATTGGTTGCAGGAGCCTTCCTGGGAGAAAAACCTCCCATGATCAGAGCCCGGAGAAGTTGTCTCTCTTCAAGCATTTCACCCAGTGGGGTTTTTCTCCCGGGAGAGCTCGTGCAATAAAAAAACAGTGTTAGATGTTAAGGGTATGGCTGCAGTTACAATGTAATTTGAACGAAGGAGGAGTCGTTTGAATTCAATGCATGGGGGGCTACAGTGACTGTCAGGAATTCAAACTAAGGAACTTCGAATGAATGAAAGCTTGCTTTGAAGTTAGAAAACGCCACTTAGCTTTGCAGGAAGGGTTCCTTTGAATGTATTAGTTTGAATCAGGGGGCTCAAACACACAGCCTGAGGGCTGCATGCAGGCCCTAAAGCTATTTCCTGCAGCCCGCAACAGCACTGAAATGTTTACAGTATCACTGTATGAAAAGGTTTCAGTGGCGCGGCCCTCAGGCTAATGTACTAGTCCTCATGATGATTTGAGTTTGAGACCCCTGGTTCGAATTAACCCAGTGTAACCGTGTTAATTTGAACTATCTATTTGTTTGCATTAACATTTTTTGACCTTCTTCCTCACAGGGTGCCTTCCTCTTTTTATATGGTGGGTGAGGGCATGGCCCTTCTCGAGGAGTCGTGTGGCACTCTAAGACTAACAGATTTATTTTTCGCATGAGCTTTTATGGGAGAAAATCCCACTTCTGAGGGCCATCTTGCCACACTTCCCATGGTGGCCCTCTCCTAATTCGAACAAGCAAGTCCTGTCTGTGGACATGCTCATTCGCATTGGTTTTCCTAATGGGGCCATGGTCATTTGAATTAACTTAATTTGAACCAGTCATTATTCATTTGAATTAACTTAATTCAAACCAATCATTATTAGTTCATTCGAATTAACCTTCTAAGTTCAGACACAGCCTAAAAGTCCTTGTTTGGTTTGCTGGACTAGACTGACCTTGCTGCTCCCGTGGAACTTGCTGGTGAGATGGGGAGTGACTCCAGCCAGGGGCTGAGTTGTGCAGACACACGGAAAAGGAGGCAGGGAGGAAGTAGATCTGGGAGTGCTGTGTTCTTATTGAGTTGTGTTGGGATAAGATGCAGGATCCCATGGTGCATGGCCCTGTGCCACAGTGCCAAGGCCAGGGATCTGCAACATGCAGCTCCGGAGCCACGTGTGGCTCTTTGACCGACCCCTTGCGGCTCCACGCTCCCCACCCTTTGCAAGACAGCCCAGGTCTGGCTTCTGGCTCCCCCACCATCACTGAGGGAGTTTGCAGGGGCCCACTCCTGACTCTAGGATCCCACCACCCTGCAGCAGGCACCTGGCCCAGGTTCCCACACCCTCCACCAGGAGGATACACCCATTGTGGCTCTCAAAGCACTTGGTTATTGAAGGAATTTTTACAAATGGCTCATCTTAGCTTTTGGGTTGCTGACCCCCATGCTCAGTGCTGTACAAACACAGCAGAGTCAGGTCGTGTCCAAGGGAACATCAGCATGATCTGTAAAGGAGCAGAGAACAGCGCCTGTTTGTTCCCTCTTTTCCCAGCACTTGCCAGTGGCTGTGATCATCATTGTGAATCTGATGCTTAAGTCCTGGCCCTTGGTACCGTCAAAGTTCTGTAGGTCACAAAGGGGCGAGCATTGTGACTTCTGAGCCATGCCGGGTGGGACGTAGGGGGTGAATGTACGGTCACCTCTCTTGTGTGTGAAAATAAGATTCAAAATGATGAGTTTTGTTGTTACTTAGTTTTTAATTTGATTTTTGGAATATTTTATTTCTCTGCTGTCCCTTTTATTTTGGTGGATTTGAAACTATACATAATTAACCTAATCTTGCTCCTGTTGAAATCAGTGGACCATTGATTTCAGGAGGAGCACTTGTGTGTCCTGGGAACATGCATGGCATTGCTGAACCTTGGATGCTACCAACAGGTGCTAGAACCATTTGTACAGTGAGGGAGCTGAGGGCCATTGAACCAAACTAAACCTGGATATGATGGAAACCACTCAAGCCAGGAGGTATGGTACTTGCAGTGCTCCTCGTTCCAGCACCTATAACTATCGGTGTCGGAAGGCGTGGGCCAGTGTGGCTCACAATGGAGATGGAGAGACGAGACGAGATGGGACCTTGGTTTTGGAAAGCCAGTAAGTAGGATTAATGCATGAACCCAGCTACTGAATTCCACTCTTACATATAAAAGATCACCAGAGAATAAAAAGCAGGCAACACACTTCTGACTTGGAAAGATGAAGTGCTGAGCTGATCAATTTTTAAAAATGCATTTATAAAAAATTGGGGGAGATGTTGGAAAAGCTTTTGTGCTCCTAAATGAGGTAGGCACTTGCTGGTTGCTTATTTACCTCTTCTCTGCACAGATTTTAAAAGTATTTAATATTCTTAGCTTTAATTGTATAAACTCTGTATAGTGCATGTCTGATCCAATCACTTAGTTTTACCTTTTCCGTATTGGAGCTTCAAGGGCCATGTTAATGGAAGAATCCATTTGGGGGAGGGAAGTTGGTTTGGTTTGGTTCATCTACACCCTTTAGAGGTTTTAGACTTTGCCAGAAACAAGTTCTTGGTAAGCTAAAAATTTCCCCAAACTTCTTAAAGAAAGGAAATATATTGTTATGTGCTCTTGTCATCTTTTCTGTTATTCCCAAAAGTCCTGCTTATTTAATTTTACAGCATGGATTGCCTCCTGTACAAGTGACTGTTTATTATACAATGGATGTGTTACTTTAGTAACATGATTTTTCTTCTATGATTGGATAACAATAGAATTAAGTGCTGTAATCTGTTAGATCTGTTCCTTGCTGGAGACGCTGAATGGCAAAGGGACATTCTGTTCCAAGCTGCTGGGGGCAAGCCAGCAAAAGAGGCTCTCAAAGTTCGGAGGACTAATCGGCACACCTATAAAGGGAGTGACTGGTGACCTACGGAGGAGGATTCAGAAAGTATGCCATGGCCCCAAAAGTATCCCCACAACAGGAGTTTGCACTACAGGAACAATTTGTATCACTTAGTATGCAGAATTGTTGACTTCTCACATATTTTAAACTGGGATGCTGTCCTAACTTCCACATGGACTAATGCCTCCCTGTAAACTGCTGAAAGCTTATGATACAGCCTGCATGTAGTACCTCTATATATGGGTTACATGCAAGCACCCCAGCCAACAGGGACTTTTAAGACAGTATAATGTGCACAATATACACACAATCGGGATATGCTGGAGCTGAATGTATTATCTAGTTCCCACACAGAGCATATTTCTGCAACAAAGAATGACAAAGCCCTGCCCATGTCTGGCACATTTCTGGACTACATACAATCCTTTGGTGTATTTCATAGAGCTAATTTGTCACCCACAGACTACATTTTTGTTGCCCTCTAGATATAGTTTACAACAAGGGTGAGCAAACATTTTTGCCTGAGGGCCACATCCACTGTACAGTGGGCCACACATGATGGGAGAGGAGTGGGCATGGGGGAAGAGGCAGGGCTTATAAGGTGCATAAATAAGTAAAATTAAATAATTGAATACAATTTTAACATAAATAATAAGATATTTTATTTATAAACATAAAATGAAAGTAAAATAAAATTCTCATGCCGCTGGGCACCGGAGGAATGACTGCTGCACTCTGGCCAGGGCATTGCTGGTCCCACATAATGGGAGAGGGGAGGGACTGGGCTGGGAGAGCAGCAACCATGCTCCAGGCTGCCAGCAAGACTCAGCTGGAGGGCCAAATGAAAGACGTGGGTGGGTCATCTCCAGTCCACAGGCCATAGTTTGCCCACCTCTGGTTTACAGGCAGTTTGGTATGCTGTGACGTGGCTGATTTGTATGGTGCGACTTACTGTCAGGATAGACAATGTAAGGCTCTTACTTTTAACATCCCAATGCCTTTTCATAACGACGTGTGAGTATCCCTTAAAAATTGCGTCACGCCTGCTTGTTTCACTGTTGCTGCATTTTCCAATGCCTCTCTGAATTCCATGTGGTGCTAAGAGGTGGGAAAAACCAAGCCGCTGGAGTCCTTCCACCGGTTGTTCATACATGCTAGTAACAATAATTTCATTGGGTCATAATCTGGGAGTGGGAATCTCTCCCATTCATATATTAATAACAATTGCAGAGGCTGAAACTGTTCAGGCTTCAGCACTACTTCTCTTTCTTTTACTGGTTCTGCAGCGAGCTGCTTGCCTGCGATGATATCAAACAGTTCCCGAGTGTAGATACAGGTTATTACGTGCCTGCTTCAGGGACCAGCGACAGCATCCTGGTCACCCAGGGGTGGATTAACAAAGGGGCTAAAGCCCCAGGCCCTGGCCTGAAAGGGGGCTCCAGGCTCCCACTCCTATGGCCACAGCCACACCCACCTCCCCACTCCACTAGAGCCCCTACTCTGCCAGTGCTGGGCCCTAGGCCAGAGCCATTCCCACCCCACCTCCTAGGCTGGCTGGTTTGCCCCCAGGGGTGGGGCAGGCCAGCCATGTTTGCCCGGCTCCGGGAGGTGGGCTGGGGCCGGCTGTCGCTCAGCATGGCCTGCAGTGCAGCTCTGCAGGGCCACAACCCGGGAAGGCTGTACCAGAGCCGTGCCGCGTGCCAGCGAGTCCTGGTCCTGCCCCTGGAGCAGAGTGACCATGGCCAGTCTGTCCCACCCCTGGGGGCAAACCAGCCAGTGCAGGGGGTGGGAGTGCACCCTCTGCTCCCCACCCCCAAGCAGCAGCTCAGGTGGGGGCCCCCATGGTGGTGGGAGTCTGTCAGGCCCCCAGAGTGGGGAGCAGCCCAGGGCCCTGAGGGTCCTTAATCCAGGTTTGTAGTCACCTTATGAGGCTGATCTGGCTGCTCCCCTGCCATGCCATCTTTGGCCTGACCTACACTAGGAAATGGGGTGAAAAATCACACCCCTGAGCAATAGTTAAACCAGCCTAGCCCCCCCCGGTGTGGACTGTGCTAAATTGACAAGAAAATCCTCCAGTCAACCTAGTGCCTGCAACAGAGCCTCTCCCACATGGACAGGTAGCGTCGTCTCCAAA
Source organism: Podocnemis expansa (assembly GCA_007922195.1). Classification (NCBI taxonomy): domain Eukaryota; kingdom Metazoa; phylum Chordata; order Testudines; family Podocnemididae; genus Podocnemis; species Podocnemis expansa. Next base: position 11,364,184 of record ML681997.1, on the reverse strand, counting down.
GTGGAACGGCTGCAGGAGTGTCATTGCAGCATTTAAAGGGTAGAAAGACCCCTAAGGTTTGGGGAGTGAGAAGCTTGCCATCCCTGCTCATTGAGCTCCAGTGATCTCCTGTGGGCTCAGTGCAGTTCCCAGCATCTGCTCAGATTTCTCCTAAAAGAGGCTGGATGATAGGAAGTTCTCAGAGATTCAGTTCTCGTTCTGGCTTTCCAAGAGGCTGTCTTGAGCCACCCCTCTGCACTACAGTGATTTTTCAGCACTCTCAGCTGGTCCAATAGTTCTTGCTTCACATAAAGTCTAATGCCTTGTTTGTCTCAAATGAGAGATTTGCCATAATCTGACTGTGGTCATGTGCTTGGCAAATGACAACTTCTTGTCACTGACCACAGCTAATGCTGGGGACAGTTCAGATTTTATTTGCCAGACTCCCAGGACAGAAGTCCAGGAACTTGGTCTGGAGCTGTGTCCACGCTGAAAAACAATAATGTATAGACCCAGGTGTCAGGAGAACATTGGCTTGAACACACCCTGCACTCCTGGCCAGAGTTTAGGGCCTGAGTACTGAGAGTTTACTGGCTTAAAGTTGGGCAGATCTGTATGTGGATAGAAGAGGGTTTGTGCTTGAATCTGAGTTGGAGCCCAAGCTTACAGGGCAGTGTAGACGTACCTTTAGTTCAGAGGTCCCCAGACTGGGGGATGTACCCTGCTGGAGGAAGGCAGACAAAGAGAAATGTTTTGAGGGTATGGCAGAGCCCGGGCCAGCCCCCCATGGTGGGATGGAGAGGGAGAAAAAAGCAGCCCACTCTTCTCCAAGCCCTGCTCAAACCTGAGCTACATCCTCGGCCCCTGGCTCGGCTTTGGCCCTCAGTGCCCAGCTGCACCCAGTTATGGTCTCAGCTCCCGGTGGCAGCCTTGCTCCCAACAGTGGGCCCCCCCCCAAGCATGGTCCCACTCCCGGCCATAACTGGGGAGGATGGGGGGGCGTGCGTGTGTGGACAGAGGTAAGGGGGTGTGGGGTAAAATGTTTGAGGACCATTGCTTTGTGTGAGTTTCAGTTCCAAAGGGAATGCAGTATCAGGCCTTCATTGAATAGAGGCCACTGCCTTGGATAAATAGCTTTCTTATACAATAGTAGTTTGAATTCTGGGGGGAAAGGTGACTGTCAGAGCAAAAGCAGAGTCCATTTGATGCTGAGGTTTGGGAACTTCAGACTGTTCAGATGAAGTATGTTCTTTTTAACCAAAAAATCTGGAATTTCTATCCAGCACAAAGGAAAGTGAATTACTTTTCAGTTTCAGAAGACTGTGTTCGGGACATTCCTGAGATCAGTACGAGAAGTTATTAAATTGTGGTACAAATACCAGACTTCAACATGCTGCACTGTTAGAGAAGCTTTTTGAATGGTCTTCCCACTTTGTGCCTTTATAACTTCCTTAGTGAAGTAAACTAGCCTTCAATACTACTACAGGTCTGTTCACATCAGGAACTTACATTGTGTCCTCTTTTGCTTTTAGAAACGCCATGGATACAGCCAGCCACAGTCTTGTCCTCCTTCAGCAGCTGAACATGCAGCGGGAGTTTGGTTTTCTGTGTGACTGTACGGTTGCAATAGGAGATGTTTACTTCAAGGCCCACAGAGCGGTATTAGCTGCTTTTTCAAACTATTTTAAGATGATATTTATTCACCAGACAAGGTGAGAGCATATATTGTTTTCTGCATTTAAGGCAACTTTTAAAATTTGTTCTTCAAAGGGAATTAAGTTCTGAAGGACCATGAGCAGAGGCTGGCCTAAATGGCACGGGGATGGTTATTTAACACAATTATGGAGTTAATAGCCCTCTAAAGCCCAGTTCATTTCCAGCCTAGGATGTAGTGTCAGAAAGGCTATGTCCACACATACATCATTATTTTGAAATAAAGTCCTTATTTCAAAATAAGTTAATTCGAATTAAGGGAACGCCTGCTTTCGAATCAGCTGTTATTTTGAAATGGTTATTTCAAAATAAGGCCGTTTGGACATGTTGTTTTGAAACAGTTATTTGGAAACAACGGTGTTGTTTCAAAACAACATGTCCAAATGGCGTTATTTCAAAATAACCATTTCGAAATAACAGCCATTTCGAAATGAATGGGGTTTAAGCTGTTTCAAAATGACGGTTTTTATTTCAAAATGACAGAGCCCGTCATTTTGAAATAAGAAAAGGTCGTGTGGACCTAATCTTTTTTATTTCGAAATAACCAGTGTTATTTCGAAACAAAAGAGACGTGTGGACATGCCCAAAGACATTATGATCTTACTTGCTTGAGCAGCATATGCCAAAGTTCAGGCCCAACATCTAACATTGCTCCTTATTTAAAGAAGGGTGAACAGATAAACAGAAGTTGAAGATGTGTCACAGCTTTCTTGAGCAGCTTATACTGAGAATTGTCCACTGGAGTTCTGTATACATAGAAATAAAAATATAATACTTTTGTTACCTGCATGTTGTAGGGTAACCCACCTTTTCCTTTCTGTGGGCTCAAGGCATAAGCTGGTTAATTTAGGCACTCCCGTCCTTTCCCAGTGTTCAGGGTAAAAATTACCTACCTTTATGCAGCAGTTCCTAATGCTCAGGGCATGATCTTCTGTGAGTGTGTGGAGCCTATTACCGAAGAAAGAACCTTACACGGGAGTGTCTTTAATCTCTATTTGTGATCAAAACAGAGCGTGTACACTAGGTATACAGTGCTCACCACTCCCACTAAGACAGATAAACTTTTCTTGAAGGCCAGTCAAGATTAGATTATCTGAGGCTCCAGATTATGTATGGTACAGTTGGCTGGGTGTTGCGTAATTTTGGACTGTGTCCTGGTCCTGGAATCAGGTTCCAAATAACTTCCCTTTGGAGGATCCCACTTTAAATAGTTGGTTTTTGCTTAACTATACTTCAACCAATCATTTTAAAAGAAAGTCCTACAAGACAGTATTTTCCATCAATCCTAGCCGATTACAAAAAAATTCTTTAACTAACCATACTTCACCAACTTAGCTGATTTAAATCATGCAAAATTTGTTAGGCAACAGACAGAAATAATGAAGGAATCAGACAGCCACCAGGCAGATAACAACAGAGAAATAGGAATGATAGAGACAAATAAAGCAGCATAGGTTTCTTAATTGTAACTGTTGATAAGTGATTCCTTGCCAGAAAGAAAGCTATCAAACAAAGTTTCTGTAAACATCTTAAGGTCTGGTTCTTTATCTGATGATGGCGGGTATTATTAAAGACAAAAACACATTCTTAACAGCCCAATGATATATTGTTTTGATGCAGTTGACCTAGAATCTGTGGATGTGACTCTCTGCTTTTTAGTCCATGGTTGTTGCTGTCCTAATATGGCTGCTGCAGCTTCCTGCAAAAAAAGGGCCTCAGACTGTACACTTTGAAGCAGCACTGCAGTTTTAAAAATAAAATTGTGTTCAGAGTTTGTGTTCATGTGGAGCCATAAGGCTTGGGAATTAATGTTGTATTTATCCACAGAGCACACGATTCATGGGGGCGGGTAGATAAGTTTCCCTACACACTTTCTCACCAAATGGATCTGGGGAAACCAGTGTAGGTTGTATTCCAAACTCATTCAGTTCATGTCCTTGCTGTTGCAACTACCAGCAAGGGTGACAGTGCAATATTGTGCTGCAGACGCCTTCAGTTAGCAGACTGCACTGAGACCAATTAATTTCACGTGTAGTGAGCAGTGAATATCACTCATCTCATGGTGACACTCGGCTGGTGCATCCCAGCTGGGTATTAAAATGGTTTTGGAAAGCATCAGTTTCTCTAATTACACTGGATGGTTTCTGAGTTCTAATCCTGCCTCTGACAGAGTTGCTGTTTGTGGCTCTGATCAGGTCTCTGTCTGTGCTCACTTTCCTGTCTGCAATTACCCACTCGTGATACAAACGAGGAGTCCTGTGGCACTTAAAGACTAACAAATATATTTATTGCATGAGCTTTTGTGGGAGAAAAATCCCACTTTGTCAGACATTTT
>ML681997.1:11326887-11359757 GCA_007922195.1 Podocnemis expansa | reverse complement strand
AAAATGTCTGACAAAGTGGGATTTTTCTCCCACAAAAGCTCATGCAATAAATATATTTGTTAGTCTTTAAGTGCCACAGGACTCCTTGTTTATTTTACTGAACTAAACAAACATGGCTGACCCTTCAGATTCCCTCAGTGATGTTGAGGATTCTTGGATTAAAATTTGTAAAGCACTTCAATGTCTGGGAGTGAGAGATTATTGCTGAATGTTGTTTATAATCAGTACCGTTTGTTGATATTGGAACATAAAAGCTGACAAAATATACACACAGCGGATAAAATCAATGATTTTTAACAAAAACAAAATTACTTTTTAAAAATGTAAATTAAATACAGGTTCACACTAAATAAACCTATTTAGGAATTATGACAAGCTATTTTATGGCTTACACTTATTATAATCTATTAAAACCAATTAAATTCGATAAGAAATCATATTAAGCAGTACATATTTGCTGCCACATTTTAAATCAAAGCCCTGAACTGGCGGAAGTCACTCTCTGAGCATCTGACCCAGAGTTTGAAGTGCTTAACTGCAGTTCACAGAGAATATTTTCTTCATTTCAGTTTATTCAATTCATTCAGTTCAGTGACTAATTAATTCAAAGCTAAGAAACCAGTGGAAAGTCAAAAAAATAGGAAAACTGCCTTCGTCTTAGAAATGCTGAATAAAAACTAGATGTGAAAGGATGACAGCCACTTGGTCTGAGATTTTTAAGGAATTGGTGACCAGAACAACCAGTTCAAAGTCACCAACTACAGAAATTTCTTCTTTTGTTTAATAAATCAGGTAGTTTTTAGAATCAAATATATTTTGCTAATTTTGATTCACATTTTTTCTTAAGTATCCAGCCTATTTAATGTAGTTACATTTAATTTAAAGTTTAAAATGCTGTTTATGTGCATTTTAATAGAATTTAAATTTCTATCCCAGTACAGCTTGACACAAATAATAAACAAGTAATCGTCTAGTAAATGAGAAATGCATCATTCAGTATTTTATAACATAATAAATGTAATAGTCAAGAATCTGAATAAATGTAAATTAATTTATATAATTGTTTAAATAAATGTGTATAGGTAAAGTTTATCCTCCTTGTCAGCAAAAAGAACAACAACATTTAGTGAAAAGGTTATATATAGCTGCTAATCAATGTGTTTTAATGGTTACCAAGCAATAAGAATCTACCTTTCTTTAGGAAAAAAGCTAATCAGTGCAAATGCATTTAAATTGGATGCTTTACGTCAAGGTTTCCTCCTTGGTCTTTAAATCATGATTAAGATTGGTGGTTTAAATCATTTTGACTTAAATTAGTCTACCCTTTTGAAATTGAATTTATTATTTGAATTTATAGCAATAATCTTAGTCCCAGAGTTTTAGAATTACATACAATATGTGAATTAATACTTTGCAAACAATTATTGAAGTGGCATGCACAATAGGCTGCATATACATGCAAATGACCAAGTGGCATTCTGCTAACTGGCCTGCTAACATTCTAACTAGCCACATCCAAGCACAATTAATGTGGTTATGCGCAGTCTATAATCGCACATGTAAATAGTGCCTATGTTCTCTCAAAGTAAATGATGGGCCTAATGAATGCTTAAATGATGGGCCAGGGTTATGATTTAAAGAAACATACATTTAATCATGTGGTTTGTTTTAAATAGTGAATGCATAAAGATTCAGCCTACAGATATCCAGCCAGACATATTCAGTTACTTGTTGCACATCATGTACACTGGAAAAGGGCCAAAGCAGACGGTCAGCCCCAGCCGACTGGAGGAGGGCATTCGATTTCTCCATGCAGACTACCTTTCCCATATTGCAATTGAAATGAACCAGATACTTTCCCCAGAAACAGTGCAGTCTTCGAACTTGTATGGAATTCAGATCTCAACTGCACACAGAGCAGCCAAGGAAGGCCTTGGAGCAAAAGAAAATCTGTCAAATGCTGGGAACAGATCTGCTAACCCGGGCGATCACCCACAGTTACAGCTCTCACTTGCCATTGGACTGGATGATGGCACCCTGGAGCAACAGATCACCCATCCTTCCACCCAAGCAGCTGGGACTGCCAAACCAGCAGAGGAGCTTCAGAAATCAGCTGTTTCTATAAAGCAGGAGAGGTGTGACCCTGAGCCAGTGGTATCCCAAAGTCACACATCATCCTCTCTGGATGTTTCTAAAACTAATCTCAAAATGCATTTATGTCATTACTGTGGAGAGCGTTTCGATTCCCGAGGCAATTTACGGGAACACCTGCACACTCATGTCTCGGGGTCACTTCCCTTTGGCGTCCCAGCCTCCATCCTGGAGAACAACAATCTTGGTGAAGTGCAGGCTGTTATCGAAAAGGGGGAAGCTATGGAAAGTCACCGTCTTAGTACCTTCTTAATGAAAGAGAACGAGCACCGGCCAGAACATCCAAGCCACAGTAACACAGAGCCGTTACAGCTTGGCCAGTTGTCACTGATATCCAAAGACACTGAGCCTGTGGAGTTAAACTGCAACTTTTCTTTCTCGAGAAAGAGAAAAATCAGTTGCGGAGTGTGTGGCCACAGATTTCTCCGAAAGAGCCAGTTGCTGGAACACATGTACAAGCATAAAGGGAAACAATTCAAACACAACCAATGCCAGAGGTTTGGGAACCCACTAGCCCGCAGGTTTCATCCTTATTGTGACAGTTGGTCAGATTGCACAGAGAAAAGTTCCAGGCTTTTTCAAGATCCTCTCGATTCTTCATGTGCATCAGAGTCTGATCTTGCACAAGAAAACGTTGACACGATCCTCGTAGAATAGCTTTGTTCGCTGCCTGTGGTGAGCTGAAACTGTGAATGCTAAAGTTTGTTTCAGTGTCCTTCCATTTTGCTTAATGTTCTGTGTACGCTTTCGAAGCTTTTGCTTCACCTAACAGCTTTGTCTGCAGTGAGATGAGACTGTAACAACTATGTACACCCTTTTACTTGTATATTTAAACCTTAAAATCCAAGTTGATTAAAGAACAAACTCTTCGCAGCAGCAGTCAGATAAGTGAGGCCTGGTCTTCACTACCAGTGGTGTCGACAGGAGGTATCCAAACTACATAATGAAATGTGTATCTCATTGACTTACTAACACTCCTTCATTGCAGTGTCTCTGCTGCGCTGACAGGAAATGCCCTCTGGTCAATGCGGTGTTACTCTTTTGCCTAAGATGAGTTTCCTGCATTGACCAGAGGGCCCTTCTAAGATCGACTGTGCGGGTCTCCACCATCTGCTCAGTTGATCCCACTGCATCAGTCCATGGCATCTGACACAACCCCAGCAGTGTAGACATTAATCTTTCAAAAATGGCAGTCTAACTCAACCCAAGTGAAGTTTATGGAAGTTGGTGAGTGTGGCATTTAAGTAAAACTTTAGGACTTTGCGTGGCCAGTAGAATTATTCTGATACCAAGATGGTTGAAATGTGTTCAGAGGATATTGATTTTCTTGATTAGTTTTTTAGTCTAAATTAATATCATTTCTCTAGAAAGAAAGAATAACTCCAAGTCCACTTAGGTGGGAAATGAATAAGCTACAGCACAAAGTTGCAGGCTGTTCCCTTTTCCTGCTCATGTGGGGTTGATGTAGGGGTGGTGGCCCTGATTCAGCAACCATTTACTGTCCCCATGGCTATGTCTACACTCAAGAATGCTAGTTCAAACTAAGTTAGTTCAAATTAATTAGTGCAAACTAATTTTGATTAATTTGAACTAACTTAGTTTGAACTAGCATGTCCACACTAGAAACCTAAATCGAACTACCATGTCCATGCACAGGACTTGCTAATTCAGCTTAGGAGGGGGCACCATGGGAAGTGTGGCAATGTGGCACCCAAGAAGGGCCATCCTGCCACCCAATCCCATAAAAAGAGGAAGGCACTTCCTCCCTGGTGCCATGCCCCCTGGGAGAAAGAAGGTCGAACTGCGTTTAGTTCAAACTAACAATTAGTTTGAATTAACACATATACGTTGGGTTAGTTTGAACTAATAAGTTCGAATTAACCGTTAGTTTGAATTAAAGGCAGGTTTTACTATTTTGAAGTAAGCTTTCCTTAGTTCGAATAAGGAATTCTTTAGTTCAAACTAATGAAAGCCAGTGTGGACATGCACTAATTTAATTTGAATTAATCCTCCTCAATTCGAACTCAATTCTCGGTGTAGGCATAGCCCATGACTTTGAAAACATTCTTAAAGTGTGATGTCTGCTTAAGTCAGTAGTTCCCAAACTTTTCCTCTCTTGGTCCCCCTTACCAGTAACAGCATGTGTCCTTGCCCCCCAGAACGGGAGAGGAGGGTAGGAGCCGAGGGTGGGGGGCAGGACGGAGGCTAGCAGTGGAATTGGGGCCATGCTGCGGCCAGCACTGAAGCCATGACCAAGGTCTGGGGCTGAGCCCCAGCTGGGAGCAGCCAGGGGCCAGGGCAGGGCTGCAAATGGGTCTGGGAGCAGAGCAGGGCAGGGGTGCTGGTGGGTGGTGCTCCCTCCCCTTGTGGAGGCTGAGCCAGGCCCTGCCACACCCCCAGTTCGGGGACTGCTGGCTTAAGCACTTCGCTACATGAGAACTAATGTGCATCCTTCCTCACTGCAAGCCTGGCAGGCCTCTGCTGCTTGCTCACTCCCCACCACCAACATGGAGCAAAATCCTACTGAAGTCCTCCAAATGGGCCCATTAATGAATCTTTCTTTGTAAGAGGGAATGAGATGGAGGTGAAGAATCCCCACCAAGAGGAGGATCTAGGGGACACTATCTCTAAAAACATTCTCCCCCCCCCAACTTATTTCTGCACATGAACAACTTTGAATAATATGCTTCTAACTACTACAGTGATGTGCGCATTGAAACCTCTTAATTAAGGAATGTTGTCCCTCTTTGGCCTCCGCCATCAGCTTAATACTGTTTAAATAGAAGTGAATGCCTTTAAGTTATTTCCTGACTATCTCAAAAAGGTACTCTTTCAAGTTACTTCCCAGTGGGCATTCACATTCATTCTGGCCTCTTAGGTTAATATTTTGCCCTTCTATAAGTTTATTTCATCTTAGGATCAAAAACACTTCCTGCAGTACAGGATAGAGGGAGCCCCCAAAGCTATTTACCAAGAGAGGGGAATTCAGGTTAAAAGCAAAATGGAGTAATTTTGATCTAAAGAACATTTTTTTTTAACGTGTTGAATAGATTGTGGGAGCTGTTCCACTCTGCTGCTCAAAACCGTGTTAGGCACTTTTCCAGAAATGTGCATTAAGATCAACAATGAAAGCCTCCTGCCCATTGACATGAGATTGCATCACTAAAGTACACAGTAATGGGGAAACAGGAAAATCTTTGAACAATGAGGATTAAAACCCACTGCCAAAGTGCCTGGTTGAAATCTCATTTGAAGTCACTAGAGTTCAGCTGGCTCCACTGAGATTGAATCAAAAGAAAATCTGAAATCAAAATATTTTTGGATTACCAAAGCACTGTAAACTAATTATTTTTAGGGCTCAAGTCATCTTGATTTGATTTCTTTGCAATATACTCAAATAGAGAAGCAAAAGGCTGCTTGGACAGAGACTAGACTTGTTTTAAGAGATGGTCTCTGCACATCATGGGTAAGGCGCCTTCTTAAGGTGAGGGAGGGATACTATGACTGCGGTTCCTTGGTAGTGGAGCCCCTTTTACAAACACTGACATTTGAAAAAATTTCCTCTTGAATGGGCAGGCAGGCCAAATTGTGCTCTGTTCTCCCCATTGTAACTTCAGCCTAGGAAAAGAATGTTTTTTACAAGTTAGTTAACGTGCTAAAATCCTAACGTACACAAGGCAAACTGTAAGGCTTACATGTGTTAGCTGATCAAGTAAAACATCAGATTCCCAGCTAGGGTTTACATCAAGCAATTTATGTGCTTCAAACAATAGACCATAAAAACAGAACCAAGGATTGATGACAGTAGAACACACAGACACAAAATGCTACAGGAAAGAACAAACCAGGATACATATTCCTTCTGCATTGTCGGCCTTAGTTGTGCTAAGTGTAATGTTTTAAAATTTTGGCACTAGAAAAGGAATTAAATGGGAACAATGAAACTGAGCAGAAATAACATCTGCATGATTTAATCAGTTAACTGTGATATATTTATAGAGTAGCAGTAGTGACTTTCTCATACTGAATGTGAAGAAGAATTTACTTTCTGAATTTGATAACTGTTCTGTGTTTGTGTTTGTGTATCTGTTAAAACTAGTGAACATAAAGTCAATTTTATTCTCTGAAGGGCTTGCTAGTGTGTTCTCCAGTTAGTCTTCATGGTGCACTCATCTGTGGCTTAAACACATCTAATGTCTTTGTAATTCAAGTGTTTCTCTTGAGTATTCTACAGAAAGTCTTTCAGGTACCACTCTGAAGTGGGCAGAGTGCATAAAAATCAGTGATTTAAAAAATAATTTAAAAACATCAAATTGGATTTTTCTTTAAATTCATGTTTATTTTTTAATAAAGCCTTTACTGTTGGAATTTATAGCAACCTTTAATAAGGTGTAAACTTACTATAATTATTACAATTGTTTAAATTAAATAAAATGTTAAGCAGTGCATGTTTGCTGTCAAAGTGTAAAGAATGTCAAGCCTCTGAACTGGTAAAAGTGAAGCATCTGGGTTCAGAGTTTGCTGAAGTCCTAAACCAGCTTTTGACAACAATTGGCCTTTTTGCAGGTGCAGAGAGAATTTTTTTTCAATTTATTTAGTTCAATAAATAAACAAACTGAAATGAAGAAAGTGTTCTCTGCACTTGCAAAAGAGGCTTCTGCTATCAAAAGCTGGATAGGTCTTCAGCAAACTCCGGACACAGTTAAGCACCAAGATTAATATAAAGTCTGCATTTAGTTTCTAATCAACATACGATAATGGCTGCCAAGCAATGGGAATTACCTCTCTTTGGGAAAAATAACTGAAAAGTACAAGTCAATATTAAAAGTGACAATTTTACCTAAGGTTTTCTGCTTCCTGACATCTACCATGATTAAAATGGGTGATTTAAATTGCATTGATTGAAATCAATCCACCCTGGGGGAATGTAGCTGAAAATGCAAAAGAAACAGAAGTCTTGTCAAAATTTGAACAGTGTTGACTGGAACGATTCTTAAAACATCTTATAAAAAAATTGAATAATACATGCAAATCTTGGAAAAAATCTACTTTTCCAAGTAATGGCAGCCATCAGGGCAGCCACTAGAGGCAATGGATCAAGATACTTTTTATCATTATATTATAAATGTTCAGAAAAATGTATGTTTGAATCTGTGTGCAGACTGTTCTTTTGTTAAAAAATGTGTATCCTTTCCTGTTGGACTGAAAGCAATGGATATCATGTATTTTATCAGAAATAAAATTACTTGACAAAATATGCATGAATTACTCAAATGGCTAAAGTTATTTTATCAACACAAAACCAGGTCTACTCAGAGAACTGAAAAAATGGTCTGTAACATGAACTGAGGGCATTGAAAACTGGCCACAAAATAAGTGAAAAATTTTAAAGAAAAAATATTTCAATATTTTCCAGTGAAACATTTGAAATACAATTTTAGGAACACCAGTACCGGCCCATTTGATGCAGTCAACAGGGCTCCTGCTTATAAAACAGAGCAGTTCTATCAGGACTCCTGTGTGGCCCAGGGACTGTGATACCAAAGGATTTTGATGGGATTGAGAATTTTCACATCTCATTACTCAAATCTGATCTACATCAACAGTGGTCACTTTCCTCTGGCCATACCTTGAATATAGTGACCTGGGTTTATGGTCTGTGACCCGTGTTTTGTCTATAGGGGTCTACCTTGCAAGAGATACATATATTAACAGTGTCAACTGAGAGTTAGAGGACTAAATTAGCATGAAGTGTGAATTGTACTAGTGCCCATATATAGTATCTCCAGAGCAGTGATCAGTCTAGGGACGTGGCAATGGTTGTACTTCTGTAGCCTGTGCTGTACGTGTTGGAGAATAAGACTAGCATCCCTATGGATATTCCACTGTAGGTTTGTCTGCATCCGTGCACTGCTGATCAAAGAATTTTGGTAGTAGTCCATCCAGCCCATGCACGTGGCGCTTCCCGCCTGCCACTGAGACTAGCCAGCCTGCCCAGACAATCCATCCTTAGTTCTTCTCAACCGCTGGCTGAAGGCGGCTCTCGAGCTCTCATAGATTTGCTAATTTTTTAGCTTCTATTGCAACCCTGTTTTCTTTTTTGCTTAATTTACATTTTAGTTTGGCCAATGTCTACACACAAGAAAAGAGAAGAAAAAAGAAAACATTGCTTTCCATCAATCCCCTGTTGGGACTTTATGGGGGCCCTCTTAGACATTCGGCTTCCCAGGAGACTGGTTCTTGGCCTACAAGATGCATGTTTTCACATCTCAGTCATACGGAACCACAGAGGCTAACTCAGCTTCATGCTAGGTCAAGACCACTACCATACTTAGTACTCCCTGGTGGCCTCTCATCAGCCCCCCAAGTATTCTCCAAAGTCCTCTCAATAGTAGCAGCCCATTTACACTCAAGACATCATGATTTAGCCTTACCTGGATGACCGTCTCTCAGGGCACGGACCCTCAGAGAGGCCCAACATGTCGTTCAGATCACGCTGGACCCATTTCAGAATCTGGGCCTACAACTCAACGAACAAAAATTGACTTTAACACATGTAATAGGGGGCAAGAATTCATAGAACTGACTTCAACTCCATTCAGGCAGTCCTCTGACATTACAGATTACTTGGTCTCATCTCATGGCTAGAAATGGTACACTCCACCCCCCAAATTTTGACCAAACATTGTCGCCAGCTCCTGGGACCCATTGCTACAGACACGTAAGTTATTCCTTATGACAGACTACTCATGAGAGGCCTCCAAACACAGCCGGTGTAATTGCATAGTAGGAAAAGAGCTACTCACTGTACCAATTTACAGAAATGGCAGAGATTCTAGGTCTGGTGCGAGCCAGGGGTGTCGCTGGCACCAGGCTTACAGGGCTCACACCCCAAGTCGGAGTGCGCCAAGCCCCTGGTCTTTCCCTGGGCCAGCAGCGCTTCTGGTGCTAACCCAAAGGTCTCATCCCTAATATACCCACCTTGCCAGTGAGTCTAGACTCCTGACCCAAATGCTAATTTCCCCTTGTAGTGTCTGCACCCACAGGAGCACAGTAGTGCGGGGGCATGACCTCCCTCAGAGATGGCAAGGCAGGGACGGCTCACAACTTTACATAGTTTCAGAAACTCTCTTCTGTGCCTTGTGAAATTTGAAGAGCCCCATGTCACCTGCCAATGACGCTAAGAGCTAAACCCAGCATGTTAGTCAGCACCAGTCTCCTGCTTGAGCCTGTGAGGTGTTATTGCTGAACAATAAACACTTGGTTTGCCTGTGCTGGCCACAACGCCTGGAGACTAGGTAAACATAGCTAGTGTGAAGCCAAATTTTACTCCACTTCAGCAGCGGTTTCTTAAAATTTGTTTCACCAAGCCTAATGACAGTGATGGTGCTAGACGTCTATCACCAGTTTTAGGTAGAAAAGTGCAACATTAGAACCTAAATCCCTGTCCCAGTCCATTGGGTCCCAAACCTGCTGTGGAAAAGACAAAAGCCAGCGCAGCACTTCACCTGTAACCAAGCTGTGTGTGAGAGACCAAAAATTCCTCCTATAATGCCTCGTACAAGGGGAAGACGACTGAGGGGGTGTGGGGGGAGAAATCCCAGCAATTCCAGCATCAGGTCACCTAAATTTGTAAATGTTCACACGGCGCCTCTTGAAATCACAATGGTGCTGGCACAAAGGAACACTATTTTGCAACAGTAGAGGGGCATGTCTGTGCAAGCTGGATTTTTAGTTCCCTGTACTAGCAGGTTCACCATTCTCTCACTTCATGACTAGGTGGAGGTGCTGCCTGTGCTGAAGACCATCTGTGCCAGAAGCAATTTAAAAATATATACCTATATCTATTTTGCAATGCCTTTGGGGGGGGGTGTCCCCTTTAGCAGCAAAGAGGTGTCACTAGATGCACTCATTGTAGCAGCCACCTGGTGAGTCCTTGTGATGTTTGGCAGAGGAAAAGGGGTTCTGGCCCCTTTTAAGCAGTCCCCCCCCCACCAACTACAGTGGCTAGCGGAGGGGAAAAGGGGACGTTGACAAGGCCTGAGCCAGGTGTAAGGCAAGGCTAGAGGCTGAACACTTCTGTTTAGCAGCTGGGGGGGGGGGGGACACGATCTGCATGGGCTTTGTATTTGCATGCATACAATTAGGTACTTTGCATAATCACACAGTGTAGGTATGGGGCATGATGGTAAATTTGATATATATGGCTGATTTGACTCACAAATCTTTCAATATTTGTACTTTAACTAAAGAGGGAAATGAACTATTGTCTTTTCATGGTATGTTACTCTTTGCAGGGCTGTCCCCAGTGGCGTCGCTAGTGTTGGGCACGCCGGGGCACATGTCCCCGGTCCCAACCCTGGATCTCCGGCCCAATTGGACCGGGGATCCGGGACCCGATCCCCAGCCAGCCGCGACGGGGGCGGCGCCGTCCCCAGCCGGGTAGCTGGGGGCCTGGTTGGCCGCGTGGGAGGCCCCGCCCCTGGCCAGGGATAGTGCCAGGGGGAGGCCACTGCAGAAGCGGCCACTGCAAGCCAAGCCTGTGCCTGCGCCCGCGGTGGCAGACGGCCAGGCCCCCAATCCCCGGCTGGGAACAGGGCCGGCGTGGCCGCCAGCGGGGGATCCGGGGCCCGACTGGCCGCCTGTGGCCACAACGCCCCCATCCCCAGCCGGGGATTGGGGGCCTGGCTGTCCGCTGCTGCTTCTGGCAGCGCCGCGCCATGGCCTTGCCGCTCACAGCCCCGCCCCTCCCCGGGGGGGGGGGGGGGGGGCGAGGCCTGTCCCAGCAACGTCTCTGGCTGGCCCTATGGGGGTGGGGAGCCCTGGGCCAATTGGCCATCACAGAGCCTGCACGTCCACCCCCTCCTCTGACCCAGCCACTCTGCCCTTGGGGGGTGGAGGGGGGGCAGTCGGGGGGGGGGGCTGGGCTCTGCTTTCCCACCCCATCGCTGGGCTGGGCCTCCCTGCCCCCCCAGGGCAGACCAGCCGGCCAAAGGAAGGGGCGAGAGAGTGAGCCGGGCTGTTCTGCCCCGGGCCAGCTGTTTCTGCCCTGGGGGCAAGGCAATTTGCCCCTGAGCAGAGGTTCTGCACGCCCACCCGACTTCAGCCCCATGCTGAAGGCAGCAGGGAGGGGATAGCACAGCCATGGAGCACAGCTCATGTCAGGACAGCCCAGGGCCCACAACTGTGGGGCCAGGGGCAATTCCCCCCCCGTCCCCCGTCCCATTCAGGGACAGCCCTGAGCCTTTGCCTGTATAAATTCCATTTAGCCTATTGCTGGAGAAGTCACCAGCCGCACACAGACCTTGGAAGAATGAGCAACTTGCCTTTTTTCATCTTGTAAATTCAGAGAGAACAGGGTGAGCGTAGCATTAGTTCTCATGCGGCCCGCAAGGTGATTTGAGTTCGAGCCCCCTGGGCTAGTGGATGGTGAGAGTGGCCATCAGATGGTGTGTGGAGCCAGCGGACAGTGCAAGCGTCCAGCAGCGAGTGTGAGTGACCAGCAGGTGGTGAGAGCAGCCAGTGGGCAGAGCCAGTGGATGGTGTAAACGGAGGGTGTGAGTCACCAGCCGGCAGGGCCAGCAGACAGTGGGTGGTGTGAATGGATCCAGAGGCAGCAGAAAACAGCTGGAGGGGAAGGCTGTGCCCCCTCCTCCCCCTAACATCTGCCTTTTTGAGGTGACTGCTAACACTATGATGGTCAGTAGGGGGGTAATGGAGAAGTGCAGGACATGTTTTACGTCCATGAGGCTGGAGTGAGTGCTGTACTGGGTTTTGTGGGAGTCCTGCCTCGTACTGATTCTCCAGACCAGTGCTGGTTTTATATTACCGCTATATATTCTTTTATGCTACCATTAAACGTTTTATGTACTACACTCAGACTCGGGCTTGCAAGCAGGGAAGCACACCCCTCTAGGGTGCCCAGGGGAATAGCGTGCGGTTTCCCAGGAGACTGGTCATGGCTCGAGCTTGTTGGTTTTGTAACAGTGTTTGGAAACCCCTAGAGATCCCAACCTGTGATCCATGGACTCCTGGATACCGCAGACGTATCAAGGGGGTCCACTGACTTGCAGCCCAAGCACGGGGACCGCATAGGGCCTGCTGCAGAAGTAGTTTGTCTCTGGTGCTGCAACCTGCCCTACAGGTATGTCTGGGCAAAGGGAAGGGGGAGTGAATAGGATTCGGGGGGGGAGGTAAGGGGCACGTGGCTGATGGGGGCTGCAGTGGGGGGACAGATGGCTGTCAGGGGCCCACAGGAAACCCATGGGGGGGCATTGGGGAGTGCCCGACAGTGAGGGCAGAGGGCTGCTCCCCTGCCACGGCTGGAACCAGCAGGGATGCGGCTGCCGAGTGGCAGGGGCCAGATCCTAGTTGGGGATCTGCTCCGCGGCCAGACCTTGGCAGTGAGGGCGCCTCTCCCCACCCATGGCCAGATCCCAGCGGGGAGGGGGCACCTCTCCCTGCCTGTGGCCAGACCAGGTATGGTCTGCAAATATTTTTTGATGTTAAAAGGGGGTCTGCAATCCTGAAAAGGTTGGTAACCCCTGCCCTAGATACAGAACCTGGACCTTTGTTGCTGCCATGATCTCAGCCTGGCAGAAGGGTTACATAGTGGAGAAGAGGAGTGCAGAAAGCAGCTTGGACAGGTCCAGAAAGGCTCTGTCCCCCACTGAAGGAGTATGTGTTGGGGCGATATTTATACCCACCGCAGCCTTGAAAAGCTCCCTTTTAGCAAGCTGGATCTGGCACCATGCACCCACTCAGGAGCTTGCAGTTTTTCCTCAGGACTCATCGCAGTCGTCTTTTCCTTTGGGGGCTGGGAAAGACTTTTTTCCTCACTACCAGGCTGGCTAACATGAGGGTGGGTTTTTTGATGGTGGGAGGGCAGAGAGAGGCAAGGTTAACCTTTTCCATAACAGGTCTTGGACCTAGCAGACTGGCATAGTAAGTGAGGTTATAATTTTGCAATTTAGCATATAACACTAGTGGTGGCTGGCCAGAGCAAGCACTTATTATGGGAGGGCTACTGTTATTGATAAAATGGACTGGAAAAATATTGAAAGGACAGCATTCCTCCACAGTGCTAAGTGTGGGGTCATTTGAGTCTCCACTGGCTGGTAAGGGGGAGAGCAGGTCACCCTGGACATTCATCACCAGTTTTAGGTACTAAAGTGCAGCAGTATAACCTAAGTCCCTATTCAAACCCCATAAGGTCCCAAACTTGCTGTGGAACAGGCAAAATCAAACCAACCAACCACTCCATTTCGGCTAAGCGCGTGGTGAGGGAAATAACTTGTTTTATAACACCTCATACAAGAAGAGGCTGAGGGGAGGGCAGCGGGGTCTTAGCAGTTAGAGGGCTCGGACAAAGTGAGGACATGGTTAGGGAATGATGATGACGCACACTGTACAATTTATCATCAGGATCTCTCAGAGATTTTAGTTGAATAAAATTGTGACCTAATTAAATTAAATGAATTTCAGACACCACCAGATCCTCCCTCTAAACTCCCTATTATCCCTATCTTCAAATTAATGCCACCTTGAAGCCATGGGAGGCTTCAAGGGATAAATGCACTGCTTTGGCAATTTTGCTTGTGTTAAGCCATCACTGGCCAGAAGGTGGTACTGATACACAACTCAAGTAGCTTCTCCCTTCCCTGAGCTAAATGAACCTGTTTGTGCTTGGCTAAGCTGGGATCTCTGAACTGGGTTTCACCGTTACTCCTAGCAATGCGAGCTGAGCTCATCCTTCTTTGCCAGCCTGTTCACAGAGTGAGGGCAAACAAGCACGTTACAGAGTTCACATGCCTTATCCTGTCATCTGACTACATAAAATCTCTAATGCAAAACAAACAAAGATTCCTGTGGCACTTAAAGACTAACAAATTTATTTTTTGCATGGGCGTTCATGGGATTTTCTCCCACAAAAGGCCATGCAATAAATAAATTTGTTAGTCTTTAAGTGCCACAGGACGCCTTGTTTATTTTACTGAATTTACCTTGGGACCAGACAGACACCTTTAGGATCTCTATTAAGCATTCTTAAAATTACAGTACCCGTCTGTGGAAGTAAAGAAACGGATTGAAAGAGCTGGTGGGTACCCCAAAGTCAACTAATGCAGCAGCAGCCCAAGAAAGAAAATAACAAAAGCCACTGGTCACCACATACAACCCCCAAGTCAGACCTCTACAATAAATCATAAACACCCACAGCCTATTCTAAACGATGATCTCTCACTCTCTCAAAGCCTTGGGAGACAGACCTCTCCTTGCCTACAGACAGCCCCCCGGCCTTAAACAGATACTCACCAGCAGCTACAGACCTAACAACAGATATATTAAAGCAGGCACATACTCCTGTAACAGGCCATGTTGCCAACTTTTCCCACATATCTGCACAAAAGACACCATCATAAGTCCTAATCAAGCCAGCTACTCCATCAAGGGTTCACTCATCTGCTCATCCACTAATGTGATGTGTGCCAGAAATGCTCCCACACCTTATACATTGGACAAACAGGACAGACTCTGCGCAACGGAATAGATGGTCACAAAACTGACGCCATAAAGCACAAAAAAACCAAGGAGTTGTGTGGCACTTTAAGCCTAACAGATTTATTTAGTCTTAAAGTGCCACACAACTCCTTGTTTTTTTTGCTGGACTAAACTAACACAGCTATCCCTTTGAAAATCATAAAGCACAACATTAAAAAACCAGTTGCTGAGCACTTCAATCTTCTTAATCACTCCACTGATTGTTTGTTAACAACTGTGCCCAAGCAGATGGGTAACACATCAAGCCTTCAAAGAGAAACTGCAGAACTGGAAAGGATATGCAGATACGATTGTGTGAAAGCAGGATTAAATCTATGGATTCTTTTTCCATTACAACAGGTAATTTGACCTCACCTTCTCTATGTGTTGTTTCACAGTGTTTGAATCTTAACTGCTTTGATTTGCTGTTAAAGTATGACTGGATCCCATGATTTATACTTCCCTGAACTTATTTTCCTCCCATTCTGTAAGATCCCCCATCTTCAAAGCATCTAAAGAAGTGTAATTTTCGCCCACGAAAGCTCATGTGATAACTACATTTGTTAATCTTTATGTGTCACAGCACGCCTTCCTCCTCTGTATGTTTATATCTGCAGCTTACATGCGCCATTTTCCATTTCATGCATCTGACAAAGTGGGATTACACCCACAAAAGCATATGCAATAAATAAACTTGTTAGTCTTTAAAAGTGCCTCAGAACTCATTTGTTCTGGCTTTGCTGGAATAGACTAACATAGTCACCCCTCTGGAACTTAACTACCTAACCCATCTTTCAGAACTGCAGGAAGCAACAGTTTAAAAATAGTTTTTTGGGTGATCAGCCTCTAAATATAGCCTTTTCCATGTTAACCCTCTGCTAGTCCCATGTCTTGTATCTTCAGACATCAATAAGCCCCAACAGCAAGAAATTAAATGTGTGACTACTTCCTTCTACTGGGAACTGCAAGATGGTAATCTCTGTCACATGACTCCCACATTATTACTCAGTCAAAATAATACTCTTTGCTGTTGTTATGTTGACTGTGCCAGAAGTGTTCCAAAGTGGCAGCTGCGTTAGTCTAGTCGAGCAAAAAAAGCAAGGAGTCCTGTCCCTGTGCAGGAGAATAAATGGACACAAAACTGACACCAGAAATCACAAAACACACACACACACAGAGCTGCTGAGGACTTATGCCTTTCTAATCACTCCATTGATGATTTGTTAACAATGGTCCTCAAGAAAATCAGTGGGACATCAAGACTTCAAAGAGAAATGGCAGAAATTGAATTAATATGCAAATGAGATTGCGTGAAAGCAGGATTGAGTGGTGACTATGGCTTCTTTTCCCATTACAACAGGTAATTTGACTTCACTCTCCTCTATGTGCTGTTTCCCAGGGTTTGAATCTTAACAAATACTGTGATTTGCTGTTGCACTATAACCTGATCCCATATCTTACACTCCCTTGCATTTATTTTCATCCCATTCTGTAAGTTCCCCCTCTTCAAAGCGTCTGATGACATTGGATTTCATCCCACGAAAGCTCATGCGATAAATAAATCTGTTAGTGTTTAAGTACCACAGGAGTCCTTGCTCTTTTTGTGCCAGAAGAGTGTACCACTGACTAGTGGCACTGTCAAAAGAAAAGCACTTGGAACAAGAAGAAATTTGGAGACATATGTAATGAAGATAAGATGTTCAGACGATAGTTGAATAGCTGGCTATTTACGATCAACAACAACTCAGAGTTTCAAGTGCAGGGAATTTATCTTCTATATTTACTGAGTAGTTGACCACTGGATTGATTAGAAATCAAACTTCTTATTGCAAGCTGACACAAGGTGTAAACAAACCACTTGGCTGGACAGCACCTACATACAGCTAACAAAGGAAAGTTAAGTGGAAACAGTTATTGTTAAGTGAGAACAATTTACTGTGATGACTTTACCAAAAAGCCATTAATAACAAAGGCCTTGCTCTGGTAAACAGGATGACGTAGGCAAGGTATCAGAGAGGACAAAAAGCCTTGAACATTTCATTGGTCAAAACTCTATTTGGTAACTAAATAACTCATAAATGACAAACAAGGGCAGGCTAATTATATGCTGCATATTAAGTATATGTAATCTTCATGTTAAGAATAGTGAAATCATGTAGGGATTTAGGCTTGATGTATTATTCATATTGTATTTAGCATGTTAGAAGGGTGTGTGTGTACACACACACACACACACACAATATCTCTAATTCTGGGCTTATTTAGATAGGTTCCTAGCAGGGATGTGGCTACTCCCCAAGAGGATGTCTGTATAAGGCAGAACAAGTTGTTTGATGAAAAATAGCTACCCATTCTGCTCCTGAGTGACCCTGATCCTTCTTTTCTTCCAGCATAATGCACCACAACATATTTACGTCACTTATGAATAAGCTTCTGAGCTGATTGGCTAAACATCCAGTGGACCAGCTTTAAAGAAAGAGCTAGGCATTCCCAATTGTGAGCTCCTTCATCAATACTGACCTTTTACACATCAGTCTGACAGGAGCTCCCTCCAATCCCCATATTTTCCTCATTTTAAAATTAATGCCACCTTGAAGCCATGGGATGTTAAGGACAAGTGCACTGTAAACGGGACAAATGGCTACTGAAAGTAAAGCAGGTGAGTGCAGCTGTTTGTTTTTCATTTTATGCCATAGATGCTAAAAAGGATTTCGGCCCTGACAGGGGCTGGCACCAGAACTGACCCATGGAATGGGGTTACTCAGATTTATGGACCAGTCTTTCTCAGCACCTGCTGGGCAAAATTATCATTTGAACAACTGCTAAAAGGACTTCGAACGTGTTTCCTGCGTTAGGGCCACACTGTTGCCCAAGCAGAGGAGCGAGGGCATGTAAGGCCTGTGACAGCTGTGTTGGGACAGGTTGACTCTGAGGTCTGTGAAGCCGCAGCAGCAACCTCTCCTCACTCTTCCCCACTACTATGGTGGCCACTGCACTGCAGTTAAATCAAGATGCTCAGGGAAGCGGTCTGTGCTGGGCCTAGAGATGGGGGCAGATTATTTTTCCCCCACACCCCTTCCCAGGATAAAGGAAACAGTAAACCAGATTGTGAACCTTCTTCTTAGGTAAAACCATGTCCAGCCCTCTATTTCTTAACAGGTTTTTCCAGCAGTGGTAAAAATGTTAATTTTCCTTGAGTGCCTGTGATAAAGGTCCCTATGCTCCTTCTGGCAAGCTGGGCATAAATTCAGCGGTATTTAGCATGCCCTCCTCTTCCGTCTCCCCCATCCCTGATTCCTGCAGCCTATTATGTCAGCCCCCCTGACTCAACCTGTTCAGATATCATTGCAGTGTGATGATGAAGTGCTGCGCTAGAGAGGATGTCAGCGGAAAAGTGGGTGCTGTAGGCACTGAGGAAAGAGCTGGGGGGGGTGCTGAACTTTTGTAGCAACGGGAAGATAATGCATTATTCCCTGTCGCTTGTGGGCAGGAATGAAGTTTGAACACTTCACCTCCCACTCCACCTGCCATCTCAATAGCATATTCCCTGACAGATGACACTGTGCACAGCAATGATGGAGAAGTACCTCATTTAGAGCTTTCTGTTACGCCAATCAGCACTGAGAGTTCAAATGTTGACACTGAAATTGTCAGATTACCAGGTTAATCTTCTTTTGATCCCCACTGTTGCCCTTAGATAACGTGCACACAACTTCCAGGGTGTGTCCACAGGTAGACTTCAGGCTAGCTCCACAGAGGGATTCAGACACTTAACCCCAAATTTAGATCCTCAAATCTGTGCTCAGCTGCTGCCTAAACCTGTAGGTGTCAGCAGCCAAGTTTACAGCTGTAAAGTCCTCTCAGTGTCTACATTTCTGCCAGTGTGCACTCGCAATCTTGCTTTAAGCCCTGAAATTGCTGAGCAACTGGGCTCCTAACTCCCACATACCCTCCAGCCGATCCTCAACTCCCTACCTCACTCCACTGCAGAGGGTGTTCTCAGAGCGTGCCTGGGAGGGTGCCATCTTACACCGATATCCCTTACACTAAGATCAAAGTTTTTCTCTGCCTGGAGCAGGGACCTGAACTCCCAGGGGAGTGCCCTAATCACGGTGCTGTAGGGTTATCAGGTAGTCGGCTCACAGTCTCTGCTGTTGAAGGGGTCAGCACACTTTCTCCAGAGATGCAGCTCCTAATCCCTGCCCCAATTAATATTTAAGCTTCTCATACAAAGTGGAACATATAAATTATGAAACTAGGTCTCCCATGTTTGAGGCGAGTGCCACCTCTTTCTCCATTTTTTTACAACTCCATGAAAGGGTTCACAGTTGTGAAAGTAGAAATAAATACATGACCCTTTGATGGTGGGACATAGGTCCTGTCTAGGGTTACCAGATGTCAGGCAAAAGGAGGACATGTCCTCCTTTTTACCTTCACGTCCTCCATCTGGCAGGCATTTTAAAAATACATAATTTTATCTGGCTTTTTACTTACAGGTGTTAAAGTATGCTGGAACCCCCCTGAACACCCTATTTTTAGGGGGAAGTGTTCCAGGGCCCGCTAAAAACAGAAGAATTACATTAATACTAATTTTCTCCATGTGTCCTCCAATGTCCTCCTTTCTGTACTTTCCTATTCTCCTTTCCATGCTTTGGTATCTCATAACCCTAGTCCTGCCAATCTGCGGCAGTAATAAAAGGCAAAGTTAGATGGCTCCAGACTCAGCAAGCTCTTAAGCTGCCCTCCCCCAACTCCTAACACATTAACTTGGTAGCAGAACCAGTGACGAAGTAACTGTTACTCTTAATTGAACAAAACACACTAATCAAGACCAGCACTTTTTATCCTACCCGTTGGACTCTCGTAATTACTTGCACACTCAAAATTTAAAAGTAGGTCACTGGTCAAGTAACAGAGTTGACTGGTCAAAATATGCTTGGGAAATGGCTGTTTGCAGCTTTAGATGTGAAGTGGTTAAAGGCCATGCTAGTTACCATGGGACTGCCCTGGGTGGACTAGTGTTGTAGGCTGGTTCTCTAGTTCAGTCTGTCAGCCTCTTCTGATGTCAGCACGCCTTTTGTGATTGCATCTCTTCTGGCATGTAGACTTCTTGGTTAGCTATAAAAGTAATATTAGGAGAGCATTAAAGAGATGAGCAGACCCACTCAGTGGGACAGCAACTGGTCCTCAGTGACAGCCACCCTTTCTTTCTCTGCTTGTGTGTGTAAGAGCGGAGACTCACCTCACAATTTGTCATTGTCTGTGGTCCCTCTGCTCCAGATCAGTGGCAAGTTTGGCTGCCACCCAGCATGTTTCTCATCACATGTCCACCAACAGAGTGTTAACCACAGTTGTTGCTAGAAAGAGTGCTAATTCCTGCCTAGGTTTATGCGGCAGTGTACCAGGAAAAAGCCTCAGTGAATGGGACAGTACTCTTTGGCTATGTCTGCACTAGTTGATTAGTCCGTGTCTACACTAGGCTTTGCTTAGTTTGAACTAAGAAATTTCTTAGTTCAAACTAAGCAAAGCTTAGTCCGAACTAATAAGTTCGCCTGGTTGGTCTGAACTAAGCGCAAGGTAGCCATGGACTGTAGCTTAGTTCAAACTAAAAAAAAGTTTGAACTAAGCCAGTAGTTCAAACTATCCAAGCATCCTAGTTTGAATGAAAAAGTTAGTTCAAACTAGGATGCAGGGCTAGTTCAAACTAACCGGAACGGTTTAGTTCAGACTAAGGAAGTCCAAACCAAGCTCTAATGTAGACGTAGCCTATGAATCCCATCTCTAGACACCTAGTTCTCTCCATGCCTGAGAAGCCGGGGGGGCTAACTTGTGGCTCGAGATTTCAGGAGTTGACAGGTTGCCTAAAGTCAGCCATTAGCCTCCATTGTGGATTTATCCCTTCTTTCAGGCTGCCTTCAGTCTTAGGCTGACTGCATTACAATGGATGGTGTGTTGAAGGTTGTCTTTGCAACCATAGGTGCTAGAAACTTGTAAGGAGAGGTGTAGGGGCAAGAGAGTTGAATTAAAGCTTATATTGTTTAGTGGGAATGGAGGCAACTCCACAACCACAGAATTGTGCCCATTCCAAATAATTACCTGCTTGCGCTGAAATGGCCATCAGGCTTCCTGAAACTCTGATCCTGTCTCTTTCTGTCTAATAAGAGTTTCATTTGGGACTTCTTGGAAAACGTCACTGTATCACGTTCCAAAGCTGCGTGAGTCTAGTCCAGCAAAAACAAACAAGCAGCCCTGTGGCACTGGTAAAGACTAACCAATTTATTTATCCTATTAGCTTTCATGGGAGAAAATCCCACTTCACGTAAGTTGTCCATCTTCAAGCATCTGATGAAATGGAATTTTCTCTCACAAAAGCTCATGCAATAAATAAATTTGTCTTTAAAGGTGCTACAGGACTCCTCATTAGTTTGTTTCACTGTATCAGCTTCCCCAAGGTTATTTTTATCTCAAAATGTGGCTGTTAGACAGCTAATACTGTGACTGAGGTGTCACTCATGCATGTCAATGAGGCGTCTCACATTTTAAAGTCTCATCCACACTGCAGTCTGGTGCAACAGCACCAACGGCACAGGAAGCCTCAGGATACACTGGTCACGACCAACCTCTCGTTTGTTCCACGCTTTTCAGGCCTAAGTCCGGCTCTCCCACCTGCCTGTAGAAGTTATGCTACATGCACCTTAAAGCTCCTTTGCACCCCTCTTTGCCAGCAGCCACGGCTTCTTTACCCTCAGTATGGTCTGCTGTTGACTTCGCTGGCAGCATGTCTCTAGAGGCCTGCCATAAACACAGTCCCAGCTCGCCCAGATAGGTGCCTGCACAACTGATATCCCGCCAGCTGAACCCCAGAATTTAGAGCTGGACTGTGGCTGACCTTTGCTTTCACAGGCTCCGTAAAAGCCATCAGTGCTCTAGACACACAGTCCTGCTCTACATCTGACACCTTTCTTGGGGCGCTGGGGTCAGGGCAGCACCGTGGGACTTTCTTCTTTACCCCAGGAGTGGGAGCAGACCCTTCCTCCCTGACCCTATGTGGGACTAGCAAGGAACTCCACTACCCTTTCACGCTCAACCCACGAGACATAAGGCTTGAAGCACTTACTCAGTATTCAAGCTCTCTCCTTAGGTGAATGGGCCAGGAATACTGCTCTGCTCCTCCTGCCAGATAATTTTTTGCTGAGGTGGTGTTTGCAGATCCCCCACCGCAACGGGTCTCGAGTCAATACTGAGGTGTCTGGGGCTGCTCACCCGTGTCAGTGTTATTGCTTCAGGCTCTGTGTAGACATCACTGCATCAGTTACTACCAGGTCTTTTCCTTTACAACCCTGAGTCGGACACTTACTCTTTTATATATAAACTTAAAGTTGACAGTCTGAAATAGTCACATGAAATCATGTGACTCTAGGGACTGCGGCTCTAGGCACAAACAAGTTCTTATAAGTCAATCCTTCCCTATTCACAAACTGTAGCATGTAACCAGAGAGTAAATACAAATTTATGCTACAAATAGTCTCAACCATCTGTTGTAATTCAAACTCAAATTACTATTGCTAAAAGCCAAAAAATCCAACAGAAATATAAAAAAAAATCACAGATTGAAGATGAATGCAGAAGGCTTCAAAAAGCAGTACACCCCAGCTTCCTGGACATACTGGCGGTAAAACATAATTACAGTAATCCAAGGATTACATTAAAGAAGATTATTTCAGTGAAAATATACATTTCTTCCATCATGGCTGGGTTTGACACTAACAAGGAAAAACTAAAAAAGCAAGGAGTCTTGTGGCACTTCAAGACTAACAGATTTATTTATTGCATGAGCTTTCGTGGGAGAATATCCCACTTCGTCAGATTCTTCAAAGTGTCTGACGAAGTGGGATGTTCTCCCACGAAAGCTCATGCAATAAATAAATCTGTTAGTCTTGAAGTGCTACAAGACTCCTTGCTTTTTTTGCTTTACTGGACTAACACGGCTGCCCCTTTGGAACAAGGAAAAACTAGAATTCTCAGCTTCTCAGGTGGTATAACACGGGTGTAGCGCCTCATTGTACTGAGAATCTGTCCATTGTCTTTTTTCTAGGAAAGATTTCAGACTCATCACTTAGTTCCCTCAATTTCGCCTCTTACTTGACTGTGTGTCATATCGAGACAAAGACCAGAACTTTGAATCAGAACTAGCAAACATAAAAGTACAACAATAAAGTTAAATCTGGAAGTCCCAGAGGTGTTTGTGTTAAAGTTTTCCTGTGTTACCTGCATGGAGTTTTATAAAAAAAACTGATGGTCATTTTGAGGCAAACATAACTGATGGACTGGGGGTTTCATATCCATCAATTAGATCCATTTTCTATGTAATATCTTCAGTACAACATATATATTTACTCCTGGGTAAGTACAGTTGGTTTAATTTACTTGCTTGTATTTGTGAATCAAACCTTGCATGTTTGAAGAAAGATGCATTAATTCAGATAAGGGCCAGACTGAAATGGCAACAATACTTCACAGGAACAAGAGACCCATAAGCTGCTTAATCAGAAGCAAGACGGATGGAGAAGGAAGTAACACATGTGGTTAAAGCCAGACTGTAAGCATCAGAGGTTAACTAGCATACTGGTTTCCTTTAACAATCTGTGAGAAAAAATGACTATATAAAAAAAAACAAACCAACTTACATTATACTTTAGATCTGTAGCTCTTGCACAGCCAGGCAGCCACATACTTATAGGTTTCATAATCCACTTACACGCACACAACTATCAAACAAATTTACTGTTCTTTATTCAAAAAGCTACCATTTCTTCTGTTAGAAGTGGTTTAGATTACTGCTGTCTGTCTCAACAGAGAAATGCTGTGAGGATTAATTAATTTGTGTTTACAAAGTTCTTTGTCATGTCCTGTGATAAATGTGCAATGAACAAACAGCACAGAAAAATTATAAATATTTACTATTACATGCCATGAAGTACTGGTATGAAAGATGTTACATAAGGAAACAGGATACTGGGGTTTATTTGATCTATAATAAGTCAATACAGTCAGAAAAGTAGTCTGAAAAATAAAAGAACAGAGAGCCAAATATAGGTCTGTGTAGGTGCAATTCTGCTGACTTCTCTGGAGTTGCACCTTTTACACCTGAACTCAACTTGGCCCACTGTGCCTGAAACCCCACACAGCCTAGTAAAATGACTAGTCAAAATGAAGCCATGTAAATTGTATTTCTGACACATTCAAAAATGAGTGACGCTTGCTTTGACTCACAGTAATCAACATTAAGCATCACTGAAAAAGCCCCATTTGCTTAGCTACTCTCCCAATTCTAGCAGTGGCAACAAAACAGTCTTCTACTCACTGTACAGTTGCCTGGTTAGCTAGAGTGTTCAAATCTGGATAGTCGATCCTTACTGTGGATTAAAATCACCATCTCCTGCATAGATGTCCAGTCAATCACAATTCAAGAAAACAGCAAGTGCATTCATTTTTAATTAAGTGCTTGTTACTTACGTATCCAGCTACAAGTGCAGGAAAGCTAGATACAGCAAGAAAGAATGGCTAACATAAGCCTGAACAAACATCAATAGTAAATTCCTGCAGGCAGAGGGTCATAGCACAAGTGTATTTTTATCAATCTCCAACATCCTAAACACAAATTTTGTATTATTTTCTTTTGAATATCTACTTCATATAACAGGCAACACCAGCCAGGTCCTCAGCCGGCGTAAATCAACATGAAAGCCACCTGAAATTGATCTCAGTGGACTTTCAGCTATGCTGATTCACACCAGCTGTCCAACCAAGGAATACACTTTTATCCATTTCAGAGAGCACACGCCTTTCTCTTCCACAGCCACTGCCAACTGACCTTCCAGAATTACACTGAGTTGCAATTTTCCTTCATCCAGCAATGATTTATCAAGGCATATACGGCAAGCCCATTGGCTCAAACAAGCATCTTCCTGCTGAAAGAGTTCCAAAGTTGCATAAAGTCCTGAAGAGTCTTCATTTTGAAATTATGACAGTATTTGCACAGAACAGTATAAAGCACAAATTCATTAATATTATATATATATTGAATTAGAGATACTCTGATCCAGACCTCAGTTTATCAAACACGTTCACAGAAAAATGCTTTACACTTTTATACAACTTTAGATTTCAGATTCTTCTTCTGCAGTTACACACATGAACACACTCTGGTGTTCTGCAAATTTTCAGTGTGCACTCTGCTCAGATTCTCTATTTCAAATGTTTAAATTGTGACTGAGCACTGGTTCCAAAGAAAGGCTACAGCTCTTGCATATTAACACAAGATCCATATACTGTCCTGGGGAAGAAGTTTCCCCACAAATTGTCTATGATCAATGCACAGCTGCCAAGGGAAGCTGCTGTTTCTGCATCAGCTGAAAAATATGCATGTTCTCAAGAGAATATGGTCATTTATTTGGCTGCTGCATATAAATGATAGCCCCATTACCCATACACAGTCTTTACCAATAACTATCAAATGGCTTCTTTTTAAAAAGTTAGCGATCAACAGGGCAAATTTCACACATACACGCCCCTTCCTCCCCACAGCCAGCCTAAGGGTTTCTGGCACGCTAGGTGAACTATGACTTTGGTGTCCCCCCATGTTATAACAGGCAACATATTAATGTATTTTTTAAATAGACAAAAAATAATTTCCATTTAATTTAGTGACCCTTAAAGCCTGGTGCCCTAGGTCAGTGGTTTTCAAACTTCTATTCTCAGGACCCAGTTGAAAAAAAAATTATACATGCCCATGACCCAACAATTACATCTTTGAGCAATGCAGTCCAGTCTGTTGGTGGCAGTAGCAGGGGGTGCTGCAACCCAGTGCTGAGCATCTGTGACCCGGTACTGGGTCCCAAAGCTAAGTTTGAAAACCACTGCTCTAGGCAACTGTCTAATTCACCAGCATAGCTGGGCTGGCCCTGTGCACATCTATTATACAAAATACACAAACTCCCACAATGAAGCACCTAATATTTTCTGTCAAGGACAAATCTGTTTTGGGACTCAGCTACGCTAGGTGTTTAATGGCCTGATCTGAAGTTTTTCTGATGGCTTCAAGGGAGCAGCCAGGATTGGGCCCTTCTGGCTCGAAGGAGCAGTACCCAGCAGTTGAGAAGACAATACCAATGAGAATGTATTCGAACGAAACTACAAGGAGAAATTAAGTGGCATAATGCAGTTACACATGCTGGGATGGATTTGCTGGCTGAGATTAGGAAGAGCTGTGAAGCAGGGAGAAACCCTAAAAGCTACTTTAAAAAATGCTGGCCATATTCAAGGACATTGGCAGCAATCAAATTAAAAAAGCTCAAATTAAAACAGACCCAATCTCTGGAGACCAATTCAGTGGCAGGCACTACTTTAAATCGGAGTCATACTTGCCACTAGTGTTCTAACAGTTCATTACTATTCATATTACATCCTACATATTAAAAATGTGCTAAAGCAATGGGGATGCCTCACCACTAGAGTGTTACAAAACCAAAGGAACGTCTCAGGAGGAGAAAAGCATCAGAAACCTGCTCACTTAGGCCCAAACCTGAAGCAGTGATGTAACTGGAAGTTTTAACATTGACTTTAAATGGATCAGGGCCGGCCCCTTGGCAAGTTAAGTGGCACCATTTTCTTGGCAACTCCATGGACATTGGTAAGAGACACCTATGCTTGCTGCACGACTAATGCAGTCGGAGCTGCAGACGTTCCAAAGGGGATGTAGCGTGAGTCTAGTTCTGCAAAACAAGCAAGGAGTCCTGCGGCGCGACATTAAAAAACCAGTAGCTGAGCACTTCCATCTTCTTAATCACTCTGTTGATTGATTGTTAATAGCTATGCTCAAGCAAATGAGCAACATATCAAGACTTCAAAAAGAAACAGCCGATTTAGAATTGATACGCAGATTTGATTGTGTGAAAGCAGGATTAAATTGTGATTACGGATTCTTCTCCCATTACAACAGGTCATTTCACCTCACCTTCCTCTCTGTGCTGTTTTCCAGTGTTTGAATCTTAACAACTGTTTTGATTTGCTGTTACAGTGTGACCTGTTCCCATGACTTACACTCCCTTGCATTTATTTCCTCCGATTTTGTAAGTTCTCCCATCTTCAGAGCACCTGATGAAGTGGGATTTTTCTCCCACGAAAGCTCATGCAATAAATAAATCTGTTAGTCTTTAAGTGCCATAGGATTCCTTGCTCACGCTGCACAAGACATTCTGGGGAGTGGAATGGGCCAAATTACATGCTGGACTCTGTATCTGCCTCATTTTATAGAGCATAACATCACTTGGAGACAGTAAGATTTTTTTTAAATGTGTGAGAAATTTGACACTTTGGCCCACTCCTGCAAGGTTCTGACCATTCTCAGTTTGCACAGAAGTCAATGGGCCCAATCTGGTTTCCACTGAAATCAACGGCAAAGCTCCAGCTGGCTACCATGAGTGCAGGCCCAATGGCATCAAGCATGCTCGGTAACCACCAGGGTCTTTTGACAGATACCTTCTAATAAATATGTAAACAGTAGAAAAAAGCTAAAATGTAGATTGGCATAATAGCTCCGCCCCCCCCCCCCAACTGCAAAAGAGAGAAATAAAAACTGGAATACAGACACTCGAACAACTTACCATTTCCACAGCTGTCAACAATCACACTATTTTAACACCCAGTCCCATGATCCTGCCAAAACCTGGCAGGACTAAGTCCTTATTCCTGGATCCACTTTACATATACACAGTGGCAAACCTGGCATGCAGAAATACACTATACACAGACCTAAGGACTTAACACTCTTTCTAGCCTTTCAGCTCAAAGCTAAACAACTTTAAATTGCTGCTGTTGAGTCATACAATATTTTGGGGCGTTCTTGTCATTATAGAAAACTGTTGTGTTTATTATGGTCCAAAGCCATTTCATTGAGCAGCTGCTCTATGGATGACTGAATCGCCGCCTTGACAAGTGAAGCAGCCGTTTCCATCAGGAGCAGTTCTTGCTGCTCTGAAGTTCTGTGCTCCTGATCTTTGAGTGCCAGAGCGGGAGAACAGACTTGATTAACCTCGTTCCTGTGGCCACTGCCTGTTACTGAGCCCTCTTTGCGATTAGGTTTACTGAAATTGATGTTCCCACTCATTTTTTTATTCCCCTTTTGCTTATGTTCGCTTGAAACTGAGGACTGCCTGCAGATGTAGTCTGACTCCTCTTCTTCAGGCTCCTCTGCCTCGGTAACTGTAATTATGATGCCCACTCCATTAGTGGCCTTGTTTTCTTCTAATTTCCATTGTTCATTTGAACAGCCCTGTGTTTTTACGGCATCATCTTTAAATGCTGACTGATTGAAACTCATTACTCTCTCTTTGGATTCAGGGTCTTCGCTTGCATTTACATTCTTTCCAGCCTCTTTCCATTCATGCCCTCCCTCATTGATGTTATTTGTTTCTTGGGCCTCTGTGATTTCAGCTACTCTATCTGGTAGGTCCTCAGAAACATTAGCACTGAAGGCGGCATTGAGATCAACTCCCTCATGTGCTGTAAGTGTCCATTCAGGAGTTTCATGTGGGCTCTTCTGATGCAGCTTTTCCTGGAGCATTACAGCAGCTGTCTCTGAATTTGTTATTTCTGCCTGAACCAAGCACTGTGTGTGTTGATTATTGTCTGGCAAGACCACATTCTTTTCAGGGGAATTAAGCGAATTCCTGTTACTTTTTTCAGACACTTGGTTGTTAGCCTGACCCATGCTAGATTTGACTGTTACTGCCAAATCCTCTGGTTCACTGCTAGCTTTATTCAGAATGCCCATCACTTCATTTGCTTTAATACTGCATTTGGATTCCTCTGTTATTTCAGAATGGCTGGATTTTTTCTTGTCTTTTGAGAGCCGTATACAGGGAATTTTAAGCCCAGAACTAATCCGATTCTTTGGAAAACTTGGCAAGTCAGTGTCCTCAGCATGCGTCTCCAGCTGCACCTGAGAATCTGTGTGTGTCTGCTTCCTTGAAGATTTTGACCTTCTCCTAGGTGTCACTAGACGTTTTATAGTTGCCCAGGTTCCTTTTGGTGACTGAGATTGATTTGAAACTTCCCCTTCTCCATGGGCTGCACTGATGCATTGGCTTGTAGGTATTAAAGTTGCAGACTCTTCTTCACGGCCACCCTTCATCTCCAATCCCTTCTTATATGACTTCTTTTTTTTCTTAAAACAAAACATTGTGAGTTTTTCTTCCTGTTCTTCAGATGAAGGGCACAATTTTGCTTCACTATGGATTTCTGATTGTCCTGTGGTTTCCATTTGAATTTCTTTAGATGCCTTCTCCATACTTATAGTCCTGCCTTCCGATGTCTTCATATAATACTTCGTCTTTCTATTAACCCTTCAGATAAATGAACCGCAGATAGGCTCAAAGTGCATTTCTTTGACATTTCATCCAAAACCATGAAGCCACTTTTGTGAACAGATGAGGTGTTACGCAAAGAAATGTTCTGATAGACTTGTTAGACCACATTTGTATTTCCGCTTAGATTTACTTTTCTTACCTTTCCTGAGAGAAAGATTTCAAGATCATGTTTTCCTGTATTTTATTGGGTAGGCTCAGTCTCATCTCCAGGATGGCCAACCTGAACTACGGTACGACTTGATGTGATGATACTATTTAACCAACAGTGAATTTCATTTTTTTTAAGGGATGTTAGATCAAGAATTGAGTGTTATCAATTTATGATGGGTGCCTGTTGACAACTTCCACTTGATAATATGTTTATTATTTTACATTCTTTGAGGTACTGGACTGAAGTCGTAGTAAAAAATAAAAAACAAAGCAAAAAAAAGAAAAAGGCACACCAAATGGCCTTATTTTGTCTCCAGTGATAGGTTCAGTTGGTTTTGTCTCTCTTCCTTGGCATTTCACTTGCTTTCAATTCACATTGCAAGGTTTACCCTTTACGTTGAAAAGTACAGCATAGGATTTCATCTCTCCATTGTTTCATATGTACCTGCAACAAAACAAACAATGTGGTAAAAATGGAAATACAATTTGTTTTTACTACAACTGGGAACTTTTTTGAATTTGTGAATTTCATTTCTAAAAATTGATGCACTGTGTCCTAATACAGTTATTTGTGAGATAGGCAATGCTCAGAAACACCCTTCCAAACAATGGGAGTTGTTTCAATTTCTGAAGGGAAAATAGGACCTCAAGGGTGCTATGTGAGTTACACTGGAGAACCATCACATGAACCTTGTGAATACGTGTAGAAGAAGTTACTTTTCTGCTTCACTTGTCAAGAAAATGCATTTTCCCATGCTAAACACTTTCTTCATTTCTCTCATATGCACTGACAAGTCCCTCCAGCGAAATTCTAAGTTGAGATATCAGCTATTTTTATCACCTATGCATAAGATGATAATATGCATAAAAGATAAAAAGGAGGGTCTCTGATTTGTAAAAGACAAACCAAACTGTATGAAGGAAGCTTATCTGCAGTGTGTGCATGTGTTCCATGGCAACCCTGCTCTCACAGAATACGTGTTCATCATAAAATGTATGTAATCCTTCAGAACATTCCTGAATATAAAGATACAAATGCACACTAGCAAAAACGGACTTACTTCTGCGGGGGTACCTAAGATTTTCTCCTCTTGAATAACTCTGGGAAATTCTTTAGATTTTTTTTTTGCTCTACTTTTTAAAAAAATACTACTGTATGTACATTTTAAAAAACTAAAATAAATTACTGAGTTTAGAAGTTATCTAACATTATTTGCTGTCTCTGTAGGGATGCAATAAAATATACATGCAAGGAGAGCAATGAGTTGATATTTTAATCATGAATTCAAGTTTCTGACCATGCAATCAATTCTTATGGGGGGCAAAAAATAGTGGTTTGCCACAATCGTTTGTTAATCTTTGGTTTCCTAAATCTTACTCCTGTGACTATGTGTGCCGTGGAGACTACCTGCGACACAGTATATGGAATATGGAATCTGTAACTGATACGAACACTGATTTTGAAAATAAGTTTCAGACAAGCATTCCTTTATCATTCGTTTCCTCCTGCACCTATAAGGCAAAGAAATACATCTGTATGAAGAAAACAGTCCAGTTAATAGGCGTCTTCTCCCGTCTCTCTCCCTCTCTCTGCCCAAGGGATCACTTCATTACATTGCTCATCTCACTGTGCAGTTCTAGATCAAATGACACAGAATGCATTACATCTCAGTGCTTACACCTCTTGCCCACTCCACGTGCCTGGCTGTTGGTTTCATTTCTTGAATGGCAGAAAAAATGGATGCCGATTATTAGCAGGCTAATGGAGTCTGAAATTGCACAGAATGACAATTACAATGCGCTTAGAACTGGAGTCTTAAGCAATAACTCCTTTTTTGAACAAATCTTTCTCCATTAATTTTTTAAAATAGAAAATAAAGGATATGTTTAAATAAAAGAAAAAGCTCAAGGGTATCCTTGCTAGCCAAAAGACCAGGTCAGAGGCACCCATAGGATAAATACCTTGGATTTAATGCAGTTTTGTTATAAGGCCTCCAAATCTATGAAACACATTTCTGATAGTTTGCAAATAGGCTGCTTCTCTACAAACATGTTCACCTTGCACTGGACAGACAGTATGGCCAAAATTTTTAATGGGAGTTCTCAAAATTCAGATCCAAAGGGGCAGCCGTGTTAGTCTAGTTCAGTAAAACAAACAAGGAGTTCTGTGGCACTTAAAGACTAACAAATTTATTTATTGCATGAGCCTTTGTGGGAGAAAAGGATTTTCTCCTGCGAAAGCTCATGCAATAAATAAATCTGTTACTCTTTAAGTGCCACAGATCTCCTTGTTTGTTTGACTTAAAATTCAGCTCCTACACGATTAATTCAGACAACCAAACAGGTGGGTTGACTTTCAAAGATGTTGGATGCTCCCAGCTCCTGCTGTGATCACCAGGTGTTGCTGGCATCCAGCACTTCTGAAAATCATTTATTTTAAAACCCTAAGTGTGGGTTTAGTTCTCTAACCTGAGGACCCACGTTTGAAAAGTTCAGCCTGTGTCTTTATGTACTTGCTAGATCTTTAACTGAAGCATGCACGGACTAGGATTTGTTCCTCTGTTACACACAGATACCGAAGTCTGAAAATCTCTCTCAGGAGTGACTAAGTAGAGCACACTAATACAAGAGGGCCACTAAGAATCTGCTGCGCACCGCAAGTAACAAGTGACAGATTGGAAACTTGCCTGTAGAAAGATCTATCAGCTCCTTCCTGGAAACAGACATCAATATTCTCCCCAGGACTTGAAATTAGGGGGGTGTAAGAGGAGATTTAGGAGGAGTGAAGAGGGTGCTCACTCATTTGGTATAACACTATCACTAGCTGACAACTGGGGGGATGTTGGGAAATTAAATGGGGGCGCAGGGGGGAGTTAGGGAAATGCCTGAGAGAGGCTGCCAGGAACCAGTCCCCTGTGTCCTCCATGTGTCAGCCACTGAAATGGGAAAAGCAGCCATAGGCTGCAAGCAGCAGACAGCATTGTCTCCCCACGAGCACCCCCAGCCCCCAGCGTGGGTTCAAAGTGCTGCAGAGAAGCTGAGCCCCAGAGACGCTCCCCTGATTTCAGCCTCCAGCTCTGAGGCTCACCGGGGAGCTGAGCCAGGCCCCTGAGATGCTCTCACCTTGTCCCAGCCCCGGGGCACAGCCAGCGGGCCAAGGTCTGAACGGGGCTGCCTCCCTCCCCACCCAGGAGCAGTGTCCTCCCTGGGACTTGAAATTGGGGGGGGGTCTATGAGGGTGTTGGGGGTGCTCACTAAATTGGTATAACACTGTCACTAGCCAACACCTGAGGGGGGCATTGGGGGAGATTTAGGAGGTGCTGGTGCTCACTAAGTTGCTATAACATTGTTACTAGCTGACAACTGGGGGGTGTTGGGAAATTCAGGGGGTGTAAGGGCATGTGTAGTGGGGCTTATTAAATTGGTACAACACTGTTAGCTGACAACTGGCGGGTGGGAAATTCAGGAGGGTGCAGGGGGAGGTTTAGGGGGGTGCTGGGGTTCTCACTAAATTGGTATAACACAGTCACTAGCCAACACCTGGGGGGCATTGGGGGAGGTTTAGGGGGTGCTCACTAAGTTGCTATAACACTGTTACTAGCT
>ML681997.1:11234141-11326877 GCA_007922195.1 Podocnemis expansa | reverse complement strand
GCTGGGACATTCAGGGGGATACAAGGGGGTGCAGGGGCACGTGCAGTGGCCGCACATTAAATGCTATAACACTGCGAGCTGACAGCTGGGAGATTCCGGGGGGCGGTGGGGCAGGTTTGGGGGGTGCTCACCAAACTGATAACACCGTCACCACCTGACACCTGGGGGGCGGCCCCTGCACCCCGCGCCCCGCGCTCACCTGCCGCCGCCGCCGCCGCCGCTCCGCGATCCGCAGCCGCCAGCTGCTGCCGCCCGGCGCCGCGGGCAGAGGCAGAGGCAGAGGCAGGGGGAGGAGCCAGCGGGAGGGCCACGCCCCCGCGCCAGCCACGCCCCCTTTTCCCGCGCGCGCGCCCCCGGCCCGCACGTGGCTGGGCTGGAGCCGCCCATGGGGAGACGGGACCGGGGGGGGGGTTTGGGGGCCCCTGGCTGGCCGAGGGGGAGGCTGGCTCTGGGTTGGGTTCCCAGATGTCGGGCAAAAGGGGGCCGTGTCCTCCCCTGCGCCTTCACAGCTCCCTCCCGCAGGCATTTCAAAATACCTGATTTCATCGGTTTTCTTACTTCGAGGGGTCCAAGGAGGCCGGAATACTACAGAATAGCTTATTTTTAGGGGGGGGGTTCCAGGGCCCCCTAAAAACAAGACTATGACCTCAGGGCTGCATTTTCTCCATCCGTCCCCCACTGGTCCCTCTGAGCGGTGCACGGGTGCACGCAGGTCCTGAAACCTGCGCACGCAACCAAATAAAGTGCACACAAAAGAATTCAGTAGTGCTGACAAAGAAAGGTTTTTGCACACACCAAGAAATTGTTTGTGCACAGTCTACGAGTAACTAGAGGAAGATTGGGTCCTCCAGTGCTCTCCTTTTCCTACTGCCCTGTCCTCTTTTCCAGGCTTGGTACCTGGTAACCTTAGCCATGGCGGAGGGGGGCAAGGTGTCATGGCCGTGGGGGCTGGGGCATGGGGGGCTGGCTGGGGGCCAGCCATGGGGGGGCACCGAGGGGAGGTTGGGGCCATTTGGGGGGAGCTGGGACTGTGAGGGCAGCTGGCAGCATGGAGCTAGGGCTGCAGAGGGGCTTGTGGGGGCCTAGAGGGCCCCATAAAGGGCCTTCACCTAGGCACCCCAATTGCTTAAGGCCACCTCTACTTTTACAGAGCTGTCCACCCATTGCTGGACCCCTCCTGACTGTAAAGCAGGCTTTGAGCAGACTGAATGGCTGTTGCTACGCCAGCGGGTTGGAGCCCAGATCCCCCTGGGTGGGGAGCTGGGACAGGTGTTTTGCTTGGTGGGGTGGGCTCTGGCTAAGAGTCACAGGCAGTCTTTGACTTGCCCGCCCCCACAGCGTATCTTTCGGGTTGTTACTGCAATCAGTTGAGGACACTGCTCCAGATACCAAAGCATGGAAAGGAGGACGGGGAAGTACAAAGAGGAGGACATTGGAGGGAGGATGCATGAAAAAAATGTAGTATTAATGTATTATTCTTCTGTTTTTAGGGGGCCCTGGAACACTCTCCCCTAAAAATAGTCTGTGGCATTCCAGCATACTTTAACTCCTCTAAGTACAAAGCCAGACAAAAATCACGTATTTTAAAATGCCTGCCAGACAGAGGATGTGAAGGTAAAAAGGAGGACATGAAGGTGAAAAGGGGGTCATGTCCTCCTTTTGCCTGACATCTGGTAACCCTACCTCTGGTAGAGACTGCCCAGCCTGCCCCAGCAGCCAGGCTTCCCCACTGAGAGCTGAGATCCCTGCAAGCTGGGTCTAATTTCAAGAGACTAACTGGCAGAGGTTGCAACAGCAGCTTAAAGTCATTGGACAGGGACATCAGCAACAACAAGGTGAACCGGAAGACCCAGTGAATGGCCTGCAAGCAGGTGAGTGGGCAGAGAAATAAACCAGGTGCCTTCTCTTCCCCACCTCTCCTGCTGAGAGGTAAACTTACATGAAAGTATCACAGACCTCTGTCTCCACCCTCCAAAGACAACTACTGTGAATGGGCCTCATCTCTCCACCTGCATTGACTTTTGTCATCATTTGCCCTCCTCCTCCTGTTTCTCACCCTTTGAAGCATATATACACACCTTCTAACTGTGGCTGCCACTTCATGCATCTGACAGAGCTGGTTGCAGCCCCTGAAAGCTTTTGCCAGAAGAAATGTGTTAGTCTTTAAGGTGCCAGAGGATTCTCTTTGTTTTTGTTATATAAATATACATTTCTTAGTAGGCCAAGATCTTTAAAAAGCATTATTTAACAAGGCTATTATTTCACACCATCACTAGCTCAGAAGGCCATTAGCTTGTGGAACTTCTGTACTAAACAATTTTATTAAAATAATTTTTATACATTAACAAATATGGGCATATTAGCAATGGTCCATTCCCAGTATTCTCTATTCTAACTGTGGCCAAAGTTGGTACTTCAAAGAGAATGAGCAGAATAGGCAATCATCACTGATCCATTCCTGCCCATCTACTCCCAACTTCTGGTAAACAATAGCTAGGGCTACTCAGAGCATGGTGTTGCATCCCTGCATCCTGGCTAATAGCCACTGCTCAACCTATCTTCCACGGATAAATGTAGTTTTTTTGTGTGTGTGCGCGCATGCGTGCACGCTGAACCTGGTTGTAGTTTGGGCATTCACAAAAGGAAGCCCCTGGGTAATCTGTGCATTGAATGAAGAAGTACTTCCTTTTACTTTTAACCCGCTTGATTATTAATTTTGTTGGATGACTCCTAGTTCTTGCACTAAGTGAAAGAGTAACATTTCCTTATTCACTTTTTCTACAACATTCATGTTCTTATAGACCTCCATAAAATACTCCTTGTAGTCATCTCTGGCTATGTTCACACACAGGGGGGTTATTTCGATACAAGTTGTATCGAAATAAGGTGTTATTTCAAAATAAGTTAATTCGAATTAACAGTTTGTTTATTCGAATTAAGGAAAAAAGCTCAAAGTGAAATAGCATGTTCGGACAACAGTTATTTCAAAACGAGTCACTGTTCTTTTGAAACAACATGTTCAGAAGGCATTGTTTTGAAACGATCATTTCGAAACAATGTTGTTTCATCCCCACATGGGGTTTAAGTTGTTTCGAAACAACAGTGTGTCGTGTGAACATCGCCTTTCTTATTTTGAAACAACCTGTTGTTTCAAAATAAGACTGCTGTGTGAACACACCCTCTTTCCCAAGCTGAAAAGTCCAAATCTTTTTATATTTCCTCCAGTGGAATCTGTTTCATACCCCCCTAATTATTTTAGTTGCTCTTCTCTCAACCTTTGCCAGTTTCAATACATCTTTTCTTGAGATGGGAGTACCAAAACTGCATCCAGTATTCAAGATGTAGTTGTACCATGGATTCATATAGTAAAAGTGAAGGAGCTTGGTTTGCAAGACCAAAGCAGCAAAGTCAAACTGACAAACTACATAGAAAGGCTGCAGAAGATTAAACCTCTGGTTTGCATCGACAAGCAGAAAGCTTTGTAAGCCAGGCACTGCGAAAGCCCGTTTTAGAAGTACTTAATAATGATGAGAATGCTGGAGCCACCATACTAGCTAGGTGAGCAAACACAGGTGTCACATCACACTTTGTTTAAGCAACAAAGACCACACACTGCAAACTATAGGCCAATGTTAAGTGCCTCCTCACTCGCTAATTCCGAAGTTGGACACTGGTTCTGAACAAGACAGGCAAATGCTCACTGACTTTCTTCAAGAAATTCAACCAACTGGGTTAGAAGCATGTGGTGCAAAGGTGAAAGACTCAGCAGTTGAAAAAGTGAAGAATCCTCACACTGCATTAAAAAAAAAACGTGTATACGTGGCTGATGAAAGCACCTATGTGAATAGGCATCAAGTATTAAGTTGCTGTGTGCGTTATCTTGGTGTCAAGTTGTGAGCCAATAGAGGCATTTCTAGATGTTCAGGTTACGGATGACATTGGCTGCGTGTGTGACAACTCACATCTTAAGAGAGTTAAATATGTGTAAGCTGAACCTGAGATGGGCTCCTATGTATTTGATAGAATTGCAAATGTTTCTGGAAGACATAGCAGACTGCAAACTTTGCTTAGAGAAAAGTGTAACCCAAAGATCCCCTTTATACCCACTGCGGAGGCCATCTCCTTCAGCCGGCACTACTACAAGCAAGCGTATGTTCCAAAGACATTAACAAAGCCATAAATGTAATGTTTTCCTTATTACGCTCTTCTTTCAGCAAGAGTCCGAAAGGACTGAATGTCTTGGAAAAAATAGAAGATGCACTGGGACTGAAGTTCAAATTATTCGAACCTGGATTTCTCAGGAGTGATCCTTAGCTGTGAGCTTAAAATTACTGCCAAG
Organism: Podocnemis expansa; assembly: GCA_007922195.1. NCBI lineage: Eukaryota > Metazoa > Chordata > Testudines > Podocnemididae > Podocnemis > Podocnemis expansa. The sequence continues at coordinate 11,322,538 of ML681997.1, read as the reverse complement.
TTCCAAGGGGCAGCCTAGGTCAGTAAAAACAAACAAGGAATCCTGTGGCACTTAATGACTAACAAATTTATTTATTGCATGAGCTTTCATGGGAGAAAATCCCACTTAGAATTACAGCAATTGTTAGTATGGGCTTTGGAAAGTATCTACCACGATGGGAAGGATCTATGGGCTGAGGCTGGTGGATTATTTTTGCTATTAAGTTCAGAGAAAAATATTGCCATCCTCTCTCTACAGGTCTATTGCTGAAACCAGTTAGGTCATTTAACAATCCCATCCAGGCATCTGCTACAACAGCACAGCTTTGTCTAGAAATAAAAGCTACACTTGGATCAATCACGAAAGATATCCATCAAAAACGGAAGGAAAAAAAACTTTGTGACAACTTCTGTAAGTTGACTAGTGAAGGCACTTCTATCTAATCCTTAAGTAAATAGGACAGGAAGTGTTTGTTCAGCCAGTTGAAAAAGGACACAGACTTGATTCTTACAAATCGACAACAGCGACTTCTGGATTCTCGGCCCTTTCTACTTAGCTTTTAAGAGATGCCTGTCTTATGAACACCCACAGTTGAGTGGGGTGCGTCACTACCGGTAAGGGGCTGCTCTGTGATGATCAGCACAGAATGAAGAATTTGAACACAGAGTGAAATGTTGTGCAATGAATGAATGATTTGATTTCAGCTTCATTATCATCAGCTGTGGTTCAACTCAATCTTTGTGCTATGTTTCCTTGGGTGAAAGAAATAGGAATTCATCTCTTGCTACTCTCCCAGTCAAAACAGCTACAGCTGAGTGCTCTTTTTCCTTGCTGGAGAGAATTTTGTGTGCTTAAAGAAGTTGCCTTCTGCCTTGCCCAAAGCATATCATGAAGGACTGGATGTACTGGGCAACCTAGAAGTCACCAAAGATGAATTCACTGCATACGAGAAGTTCATTAACAGAGTTGTCAAAATTACAAGAAACCAAAAAGGATGCAGCTACAATGCTTCATAGTTGGTTTGAGTAGCCGGCTTTAATGTGTGTGATTTTTAAAGCATGAGATCAATCTAATCAAATGACAAACATTTTTCATTTACCATGGTGCAATACAACCCACCTTCATCCTCAGATCTCACCCTTCACCTGTACATTTTGAAAACACCTGCCCTAATTTCAGTTCCTGGGGAAAACATGATGGGGGCTAGTTCTTGTGAGGCAGGTGCACAGCACTGGGAGGAGAGCCATCTTGCAGCTCTCCAGCAAGCACTGCAATAGATAGGACTCTGCTTGTGCTGAGACAGCCCAGCCAGTGGCTGTACAACCTGCTCCTGCCTGAGCCCAGTTTCCCCCCTTCCCTCAGCACCCAGCCTGTTGCTTATGGTCAGAGCAGCAGAGAACCTGCTGTGGACTTTGGTGATAGCCAAAGGGGTAAGCGCACCTGGGCTGCCCCTCAGGGTGCCCCACACCATGCACACCCCCTGGCAGGACAGAAATAACCAACAACAAAGTTCACTCCACCCAAGAAGATTAGGAAGATGAGCCATGGTGGAGTGAGCAACATGGCTGGGTTTGTCCAGTTTGAGCTGAGCTGTAACAAGGGCTGCTCTCCCGCAGACCCAGCATGTCTCCGAGAGAGGGAGAGCTTACAGTAATTGCTGATCTGCATCAACGTGCAGTGGTTTTGCAAAAGGCGCTCTCATGACAGGCATCTCTGACCCCTCAGCAAAGGCCTCCAATGGGAAAAAGGCCAGTTCTGAACTGGCTGTCAGGATATGGTCTCCTGATCAAGGCTTGGAGGTAGCCAGGACAGTCTTTGGCCCTTCTTTCCTGCTGCCTTCTCATTCTTTAGCATTTAAACTTAAATTTAAAAAAAATCCACTCCTGGGACAGTTGCTGAGATAGCCCTGAAAATACAAACCCAGTGCAACTGATGCAGTGCGTGAAACAACATTTGGAGAGCTGTGAACTTCGCTGTTCATTTCCAGTGGGGCAAACTACTGCCCCATGATCATTTCAAATATTTCGCTGCCCATGGAAGCATGTAAGAAAGGAGAAGGAGCTTCACAATACCTTGATATTAATGGGCCCAGGAAGGCATCCTGCCCAGTCGTTGGCTGAAATGCTCAGCCGTCTGATGAAGATGTAAAGCAAGCCCCGAGAAGGTGCTCATGGTTGATGGAATTCCATTTGCGGGTTTCATTCAGTACTTTCACCTACACCGCACTGTAGATATAGCCCTGCAGCATTACATTCATCCTGGCTTCAGAAAGGGTGTTACTGCGTGTGAGAAACAGACTTGTGTCTGCATATTTCTGGGGTCTAATACCCTTCCCAGCTGTCCTGGGCAGGATCTGGGCTCGTTGCTGCCTGCAGTGCTAAGGTATATTTCCTCTCTGAATAGGAGGCAGGAACAAGCAAATAGAAAAAGTAAGGGAACAAAGTCAGAGTGTCGCTAATTCTAGTACCTCACATCAGGCTCTATGATATGAGTAAGTCCTACATAAATCAGGTTAAATATCCTGCATCTGGAATATTGTGCGGAGACAGGACTTTGTTCTTTGTGCAGCTACACAGTGAGATGACGATGCAAGACAATAATTTGCCACAGAAGCAAAGATTACTGTGGATGGACCATGGATTCCACGTCAGTGGCTCAAGACAAGCTTTTAGCTTGCATGAGGGTCTTGTGGAGTGAGCTTCTAATGCTCTTTCTGGTTTTACAGTGAGCAAGATGTTGAGGATGTGGGAATGGACACATCAGGCATGCACCCTATCTTTATGCACTGCTGGCTAAAATTAGTGAGAACCTATAATCACATTACACAAGGCTCTCTCCATATAATCACCAAATTTAGCCTACCTAAGGGCATGATGAAATGTAGTACATCAGTGCCACAAACGCTCTATGGAGAATGAATGCCTATATGATAATCTCTAGATTAAATGATACTCTCTTATAAAGAATTGGCTTTCCTACACTCCTTGTCCAGGAGAGACAAGCCAAGCTTCTAGTTTTTAAAGAAACACTGTACAAAAGAACTGGAAGGGTAGTGGGGGCTAGCAGGGGCAAGAAAAGACAGGCTGAAAGGAACAAGATGAGGTTGGAAGAATGAAAAGATTGCAAGAGGGAGATGCTACAGGAAGTGATGCTGCAAGATGAAAGTAGTATTAAATGTAAAAAGCAAGATGAGACAGTCATTTATTCTGTGGCTCCATCTGTTCTGGCACCCTGGCTCCAGAAATGGCCTGTACAGGATGGTTCGGATGAAGGAGCTCCTAGGTGCCTGGCCACATGCACTGTGTCATATATTGGGGAAAAAATCCTTCCTGATCCCATGCAAATAGTCTGCTTATACCCTGGCGACTGATTGGCAATAGCTGTTGTTATCAGAATGATATTATACAAAGGTAAATTCAAACGCATTTCAGGGCTCTTATGAGAGTTTAAGTTGTTCTAACTTCACTCTTGTGATAGACATGTAATTGTTACATAATTATTCTCTCTGCTAGCTTGCTATATATAGTGTACATGTATTACAAATGAGCCCATGTACTAGCGCATACACCCACATCAACTCTTCCCCAGTCAGAGCAATTCTTTAACATATGTTAGGTCCAGATCTAACACAAGCAGATGGGCTTTGCAGTTTTATGTGGAATTATTCAAAAATATTTAGCTGCTTCCATGAGCAAGTTACTCTAGTTAGCTGATAAATTAATAGAATTGATGGTCCCACTTCAGATCTTTTCCAGTCAACTGTGAATACAACCAAATCCACAGAATAATTCAGGTAATTAATTTTTACACATGACATATATTTTCCAGGAAAGGAAACTATATTAAGCCTAGACACACTGGTGCAGGCTCAAAAGTAGAACTGCAGTAATCACTTTTACTTGTCAATAATGGGACTGCTGCCGTGTTCAGTGCTCAGATACATCATACAAATAACTCCTACTTCATTAATCTCTGTGCATACATTAAAACCCAGGGAGCTCTTGAAGGATTTTAGCAATTTATTTGTGTTAATTACAAGTCTGGCAATAACAACATTTTCCCATTCTGAAGTGATATTTTGGCCTGCTATGACAAATGCTGTTACAGATTATTTGATTCAATGATTGTACTGTCTTTGCTCACCGAAAAAGGGATTTCAAGAAACAAACATTGTTCCACCATTTACAAAATTCATCCTCACCCATCAGACATCAATTAAAAACTATATATGGAACAGCTTCCCATCCCCAGCCATACCATGGAGTTCCAGTCTCCAAAAAGCAAAGTCTCTTTGCTCCACTTGCATTAACAATTCAATAGGTAACACCAGGAAATAAGGTTCCCACAGGGTTTTTACAAGAGAAAACTAGATATAGTGCAGGTACCCATGAGAAAAATTCAAAACAGAAAAAACAATGGTAAAAAAATTATAGGGCAGAACAGAAAAAAAGGGATTCTTGCCTACTGCCTACTTCTCATTCAGGGGTTGGCAAACCCAAAAATAAGAAGAGCCAAGTGTTTTGAGACCCATAATGGATCTTAGCTGGGGGGTGGGGGGGGAGAGGGCTGGGCCATGGTGCCTGCTGCAGAGTAAAGCCTGGAACCAGGAGCAGGCACGCTGCAGGGTTCCTCGGTGGCAGAGCATGGAGCTGCAAGGAGGCAGCCAAAGAGCCTCATGCAGCTCCAGAGCTGCAGACGGCAGACCCATGGATTATAGATTATAGAATTAAGTGCAGTAGGAAGACACAGTGCTTAGACTTTAAGGAACAAGGTGTGCTCTTGCTCTAAAACACATTTATAAACAATCAATTTAGGCCTGGATTCTTCTAAACACTGTACAAATCAAGAAACTGCTATTTTATTGTAATGTTTTAATAAGTAAAAATCACCAGGCTAGAAAGAGGGTTTTAAAAACAGGTTTTGTATTTTGTTCTGTCTAATTATGAAGGGTGAGAGCAATAGGTCCATGGAGGCAAATATAATTAAAAACATCAGCATATAAGACTTCCAAGTCCTTATCTTCACTGAACTAAAAGTTAGCCTGAAATAAAATATGTTTTAAAAATTATTGTAGATTAAAAAAAATAGATGCATCTTTCATTCATTTTCAAACGCTCCTTTCTCCCAGTCACTTCACATATCGCATGTTTTGGTTTAAATCAGGGTATAACTGATTTTACATTACTCATCAAGTAATCTTCTGGTAGCTAGAAAGAAAAATGAAAACTTAGTTACTCAGAGACAGATATCATACTAAAGGCAGTTTTCAGGAGGAATTATGACCAAATAGCATTTGAAAACATACAACTTCATACTTAGACATGAATAAATTCCTCAACTCAGGAGTTAAACATACAACCTGAGCATTTGCAAGGCTCCTAGCCCAAGTAAGAGACTTACCTTTGGTTAACATTTCTTTTTCAGAACAGCCCATTCACCTGTTCTGACACTGGATCCAAATCAATATCATAGAAGCAGGGGCGAGTAGGAAGGCCTGGCATAGTACTCATCTAGGAGACAAAAAGAGTATTAAAAGAGGTTAGTTGGTAAGAGCCTGGAACTGGGAATTACTAGGGCTTGATTCAGTTTCTGGCTCTTCCATAGATTCAGTGCGACTTTGTACAAATGATCTGGCCCAAGAGCCAGCAAAATACTTAAGCAGGTGCTGAAATTTAAGTGTGTGTGTGGTTTTGCTAACTTCAATGGGACTCCTCGGGTTGTTTAAGTAAGGCATGTTTACACAAGGTTTATTGGACACGACTGCTTGCACCATGGTTAGTAAAATGGATCTCTCAATACCACACAGCAGTTTTGTGAGCCCTTCGAGTACCGCTCATGGTGACACACCCACACTAGTTCTGATGGCGCAAAGGGCTAGTCACCATGAGAACATACCTGGAGCAATATCTATCGTGGGGTGTATGGAAAACCACTGAACCTGTATAGCATGGAAACCACTTCAAGGCAGGGGGTGCTACAGCACCTCACGCCCCTCTAGTTCTTCTAGCACCTATGTATCCATCCGAGACACCAGGCATGAACTCAACATGGCTAGCTCATCCCACTGGGGTGCATACAGACCTTTTGTTTTTAAGCACAGCAGCTCTGATCAAGCTAGCATGGCTGCCTCCGCAAACTGGAATTTACACCTCTAGTGCACTACACCAACATCCATGTAATTAACATTTCAGAAGTGCTCTGGAAGCCTTGCATTAAAGGCACTACCTAAGTGCCCAGCACTGATTTTGAAGAGAGAGATTTTAAGGCAGAAGCTGGGCTTGAACTGAGGAGGGGAGAGACAACTCAGTTTCACTGGCTGGAACAGTCGGTCACGTGAAACTGTGGAGGTTCCAAAAGACGTTTTAGGTCATGACAGAGGTGCAATGGTAGAACAGAGCGGAGAAAATTTGGCTATATCTATCTCCACAATGCCTTCTCAAGCCAGCGCCATGACTTGTTTAGTTGTCGAGCATCAACATTCATAAATCCATAGAGTTCAAGGTCAAAGGGGAGGGCATTAGATCATCTAGTCTGATCTCCTGTAGCTAATGGGCTAGAGCTTCACCCAGTTACCCTGTTTTGAGCCCAATAACATGTGTTTGACAAATGTGTCAAGAAAGGCAGCCTGTCTTGACTTAGAGACATCAGAAGATGGAGGATCCTCCACTTCTGCTGGTAGTTTGTTCCAGTGGTTAACTGTCTTCACTATTAAAATTTTTTGCCTGTTTCTTAATTTGAATTTATCTGGCTTTGGCTTCCAACCACTGGTTCTTATTATACTAGATTAAAGAGCTGTTTGGTACTTGGTTTCTTTTTCCCATGAAATTACTTGAGCACTGTAATTAAGCTGTCTTTCAATCTTGTTTTTGCTAAACTAAACAGACTGAGTCTTTTACTGGCAGGCATTTTCTCCAGCCCTCAGATAATTTTTGTGGCTCTTCTCTGCACCATCTCCAATTTTCAACTTCTTTTTTTTAAAGAGCTGACACCAGAAGTGTATGTAGTACTCTAGTACAAGTCACACCAATGCCATATAGAGGTAAATCATCTCCCTATTCAGATTTGCTACTCCTCCATTTATACATTCAGGGGTTGCATTAGCTCACTCTCTCAAAGCACAGCACTGGGAATTCTCGGTGAGTTGCTTGTTCTCGGTGGCCCATAAATCCTTCCCAGAGACCCACTGCTCTCTAGAACACAGCTCTCCATGCTGTAGATATGGCCTCTATTCTTGTTCCCAGATGTACTATGTTGCACTTGGCTGCATTAAAACATTTTGTTTGAGGCAGAAACTGGGCTTCTAAATAATATACTAAAGGCTACTAAATAATATAGATCACTCTGTACAGCTGCCCTGTCCTCCTCATTATTTACCATTCTGCCAGTATTTGTGTCATCTGCAAATTATCAACAGTGATTTTATGCTTCCTTCCTTCTAGATCATTGATTAAAATGTTGAATAGTGTTGGGCCTAGATGGATCCTTATGGGAACCCACTAGAAACAACCCATTTGTGGATGATTTCCCACTGACAGCTGCTTTTTCAAACTGATCAGTCACCCATTTCTTATTCTATTTAATGTGTGCTTTATTGATATTGTACAGTGTTATTGTTTTAAATCAGAACAGCATGCAACACTAAGTCAAATGCCATAAAATGTCTACGTATATTACATCTACACAGTGATTGATAATCTTGTAATCTCAAAATTGTAAAGGAAAAACAGAAACCCCATATAGCTGAGCATCCAGTCAATTCAAGTGCTAAAAAAAATTACTGTGTACTCTGAACACAAAGTCTTGTGAACTGGAAAAAACCTATCTGCACAGCAAACCATTCTCTCCATCACATGGATTGGCACAGAAGATGGGAATGCGTGCAGGATACCAGATGGAATCATTTCTAATCCGTGCTTCCTAATATCGTAGATCTCATTGGCCTTAATGATTCCACGCATTTGTCTAATTTTGTGCTTTGTAGACAGGCTGGATGACAAAGCACATCTGAATTAATGGCTTCTTCTCTGCATGTAATATTAATTGCTGTTTCTTCCTTGGTAAGGGCATAAAAACCTTTGAATGCTGACTCAACACCAGGAGATTTATAAGAACATTAAACTTCCCTTTCAAATCTTTGTTCTGATTTAAAGAGGTGTTAAAAGAACAGTTTCCTATAATGCAATAAATTCCTGAAGGAGTGTTTAAAAAGGTTACACATGCAGGGGAAGGAAACTTTAGGTCCCCAATCCCACAACTGATTGTGCCTACGTGAACTCCCCTACCCAGCTGGACTGACACTGAAGTCAGCGGGGCTCCACAGAGGCACAACATCAGGGCCTAAAATAATTCACTCCCTGATGCTCTAGAATGCCAGGAAACGCTGTAGGTAGTTTTCAGCATGAGAGTCGTTTTCTATCTCCTACAAAGGCCTCTGCTAAAAAAAAACCAAAAAACCAAAACAGTTATCTACTTTTTTGTAAGTGTTCTTCCTTTCAGATGTGTTGCTCATATTCATTCCAAGCAGGTATGTGTGTGTTGCATGCACAATCATTGGAAAGTTCTTCCCCCAGAGGCACTTGTTAGGTCAGTGCAGGCACCTCCTGGAGTTGCACCTCCATGGCGCCATATACCTGGCCCCGCCAACCCATTGTTTCTTTGGTTCCTTGACAAGTGGCTCCAACAGAAGGGATGGCAAGTGGCTCTTAAAATGAACATGAGCTACACAAGAAGAACAACAATTATCAAAAGATAACTTTTTTCTTCCTTGACTATCAATTCCAAGTAGGTGACTCCCCAGCTGACTGTATGAGGAGGGGTCAGAGGGCAATGGGCTTTTGACTGAAGCACTGTTCTGCCAAAAACTGCCTCCTCCCTGGCCTGCTGGATGATGACATGATGCAAGGTGAGCATGTGGATTGATGACCATGTCACGGCCCTGCAAATGTCCTGGGTAAAGACATGTGCCAGGAATGGTGTCACGGAGGCCTGCACCCTTGTGGAGTGCGCTGTAATGCCGGGGTTGGCATCTTTGCAAGATTATATATAGGACATGGTCCATGATGGAGCCAGGAGACCTTTCATCCTGTCCACTGTTGTGATGAGGAGTTAGTTTGATGTACGAAACAGCTGATGTAGAAAGCCAGTGCCTCCCTGACTTCAAGATAGTGGAGACTTTGCTCCCTGCTGTTTGCATGTGGCTTGGGGTAGAACATTGGGAGGAAAATGCCCAGGCCTACATGGACCTGAGATACCATCTTAGGGTGATGCCTCTACAGGACAGTGTACTTAAAAAAAAAAAATAAAAAAAAAAAATCGCTACAGAGGCCCGGCCATCGGGACCTTGAACTCAGATATACTCCTAGCTGAAGAAGCAATGTGTCCTGTGGCACTTGAAAGACTAATAAATTTATTTACTGCATGAGCTTTCATGGAAGAAAATCCCACTTTGTCAGACACTTTGAAGATGGAACTCTAGGCTGAGGTTATCATGACCAGGAATGCTACTTTCCATGAGAGGTAGAAATGTGAACATGTTGCTAAGGGATCAAAGGTGTGAAGGTGAGCATCAGGTTATGGTCCCAGGCCAGTACTGCACAGTGAGCTTGGGGAAATAGTCTGTCCTGACCCTTGAGGAAACAGGTAACCACTGGATTAGGAACGACTAATTGACGATCCATCCCTTGATGGAACACAGAGCTCATTGCTAGGTGAAACTTGTAGCGATGACACCACTAGAGCTAGCTGCTTCACGTGCAGCAGAGGGTCCAAGATGGAGGATATGGATGCTTATGTCAGAGAGATGCTCTTCTACATTGGCTGAATTGAAAATCTCTTCACTTGTCTAGGTATGTAACCTGGTGGATGGTTTCCTGCTGCCATGGAAGACCTCTCTAATAGGCTCCAAACATACCATCTTTAGGGGTTTAGCTATGAAGCTCCCAGAGTGAAGAGACTTGAGGCTGGAGGTGGCTGTGGTCCTGGGAGATTAGGTCCCATGTTAACAGCAGGGCAATTGGAGTGGCCACCAATAGTTCCAGTAGCCTCGTGTACCAGTGTTTTCAGGGCCAGGCTGCAGCTACCAGTACGATGGATACTCTCTCTCTCCTGACCTTGAGCAGGACCTCTTGAACAAGTGGGAAAGGTGGGAATGAGCACAGCAGGTAGTCTTCCCAAGGAAAGGGGAATGCATCCATGATCGAGTCCGGGGTGTGGTTTAGGAAAGAACAAAACTGCTGACTCTTCCTGTTAAGAGACCTGTTGCAAACAGACTGACCAAGGGAACTCATCACTGTTGAAAGACGCTGTTCATGATGTCCAAGTGAACAGACCACTTGTGATTGTGAAGGATCTGCTTAGACAGTCTTCCAGCTCGTTCTTGGATCCCGGCAGGTAATATGACTCTAGGTGTATGGAGTGGGCTATTGAGAAATCCCACAACTTGAGGACTTTGTGATATAGAGTAAAAGAGTGAGCATCACCCTGGCTGTTTCTATAAAACATTGCTGTTGTGTTGCCCATCATGACAGACAGGCATCTGCCTTCCAGATGGGCCTGGAAGATTTGGCAGACCAAGTGAAATGCTTTCAGTTGCTTGACACTGACTTGAAACAAGAGCTGTTTGGGACCAGGGGCCTTGAGTCCCAAGGGCCCCTAAATGTGCACCCCACCCTAATGCTGAGCATCTGTGACTAGAGAAAGGGAGCTGGGGCCTGGAAAAGGGTACTTCCTTGCCTACTGACTGAGGGTTGAACCACCATAGGAGGCACTTGACAGCCTAGGGGAGAAGTGAAATTATCTTGTCTGTTTGGTTGGTACGCCGATGTCAGCCAAGAGCAGAGAGGTCTGAGCCTCAGCCTTGCATGATGAACCACATATGCATGCGTGGCCACATGACCGAGCAGCTTCAAGGAGCTCTATGTCATTGTGATAGGTAAGTACATGAAGTCCTCTATGATGGAACAAATGGTCTGTAAGGGAGACTCTGGTACAAATGCCCTGCCATGAGCAGAATCGAAGACAGCTCTCTATAAACTCCAGCCTCTGGGTAGGGAATAGCGTTGACTTGTGGAAGTTCAGCAATAGATCCAGTCTGAAAAATGTTGGCCATATCAGGGTCGTATGTGTCTCTACCTGCACCCTGGAGCAGCCCGTGACAAGCCAGTCATCTAGATATGGGAACTTCTGTACCTGTTGTTTCCTTAGGAAGGCGGCAATGACTTCCATGCATGAGAGGCTGCTGACAGGCTGATGAGAAGGACGGTAAACTGGTAATGGGTGTGGATTGCCATGAGTCTGAGGAACCTTCTGTAGGATGGGATTACTGATATATGAAAGCATGTGTTCTTCAAGCTGAGGGCAGTGTACCCGTTTTGCAGGTTGAGACTGTCTGAGACCTCCTTTGGCCTTTGAGATCAGGAAAAATGTTTTACTCCCAATATTTCCTAAACTCCTGTGGAGCCTCCTCACTGCTCCTGCCCTTAGGAGCACTTGCACCTCCTGTATAAGTTGTTCATGAAAGGGGTCTCTGAAGGAGGATGGCGACAGGGGATGGGAGGAACAGAATTGGAGAGAATATCCAAGTTCTACTGTGCATAGTACTCATCAGTCAGGTTACCTGGTCCCATGCCTCATAGAAATAGGAGTTAGTTCAAAAAGAAGAGATAAAGATCTGGCCTGGTGTGTCACCCTCAACAGCACTCTCAAAAGGGATGCTTGGAGCCAGAGGACTGCCTCACCAAACCCTGCCATAGCTGAATAGAGACTGAGGTGTCCTACACTTGTTACTTCTGCCCTGCTTCCTAGAGTAGTCCTGCCTTGGGTAAAATGGTAGGCAAGGTTGGTCCTTAAAGTGCTTCCTCTGGGGGGGGCTGGTGTATGAATGCCCAAGGACTTGAATGTTGCTCTTGCATCTTTCAGTCTGTGAAGCATGGAGTCCATCTGCTCCAAAAATAATCCCAAGTCCTCAAACGGCAAGTCCTGTATTGTTTGTTGGATCTCTGCTGGGAGGCCTGACACCTGCAGCCAGAAATTCCTCCTCATCATAACTGCAGGTGACATTGTTTGAGAGGCTCAATACACCACATCCAGGGCAGCCTATAACGAGATTCTCACTGCTGCCTCGCACTTCTCTATGACTGCTGCAGTTCCACAATCCCAGCTGCAGATGAGTGAAGAGCTACTCTGAGGAAGTTAAATCTATTCCCATAGCTGTAGGAGGGAAGAGACAGGCATCCACCATGGAGTTTTGGCAGTAGCCTGGATGGGCTTTAAGAGACGCAATGCCACTTTTGAAGGGCTTTCTGGTGCCAAACAGTCCACCATCAGGTCCACTGGCTCCATCACCTCTTCTGCTTGGAGCCCTAAGTTCTGGGACACTCTCTGTAACAGCTCATGGTGTCCATGGAAGGTGGGGAAGTTCTGGTTGCTGCACTGCTAGGGGATTACAATGACTACACCGAGGCTCTGAGTTGTACTGGATCCTCCTCACCTTCTGGATCACGTCGAGTTATTGTACTTGGTGCGAAAGTCAGCCTTGGAGCCAATCCCTGCACTAGTCTCTGTGCTTCCCTCAGTGCTGTGTGATGACAAGTGATCCTCGGGCCAGCCTTCCGAGGCAAAAAGACTGTGGACCTCTAGAACAGGACCCCTGGCCTGGCAGTATGCCCACAGGGTCCAAAGGGGCCATTGAGCGGTACCTGCAGCTCTCTGGCTGAGAATGCATGAGAGGAGCTTATCCCTTCTCCTATCTGTGATTGGTCCTGGCTATGCTTGGAGATATACGACTCTGCCTCTGAGGCAAATGACTGCAACTCTCAGTGTGGAGATCATGGCAGTGCCAAGTGAGATGGTGCTGTAGAGTGGTGCCATGGAGAAGGCGACTGGTGTTATATCATGGTTGGTTTGCTTCTAGATGGCACCACAACATAGTTTTATCTCTGGGGCTCACTTTGCCCTGATGGGGAACCGCTAGACCATTACAGCTACCAGTCTCTAGCTGTCTCAAGTGCATCCAGGATGGAAGAGAAATGCAGTTCTTCCGTTTGGCTCTCCCTTATGGGGGAGTCCACTGCCACTGTACTTGATGGACCACTCTGTGAGCCAGGAGTCAACAGTGCTGCCTCTGGGGGTAGCAATGAGTGCCCTGGCCCAGGATGCGCACTGTGAGTGCTCTCTCTCCTCATGATGGGTTAGTGCCCTCTCTGCTTCTTATGCCTCTTGTGTAGCATCAGTGATTGGGTGTACTGCTAGGCTGACTTTGGTACCAGGGACCAGTGGTGCCGAGTATCTTTAGGTGCCAAGTCCATTCTTAAAATCACAGGCTCCTTAACTGAGGCCAGAGCACTCTGCTCAGTGCGGGGTCTGACTGGCCTGGTGGGTGGGGATGAAGGGCTCCCTCCATGAGGTGGTTTTTCAGTCTAATGTGCCTTTCTTTCTTGGTCCTAGGGAGGAACCTCCTGCAAATCCTAGTGATCTGTCTGGTGGGATTGACCCAGGAACTTCAAGCAGGATTTGTGGGGATCAGCCCTTATGGTAGGTCGCAAATGGCTTGAATTCTTGGGACTGAAGCACACCCTGATTCCCAAAAAAGGGAGGAAAATGTAATGGTGGGGGGGGAGGGGGGGGGAGACTAACTCCCCAAATAGAAACTTACCCCCCCAGCCCATTCTAATCTAACTATTTACAGGTTCGACAATAGAGATCAATAAGGGAGCACCTGGCAAAGGAAGAGAAAAGACATGTAGCTCCAATCACAGGTGGTAAGAAAGAACTGAAGCAGTGGGTCAGGAATTCTATATAGTGCCGTGGAGGCATGACTCCAGCGGGCCCCTGCACCAACCCAATGGGTACTGCTATGGGAAAATCCTTCCAATAACTCTGCATGTATTGTATACATACCTACTTGGAATTAACATGAGCAAGACTTGAACCATAGTTACTGCATGTCAAGTCACTGTGTGTCTATTACGCCACTTCTGACAAAACTAAATTCACTTTCTAAAATGATATGTAGAGAATGATGTATCAGCTGGAAATTTACAAATCCAAGTTTTCAGGGGCTACTAGTCTGGTGTTGCCACAAAATTCAGTATATTTTAAGCCACTCCGCATTATAACATGGAAGACTGTAATCTTATTTTAAGAGCATGAATATCCAATATGAACGTTCATGATTCTTAATAAATTGTACTGCCCTTCCGCTGTTCTCAGATCTAGATGGCCAAGAGCATGTGGGGTGTTTTCCTTAAAGTATGCACTGAAAAAATGCAGACTGCAGAGTGATTACCATTGTGTAGCTACACCAAAACAGACCGTACAAATGCACTGTAACCCCTCCCAGGACTTGCGCGCTCTTTGAAAAGATGGCTATGAGAATTTAAATGGGACATGACTGTTTTTCTTCAGCAAATATTTATATTGCCATGTTCTTCTTGGTCTATCAACGAATCCAATGTTTGGTTGTTCAATCAATGAACCCAATGTTTGGCTCTTAGACAATTAGCACTTGCAGCAAGAAGGACTAACACTTTATATGCCCTCTATACTCAGAGAAATTACATCTAGTAGGTAGGTACAACTACCAGCCTTTGCCCAAACAGGGCTAGATTTCTCCCCTTGATATTTTCAGACACTCCTTTAATGCTGATATTCTTTCTGTGGGCATGATGGTCTGCATTGTCCTTTTACTCTGTGTTGTGTACACCAGTCATTTAGGGTAATGATCACTGAGATTCCTCACCAGATCCTGTTCCAGCCACTGTTAATCTCCTTCTCCAGATCTGTCATGTCACTTTCTTCAACATGCTAATTAATTCAGTGTGTATGTCTGTCCTCATCACCTTAATCTCTATTAAAAGTCCCTGCCTTCTGTTCTCTCTCAACTATAGAGGCCTTCACAATCATCCTATTTTAATTGTCAAAGGGGCACTCTTTCCTGTAGTTGTGATCAGCAGGTTTTCCTAAGAGAAAATAGTGTTTTCTGGGGAAGACTATTCCACACTTGAGGTACTAGATTTCACAAGAGTGCCAAAAAAAAAAGACTGGATTTCTAATGCCATTCCTGAACAGACCTTGTCCCCAGCTGACACTCCCCATTCTGTACAGGTTTTATTGCTGTCATGTTTCCTCCCTTTTGTTTTTGCAAACCACCTGGAGAGAGCAACTGAATTAAGCTTAATGGATTTGAGGAAGTGCAAATCTGAGAAAATTAAACACACTGCCTGAAATTTAACATTGTTCATATGACACCAACACTGTTTCCATGTCTGTGAATAGTGATTACACCATTGGGTATTAATAACCTTCTAAACACTCCAGGAATCAAATTGCTGAGCGTGCCTGGGCCATGAAGAATTCACTGACTTCTCATTAAAGGCTACTTCAGGAAGGTCAGAGCAATGTGAAGAATATTTTTCTTTCAAGATGCACAGAGAAACACATTTTCTCTTTCTTTCTTCTTTTTTAAAATAAGGTCAGGGACTATATTTCTAGTTTAAGAGGTTTTTTTTTTAAAGTATGGATTTAAAAGAAACATTCAGCTGTGTATGGAGATAGGCAATTCCTTGCTCATCATGATTCACTGACTTTGTTCTCTTTTCTATTCTGTGTTAAAATCAATTTAATTTTTAAAGATTTCCTCAAACACAACAAGCCTAGTTACAATGAAATGATTAAGATTCAAGCCCACAGAGCTAAAGCACTACTCATCATTTCAACTGTTTTAAACTGATGTTTCATGACATTTGAAGGAGGGATTTTAGTACTTAGAACCTAAAACTTGGCACAGTTCTGGCAAGCACAGTGCAAGTCCTTCCTCTACAATGCGTGTAAATATACCTTCATCCTGACCTTCCTCCACCCTAACTATTCTGATGTTGGCCTCTTCTAACAAGAATGCATGAACCCATTTGCAAAATTATCCTGTGATTTTGCAATGTGGACAAATGTCAGATAAAGACCAAATTCATTTCACTTTTGACCCAGACTAGCTGTGAGCTCAGTTCTGGAGAGATGAAGCGGCATTAATATTCTTACTTATATTGCACAAACAGCACTACTTTGTCAGTGACAGTTCACTGTGACAAATCACTGGTGGACTTCTGAGTTCATGAGCTTTTTTTCTTCTTTTAAATTCACATGGCTTTAGGGTAACAACAAGCTGCTGTTGCCTACAGATAAGAATGGCCACACTGCATCCTACCAATGGTCCATCTACCCAATACCCTGTCTTATGACAGCAGCCAATGCCATATGCTTTTGAGGGAATAAACAGACAAGGCAATCTTTGCCCGATCCATCCCCTGTTGTCCATTCCCAGTTTCTGGCACTACAGGAGTCTCAAACATTTAAATGAATAACACTAGCAGCTCAAAATTAGGTGAAGATGTTATAGATCCTTTATTCCTACAACACATTTCCCTATTTATATCTGATGATATGTGATTTTACAGTAAGGGGGCAGCTGCAACACACATTTGCTATTAAATATTTTTCTTCCTTAAAACGGGACAGAGTTCAACCACCACAGGCTTTCCTGTAGCCCTAGAGACCTTCCCTCTTGAAAGGTTCATGATGAAAGGGCTATGAGCTTTCCTAACTAATATTGTTCTTTATTTGGCCAATGGACCTTGCTCCCTCACTGTCTTGGCCTCCCCATTTGGTTTACTTCTCAGCATCAACAGCAGCAATAACTGTGTATGAATCAACTTTTTGCTGCAAAGCAGGAGGTGGAGCTTGCCTTGCTTTTAATACACTCAAATAGTTTTTACACTCATTTGCAGTTGCACAGAGCCTTTAGCTACAGCATTGCAAGGCACTTTATACTCAGAAACTCCAAGCCACAGAACACCCTTGCGAGCTAAGTACTATCCCTAGTCTGCACACAGGAAAGCTCAGGCTCAGAAAAGTTAAGGAGTTTGACCAAGGACAGTGTTATTCTGGGGGTCATTGCTGTAATTAGGCTTCCTTCAAATAGTGTAGTGGCTAGCACCTCCGCTTAACATGCGGAAGGTCCTGGGTTCAATTCCCAGGGGGTTGGACTCGATGATCTCATGAGGTCCCTTCCAGCCCTATGATTGATTGATTGAATCTCACAGCAGGGAAAGTAATACATATCCAGCTGTGTTGCTGAATATATTGCGTGCAGCACATGCTACTTCAAAACAAACTAAATTACTCTGCAGCATTAGAGAAAAGGAGTGAATGGTGACCTGTCAATGGCATCTGCAGGTAGTAGTTTGGCCAGACATAAAATTATCCTATCCTATCAGGGTAAGAGACAGGTTTTGCTAGCAGGGACTTCTCCAGTAGGGCCCTGGGAGCTCACTTCCTCTCCTGGTCGGCATCCCAAAGTTTGTTAGCCTCAGGCATGCTGCAATGCACTCCCTTTTTGCCCAGGCTATAGGGCTAGATGTAAGACTCCAGGACCACATCTAGGGTCGGTTAATCAATCACATTTATGTTGCTGCTGGATATTGCAGTGGTCTGGAGGAACTGACAGGTCTGTTTTAGCATATTTTTAAAAAGCCATCAAGGTCATCCAGTGCATTGAACAGCACTCCATAGGCCTTTTATTACTATTAGGACACACTGTAAATCTAATGGATGCCTTGTTTGTGATGCAGACTTTGCTCTTGTAGGCTACTCCTTTGTGGTGCTGAGATTTTAACTATGGCACTTACCGTTCCCACCAGTGGATACAGGAATCCAGCACCTACACTGGCCCTGATGTCTCGAATAGGCAGGATAAAGCCTGTAGGTACACCTTTCTTCTCTGGATCATGAGACAATGACAGGTGAGTTTTAGCCATGCAGATTGGCAGGTTTCCAAATCCCTGGGGAAAGGAGGGGGAAAAAAGCATGACGACACTGGTACAGTCCAAAAGTAAAATTTTCAGCTATGTAATCTGCTTGGTTCTGCTGTTCTTTGGATTAATAGACCACTTCCTCTCTCACTAACTGCTTTGCTGGAAAACTGAGGGATACCATCAAGTCACTTCTGTATCACCTTTCCTCTTCTCCCTGGTTACTAAGGAAAAAACAAGTATTGTCCTGGCCTGATCTACTCAGGGAAAAGATAAGAGATAAATACAGACCAACTGTACAGACCGATATACAACAGTGTTTTTGTTTTTTTAAAAAAATATTTTTTATATTAACTGCTCAAAATTAAGATTGCAGCTGATCTCGGTCTTCATTTTATGTGAGCAATATAATTGCTGGACATAAGGGAGCAGCAATTACACTGCTACGATATGAATGGTCTGTAGAATATAAAGAGTTCTGAGAGGAACATAAAAAGGGAGCAGCCATACAGAGAATGTCACAAAAGAACATTAGCCAAGAGAGAAGTCACTCAACACATGCCAGACACAGAAAGAACACTTCGTATTCACACAGTACTCCATTTCAAAACCCTTTACAGACATCGAACTCTCACAGCCTACTTGTAAGGGATGTCATTACTGCAGGTGCCATATCACAAAAGAGGAAAGAGAGACTCGCTAGGAACACAACCTAAATCACAGGGGGAGGCAGCATTAAAATCAACAGAAGTCTCTATCTTAGAACAGTACCCTTTTCCCCGGAGCTGCACTGAATGGCTCTAAAGACTACAGGTACATTGGCTGATTAACACTGATTGTGTCCTTGATATATGGTATTCACATTTTAAAAGCACAGCTGTTTAGTACAGATATTTTAAAGGGAAGAGACAATGGCCAATGATGGACTTGGAGAACTCACCTGCTTAGTGTACACTGCAACTTTCTGCTCGGCCTCTGGAGACAGCTCAATGTCCTCCGCCCCATAAATCCGCTGTGCTATAATCCTGATCTTCTCTACAATCGGGAGCTAGAAAACAGAAAAGTCAAATGATGGCCAGCCTACCAAGGGCTGTAACTCCAGAGATGCTCTACAGTCCTGTACATAGGTCAAGGAGCACCCAACTTAAATCTAGTACAGCAATTTCTATTTGCAGTTCTGTACAGCTATACAATAATTGGAGGGTTTTAAAAAAAAAGGTTTCATTTACCCATTACAGTGGCTTCTTTTGACAGTAGGACAAACAAGACTATTCACTGTCATCAGAAGCAAGAAAATGTGTAAATTCTTGCAGGATCGAGAGAGCTAAGAGAAACTGAGTGGAGGGATAAAGAGCAGTTTATTCAGTTTAGCATTTAGTCTCCTTGGTTATTTTTTTTGCTTTGCGACTAATGAAGTGAGTCTTGAGTGAACCACTTTATAACTTTTATTTAAAATATGTCAATAGACACTGTATTTACTACACCCCTAAAAGCCCCTATTTGGGAACAATGGTTATTAAATGAGTATTTACGGTTATAGAAGGAATATAATTATACCTGTTCCTGTAATTTACACCTTTAGCTTACACAGCACAGGTGAGATACCTTAAAATGCATTATTTTTGCAATAAAAATAACTACATCATTTTAATAAGCAATTTGCAAAAAGAGGAAGAAAGGGGGTGTTGCTAGTTTTTTTTAATAAGTGTAAAATACTAAGAGACAACACTCTTCTACTACATTTTTCATTCAGGTGGTAACAAGAAGAGTTGTCTGTCCCTGCTGTAACCTTGTTACTAAGATGCCTGCTTAGTTTTAAGGCAGGAGTCAGCAACCTTTGCTGACCCCTGTGCCGGCCCGTCCTCCTTGACTGTCAGCCAGTGCCAGTGGCTCCCTCCATAGAAATAAAAGTGGCAGCTGCCTGATAATCTGGTGGCAGCCATGGCTGGAAATTGGGGGGGACAAGGAGGGGGGCGCTTCCTTTGCATGCCACTGGAAGGAGCCACTCACAGAAAAAAGCTGCCTGCAGTGGCTCCTCTTGGCAGCTTGCCTGGAGACAGGGGTCCCCAGGGATACCATGGAAAAAGGCTGCCTGGAGCAGCTCTTCTTGGGGGGTCCCTGGACATGCTGAGGAAAGAAGCTACCCCGAGTGGCTCCTTGGCGGTTGCATACCTTTGGGAGAAGCCGTTCCAGGCATCTTTTTTCCATCCCATGCCTGGAACAGTGGCATGGCAGGGACCCTCCGCACCCCAGCTGCCCCTGAAAGAAGCTGCCCAGAGTGGCTTTCGATGGTAGGAGCCATAATTTCTGTGGCACTGCGGGAAGTGCCATGTGCTACTCCGAACAGGCTCTTGTGCCACTGTCAGTACACATGCCAGGCATTGCCTGCCCCGCTTTAAGTTTTGCGTCTCCTCTCATTTGAATTTTAAAACTAGAAAACTGCCTTGTGTTCAGTACATGATTCCTTATTGTGGGTTGTTACCCCTTCAGCCCAAACCTGGGGAGGACAATTTGTGCCTAAAGCCTGGGACCAACCCTACTACCCCCTGGAATTTGGCCCAACATAGGTCTCCTTTGTCTCTGCACCCACGTAAATATTCTCAATAGTCTTTAAGCTGAGTTTACAGTTTAACCGTCCAACATGGTTACAACAGTGAAACATTTCTGAAGCAAGTTCCAGAGGCGTAGCTGTGTTAGTCTAGTTCAGTGGTTCTCAATCTTTTGTGGCTCATGACGTGCTCATTGACATGTCACGACTCTACAGGATGCACCAGCCCACTTCCCCTAGGCTGAATCCAGTCATCTCCCCCACTCTCCTCAACACATCTGCCACTGGGTTGGAACACAGTAATGTGCCCTGACATAGTGGTTGAGAACTACTGGTGGTCAGCAGAACAAACGAGCCTGTGTGATGCTGTCTGGGTCTAGGGGACTGTTTATGATTATTTTTCATATTAATATTTCATATTTGCAGTAGTCCATATGTGCTATGCCATGTTTGGTACCAACAGAAAGGATGTAATCTGCTAGAAATGATTACATAGTTTATATCAGGGGTCTCAAACTGAAATCACCACGAGGGCCACATGAGGATTAGTACGTTAGCCTGATGGCCACACCACTGAAACCTTTCCATACAATGATATTGCAAATATCGGTAATGACTGTGTCATTCCAGGCCAAAGGAAATAGCTTTAGGGGCCCCATGTGGCCCACAGGTCACATTTGAAACCCCTGGTTTGTATGTAGGTGTCATATCTATAGTAGAAATTAGGAATGTATTTGTTTTGTATGTGTTCCAAATTATTTGATTCTAAGGCAATCCCAGACTGGGTGTGTGCAAAACCACTGTCCTCTTGATGGCCTATCAAAGAACTCCCACTTACAGTGGGCCTAGGAAGAAACCTGTTTGATGAGTCACCCAGACTAACCATGTGGCGACTCCATTTTGATTTGCAAGGATTCAGAGCATGGGGAGGGCAGAGGTGATTTCACCAACGGTAAATTGTGCCTGGCCAACTTCATTGCCTTCTATGACGAGATGACTGGATTTGTGGATGTGGGAAGAGCTGTTGACGTGATATACCTTGACTTTAGCAAGGCTTTTGATATAGTTTCCCACAGCATTCTTGTTGGCAAGTTAAGGAAGCATGGGTTGGATGTGTGGACAAGTAAGGTGGATAGAAAACTAACTAGATCAATGGTTTCAGCGAGTAAGAATCAATGGCTCCATGTCTAGCTAGCAATCAGTAGCGAGTGGTGTGCCCAAGGGGTTGGTGCTGGGGCCACTTCTCTCAACGTTTTCATTAATGCTCTGGATGATGGGATAGATTGCAAACTCAGTAAGTTTGCGGATGACACCAAGCTGGGGGGAATGGCAGACAAGCTGGAGGGCAGGGACAGGATTCAGGGAGACCTAGACAAATTGGAGAAGTGGGCCAACAGAAATCTCATGAGGTTCAACAAGGACAAGTGCAAAGTCCTGCACTTGGGACAGAAAAACCCCATGCACTGCTGCAGGCTGGGAAGCAATCAGCTAAGTAGCAGCACTGTGGAAAAGGACCTGGGTGTCATGGTGGATGGGAAGCTGGATATGAGTCAGCAGTGTGCTCTTGCAGCCATGAAGGCCAACGGCATGCTGGGCGGCATCAGTAGAAGTGTTGCCAGCAGATCAAGGAATGTGATAGTTCCCCTCTATTCGGCACTGGTGAGGCCGCATCTGGAATATTGTGTCCAGTTTTGGGCTCCCCACTACAAAAAGAATGTGGACAAATTAGAGAGTCCAGCGGAGGGCAACAAAAATGATCAAGGGGCTGGAGCACAAGCCCTATGAAGAGAGACTGAAGGAACCAGCTTTATTTAGCCTGCAGAAGAGAAGACTGAGGGGGAATTTGATAGCAACCTTCAACTATTTGAAGGGATGCTCCAAGGAGGGTGGAGCTTGGCTGTTCTCCGTAGTAACAGAGGACAGAACAAGAAACAATGGTTTCAAATTGCAGCTGGGGAGCTCAAGGCTGGATATTACAAAAAATTTTCTTACTAGAAGAGTGGTGAAGCACTGGAACAGGCTACCCAGGGAAGAGGTGGAATCTTCATTTTGGGAGATATATAAGGCTTGGTTAGACAAAACCCTGGCTGGGATGATTTAGCGACAGTGGTCCTGCTTTTTCTGAATGGGGGTTGTACTAGATGACCTCATGAGGTCCCTTCTAATCCTATGATTTTGTCTTCATTCTGTCTGCAACCAACATCCTCCTCTGGAACTATTCTGCTGCACTGAACAAAGGACTGAGACCAACCCAGCTGCTGGCTGCATACCAGAGGAATGGGACTAACCTGCAAACTACAGATTCTTCAACGACTTGCTCTCTATGGACTCTAAATCATATCTACATGTATGTGATTCACTTTGACCCTTTAACCTCTCTCATATTGTTTGGTTTTTTTTATATTAAACCTTTAGTTGTAGTTATTAAAGGACTGGCTGGCAGCATGGTATTCTGGCTAAGATCCAAGCCTATATTGTTCTGGGTGATGTGGCCGACCCTTGGGGTCAAAGAACCTATTTCTTTAAGAGACCCAGTGGCTAGGTGGGAACCAGAGGAGCTGATGTGCAGTAATGTGGGCTGTTTCTATTTTGTTATGCTTGGTCATGACCTTAGCGGGGAATCAGACGCATGTTTTGTTACTGACTCGAAGACTGGTTTAGTACCACCCATCAGTGGTTTGGGGGTTTGGCCCCTGGTTTTGCAGCTTGCCATGATTTTGGCACATTCAGAAGGTTATGCCAGGAGGACTGGGTCACAGCCTGGTGGAACTTTTAAAGGCTAACATATTTATTTATCGCATGTGCTTTCGTGGGAGATTCTGAAGCAGTCCTAGAGACTCTTGCTCAGGGAAACAAGGCATGAGAGCAGATAAGGAAGGAAACTCAGCATCTGTTAAGGAGAACAAATTGATTCAAAAAAGTAACACTGCCTTTCACTAGGCCTGCAGACAGCTGTCTGCTACAGAGGAAGACCTGAAGAAAAGCTCGGTGTGGCTGGAAAGTTTGTCTGTCAACAACACAAGCTGGTCCAGTAACAGCTATTACCAAACCTACTTTGTCTCTCTGCCAGGAAGTCAGACGTGTTCAAGTCATAACCTGGTGGTTAATAAACAAATGGACTGTGGAAGATGTACAAGCCAGGCTCCTGGACCAGTTAATTTGCTCTCACTGTAGAGCTGTGTAACATTAACATCAATATCTTGCACTGGTGACTAGTGCCCAGCTCAAGATACCATAAGAAGCCTGATTTTCATGGGGTGGGTCATAAAGCATTTGCTGAAAGTCAGAACCCTTAAAGTTGTTTCAGGCTGGGCAGGCCAAAAGCTGATGTCAGTGCAGCACACACTAGAGTGGAGGGGAGGACATGTCTACCTTACACATGAAATTATCATCACACTAGTATTTCTAGGGTTGCTGTCTGTGGTGTGTGTCCTGTGGACACTTCTATTTTCCTTCCTTCTTTCACCCTGTTCCCCACATCCCCAGTATACTGACATCCAGGAAATTTCCATCCTGCAGGGTGAACAATTTATGGGTCTCTCCTAGGCTAGTAAGCCACTGGCCACAAATGCCAACCATCAACTGGAAAATGGGAAATGAAGGATTAAATCAAGTAGAACACGGAGATATTCTCCAGGTCTTTTAATGAGATACAACTCTAAAATGGAGATGTTGTGCATGGAAACTGTTACAAATGTAATGTGTTCTCTAATTCTATCTAACAGTTTCTCAGCACATCCATGAACTCAATTTATATACTATACTTCTGATGACTTGCATTATTTTTATGTACCACTCAGCTTCCACATCATTCAGTCATCAGCTTGAAGATGATTTTCAAGCCTTGTGGGACATTCAATGATTATTTGGTTACTTGGCTGACACAAGACAACAATCAAGTTAAAATCAAGCTTGTCCCTGGACATCAAATAAATGGCTCAAGTATTGTTCTGTGGTCGGGCACACAGATTTCACTGAGTTCTGTTCCAGGCAAAGCAAGAGGCACATTCCAAAGTTCTAGAAAGGTCACAAGTGGAGCAAAACATCTCCCCGGGTCTGTTCATTTCAGTGTCATGGCCGGGGAAAAGCATCTCAGATCAAGGAGTAACAGCTCCACTGCCTGGATCCGTGACTGCCTACACTAGATGTGCTTCATCACTCTGAGATTTCTGGAAAAGCCTCTCAGAGCAGATAAGAGACATGTTCCACTCGGTAGCCAAAAAGACAAGGATGAAGACTTTACAATTCACTCTCAAAACTCAAAAGATCTAGGATCCAGCTGAAGCCTCTGATTTTAGGGTGATCTTCAGCTTTTGAGAGCAGTGGTTTTCAACCTTTCTTCACTTGCGGATTCCTAAAACATTTAAAATGGCAGTGCAGACCCCTTTGGAAATCTTAGACAGTCTGTGGACCCCAGGCTGAAAACCACTGACTTACAGCGAATAAATCTAGGTAACATCCACAAACGGACACCATACGCTTTTGTGAATTATCAGAGACCACAAGCATGTGTGTAATTATGATCTGTAAAATCCTCAGATGTTTTTGTTAAAATGAAATGCAAAGTTACATAAGCTTTCCCCTTGAGCCAATGCAAGTCCTCACCTCCACATCATAGAGGAATTTGAAGTTACTTGGTTCCTGAGATGCTCTCTGAACTGCCCGAGCTAGCTCAACAGCTCCTTTCCCCCCCTCTGCCCAGTGGTTGCATTTCACAGCATCGTACGCCCCAGCTTCTTTTGCTAGTTGAATGACCAGTTGCAGCTCAGCCTCCGTGTCAGATCTGCAAAAACAACAATGCATACACGTGAGGTGCTCAGCCAATTTGCTTGTCTGGTTTAAATATACAACACACATCTTTTCCCCCACCAAATATCCTAAATGCTGAACAAAGCAATCCTAGAAGCTAGGAGACCCTCCGTGACAGTCTGGGGAGATTTTCCTATCATCAGCACTCTGTATAGGCCTCCACCAACTTGTGAAAGAAACCAGCCCAACCACACTGTGACCAGCTCCTGCCTGTATTCCTGTGCTGATACAAATGCTAGGACTGATCGAGCAGCATCCTGCATCCTGTATCAGCTGTTCCTGTCCTATACAGAGGTCAGCGTCATTAGCACAATTCCTGCGTTAGGCGGTAAGAGGCTGCCAGGAAACAGGTTGTCTAGGAGGTGGTGGAATCTCTGTCGATATTCAAGGTCCAGTTAGGCAGTACCTTGGCTGGGATGATTTAGCGGAAGTGGTCCTGCTTTTAGCAGGGGGTTGGACTAGATGACCTCATAAGATTCCCTTCCAACCCTACGATTCTATGAAATCCAATATCATTGTTGATATGTGAACAGAATGAAATGGGTGCTGAGGTAAGATGGACACAATGCACTTCTCTTAGGAGCCTCAAATGATACCATGCTACATATCAGAGACTTTGCACAACAAATTGTTAGCTCATACACTTTCATACACTCTAAAGTGAGAAGAGACCAATATGATCATCTCATCTGACTTCCCGCATAATGTGGGCCACAGAACCTCATCCACCCATGCACTTTCTATAGCAGGGGTGCTAAAAGCTGACTCCTCAGTTTCAGACTGGAGCTGTGATCTGCACCTGGAATGAATTTAGTCTCTGTTCAAAGCTTTGTTGCTCTTATAAAAAGGGACAATAGGTGCAGCATAGACTATTATGTAGACTCATACACTCTAAGGTCAGAAGAGACCAATATGATCATCTCATCTGACTTCCCGCATAACACGGGCCACAGAACCTCACCCACCCATGAACTTCCTATGGGGGGGGAGGGGGACGGACTAAAAGCAAATGAACCAAACTGTAAACCCCGTATCTGATGGAAACCACTACAAGGCAGGAAGAGAGGTAATACACCCAGTACGCATGATGTACTGTGCCTTTGGGACACTGTAAACATCTTCTGATTACAATCATCTGGCTGGCAAGAGTGAAAACAACAGCATAGCTTAATAATTAACAATCTTATTTTTTTCAAGGGAAAAAAATTAAGAGATTGAACTAGGAGCGCTCTTAGTGATATTTATGAGACAACTGTGTTCAATGCAAGACATTAGTTGGGAGCAGGTTACACACCAGCTGCACAGAAAGCAAGAAAACGTGACATTTCAGGCTACTGCACAGCTCTGACAAGCAGCCACACTTACTTGAAAGCATTGACAGCCACTACCACAGGAGTGCCAAAGGTCTTGGCATTATGGATTTGCTTGACTAAGTTACTACAACCTTGTGCCAAGAGCTGAAGATTCTGTAAGGATAACAGTGAGAAACAGGATACATTTTGTGTAGAGCAGTGAAACTTCAACCAGGAATCTCTTACATTAATAACAGACAGAACCAATAATGATAGTATCAAAATGGAAATAAGTCCTTATTTGAAAATTTTCACAGTGCAGCTCTCTATAAATGTTGTTTCTTTGTTGAATGACAGGTAAGTTATCTGAAGGGAAAGGAATGACCATGCCTAACCAGAACAATGGAGAAAAGAATTATTAAGCTTAAGTTATCTTCAGTTTGTTTTAGCTGCCAACCAAAGGTGAAAGAAATCAAGTCTGTTAAGCTCTTGATTTTCTTTTAATCCATTCTCTGCATAAGCAGACAGAAACTCAGTAACTCCCACAGTAAAACATTTTCATCTATGACACATTCTTGTTAAGTGCTAAAGATTATTAACACTGAATTTCGTGACACTTTGAGGTTTGTGTTAACAGCTTTGGGTTTATGCATATTTACATTTTGCGGTGTTTGAGGTTATCAACATGGAACACTAACCACTTGATCCCTGGCTGTGTAAAGAGGAATTCACACAGAAGTTCCACAAGCAAAAAAAAAAAAAGAGCCTTAGTAATACAAAGTGGTCATGCTAATTAGCCAAGTGTACAAATGCACCCATGTAGAGGTGTGACTTGAACCCATTTCCCTCCCACGCTTGCAAAAACAATACTCCTCTGATGCTAAGACAGTTTGTGAAAGGAGTAATTCCATAGAAACCCTGACTATTGGAAATGACTGTGTTTAGGTAAGGCAATTTTATACACGGCTCCAGCATTGAAGAGGTCAAAGGTAGCAGAATGGATATTATCATGAAACACGGAGCCCTAGGACAATTACATGAGCTCAAGAGAAACCAAAATCTCTGAACACTGACTAGGTCAATGACGACAGCTGCTTGAGGGGGCACAGCCGAACTGTCATTATAAAAATGGAACATTACAGGCTAAGATAAGAAACCCTCTCTGACCGCGATGTGAGGCACAGTAATTACTGGTCATGCACTGCCTGAAAATTAAAGCAGCCGTTCAGCCAGTGGCAAATATTGGTTTTATAGCCCCCAGGGTTACCTCTTCAGTGTATTCCTTTGGTAAGGGTACCCCAGCAGTTACCTGTAAAACAAAAAAACCACAAGAGACTCCTATTAATGCCCGTGATTTGCACTGGGTTTCACATTAAGAATTTCACGTTAAGAACCAGACCCTCATTTCACGTTAAGAACCAGACCCTACTCTGCACTCACCTTTCTTCAAAGAGAGACGAATGAGTGTTCCTAAGACAAGGATATTGCAGAGATGTCCCAGAGTGCAGACTTTATTACACTAATAAGACAGGCAGAGCATGCTTCTCTAGCATGCCATAGGAAGTAATCTATAGCTGTTCAGGATACATTATTAACTTTTACGACTAGTAGTCTCAAAACAAAAGCACGACAGATTGCAAAGAGACAAGCCAGTGAATGCCCCACACAAAAGCTCATTAGTAAAATGATTTGCAGCTCTTGGGTCCAGTCTGGAAAAAATGTGACACCCAAATGTGATTCCTTTGTGAACAGCCATTTTAGATTCTCAGACCTGGGAAGGCCCCAGGGAGGAATGAAGACTGCAGGAGATAAAAGGCAGGGGAGGGGAGGAGAAGAAGGAGACACGAGTGGATGGGAGAAAGGACCAAGAGGGGAGGAGCAGCTGAGGGCTGAGAATTGTAAAAATCTAGATTTGCTACTAGTGTGGTTGGAAGTTCCCGCTCCTAGGAGAACTCTGCTTTGTGAGCTCTTTGGCACAGAGGCTGCACCTTCATAGCTATGGTAAGCTTGTGCTGCAGCATTATTTATTTGCAATTATCCACAGAAACCCAATGGGCAAACAAGACAGTGTAACATGGCTTTGTTCACTCTGGGAGCCATGGCTGTCAGACCCTTCACCAAATGAAGTGGTGAGAAGAGACCATGGAATTCCAGGAAACACAGCCTGACAGGCTACATGTGATCAATCAACAATGGTCAAAAGCCTCACAAGGACTCCTTGTTTGTTCTATCGGAAGTGACTGCAAATGTGCCTCTCCACGCAGGACCTGCTGAGGAGTTGAGCTCTGGAACAGCAGGGCCTAGAATCAAGTCTGCATGGGCAAAACACAAAACAAGAGAGAGAACTAGACATGTGCCTCTGGGGTGAAATTTTGGCTCCATTGACGTTTTTGGGAGTGAAGGATTTAACCTGTTTTTACCTTTAGCTTCATACAAGACTTTAAAACCAATTTATTTATAGCCACACAAATTCTCCTTTCAACCTACAGAAAACATTGCCTGTTACTCACAGTGGGGCCTCCTCCATGCATTTTCAGAGCTCTCACAGTGGCAACCAAGACAACCACATGGGGCCGGAGGCCAGAATACCGGCATTTAATGTTGAAGAACTTTTCCATGCCAATGTCGGCTCCAAAACCTGCTTCTGTTACTATGGGCAGAATAAAAAGCGCATTAAAATGGTGGACAGAAAAGTCAGTTCTCTTTAAGAAAGGGAAGACTCCTTTCAAAGAGGAAAAGCAGCAAAGGGATACATTTACCAACAAAGCCTTCCTGACCCACGAGCTTCAGTGCAATTTTATCTGCCAGGACTGATGAGTTGCCATGTGCAATGTTGGCAAAAGGTCCAGCATGAACAAACACTGGAGTGCCCTGAAAGAGAGAAGGCAGGAAAACATGAACGAGGAAGGTTCAATACTTTCTGAAACACTGCAAGTGTAAGTAATACAGTGATGGAGGCTGACAAAAATATTCTTGTAGTGAAGAGCAGTTATTAAAGCCTTCTGATCAAATGTTCATTCCCAGGATTATAATCATCTGCAGAAGTGGAGGTATTAATCCTCTCAGGAGAGAGGAGACTAAATTATAACAGCACTGGGCATTTCTGTAACACCTTCCATCAAAAGCTCTCAAAACATTTCACAAACATTTCATAATCTCAGTATGACAGCCTGGAAAACTCAGAGAAAAATGAAGACCCATGTTTTTAAAGGTATTGAGCTACTGTGGAGCTCAGGTGGAATTCTTACATTTACCAAGCCAAAAAAAGAAGCCCACAAAAAAACTGTGCAGATGAATTCTGCTTGGGGTGGAGAGACAGAAGGGGCAGGTTGGTCCAGTGACTAAAGTACAGTGGATTCTTGTATTCTAATCACAGCTCTGCTTCTGACTTGCTACATGACTGTGGCAAGTCACAAAAGCCCAGGTCTGTCAATGGGATTTAGACTCCTAAGTCCTCTTTGAACCTGATTGAGGCATCTAAAAATCTGGGCCTTCCCTGAAGTCATGTACTATACCCACAGCAGAACTGGAATCAGAACCCAAAGGCATGTCTACACTGTGATTAAAATCCTGCAGCTAGCCGGGGCCCACTGATTTGGGCATGTGGGGTTAAGAGGCTGCTTAATTGTGGAGCAGACTGTCTGGCTCCGACTGGGGCCTCCACTCTAGGATCCTGGGAGGTGGAAGGGCTCGAGCTCAGGCTGCAGCCCAAACCCAAATGGCTGCACTGCAAAACAGCCTCTTAGCCACACCCCACAAGCCCGAATCAGCTGGCACTGGCCAGCCATGGGTGTCTAACTACATCACAGACATACCTCAAGAATCCTGATTCCCACAGCTGTGCTTTAGTCGTTGCATCTATTAAATTGGCACTGCTTTTTGTTTAGGGAACAGAAGCACTGAACCAAGCAAGCAGACAACGCTCATGGTTTCTGGGAGTATGTCTAAGCAAGCCTCCCACCCTGGGTCCATCCATGAACTCACGTTACTGCACTAAAACAGCTGTGCAGATGTAGTGACCCAGGCTAGAGCTTGGGGTCTTAAGCCCAACCAGCACAAGGTTGCAGACCTAGGCTGGGAATGTATGCCCACATTCAGTGCAGACACACCCTGAGTTCTCCTGCATGTGGATGTGCAGAGGTTGTGAAAATTAAGAGGAAAAGTGGTAAGGAAATTACTCTGTCTGAGTGACTCAGGCACCATGGTGAGTGGCTCAAGGAAAGCCCGCCTCACAGAGTGGACAGAATACTTACCTATAGCTGGAGCTCCTTCGAGATGCATGGTCCCTCTCTGTATTCCACTCTGGGTTACACACATGCTCTGTCTCTCCAGAGCTGGAGAATTTGAAAGCAGTGTCCACTGGCCCATGCATGTGCCCTGGCTCACCTTCTGCCTTCAACTGAGAGATAAAAAGACTTCTCCAGCTTCCTCCCACTGCAGATCAGAGAAGATCCGAAGCAGACGGGAAGGCAGGTGGGTAGTGGAATAAGAGTAGGAATCACACAACTCGAGGAATATCCTGTTACAGGCACCTAACCTCCTCCTCCTCCTCCTCTTTGACTATTCCATTTTGCGTAGTGCTTAAATAAGGGCAGGCATGAGGAGGCAGACAGCAGGGCTGCCAATCCAAAAGAGGTATCGGCAGGAGTCCTGGACAAGGGCACTGTGTCTCACAAAATGTGTGAGCAGAGTCCCTTATAGCTCCTTAACCGATATCAGGGATGGACATCCCCATTACAAACATCCTGCTGGAAAAGCTTGTACCAAGCCTAGGTAGGAGGAGAAAAGAGGTTGAATCAAGTGAGCGCAGAGCAGTGAATAAGGAAAGCTTGCCACAGTCACTGGGAGTTGGTGTGAGAGTTCCTTCCAGCAGTCCTAAAACAAATGTGGACAAGTGTCCTTCACCCAGCCTAGAAGGCACAAAATTGCCTCCATTTAATTTAAAAAAATGGGGGTGGGGAAGCATATCATTTCACCTGCTTGCCTTTTAAAAGAACAGGGGACATGGATCCCTTTTTTAATCAAATGAAATTAAAGGTTTACAACTAAACCAGTTTTTCCCAGGTTTCAGTTTTGCCAGTTTAGAGCATGTCCATGCAGAAGCTGTTGTGAAGAAGTGTACTGCTCACCTCTAACGTCTGCATGAGGTTTGGCTTAACTGCATCTTTCATTAAGACAGCCAGAGCGCCAGTCACTCCCTGAGGGAACAAAGGAGAACAGTACGTCAATTCCATAGATGAACTGAGGCTGCGTTCGTACCATTCTGAGATTCCTAACCGACACCCAGGCTCCCCATCAATCACAGGGATCCTTCAAAGAAGAGTTAGCAGCACTTACTGATGTACCAGCTTTATCATTCAGTGTGACTCACTACAAACATTACACTCTGGCTATGAAATAGGGGAGAACACTGCAGGCTGAATAAGACACATGCGGACACATGGTGTTGTGCCAACTTCCCAGTTTCTCTTTCAACTGCAGCGTTATTTCTTTTCACTGATGGCATCTAATCCCATTTAAGGATTAAAAACCCTTAATGTCTTTAAATGCATTTGGTTTCATTTTAGTATCTAAATTTACATTTACTGGCCCCAGAACTGACACATCCAACTGCTGCATTCTGGCCAGGTCTGTCTTGCAGAAATAACTTTTTCAAGTGAATTTTGGTGCTTGTGAGAGGTGCCAGATTGGCCATGCGGGAGAATGACATCTTCTGTTTATTCACAGAGTAGGCCCAGCACTGGCACAGCAGCATCGGCTTCCCTGGTACACAGCTCCACTCCAAGTCTTTATCCTTCAGAGGCTGGTAAAGCCTGAGTGAGCAATCTTATCTTCATGCACATTCCATCTGTTACAGTCAGTGCACAGCCCTGCCAGCAACAATTTTAAGTCACTTCCACCAGCGACTGGATTGAATGAGCAAACCAAGATCCACCATCAGTCCCCTGAACTAGCTTTCACCATGACAATTTTAATCTCAGCTGGAATGCTGTATTCAATTATATACAAGAAGAGTTTGCAATTATTAAAAACGTGACCTGCTGGTTCATTTACTTCCAGTTTCAACCTGACTCTGCAAAGGTTTCATTTGAATTAAATAGATCAACTGGAATTTTAACCAGCTCCAGGAGAAAATAATGAAAACCAGCAAAGCAATATTAATATCCATGACAGTGAAGTTTATATAAATATTCAGTTAACTCTTACAGCAGTCTAACTATTCCCCCCAACTCTTCTACTTTCCTCAGTGGTTACACATTCCTCGTAAGGTACAAGTTTTCCTTCAAAATTTCTTCCCAACTCTCTGAGATTTGCGGACAGAAGATACATCACTGCTGCTGTCTTGGCCACATCTAAAAGGCATGGGTAGATACAGCTCCTGCTGAGTTAACTAGAGTTCTGCCTGTGTAAGGACTAGGGAGTGGGGTTTTTCCTGTATTAGTTTGTGAGCCTGAGGCAGCCAAATCTATGGTAATACATCTGAATAGCCAAGAGAAACCGTGAGTTAGATTTGATGCTATCCCCAGCTCTGCATCTGCGAAGATGTGTCTCCGCCCACTGAAGTTCTAACTCAGCCAGGCCTGTCTAAACTAGGAAGGCTTTCGGGGAAGGAGGAGAGATTTGAAAAGCTGATTGACAGGTTAGCTACATACAGTAACTTGCGTATTTCCCATTGACTTCCTAACACCTACTTATCCCAGCATCCCAACTGCACTGCACTGACAGGAAATGCCCTCCTGTCAACAAAGCACTATGCTACTCGTTGGGGTGGTTTTGAAAGGCTGACTTCTGGGTTCAATCGAGTGCATCTTACTGATGCTCAATGTGAAAAAAATTGATCCTGCACTGTTGTCAACATTGCTGGCAGTGTAGACATAGCTTGAATCTGCAGAATTTCTGATCACCTGAAAAGGGACTGTCCCACCAAGATTTAAAGTGGGGCAGGAGGAGCCTTAGGGACTCTGTGGCAATTTCTAGTTTTGGATATCGATGCAGTGGGTGGATTCTTTTATTAGTACACTTCATACAGCGGCCCAGTTTTCTGGAAGGGCTCATTCAAATCAGGCTGAAATAAATACAAACTCTTCCCAGCATCTCACTGTTGTGCCGATCATTGCCTTCTGCAAAAAAGGCTGTTAAAACCTGTGGTGCTAAACTCAGCAATGATTCACATCTATTTTTGCTTAGGTGGGAGTCAATGAGACTGTGTTGACAGTGGACGGTGAGCGCTCATTTTAGTGGGGATTTACAATGTTCCTTCTAAGGGCCTAAGGCAGATGACCAACTTAGGTTGCTCGCTGCACCCCCCCACCCCGGCGGGCCCAATCTTGCCTGCCCCTGCTCTCCCAGTCAGCCCAATCCTGCCCCCTATATCCCCACCAGTTGGCCCGACCCCATCTTCCTGCCAACCCTCCATCCCCTTTCATGGGTGGCTGCCGCTGCCATGTCCCCAATCTCCACCCCCCAGCCCCTTACCTGGCCTCCGGAGAGGTGGGGCCTGGCGGCCGGCAAATCTGTGCGTGCTCAGTAAGAGTTTAGTCTGAGTGGGAGCTTTAAAAACTCCCAGCTCAGAGCCACCCTCAGACGGCCAGAAGACTCTGTCTTTCGGCCAGGCAGGGACTGCAGCTGCCAGCTGCACACATCTGGCAGTGTTCCCTGCACCGGGCAGCAGAGGGGGCTGCGCGGCTGTGAGGGAACACTGGTGAGGAACAGTGGACTATTTTTTATGTATTTCACAAGGCTGATTTCTGGAGACCCTGTACTCTCATAAATGGCTGCATTTCTGTAGGATTCACCTTAACCATAGCATCTTGACCAGTGCATATTCCCTCAATTTTCAGCACCAAAGCCTCATCTTGATTCACACACAGGTACAGTCTCCCCATTGCCCTAGCATCAAGGACTCAGAATGAAATCTGAGCCTTACTGCAAATCTTCAACTGAAATAACAAAGCTGGGATTTCACCCTTACTTTTCAATAGCCTCCAATCCCTCCTGCATGGAACCATTGATTTACATGAGAGGACTATCACTTGCAAAATGGAGAATTCTACATGTAGGGATGTAGAGATTATATGGCTTTCTTACAAGATCATCTGTAGTCACTGGCTCCCCATTCTTGCTAGAGGCTACCACCATTTTGCCCAGTCGCCTTCTCATATCCTCTAGCCCATCAGTGAGCGCCAAGACTGCCATGATTTCACTTGCCACCGTGATGTCAAACTGGGCCTGTGAAAGAAAAGCAAAAGTGTATCAGAACTGCTAATCAGAAATTTCAGCTGCACTGAATTCTTGGAAATACACTTTTGTTTTAAAAGAAACAGATCTATATAGTATTACAACCACCAGAGAGCTCTTAGCTTAAATTTCACAGTTTAATTAGGATCTTGCAGCAACTTTAAGAAAAATATACAAATACCACCTTATTCTACCAATTTATATGAAAATGTATTTCTCTAGGCACATAAATTAGGTGGTAATTTAGCATCAGATATGAAGTATAAAGTTTTATGCCAGCATGTATTTTAAAACGTGATCTAACTGGTTTTGGTGCTGCATGGCTATTTGTCTCTATAAGAAATGAAGTTCTGAGGCCAGCTGTAAATGGCTGTGCTAAATAAAATATCTATCTACATGGTCTGGTTTTAGGTAACCAGACTCTACATTGATTGTTCCAGCCCACCAGGAAACCAATATTCAAGAAGGAACTATGTGGTGATCAAACTTTAAATGAGATTCAGCAGGGTTTGGGGTGGGAACTGTAACATGGCTGGGGTGCTTCTCTTTACACTCCCTCGCCTTCATCTAAATGGGGAGATTGTAGAATGAACGTTTGTTAATTGCAAGGGGAAGAAGTGAACATTACATTTTGAATCAGGGACCATTTTTTCCTGCTCACTTTTCAAAGGGTTCAGTGACTAAAGAGGCAGGAAGTGGTTACCGTTCGTGTGAACCCTTTCTCTGTTGGAGACTGTCCAATCGTGATCTTCCTCAGGAACCTGTCATTTGTGTCCATCACTGCAAGGGGAAGTGTCGATTGCAGGGAGCAAAAAGAGAAATGCCTCATTAAGCGAATACATGCAATGTCCATGATGTCGCTCAGAACACTGACAACATTAGTAAGAGAAGGGGAAGTGACAGGACATACCATCCCTCTTTAAAGAAAAACTAGAAGATTATTGCTAAATGTACACAATTGCATAGATCTTAAAGCTCTTTTAAAAAGTATCACTACATCCTATTTGTATTATGGCAGCGCCTAGAGCACAAGTGGGCAAACTATGGCCTGTAGGTGCCTTTCATCCAAGCCCTCCAACTGGGCCCGGCCAGAGCCTGGTGGCCATTCCCCTCACCTCTCTTCTACCACATGTGGGCACAGCAGTGCCCTGGGAAGACAGCAGTGGCCACTCACCCCTCCCAGCCCTACCCTCTCCCACCACAAGCAACAGTGCTACCCCAGCAGAAGCATGGCGGCCACTCCCCCTGTCCCACCGCATGAACCCAGAGATGGTGCCCTGGCCAGAGTGCAGCTGTCCTGCCCAGCTCTGTCCTTCTCTGGTCCACCTAGATCAGTGGTTCCCAACCTATGGCTCACAGAGGCTTTAAAGTGGCCCACAGATCCCTTCCTGTGTCTGCAGAAAGGAGCTGCTGCCTAAGGACCCAGCTGGAGCACATTTCTGTTTGGCTAAAAGACTGGTGCAGACTCCTTGCTGCAGGATCAGTGCTCTTCCCCCTCTGGTTGTAGCCAGGTAGCAGAGCAAAGAGCTCTGGTTAGGTCCATAGGTGCTGGAGTCCCTGCTGGAGCCAGAAGGAGGGGAGCACTGATCTTTGTTCCCCATGGCTGAAGAAGGGAGTCACCGACTCATGACCCAGTTGGAGCACATAGGGCTACAGGATATGTGTGGTTTCCCTGATGCAGCCAGGGAGATCAGCAAGGAAGCAGCCTCCTCAGTGAATTCCTTCCACCTGGCTGCAATCGTGTGGAGACTGCTGGTGGCCCTTCAGGACTGTAAAAATTATATCTGTGGCCCTCAAGCCAAAAATGCTGGAAACTCCTGACCTAGATGCTGATGTGGCCTTTAGGCCAAAAAGTTTGCCAAGAGGTCACAACCAAGATCAGGACTCCTCTGTGTTAGGTGGTGTGCAAACACACAATAGAAGACAATTTATGCACACAAGACAAAGGGAACAGAAGTATTATAAACAAATATTAATAAAATCTAGCTCTTACATAATGCTTTTCATCCATACATCTCAAAGCGCTTTACAAAGGAGATATCATATCACTCCCATGTTACACACTAGGAAACTTAGGCACAGAGCAGCAAAGTGACTTGGTCACAATTGTGGCAGAACTAGGAATAAAATCAGGGGCGTTGCTGGCGCCTGGCACACAGGGCATGTGCCCTGAGTCCCAGTGCCAGTGCCTTGAATGTCCGGGGCAGCCCCTGCCTCTCCAAAGATCAGGGCTCGGCTGCTGGCGGTGCCTGCCTCTCATGGTCCCAGCCCCAGGCTGGTAGCAGCAGGAGCCCGAGGCCAGATTGGGCCCAGGTGGAGAATCGGGCCTGCAAGGGGGTGGGGGTGCAGCCCTGCGGCCAGGGGATGGGGCCTGTGCCGGTGCCCTAGGTCTCTCCCCGGGGCAGTGATGCTCCTGAATAAAATCCACATCCACAATCCCAGCCCAGTGCCCCAACCACAAGGTCATCCCTCCTGTCTAAAGGTGGCTTGCCATTATCCCTCTTGCTGCCAGAAAATGGAAGTTTACACAAGGGTGTGAGAGAGAAATAAGGACCCACAGTTACCTCATGAGATAGACAGAAGAAGCAATAGCTGTACAGGGCCCTGAAGATTAAAGTGCTATATAAAGGGGACAGTGTTGTCTGGACAGAGCACCAGACTGGGACTCGGGATCTCTGGGTTCTATTCCCAGTTCCCCTACTGGCCAGCTGAGGGACTTTGGGCAAGTCATTTCATGGCTGTGCCTCACTTTCCCCATCAGTAAAATGGGGGCAATGATACTGTTCTCCTTTGTAAATGGCTTTGAGAGGACTGGATGAAAAGTATTACAGAACAGCTAGGTGTTATACCGCAAGACTATTTGTGTGGGGGAGGAGTTGATTCAGCAAATGGTTTTAAATCTATTTATTTAAAATTTTGTAAAAGCTTTGTAAAAGTAAATTGAAAATTTGCAAGACTGAAAACTTAAAATTCATAAGAAAACAACTTACAAATGCATTTTTAAAAAAGAAGTCACTACTGGCAAGATACCTTATTTGTACGTCACGTAACTGCTATAGGTCAAAACACTGACATCAAAGCAGGCCAGTAAACAGCCACTTTAGTTTTACTCACACATTTACTCTCCTGTCTTCAACCAACTTGTATGCTTAAAGTTAAGTCAGTGAATGAAGTGTTACATGAGGGGATAAAATCATCTTTACATTAAAAACCTCTCTCTGAGTGCCATAAAATCTTTGTGAACAGCAAACAAAACAGCATCAGTATTAAAAAAATAAATGAAAAGTCAATTTAGACTTTCAAAAGATTGATGTTGTGAACCTTTTTCTTTTTTTCTTTTAAATCCACCTAGGCCATTTTTTTCCCTCCAAAAATAGGATCCTACATCCATACTAAGGCACCTGAAGATTGACTGTTCGAAAGCAAATAATTAACTTAGTCAAAGCAGTTCAGCTTTCTTGACTTGTGAAAGTTCAATACCTCAGAAAGTAGGGCTGGTTGCAAATATAGCACAAACTGTTTTCTCATCAATTTTGTGTCTGAGTTTCTTTGTTTTTTCAGTAAGATATTAATGAGTTCCTGGACTTCCCTTTTTAGCATAGATAATGAAAGTTCTTAGTTCCTGATTGTAACAGAATTTCAGATTTTGCATAGAGACTATTTCTACTAAAGCCTGATCTACATACAGATTTTGTGCTAATATAACTATCTCAATTAGGCTGTGTGTGCACATGCGAGAGTTTATTTGTTTTTCAACCGCTATAGTTGTATTGGTACAAACCCTAATCTGGATCCAGTAATACCAGCATAAGTGTGCCTTTATTACAATAGTTTATTTCTATACGGGAAGTGGAATAAAGTAGACCAGATAAACATGTTCAACTGTACCAGTATAGTTAAAACATTACACAGTGTATGTGTACGTGCTGACAGGGCCTAATTAAAAAAACAAGTACCAAAACTATACTTCAGCATTGTAAGGCTAGAAAACAGTTAGAAAATAAAGAACTAGAAATACAAATATAAAAAAATCTGATTTTTAAAAACATTGTTTTTCCTGATTTCATGGTTACTTCTATCCACCCAGGTTTGAACTACAATTTAAATGCTCAAAAGACATTCATTTCTTA
This sequence comes from Podocnemis expansa, assembly GCA_007922195.1. Classification (NCBI taxonomy): domain Eukaryota; kingdom Metazoa; phylum Chordata; order Testudines; family Podocnemididae; genus Podocnemis; species Podocnemis expansa. The sequence goes on along the minus strand of ML681997.1, from coordinate 11,283,741 downwards.
ATGGGATGCCACATAGAAAAGAAGTTCAACATTATTTCAGAAAAAGTGTGTTATTCGGGCTGAATTATACAGTTACACAAACATTTCTGGCAATAAATAATTAAACAGAGAGAGTAAAGCCATCTGTTCAAAGCTATTCTAGAGGGAGTAAAAGTCCAAACAATGCCGTTTCTGACATTAAAATCACTGTATTAATTAATCAGATGTTATTACTTACTGGCAGCTGTAACTGAACCAACTAGGAGGTAGTGAAATTGGTAGATGAAAATGTTTAAAATCTCCTAACAGCATGACTGGATTAAATTCTACTGTTCGGTCAACACAGAATGAAGACATCAAATTAATGGATCGACACAGGAAAAATAAGAGGCACTGGGGATGCGTGACAGCTGGTCTAGGTCCCATTGGATGGTAACAGCAAGAGCTGAATGTGAAAGCCCTGTCAGAGTTCTGTAATGGTATGTCTACACTTACAATTTAATTCGAATTAATGAGGATTAATTTGAATTAAATTAATATACTGTTACACTGTTACACTTAGTTTGAATTAATGAAAGCTTACTTCTAAGTTATAAAACCTGGTTTAACTTTGAAGTAACAGTTAACTCGAGCTTATTAGTTCGAATTAACCCAATGTAGCCATGGTAATTCGAATTAACACTTTTTGACCTTCTTCTTCCCCGGGTGCCTTCCTCTTTCTATACATTGGGTCGGCCATGGCCCTTCTTGGGGGCCATCTTGCCACACCTCCCATGGTGCCCCTCTCCTAATTCAAACTAGCAAGTCCTGTCCATGCACATGCTAGTTTGAATTGGTTTTCCTAGTGTGGCCATGTTAGTTCAAATTAACTTACTTTGAACTAATCATTATTAGTTTGAATTAGTTCAAACTAACCTTCTAAGTGTAGATGTAGCCTAAGGAAGTAACAGTATCATATCCACTCCAGGGACTTTTCCTCATAGCGTCCAAGCACCTCATCATCTTTAATACAACATCCATGTTTGAAACAACTTCGGAAATCTGACCGCAAACAATTTGTCCAGGGTTCCATAGAAGTCTGTTGCAGAGCAGGAACATAACCCTGACTTTCCTGAGTGCCAAGCTGAAGCCCCATGGACTTCCCTTCCTCTCAGGATGGGGAAGATTAGGCAGCTAGCTAACCACGGCTGCCAATCTTTGTTTTTCTCTCACTGAGTTGCTGGCAAGGGCCAAAATACAAATGTGCAAGAATTAACTCAATCTCATTGGAGCGCATCAAGGCTCAAGCCACTTGTGTCAATTGCTCAACACTGAGCTCTGAAATAAGAACCAAAGAGCAATGTATCCTTCTGAGCACGCACAATATCAGATCCCCCAAGTTTTGTCAGTAAGCACAGCTCCCACCACCTTTACACCTCCACTTTCCATGCATTTTCCATGTCCATCAATTCAGTTGCCGGTTGCTCTAGTACCTCTTTGCCATGTTATGGTGGCTGGATCAATATCCAATCTCACAAATTTCTTTTTCTCTTCATTCGTCAACATGCTGGGGTCAGTTTTCTCAATACCCAATCTCTGGGTGGAAAAAGGGTTGGGGGAGGGGGGGAGAAAGAATATTGAAAAGGTTTAAAGGTAAAGGAAATGAGCTTCTAGTAAAATGATGAGCTTGTGGGACGTAGGTTTCCCCGTGTTCAGCAATAAAAAACGGGAGAGGGCACATCTCTAGAGCTACTTCTTCCTGTATCAAACAGCAGTGGAGAATCTGTTTCTGAATAACTGTGTGCTGTTTGGAAACTGCACATTCTGCCAGAAGACAATGCTTCTACCATTAGATGGGGATGCCAATGTTAACACAGGCTCAAGTCAGCCAGTGACATTTTAAAGAGGAGCGACTCCCCCTCAGTCAGCACTCTCAAGCAATAAGGTAAAGCCCTACCTTGTATATCTGGTTCTAAACATTAGTTTCACAAGTTTATGCAGATTTCTCATTAACTGGCCTGGAGCAGGCCTCAACAAATCTATGGTTTTGGTAGCCATGGCAACCAGTTTTATTAGCTTGTCACCTAGCTCCACTGCCGAATGTAACACAGGAGCACCCTCTGGTGACCAAAAATAAAACTGCTGGTGCCTAGTTGTGAGCCAATTTTGCCCACCCTTGATCTTGGATCATTGCACACAGCATTAAAACACTGTTTCTTCAGCATGCTAGATACCGTGCCCAAATGAGGCACTAAACAATTTTGTCACAAGACAGTCAACATCCCAGGAAGCCCAGCCTGAAAACCAGAAACATACTGAAGATGGGTAATCTGCCACGATGCTTCACTAAGGGACACATTTTCTCAAGGAACCCGATTCAAGCATAAGCTTCGAAGTGATGAAACTGATTTAGGAACAAAGATAGCACAATTCAACGCTTCCCCAGGAGAAAGGCCAGAGGAAAGACTTCTGCTCTGTTCACCTCCTGAATGCCAGAGGTCCTCAGAGTCAGCAGGACTCTCTTTGGCAGCTTCAGCTTTCACTTCACATCACAGCCAGCAGCTCCCCGCAGAGCCTGGTCAGTAGTACTCCAAGCCAGGAGCCTGAGCACTTGGCAGGTCACAGCCCAGCAAAGGAGAGACCAGAACTGGCAATCAAACATGTGAGTGTCACATGGTTGGGACAGTTAATAATACGAAAGTTTGGAGTCACAATAATCAGACTGTTGTTCTTTCCCTCTCGGTGAGCACCTGTTCTGAACTTAAAACATAAAAGTAGTTGTGCAATTTCAAGTGCCTTGGGTTGTGTTAATAGGTAGGGTGACTGAGGCCTACTGACTGACCAGCAGAAAACTTCAATAACATCCCCTGATGCTATCATCAAATGATCTCATCATGGCTGTGAAGTGGAATTGCTAAAGAAGCCAGGAACACACGCTGGTCCATGTTTCCTGCTGAGCATTAGACAAACTACTCCATTTGCACCTAAGGTCTTGTTGTTTAAAATGATCACTGACCAGCTGTGTGCCTAGATGAGTGCAATTCAATCAAGTATTTTTCCATGTAAAAATTGACAGAGAGAACTTGCAAATAATTCATGCCTCTCCTTTCTTGTTGTTCATATTTAAATAAACTTTTCACTCACATTCTGATGTCTTTTCTTAAAAATGTCCTTTTTTGGGCTTCAGCACATGCCACAACAAATACCACAGCAGGAAACATTCATTTTAATTTGTGACCTGAGTATTTGCAGGAGGCCCTTGGGGAAGGGACTGTCTATATTTCTGACTTATGCTGCGTCAAGGACACTAAAATAAATTTATCATAAGACAAAATTCCTTCCTAGCTTCTTTGCTGTTTCTTCATTCACTGAATAGTGTATGAAGTTAGACAGACACCTCCTCAGAGCCAGGGTTGTCCTGTGTCTTTAGCTAGATTGTGGCTTAGTGCACTTTTGCATACCGCGTAAATAAATAAATACCAACAAACTGACCAGTGTAAGGAGTTTGTGGTTTATAGGTTCACAGGATAAAGATGACGCAAACAGAACAGCACCACAAACCTAACGGGCTTGATCAACTCACCTGCAGCCGTCGGATCTGAATATCAGAGAACTTCCTAACACCATTGATCAAGGGCACCAAGCGTGTAAAAAGAGCCTTGAAGAACGAGATACAATTAGCAGTTGAAAAGCATCTGATAAATCTTGGCAAAATATACTGTGCTAAAACACAACACAGGATGGAATCAAGTGCATCCTCTCTTACCTGATCAGACTGAGTTAGCTCGTGGAACATACGAGCATCAATAGCCGCAGCTACTAGATTGTTGGCTGCTGTGATGGCGTGGATGTCACCAGTCAGGTGGAGGTTAAACTAAAGGAAGAAAATGACATCATCTTTCACCCCTCTCCTTTTATTTTTTCTAGTTTGTTATAGCCAGATGGAAAGAGAAATATTAATAGCAATGTTACTGTGGGAGTGGCGTGGTGGGAGGGAACTGCTCCATGCAATGTGTGGAACAGAGGAGAGAATTTGGTTTAAACAGCCACATGCTGCCCCCACACTTTGTCATTTTACAAACTTCCTGAACGCAGCGTTCAGAATGAGTTTCGCATACAAGTCAGTTCCCGCAGCACTGCCAGGATCAGCAAGAGAATGCTCGTGCCAATGACAAGCCAACATGGTTGTACTGCCTTGTTGTTAACTTCATTTCAGATACCTCATCTGAGATGTGGTGCACAGGGGATCAGAGGCTGCAATTTACAGCTGCTGGCTGTGGCGTACAAAATAAAAAGGAGACTGGCGGAGAAGGGCACACACTGATGGCAATTATGCACAAGGGAAGTGAAATGAAGAAGGGAGATGATGTCAGAAAAAATGAGAGCAAGTGCCATATGCTCTTAATTCCACAGATGCTGAAAACCTCAATTACAATGGATAGAAGGCTATGAGAGAGAGAGACTGGATGGGCACACACTAATCACCAGAGCCAACCTCATGCTAGCACACAAAAATATGCTATTGCTTACTGTCTTATTTTGCACCTTTCATTTTAATGTTCTCCACCAGCTAAGCTCTCCCTGGTTCGGAGATTGCTTGCCAGAGCTATCCACCAACCTCTCAGTGCCTGATGTGACCAACAGCTTCACAGACTTACAATTTTTAAAAGAAATCATGTTTTTAAAAAATCCTACAAGACTGGAATTGATTTTAATACCACAAAGGTCAGAGCCAGAAATTCCCTATCTTGTCCGTTTTCCAGCTACAGTGGGATTGTTCCTTATTATTTTGCATGGGCTAGCTTAACGCGCCTGGGCTTCCATAGCTTCCATTGAGAGATTATTTGTCCACCCCTCAATTCACTAACATACCCCTTCGCACCATGTTAATTAAATCTTTGCCTTCCTTCACACTTACACCTTTTGTGGACTGGACATGCAAATCACTCCCTGTAAGCCACTGATCATTTCTGATGATCTTCTTCGGATGCCCTCCAGTGTCCCACCATACTTACATTATATAGGACAAGTATCATATTCTAGGTCCAGTACCAAGACAATGCTGTGCAACTCTTTGCCCTGTGATGCTACGTATGTAGATACAGTCTCTCTCAGCCCCTTGCCCAAAACAAACCAAAAACAACAACAAAAAAACCAAACAAACAAACAAAAATTCACATCAACTTCACTGCTGTTGTATTGCATTGCATATTCCCATCTAGGGTGCGCTCCACCAGCACTCCTACATCCTGGCCATTACTGCTTTCCAAGTTTTCCTTCCCTCTCGTACATCAGTAACCTGAGACATCATATTGTAGTAGTAGCATGCAGAAATAGTGTGTTCCTAATAGCGTAAGCAATCACTGACAGAGCTGCTCAAGGCTTTTTCCCCTTAGACCTAAAAGTGCTTTACACAGGAGGGCCATTATTACTCCCACTTCACAAATGGGGAATGGAAGCAAAAAGTTGAACTGTTTTGCTTATGGCCATGCAGTGAGTCAATAATAGAAATTGCAAGACAATAGAGTTCTCCCGATTCCCAGTCCTGCAACCTATCCACTGACCCACACAGCCTGCCATTTAAAACAACAAAAGACTAAGTCTCTCTCTTGTCTTTAAAGTAGCTTTGCTGAAAGTCAATACCTCCTCTGACTTTGATCTCACTACAAACAAGATTTCCAATAAATTAATGGACTACAGCAGCTCTAAACATCATATGCTGTCTTGTGTCAAATTTACCTCTTCCATGGGGATCACCTGAGAATATCCACCACCTGCAGCTCCACCTGTAAAGAGCAGCAGAAGAAAAATCAAACCATGCTGACTAAAACCCAATCAGCATTGGGCACGCTCATTTAACCATTTTAGAAATGATTATTATTGCATAAACATGACTGAAATCCAGCTTGGCATTTAGCAGTAATGTTAACATGAGTGTATCCAAAACTCGCTTTCTGAAGACATTTTATTCTTGCCTCATAGGCATGTGTAATCCTAAATGACGTCAAGAGGGATTATGCACATCTGTAGGGAAACAGACAACCCTCTCAGAGTTGAGATTTCTAGAACGTCCATTGACAACAGGCCCACCCCAGCTATGCTATGATCCAGTGGAACAGCCATCGATACAACGCTGCCAAGTCTTACCTTTTATGCCAAAGGTTGGCCCCTGAGAAGGCTGTCGGACGCAGGCAAACACATTCTGATGCAGGTGTGCACCTAAAGCTTGAACCAGGCCAATGGTAGTTGTGCTCTTCCCTTCTCCCAGGGGCGTGGGTGTTATGCTGCAATGGACAACACCGCACGTGTGACGGAATACTTGAGGCCACAGACTTAGCAAGATTCAAAATGGGACTGGACGTTTACATGGATAAAAGACAATCCAGTTACCACAGTTTATGCTAACATGCAGTTAGGAAGGAACTCAAGACCTCCGGTTTCAGGGCTCATGCCAATCTCTCATAGGCAGAGTTCAAGATGGGCCCCAGGGCTTGCCCACACCAGTGCAGACTCGAGCAGTGTAAATTTGTATTCACGCAAGTGTGTTATGAATTAACTGATCTGTGTGCCTCCTGCTGCTGAGCACTAAAAGTCCCTTTGGGCATACTGACACCATCCACTTTCAAACCATATTATGTTAACATGGCCTAGCGAACTTATCTCACCAGTAGGGTGCAGGCAGGCCAGTCAGTGCATGAGACACTGGTGTGAATGAAAATTTACACCGCTCTGTGCAGGTGAAACCACAGTGTAGACAAGCCCCAAGTGTGGGGACAGATAATCCTACCATGGCAGTCTTACACTTCCTCTTAAGTCTCTAATGCTGGCCACAATCAGCCAGCATCCCGGACTAGATGGACTTCAGGTCTGAAGCAATTCATAGGAATCGCTCCAACTTTCCTAAATGGCAGAACAAAGCAACAAGGCTCCAAACCCCCGGAAACTCTAAAACACATTCCCCAATATTGCCATTAAGGAACAACCTACCCTGTTACAACAACGTATTTGCCATCTGGCTGGTCCTTCAGGCGTTTGAGGGTTGACAGCAGAACTTTGGCTTTGGTCTGACCGTAGAGCTCCACCTCTTCAGGCAGCAAACCAACTTCTTTAGCGAGGTGACCAATGCGCTTGGGCACGCAAGATCGAGATACCTCTATGTCGCTGAAAAGAAACAAGGAGTGAGGCTAACTGGGTGAGACATAGAATGGCCCGGCTGTGATAGCTAAACCCCACAAGTACCCAATGCAGGATTTAATAGCTGGCATCTATACGTTTTACAGCTAAAGAAGCCAATCTGCCAGAGAACACCTTCATAACTCATAGCATGGGTAAGGGCATCTCCCAAGGTAGCTCTGCTCCAGACCCCTCTCACTTGGAAATTTTCTGCTCTTTCCTGGTATAGTTCACTCATTTTCAAATGTTTGCTATTAGCAGGAGCTCTAAATCAACAACTCTGTTCCAAGGTGCTCTTGCTGTCTGAGACTTTAGCTCTCACAAGGCACAGGAAGGCCTCTCGCAACTTGCTACTTCAGCCATTATGCATCTAACTGGCCCTAGCAGTCTCTGGCTTGCACAAGGGCTGAGAGGATTAATAACTGCCCAGAGCTTTGAGGCCCTGATTCAGGAAAATATTTAAGCACATGCCTAAGTCCCACTGAATACTGCCAAGACTTGGGGTCAGCAACATCCGGCATGCAGGCCTATGCACAGCGCCATGTAGGGCTCCCAGCCCTCCGGCACCTCGGCTTCTCCCCTTCTTGCACGGCTCCTGTTCCCTGCTGGCCCCACTCCCCAGCTGGAGGGGCAGAATCAGCAGGGAAAAGGACCCCATGGCTCCTGTCCCTTTCTGGCCCTGCTCCCAGAACCTGCTAAGGGTTTGGGAGGAGTGGCTGGGCATGGGGGCAGGCAGATGTTGCTGATCCCTGGCCAAGACTTATGCCAATACATTGTGCTTTACTACCCAGGGCCACAATTTGTAACTGACTATGTAAGCATAGTAGTAGTGCTCTGTGACAGAATCTCTGTCCTTAAAAACAGCTGGTACTATCCATATTTAAAAACCTATGCTGCCATTTGCACATTGGCCAGTACCATAAATTGTTGTAGGACAGAGACTTGTTGCATGCAGGTGGACCTGTGCCGTTCTGGAGCACTGGTGCCGCCAGTGCAACTCAGACAGGCTCCATCACTCTGCAGGATTGGGCAGGAGTGTTTTTCTTGGCAAAGCATTAGGAATTTAAAAAATGTAGATCCCCTCGGGTGTACAACCTGTCATGGGAGTTCCCATGGCCAGCCCGAGAGAGAAAGAACAACAGAAACACCACATTAGGTTACAAGAAAGCAGCAGCTGCTTATTTAAAGCATTACCTCGGCACAGGAGTCCTCAAGCTGAGGTGGTTGTACTGTATGTTCCATTTCCCAGGTTGGAACGTCTCTAGAAAACGGCATGCACTCTCGACAGTGCTCTAAATGGGTACAAGAAAGGCCCAGTTTACAGTCACAAATGCCACCCCATGCTGGTTAATGAACACAGCTCCACAAAGGATTGTCTATCCCCCCCCCCCCCCCCCACTCCATCTCAGACAAAGACCAATGCAAGCCTCGTAGAGTCATTTATTTTAAATTTTCTGAATGAGGCTTTTAAAAATCCTTCCACTGGACTTGATTCATGTGTGCCCCCTTAGCTCCTCCCCCTGCAAAGGTAGGCAGGGATCTTTTTAGCTATAAACAAACTAGACAGCTGTCTAGAGTGACAGGGCCAAACCTGAGTGGTGATGTGACCCCAAACACCAGCCTGCATTGTCACTCACTCAAATTTGACCCAGCTGCCCACCCCCTTCTGGCATAGCTGAGTGTCATCAACAGCTGGAACCTGCTGCCCACCCCTCCACCCACATCATAACCACCAAACCAGTAGGAGGCTGCAACAAGCCTTCTAAGTCCCATGCCCTGCAGTTGAGAATTTCTGTTCTCAGAAATAGGAGTTTTGCCTAGAGTGGTTGACTGTCTTGAGTGGCTTCTGAAGGCAGGTGCTGTGCTATTGTTCTTTCTGGTGGCACTTCATGGTCTCTTAAAATTACAGCAAGTACTCCCCAAGTGCCTACCCATGAAGCCAGTTTAGCCCATTTTCCAGGCACCCTGGGACTCACAAACCAGCTAACGTCAAGCTGGAACTACAACCCCGTGCTATTAGAACGCTCCTGCAGGGGCTGGGGGTTCTCCTGCAGATTGCTTTGCAGAACATTAGGAAGAGGGCACGCATGGCGCCAGGCTAGTGTAACCAGAAACCACTTACCCAAGAGTTAGTGTGATGCAAGTCAGTGAAGTCACATGCAAAGCAACAGCAAACAAAACCTCAAACACATGTGAACAATGCCACGTACACAAAGCAGCATATATAGACAGACCTGCACAGAGCATTTCTGTGGGATGTCTGACCAGCAGCAGAAGGCTTAACTACTCCAAGGCACTCACCTGCCATTAGCAATGCCCACGGATGTTTACTGTGTGCTGGTCAACTAGGTGGAGAAATATAGCCCACACTCCCTCAGTTCCAAAGCAGTAGCTGTGTTAGTCTAGTCCAGCAAAACAAACAAGGAATCTGGTGGCACTTTTAAGGACTAACTAATATGATAAATAAATTAGCCTTTATAAAAGTGCCACCAGACTCGTTTGTTTTCCCTTCAGCTGTTCACCTACCTGCATCAGCATGGCCACAGTCATCGGTCCAACACCGCCAGGGACAGGGGTGATGTATGAAGCTCTTTCCTTCGCTACGCTGTAAGCCACATCTCCTACTACAGTCTTCCCACTGGCCTTTGTATTGTCTGGGAGGGGGAGATGAAACAATTACTCCCACAGCATTTCACCAAAACAAAGAGAGGAAGGTAGCACATACTGAATGAACACCCCACGCTCCGAGACGAGGGCCTGCACACATCGCAATAGATGCACAGTCACATGGCAAACAGCAAAGAAATCAAATGAATAAGCTGACAAATGCTAGATTTCTTTTTTTTGTTTCCCATAGCGTAGTTTTAGGGCTGGCTCAATCGTCCTGTTTACTCAGAGACCAGATAGCTCACCTCTCCTTTCTTAAGAGTGCTGGTGCACACCCTGGAAAATTTCATGGAAGGCTCCAGAGTCCAGACCAGATGGTACTTCTGTGATGGAAAGGCCCATGTGCTCACAGTCCTGGCTTGGTGGGATCACTAGGGGCACTTGGGAGTGTGAAAATAAACTTGCCAACTCACTTAACCAACTATATGGCTGTCAGAGATTGACTGAAAGCTATTCTTCCAACATAGCACAGACTGGTACCAGTGAGGGGTAGGGGGAGGAACATGGATTCCATTAACATGGGGCTTGACAAAAGCTGGGAGCCAGGTCACCACTGCGACTGAGGCTTGTAGCCTGGCTCTTAGCTCTGCTGCAAAAATGCAGCAGAGGCGTGCTCTCTGGTGACCAAAACTAAAATTGCTGGCACCTAGCTGGGAACCAGTCTTGTTGAGACCTGCATTAATAAGAAGCTACATTTCCTTAGCTCTTCATAACACAGGTTAAACTGGAATTCCTGCATTTCAGATGGGGGCTAGGCGCTGTTCTGTTCTGCACTTGAGACGACATACTATAAAATGTGTCACATGATGTAGAAACACATGATGGAACTGGGTAGAACATTTAATATTGTCAGTGTGCTATAAGTGAGCACACAATCACTGAAACAAACATTCATCACCACTGGCACAGAAACCAAATGCCAGCATTTTGGTGTGCCACCCCTAAAACCATCAAGTGCCTCTGGTGAGTGAGTAGGTGAGTGATTTCCGTCCCGAGACACATGCATCTCCCTGCTGGCCTCATTTAATACTGAGTGAATTAAAAAAACTGAATGAGCTGAAACTGAACACTAATAGTCCAGTTTAGAACAAGTTACATTTTCACTTGAACCACCATGAGCAAGTATCACACCACCCATAGGGCACCTTATGTAGATTAAAATCACCAGTCCTTAAAGTCGTGCTCCCATTAACTATAATGGGTGGATGGCTGAGGCTTTCCCATGTTCCTCTGAAAGTTCCTGCACAGGCCCCTACTCAAAAAGGCACAACCTATCACCCTACATAGGTTTCACGCCTCCCCCAATTTCTTGCTTTCTTCAAATGGCTGGTCAGCAATGTTGTAATATCACTAGATCAGTGTCCAGCCAAATTAAATTTGACATACAGCTTAATCCCCCTTCTCCATTTAAACAGCTTAAATTTCTATTTCTCTAACAAGTCTCTCTTCCCTACTTGGCAAAGGAGAATCACCAGCTCATGCCCTTCTCCATAAATAAATGGTCCAGAAACTAGTACGTTTGGGTATTTTTAAAGTCACTCTGTGTTAAATGAGGCCAGCAGGGAGACTCACATTTCTGAGAACAGAACTCACTCATCTACTCACTCAGCAAAGGCACCTGATGATTTTAGTGGTAACAGAGCAAAATGATGGCTTTTGGCTTCTCGGCCAGAATGATGAATATTTATTTCAGTGATTTAATAGGCAGAGAGCATTCCATGCAGAAGGATGTAAACATCTGGTCTGAAAGAATTTTACACTTCCAAGCTTCAAAGAAAAAAACCTGCAATGTTAATTTTAATAAATCAGGAAAAACTCTGTTAAGCAGCATTATAATCAGAGGGCCACGCTTCCCCCTCGGGAGCTCCTGTGCCGCAACATTATGTTGGACAGAATATAATCAAAAGTTTTAACAAATAATATGAGGAAAAAATTACATAAAACCACAAGTGACTGAAACACTGAAAGGGGCGTCAAAACAAAAGCAACTAAAATCAACACTAGTTTTACAACCACTGCTACTGACAGCTAGCGGTTCTGAAAGTTTGCTACGTTTATGATGATTTTTTTTTTTTTGACAAATTTCTTACTTGTGTTCAAAGCCTAAATAATGTTACTGCAGTTAAATCATGTTTCTACAGCAACTGTTGGGAATCTACAAGCTTACTGCCTCAGCTACAGAATAATTCAGCCTCCCATCCTGAGGAACAACTTCATTAGGAATGCAAAAGGCAAATAATGTAATGAGATTTTCTTCCAAGGATGCCACAGAGGATGACAAACCGTACCAGCAACAAAGCCTCAGCCCCCTCTAGAACAAATCAAACAAACAATAAATCACACGATCAAAACATAGCATCCTAATCTGGGTCTCCTACACAGACAAGCATGTTTTTCTTTTGTATCCTGGAGCTATGGCTGCATGATGGTACAAATGAAGAGGAAATAGTGACCATTTGACCAGCTTTAGAACATTTTCCCTCCAGTGCTCCAAGAAGTGGTCTGTCAGATGATCTTTTATTGCTTGTTCTCCCTCAGTCATCCTCTAATCTGATCCACCTCTCCAACTCTGACCTACCGATGGCAATTCTGGCCCCCAGAAAGGACAGTCCCATTACACCTCTTATATCAGCTCACAGTCCATCCTTGCTATGCCCCAGGCTGTGCTTGGTCTCCCTCTTCTCTTTCACAGTCCCCTTTTCTAAAGAAGGGGACAGCTGAAGGGGACTGAGCAGGGGAGACCAGTTTATACTTTTTCTACCAAGCATTCAGAACACAGGACGTCTGTTGACCTCAGATGAAAGGCCAGCACCAGCAGTATCCTCTGGAAAGAGCTTCCATTGGAGAAGCTGATGAAGCAACCTTCTTGCATCACGAGCCCACACTTTCCAGCCCTGCCTTCCCAACGAATCTCCAAAAATTGTCTGTGTGTTTGTGTGCTTTTCTTTTTTTTTTTAACATCAATGATGAGGAGGGAAAGAGGAGGAAACTTTGCAAAAAGCTCAGGAGCATCCAAGACTGAAAAACTGGTGTTTAATACCAAATATTTCCCCAGGATACATTTTAAGGCACCTGTCTGCTAAGCCTCACATCTCCCCAAATGCTCCAGTCTACAGCACTGCCACAGGTGATTTTGCACAAGACTCAAACCTTTCCGAAGGCAGTGAGACAAAGTGATCATTAAAGAAACTAGGGCCAAATTCTCAGATATGCAGTTTGCACAAGCCCTTGAATACTGGCAAGACAGTGGCATACTAGGAACACAATGGTATTTTTATTTGCATCATGCTAACAGAGGAAGCTGCAATCTGCTTTGTTTTATGCAAATCAAACATGCCTCATTGGTTCCTGACAAGTTGCCAAAGTTTGGGTGGCCTGGCATAGATATATCAAATAACAATAAACAGTAAGGGCAGTTTTATATTAGGCAGAGGACTTAATGTTTTCAACTCCAATAACTCAGATGTCATCGACAAGAAGCAAGACAGCTGAGCTGTAGGCGAGAAATTTCTTTACCTTCCATTAGATAATTACATTGCAACAAAATGATGGATCAATTATAAAGCTACCTTCTTAAAAGCCCTGGGGGCGTAGGCATGATGACAGCTTGACTGTGACTAATTTCCCATATCATGTAATACCTGCAACTTTGATTTAAAATGAGGAAAAGAAACTAGAATGAGCCAGGCCATCTGTTCCTTCTTTACAAGTGACACAAACTGACCCCTACATAAAAATCCACAGCCAGTTTATTTTATGCCAGACCCACTTCCTCCAGTGGTTTGCAAATTATCATATTATGCTTCAAGACACTGGTCCCTCTAAATTATATTAATGGTATACACACAAATTCGTAGTTACATCACAAGGTTACTTACCATTCATGTCTTATATCTCTAGTCATGCCCATGAACCAAAGAGCTTAATCATATTTAACTGTGCAAATTAAGGACAGCAAAACTCCATGCTCAAAATATGTTGACTGTTGCAGATGCAAGGTTTTATTTTATGGCTTTGATGCAAGGTCTGAGACCTTACATTACATTATTTCATTTGCTGGTCTCCCTGCCCAAATTGCTGACCCTACTGAAGCCAATGGAAAAATCCCACTGACTCCCTTAGAGAATTTCTCTCCAGATCTCACTTCCATGGGTAAGGGTTTGCATCTTCAGGAGTTCCTTCTGAAATTCTGCCCCAACAGGATGCGCGCAAAGGAAATAGTAGAAGCCTCCTGCGAGATGCGGCAACAGCACATCATCCCCTGCCCATACGCTCATACATGCACGCTTACCTGGTATATAGTTGATTCCACAATCTATTACAATGGCACCTGGCTTAATCCATTCCCCTTTTATCATTTCAGGTTTGCCAGCTGCAACCACCAGGATATCAGCTTTACTAACCTATTAAAATAATTCTGTGTCACTTTCGGTTTCCTTTAGTCATTTGTATTTTCAGAACAAGATAAAAAAGCAACAGCACCTCCATACATCACAAGAATCTTCAGTGGAATTGAGAAGTGGGTGAGGAGAGAATATTTCTAGGGTTGTTATGAAGACCTTATGATTGTGAATTCAGAGGTAGGGAAGAGGTCACTTCTCCACCTCACTTAATTATTTATAACCACGACACTTCATTAATGCAGGTCAGAATTTAATCTATTATCATCGTTGGTATTACAATGGAACACAGAAGCACATATATAATGAGACAGTCTCCACCCTGAAAAACTTACGGTTTAAATAGACAAAGGGAGCAAAACAGAGAAGCAAAGTGACATGCTCAAGACCATGCAGAAGGTCAGTGGAAGGGGCGGAGTAGAATCCATGTATTCTGACTACTTGGCCAGCACCCTAAGCACCAGTCCATGCCTACCACTCTACTGCACACTAGTTTTCTTCTCCTCAAGTCAACCCTTGCAGTTCTTAACAGAAGAGCTTCTCTTTTCAGAGTAGGCTAGCTGGAGACACAGCCAACACATCTCAGAAAGTCATCAGCCTGCACATTGCCAAGTTCCAAAGGGTAGCCATGCTTCTCTTGTTCAGCAAAATAAGCTATGAGTCCTGCGGCACTTAAAGACTAACAAAATTATTTATCACATGATCTTTTGTGGGAGAAAATCCCACTTCCTCCCACAAAAGCTCATGCGATAAGTACATTTGTTACTCTTTCAGTGCTACAGGACTCTGTGCTTGTTTTGATCAGCCTGCACAAGTCTCTAAACCAACATACAGGTTTAGCGACACAGGCTGGCAGGGCAAATCATTAACAATTATGGATTTATTCTTTTATCATTCATGGGGGTGCAACACAATTCACCACTCAGGTATCATCATAATTTAGTATCAGCACTCACTTAGACCATGTTGATAAGTCTGGCAGACCTGGTCAAAGCTCTCAAGTTAAAGATGCAAACAGAAGTTTACTGTGAGGGTCATCTCAATTCTTCACCCCATCTATTTTTTCACAGGAAGTAGTTATTTTGAGTTTTCTTTGTATTAGAAGGGAGAAGATTTATGTTTGAGACTTTATGAATACATTCACTAAACCACTTAGCAGCCTAACAACCACACAGTGTGGTTGAGTTAGGGTTATCCCCGCTGTCTCTGCTACATTCCTTTCATCCCATTCTTTCAGCCTTGATATTTGCATGGTCACTGCTGTATGCCCATAAAATTTGAAATAGGTGCAACACAGCCACCACGCCATTGCTGTGATTTAGTCAAAGCGTTGAGCAGGAAAATGAGATCAGTTTCATGAGCAATTCTAAAGAGCTCCAAGAAAAGCTTCTTTGGGCGTTTATCTTACTAGTTTCCCTGAACAGAGGCTTCTGATGTACATGCTTTTTTTGAAAACTCATTTGTTGAAAGAGACAGGCATGTGTGTATATTGTACAGAGCCCGAACAAACACCCCAACCATACCTCCTCGGCCAGTGCTACAGTCCTTGTGTGGCAAGTGGTTACAGTTGCATGGTTCCACAGCAGCAGGTCATGCATGGGAGCACCAACTATCTTACTGCGTCCAACCACCACTGCGTTTTTACCTGCAATTTGGATGCCTGGAACAGAAAGATGACTCAATTTTAGGTTAGCGGTCCAAAAAGCCTTGGTACATCCCCCACTGCCAATTAATTCAAATTACAGAGCCATTTGTCAGTGTACGTCCCACTGTGGCTCTTAGGACAGCAACAATTAGTCATTCTTGGATAAAAACCAAAACTGTCTACATGACAACACTTTGAAGGTCAAGAAGTGGGGGGTGAAGAGCTTGACGAAGCTTTCTTTCCTATTTGGGGGATGCAAGATGGCACCTTAATGAAAAGAAACACTTCGAGTTAAAGCGCATAGTGAAAATTTCCAGGGGGTAGCCATGTCAGTCTGTGTACAGCAAAAACAAGAGTCCTGTGGCACCTTATTGACTAACAGATTTCTTCGGGCATAAGATTTCGTGGGCTCCAACTCACTTCGTCAGATGTATGTTAAACTAAGCATAATTTTTCATCTCATTAAAAAGGACTGACACACAAGGTACTCATCAATAAAGAGGACAGGACCAAGGAGAACTATCAGTCCCGCAAATACATTTAATTAGTTACCTGTCTGCTTGATAAGCTCCATGCATCCTTTGGGTGTACAAGGGATGAAGCAGTCTCGAAGGTCACCTCTGGAGAGTTTCCCAGCATTGATGCTAGTCAACCTAAATGATACGAAGTGAAGGAAAAATGTCATGTATGAGCCAAGATGAGGATTTAAAGTTATTCTACTTGGGAAATGATTGGTTTCGGTAATAACCATATTCATATATTTTAAAGCTACCGTATATACTCACGGATGAGCCAATCTGTGCATAAGCCAATCCCCCCTTTTGGAACCCCCCAAAATAGCAAAAAGGGTGCCTCGTGTATAAGCCGAGGACCACCTGTGGCCTCAACTACTAACCTCCCACCCAGCGCTGCCGGCTTCCCCTGGAGTTCCCGACAGCCTCCCTAACCCCCAAACCCCTGCCACTGCTTTTCCCCAGCTGCCGCTTTTCCCCCCTGACACCCCTGCCACTGTTGCAGTTGGTCATTCCGCCACCGTCTCTCCCAACATCCCTGCTGCCATTTTCCCAGACAGCCCCCAATCCCTGCTGCCACTTTCCCCTGCCACCGTCTTCCCGGACACCCCCAAACCCCAGGCCCTGACACTGGCCCTCCCCGGCCCAGCCCCCCCCCCCCCCCCAGCTCCCTTATCTGGCTGCTCCAGATGCTGGAGTCCCCTCCTTCTCTAACCCCAGCCCCAGGGACTGACTCCCTAACATGGCTGCTACGGCCACACGCTGGGGCTCCAGCCTGGAGCATGCTTAGTGCTTGCTAAGGGCTGGAGACTTACTGTTAAACTCCTGAGTTGGGACTGTCTATCACATTGACCTGGGTATAAGCCAAATGCCTGTTTAAAGGCAATTTTCAGGCACCAAAAGCTCGGCTTATACGTAAGTATATACAGTATATGTTAAATTTAAAATAATTACTTTGAGTGGACAGGTTTAAAAGAAAGAGAGCAAGTTGTATGCAAACACAATTACTCTCCAACCATGAAACCAGCTTACCCATCTACATCCTTTTCAGGTGCAACAGCATTGGTCACTTTCTCTGCACTGATAGGTTTATCTGTATCCAGAGGCAACTGTACTATAAATCCATGAACAGCAGGGTCTTCATTCAAAGCAGTAACGCACTTGAGAACCTATGCATTTGAAGTGGGGACAGGGCAAAAACATTAAGAATAACAGATTTTTAAAAAGTCTAGCATAAGTACCCAAGTGTTGCATTTTCTGGGCACAGAATTTGGGAATAATACACACACATTTCGTTCTCCCATATAAAATGTAAATTATTTGCACATTTGTCTTCTCAGAAATAGCAGGGTATTATTATTATTATTATATATTTTTTAATTTCAACATTCAGGAACCTCTTCTTTTTTGCATAAGTTACCCCTTAAAGACAAAAAAAGCAAGGAGTCTTGTGGTACTTACTAACAGATTTATTTATCGCATACAAAGTGGGATTTTCCCCATGAAAGCTCATGCAATAAATAAATGTTAGCCTTTAAGTGCCATAAGACTCGTTGTTCTTTTTTTGTTTTTGCTTTACTAAACTAACACAGTTGCCCCTTTGGCCCTTAAAGAAGTCAAAAAACCATACAATGAATTTTATCTTTCTAGTTTCAAACTAAAATTAAGTTCCAAAGGGGTAGTCATGTTAGTTTAGTTCAGCAAAAAACAAACAAGGAGTCATGTGGCACTTTTAAAGACTAAAATTTATTTATCACATGAGTTTCTGTGGGAGAAAAGCTCAGGTGATGAACAGATTTGTTATTTGTAAAGGTGCCACAGGAAAGCTAAAATTAAGGGCTCATTAAGGTGAATGACCAAATCACTTACCTCAGCTTCTGTTGCAGTGTTCGGCAGCTTAATGTGATTAGCATTGATCCCAATCTGCAAAAGAAAGTACTCAGAAGTTATCTGGCTTTCTAACTGACAGAAGACAGAATATGTAATGCAGCAAGTCTCTCATACCAGCCCAGAATTTCAACAGAATCCATAATGCTTTCTCAGTCTGGCTGAGGGACAGGAGATAACTTGAAGTACATAATTCAAAGAGGAGATCAAGTTAGTTAACTTTTCTATTACTGTCTTTATTACCTGTACTATAACGTAAGTTATCAAACAAAGAAACAAATCTAGTGATGGGGTGGCAGTAGGCTTGACTGTAGCTGCTCTAAGAATGCTAGCTGACAGCAACATGACATCAGTCCACAGCTTGGCCAACAGGGGCCCATTTATCCTTCCTGCCACAAGGCAGAGTATATTGTATCATCCAGTGGCTGCAGGGCAATAAGCTGAAGTAAAGCTAGTGCACAGAAAGGCAGGAGCCCGGTGTTAGGCCAGGACAGAAGACAGAACCGTAGAGTAGGCACAAGGAAAGAAACTGTTTCTTACCAGTAAGTAGTGTTCTTCAAGAGGTGTTGCTCATGTTCACTCCACCTTAGGTGTGTGCGCACCACGAGCACGAGGTGCTGGAAATTTTTTCCCCATAATTCCCCAAGATCGGCTACAGAGCTCCCTGGAGTGGCGCCACTGCGCCGCACTATAAAGGGCTCGAGCTGTCCCTGCCTCTCTAGTCCCTTCTTGCCGAAAAACCAACAGTGGGGAATGAGATCAGATGGGGAATGGACGTGAGCAACACCTCTTGAAGAACACCGCTTATGCGTAAGAAAACGTTTCTTCTTCGAGTGATTGCTCACATGCTTTCCACCTTAGGTGCATTCCCATAGCCTTAGCATAGGCGCAGAGGTTGGAATTCAATGAGGAGCCCTCTGTAGAACTGCTCTGCCAACAGAGGCATCCTCTCAAACCTGCTCCACAAGTGCACAGTGTGATGTGAATGTATTCACAGATGACCATGTCATGGCCCTGCAAACGTCCTGGATAGGGACCGAGGCTAAAAAGGTAGCTATACAAGCCTACACTCTGATCGAATGAGCGGTGACCTTCGGTAGCAGCGTCTTGGACAGGACACAACACTCCTTGACACAGTCTCTTATCCAGGAAGCAATCCGCTGGGTGGAGACCAGTTGACCTCTCAATCTTTCTGCTACCACAACAAATAGCTGGGGAGATTTCCGAAAAGGACTAGTACGATCCAGGCAGAGACACAGAGCCTGGTGCATGTCTGGAGAGTGCAACCTATGCTGATCCTCCGAGGAATGAGGCTTTGGGCAGAAGACCAGGAGATGAATATCCTGATTCAAATGAAGCACGGAGACCACAGGTGCGGGCGAAGACTGACCTTGTCCTTGAAAAAGTATAAGGAGGGTCCGCCATTAATACCCTGAGTTCTGAGACGCTCCTGGCTGGCTGAAGTGACCGCTACTAAAAATGCCATCTTCCACGATAAATAAAGGAGGGAACAGGAGGCCAAAGACTTGAAAGGAGGTCTTGTGAGCTGAGTGATCACCAAATTTAGGTCCCATTGAGCTACTGGGGGCTGTTTGAAAGGAAAAACTCTTTCCAGGCCTTTGAGGAACTTTTTCACCAAGGGACTAGAAAAGAGGGAGCAGCCACCCACTCGAGAGCGGAAGGCTGAGATCACCACCAGGTGAACCTTCACAGATGAGCTAGCTAGCCCCTGCTGTCTCAGCCTGAGGAGATAATCCAGCACCAGAGGGACTGGAGTCTGCAAGGGTCGCATGCCCTTGTCCTCCATCCAAATAAAGAAGCACTTCCATTTTGACTGGTAATTGGACCTCACGGACAGTTTTCTACTGCAGAGCAGGATGTCCCTGACCTGTTGAGAACAACAGAATTCCACAGCATTCAGCCACAGATCCCTGCGCAAAAGAATAAATGAACATAGAGCTGATATCAGAAATCACAAAACAAAAAAACCCGTTGCTGAGCACTTCCAGCTGTCTAATCACTCGATAAATGATTTGTTGATGACTGTCGTCAGAGATGTGACTGGGACATCAAGACTTCAAAGAGAAACAGCTGAATTCGAATTAATATGCAAATTAAATTCTGTGAAAGCAGGACTGAATTGAGACTATGGGTTCTTTTCCCATTAGAAAAGGTAATTTGACTTCAGGCTTCCCAGGGTGTGAAACTAACAACTGCTCTGATTTGCTGTTACTGTATGACCTGATCCTATGTTTTACACCCCCTTGCATTTATTTTCATTCCATTCTGTAAGTTCACCCATCTTTGAAGCATCTGATGAAGTGGAATTTTCTCCCACGAAAGCTCATGTGAAATCTGTTAGTCTTAAAGTGCCATACGACTCCTTGTTTTTTTTTGCTGGACTAGACTGACATGGCTATCCCTTTGGAAATCTGAAGCTTGAAGCCACGATGAATGTCTCATAACCATGCCGGACGACATCAAGTGGGCAGCCGCATCAGCACTGTTCAGGGTGGATTACAGGAGGGCTCTCGACACCCCCTTGCCCTCCTTGACCATGACCGATAGCTCATCTTTGGCATCCTGTAGCAATTTGTCTTGGAGCTTCTCCAAGACTGACCATGAATTAAAAGTATATCTACTCAGAATAGCTTGTTGATTTGCGATCCTATGTTATAGGCCCCGTTGCATACACTTTTCTGCCAAAGAGGTCCAGGCGTTTAGAGTCCTTAGACTTCAGGGTCGGGCTTTGCAGGCCTTGCCTCTCCTTTCACTGGCAGCTGCTACCACCAGCGAGCCTGGGGTGGGATGCATATAAAAGTGTTCACACTTCTTAGAGAGGAGGAAGTATTTCCTCTCTGATCTCTTGGCTGTTGGGGTAATTGAGGCCTGTGTCTGTCACCAGGTCTTGGTGTTATTGCTGATGGTTTAGATCAGCGGGAGCGCTACTCTTGTGGGACCCTTGGAGGCCAATATATTGACCATCAGGTCTGCATCTTGCATGACCTCTTCCGCCTGTATGCCCAGATTATGAACCACCCTCCAAAGGAGCTCTTAATGGGGTTTTGAGTCGTCCAAAGAGGCGGGCTTTGCTCCTGCCACTGCTTTGTTGCGTAAAGATGACAAAGATTTCTGGGGCAGATCTGGTGACTCTAGACCCCTGGCACCAGGAGTGTCACATATGATGGAAGCATCCCTAACGGTGACGTGATCCTGAGTACTAAGGGTCACAGAGCCTCCATCAGAGTCTCTAGGAGCCCCGATGGAATGAGATGGGTGAGATCTCAAGCCCGAAACCAGCAAGTAAGAACAGGTCGGTG
Organism: Podocnemis expansa; assembly: GCA_007922195.1. Taxonomy (NCBI): domain Eukaryota; kingdom Metazoa; phylum Chordata; order Testudines; family Podocnemididae; genus Podocnemis; species Podocnemis expansa. The sequence goes on along the minus strand of ML681997.1, from coordinate 11,262,179 downwards.
GTGACCCTTGTGCCTGGTGGTACGCCCACAGTGTCCAGAAAGACCAATGAGGTTGTGCCTGTCACTGGGGTTGCCAATGGGATGGTGGCCTGGACTCCCTTGGTGCCAAGTGTGTGCGGTGGCTGTGGTATCTCGAGCTGAATGAATGCTTGGATACAGAGGAAGGGTGGCTACACTGGGGGGACCATGGGGCTGATGCAGCCGACCTCGGTCTTGAACTGTGCACCGGTGACCTCAAGTGGTGAGTTGATCTATGGTGCTGAGAGGATCTACACCTAGACATCATAGGCTTTCCCCAAGACTGAATCGGTTACTTCTCTGATGTTGACTGAGGCTGTGCTGTGTCCGAGGGACCCTGAAGAACAGCGTTTTCAATCAACTCCTTAGCCACCTCATAGGTTGCTGGGACGGAAGGGAGCTGTAAATTCTCCTCCAAAATGTCCTGAGTGGGCAAAGATATCAGTGCCAGCCTTGATGGTACCCTAACTGGTGCAGCAGTCACTGGCACCACCCCCTCCACTGCTGGGCTCGAGCAGCCCGGCCCAGATCTGGCTCTGAGAGCTCTTTCTGGCTTCTTGGCTGGAGAGTGGCCACGCTCCAGCTTCCTCTTCTTTCGTGACACTGGAGAGTGGAAATGGTGTGGCTGGTGAGCTTTCGCTCCTGAGGGGAACAGTGCTGGCACTCTTTCCCAGAGTCCTTATGTGGCTGTGCTGGTGTGGCTGCCAGTGCACTGTGTACTGATACGGTACTAGGCGTTTCCAGTGCCAATGAGCGCAGAGCTTCCTCCATCATATATCACTTAAGCTGCTGGCTCCTCTCCTTCCGAGTCCGCTGGTGAAAGCTCTTACAAATCTTACAGCAGTCTCAAAGATAACCTTTGCCTAAGCACTTCAAACAATCCAAGTGTGGGACATTAAGTAGCATAGGTCTTTTGCAGGAGCCACAAGATTTGAAATCTGGCATGCCACGGCCTGTGGCTGGGCCGAAATCCCACGACAGGAGACTACAAGGCTCAGACTACTCTAACTCCACAGAACTAATTAGCCAAAGAACCTACAACATGGGGAAAAAAAACGCTAATCCTGCCGAGGAGGAGGGCAGTTCCAGCAGCCATCACGGGTGGTAAGAAGGAACTGGAGAGGCAGGGTCGGCTCAGGCCCTTTACAGTGTGGCACAGTGGCGCCACTCCAGGGAGCTCTGTAGCCGACCCTGAGGGACTATGGAGAAAGTTTCTGGCAGCTCGTGCATGCAGTGCGTGCACACCTCAGGTGGAATGCACATGAGCAATCACTCGAAGAAGAATTAAGAGCTTGTCTACACTATAAACATTTGCACCAATCTAGCTATATTGTTGTATGCCACACTAGTGCAAGCCCAAGTTTATATCATTGCAGCTTGTTTACACTATGGGTTTGCATAGGTGTACCCATATTGAGGGCTTGAAAGGCATATTTTTACTACATGGCATGTGAGGGAATAGAATATTTATGAAGAAAATAAAAAGTTACAACCCAGGTGTTACCTCAGCAGCAGCCTTCAGCTTCATACTAATGTAGATATTTGAATCATCCCGATCTCCAACCTAGAGGGTAAAAGAACATATACAAGTCACAATGGAAAGCAGAGTTAGAGACAGATGGAAACATGAATCTGCATTTGAATGAGTGTTCCTTTGTTTAACTGTAGCTATATTACTGGGACAGCTTGACTTAAGAGACTTCTTATAGTACAAGAGTATGGCCAGATAGAGTTAATGTGAAATTGAAAGGTAGGTGAAGAAAGAATTTGGCTAATTTTCTAAATCATAGCCATTTATGGCCTTTGGAAGTCTTTAATACACCATTCCAAAGCAGAGAAACCTGCCAAGGCTCCTTCCTGAAAAAGTTGCATCTAAAATACATTAATACAACCAACAAATACAGGCACAGCTTGATATCCAACAGCACTGCTAGAAACTTTCTGCCTTAGGGATCAGACGATAAAAGCCTTTCCACAATGCAGAACAGACTATGCAGAGCTACTGGATGAGACACATGGTGTAATAAAAAAAAGTTTTTGGACACATACCAATCATCTGAAGCTACATCTTATGTGAACCACTGCTTCCTGTGCACTGAAACCAACAACATTTCCACACTAAAGTAACTACCATTTACTTGTTTCTTCTGATTTAGGGCAGGGGTCCTGAAGAGTTCAGGAGACAGGAATCTTGTCCTCCTTGTCTGGTGGTATACAATACTGATGTGTACTCATGTCACATTTCCATCAGAGTCAGAACGTGTATGAAGGAAACCCCAACGTCAAGATCTAAATTCAGATCCTTCGCTTCTCCATCAGACCAAAGTAGGAGCTGAGATTACATATACACAATTAAACCACTGGCCTTCACTGCACTGATGATCCTCTTAACATGGCACACACTGTTGCCATGCACATTTAAGCAGTATCTCTCTTGTCCAGCTACTTGCACGTAAGACACTGGCATATCTGCATGGCCTTGAGTGTTGAAGCAATGGCTCAAGCTCCTGACTGCATTGCTTCTGGGAGCTTCCGGAGTTGTCCACAATGGAAGAGATTCCTGCTAGCTGAATGAAGATATATCAGTTCTGAATTGAGCCCATTTTATATATGAAACACTCAGTTACTTGGTTAAGGGTATCAGGCAAGTTGGGCCTATTTGACATATGCAAAGTCTAATTTTGCGTGTATGGGTTTTCAAAGGGATAAATGGCAGCAGGTACCCAAGTTAAAGGGAATTAAGCATCTCATACAATGTAAGTCTTTGAAAACCTCCACCTACATTGTGTTTCAACACTATTGTGCTGTAAATAATTAAAGCAAAGCACAGAGTGTAAGAGAAAGTGATGTGGGATGTAAGCATGTAATTCTTGGTATCAGGTAATGACACGGTTCAGAAAGCAGGATGCATATTCAAATCTAATTGGTCAAAACAAAGGAGTCCTGTAGCACTTCTAAAGACTAACACATTTGTTAAGTCTTTAAAAGTGCCACTGGACTCCCTGTTTGTTTTGCTGAGCTAGACTAACATGGCTACCCTTTTGGAACTAGTCAAAATAACTGGTCAAAGATTCCCTGAAGCAAGAACAGCTGGTCAGACTTCAGTAAACAACAGGGTGAACCCAGCAATGGTGCTGTCTCACGTCTGGATTACAGATGGTCATCTCTGCTCTCCATTTGAATAGTAATTAGCAATTATTACTTGAGCCTGGGTGTCCATGCCTTGAAGAGCCTGCTGTATAAAGAGATGAAGGGTGAGGCATGGAAACAAGGAAAATGGCCATGGTGATGACTGGGACTTGTCTTGTTGATTTTTAGCAAACTATATCCCCTAAAGCTGACTAATTTCTTGCACAGAAGCTACAGCAGCAATGGGTCTGAAGAAAGGAACTGTTTGGGGAGCAGTCTTGCAAACCAGCTCAGGAAGGGCAAGTCCCAGGTAGGGCAGAAGAGAAGAAAAAGTGGAGGTGACTGTAGGAGAAGTGAAGAATTAGAAAGTGCCTGTTTTTAATACAGGAAAGAGAGTGTCCAAACAATGTTTTCAATGTAAAGGCTGAGATTTTGGTCATGTAGAAAATGCTCACATGGTACCCAGCAGTACCCAATGAAATGGAGAGAAATACTGTAGGAGATAAATCTTATATGTGTAAATATCAACATTTTGCAGTATGTTAACAGAACATATTTTTGCATTGCATGTTTTTTGTTGCCAAAGTATCTCACAAGGGATTATAATAATTCTGTATATTTTCTATTGACTTTTGCCGACTAGAACAAACCCACCTGCAATTAACCTCTTCACAGCTAACTCAAACTGATGATAGATGTCTCAGGAGACAATTAAGGGAGATGGGGTTTCTCAAGTGTAAAATACTGCTTGCTAACCTATGTGAAACAGACTGGTGGCATCAGCCCAGCAAACACACCACAGGAACCACCATCACATCTGGCATCCCTGTAAGTCTCCAAGAGGCCAAAGACTGAATGAGCCACGATGGCTGAATTACTGAGACAACACAGGACTAAAGGTATATCAGTGGGGAAGGCTGCAATGACAGGCATGTGGCATTTCTCCCTAAAGGGTCATGTTTGCAAAGTTTAACATACCCACCCTACAAACACCCACATCCTCGTCATTTGAAAGCATGTTCTTTGGATGTTTGGATGAGGTATGGTGTGAAGCAGTCAGATAGTTCCATACGTGGCTAACCAGGTGAAACAATGGCACTCAAAATAAGAAAGTGTCATTTTTTGCCATTTCAGACATATTTCAACATGACTATGACCATAGTTAAAGTAAATTTCACATACTTTAGGGTGCGGTTTATTGGTCAAAGGTACCAAACTACTATGTAGTAAAAGGATTTGGCTGGTTTTGAGGGCAAGTGCTAGTTGTTTCTTTTTAAGACACAATGAAGCTGCATAGCACATGGCAAAATATCAACATTTTACAGTATGTTAACAGGACCTGTTTTTGCATTGCCTATGTTTCATTGCCAAAGCGCCTCACAAGGGATTATACCAGTGTTTTGAAATTTTCTATTAAAATTTGCTGACTAGATCACACTGAGGGGTGAGAACCAGTAGCACTGGATTGTGGGCAGATAAAAATGTACATGAATTCATGATGTGATGTTTCTCCATTTGTAAGCTTTTGCACATACAGTGTAGTGTCTCACTAGTCTAGTGGAAGGTTTTAATTTATAGTTGCCTCTGCATGCAGTATTAGCCTTTGAAACAGTCCAGAAACTAGTTTTTAATTAGCATCACTTATCCACAGACCCATATTAGTAGTAAAGATGACAATATACAGCTACATATTGGGCTCCTTGCTGGTGGAAACGTCACTGATGAACAAAACAATAATATTAACAGGATGCAATTGCATTATCCCAATTTGGTATGCGGGGGGTGGGGGTGGGAATCTGTGTTTAATGTCAAAATAAAGGGGGCTTAATGCTCAGAGATCTTACCAAACTGGGAGAGAATGAGACATGCAGCAATTTCTGCAGCAAGAAAATTGGGAGCAGTGCTGTCTGACCAGATCAAGAAAGAAAAGGAAAGCCACAGAGAGCTGAAACTGCTCACACTTCAATCCAGTCATTAGGAAGTTCAAGCCACTGACTAGCCTCCTCCATGTAAAGACAGCTTTGGAGAACATGTTAGAAGAGCATCTTGACAAAGATTTGAATGTCTTTGCACAGAGGTAAACCAGATATTGGATCACCACTGCAACACTGACAGACAAATGTGGGTGAGGATATTCTTCAAAGGTTTAATGGCATCCGAACAACTAGAAGACCATAATTTGTGCATGAACCAGGTGCAAGGGTCTGGGTATCTGTTAACTGTGTTGGCAACAAGAACAGTCCTCCTTGCACAGAGCTGTGTACATGCCAAAGAAATGAAGATTGTGTCAACTCACACAAATTCAGTGACCACACTAAGGAACAAAATGATGATAATGATGCTGACTAGAAATGTCACCAGCACTATTACATTTCAGTGAATTCTGTACAGATTTATTTTTGGATTTTGTTTTAACTTTTAGATTGTTTTGTGGTCTTTGAAGTTACAAAGAAATCTAATCTTATATCCTCAAATAATAGAGTCATTACATTAACAAACAAATGCAAACATTTCAAAATGGTCATTTTAACATGTTGATGGCGTTACTGGGTATCCCCATTTCCGTTACAGCGCCACCTGACAGCTACACTCCATACCAAGAGGACTAATAAAGCTGTATTGCTCAAATGCTGTATGACATCTGTGTGTGCTGAGAGAGTACATTACTGACCAAATCAGCAGTGTCCACCACTTGCGTACAGTGATACCTATAATTCAGCTGTCCTGAAAAAAGAGAATTTCAGTTTACAGAGCTGTCACTTCATCGTCTTTCCCAAGCAACAGAAATTCACTTACAAAATGTGAAATAAAGTACTTTCCCCATCTCCTAATAGCCTGAACGTGACATTTCTGCAAAGAGGTGATCTTTGAAAGTAATGGAATAAAAGCCCTAAAGAGAAATGAAGTTCTTCATATACAACATTTAAGATCCTTATCAGGTCCTTAGAATAAAAAAGGAGAGCATTCTGTGTACATTGTGTACAACATAACAGTCTGATTGCTAGAAATGATGGATAATGGCAAAGGAGTGTTGTTCAAGAGATAAAGGAGGATGGACAAGAACAGAAACCATTTCTGTAAATATTCATTTCAAATCCCATCACTTTTCTCCACCCACAAGGTTCATTTCTGTGACGTGACAACTACTCTCCACAGCTAATCAATTTGAGACTAAAAAATGTATCAGACCAGCAACTTCAACTTTTCACAGTGGCAAAGAGAAGACACTGAATTCTGCCAAATACATACACCTGAACTTTTACTTATGCAAATATTCCCACTGGGCTTGCCGGATAGCTTTTGTTTGGATGGAGGGCCATGGAAGACAAAGATTGCAGAGTTTTGTCACATTCACCATACCTAAACTTTTCCATTTTCTTTCACTTTCCCTTAAAGGACTAAAACAATCACCCAAATACCACTCTCACCATTAAGTTTGTTTCTGACAGAACAGCCTATATCCATTGGAATTACAAGAGCTAGTGGATCTTGGGGTCATATGAGCTTAAAAAACATAAAGCAGAGTCTACTAGCGTGGTCTACTGTTAGTCAGTAACACAGGGATTGTACTGCAGCCTACATTTGTGAAGTGTTTCCACATTAAAAGAAGGATAATGAAAACAAATCAGTTTAGATTGCAGGGGAAGTCAGAGGGGTTGGGAGGAAGGGAGAACATTTCTTGGGCACCAGTAACTGACACAGATTACCAACTCACTGCATTGAAAAGTCACATTGTCTTCAGTAGGTATTTTTGTTTTAAAGAGCTATTTTGCTGAGTAGCTTCAGGTGAGGACAATCAATTTTTCATGCCCTTACAACAAGCACTGAAGAGGAGCAGAAGGCTTTGTTCACGTGCTTGTTTCTAAAAAAGGCATTAATACCTGTAAAATTGCAAGCCCTGGTCTGAAACCAGGAACTCTCTCCTTCATCTGAGCAACTTGGGTCTTCAGTCTCTCTCTGATTTGCCTGGATGGGGAAAGAAAAAAAAAAAGGAGACATTAACAAAGAAATGCAATTGTCATGAAACACTAAGTTAAGACTCAGAAAGATGGGTTTTCCAAAAGCAGTGAATGACTTAGGTGCCCAAGTTCCCAGTGACTTCCCACAGGACCGGTGCATATCAGTCACTTGCAACTTTCGAAAATCCTACTTCATACTTCTAAGTCCTCTCAACCTCACAGCCGTCACACAGCAATCAAGAGACACAGGAAAAAAAAAAAAAGTTTAAAATACGTAGTTAACATTCCAGATAGCCAAAGGATGTCAACTCCCTTCCCCAGCCTGAACAAAAAGGTGATGCAAAGCACACCTCTCTGCAGCCTTCTCCACACAATATATCACCAAAATTATTTCATGGGAGAAGAGGATGAGAACAGTCGAAAGCAGGGGCATCAAACTCATCTGCTATGGGGGGCCTGATCTGACTTAAATGTAGTTCAAGTGGGCCGTACATCCCATAAATAAAAAAAATACTACAGCACTCTCACAGCATCAGGGAAGTGCTTGGTATGTGAAACTGTGCTCTGTGAGACCACACTCTCTCTCTGTTAGGGAAAGAGAGCATGGTCTTATGGAGCACAGTCTCTCCTATCCAGCACTCCTTGATGTCACAAGACCTGATGCACTTGTGGCATTACGAAGTGCAGGGTATGCAAGACCATTCTCTCTCTCTCTGTATTATGGAGAAAGTATGGTCCCATCAACTGCAGTTACAGGCCAGACCAAAGAAGGTTGCGGGCTGTATTTGGCTTGCAGGCTACATGTTTGACACTCCTGGTCTAAAGCAAATCAAAATTTAAGGCCCAAGTTCTCTGAACTACTTAAGCAACTGACGCCAAAAGAAATCAATGGAAATGAGGTGCCAGTCTGGGCTAAGTGCAATTACTGGGGATAGGCTGGGTAGTGCAGCTACCCATAATTGCCAAAAACAATGATTCAGCTACCAACACCTTGTTCATGGCCAAGGCCTTTAGCCCTTCATCCAGATGCTGGGCAAAGGATTTAAGGTTTCAGTTTACAGGTGATTTCAGCTGGCATACTCAGGGTTTACTAGGCCTGATTAATAGCTACCTCTTACCAAGTATACGTTTATGCTCAGTCCAGAGAGTTTTCCCATAAGGGAGGTCTGTGCAGCCACCAAACATCCAGTGAGTTAAACATTATTTTATAGGAAAGCCATTAAACAAGAGCCTCTGCTCCATTCTCACAGCATAAATGGGAAGGCGCTCACTTAATGGGGCATCACAGGATTTCTACTACAAAAGCGAATACCAGGCTGATGTAAAGACAGTGGAGTCAGCACTATGCCACCAGCGTGACCTCAACCCAGGGGAGGCCAAACGCTATGAGGGGCATACCCCTCCTGCAACTTAGGCCTTCTCTGAAGTCGCCCTGTGACTGTTCTAACTTGCACCAGACGAAAGCAAACTGCTGTCTCTGGGATCAAACAGAGAGTGGAGAAGCTGAGGGACTTGGGTCCACCCAAAGGTCTGATGCTTACAGCTTACAACAGTGTGACTTTCTGGTTGAACTGTTCAAAGCCTCTTGACTTTACATAAAAGTTTTGTTCTCATCCCACTTTTAAAATAAATGTTCCAAGTCCTGGCTGTTAGGCAGGCCTCCATTACCAACTATGGTTACAAAACACTCCACAACATTTAGGCACTGGTTTGCTGGGACATGGTTTTTCAGACATTCAGCATCATCTCAGTGTTTCCTTGTGCTTCATCTGCTGTTTGAGCCCCGCTGCCTATAAGTGCACTGAGACTGTACGTGCATGCTCTGGGGCAGGCTCTGTCCGCTTGTTATGTCAAGGCAGCGGCTACTGCGCCATGCTCTCTAGGTGTTCTCCCTGTATTAAAAATGCTGCAGGCGTACTTAATTACACCCGAAATTGCACTCCTTTAGAGACCTGCTCAGCTCATTGTGGGAGCCCTGAGATCTAGGTGCCGTTAGCTTTCCCCACAGAATCCAAAGGTGATTTTAGAAAGGTTGAGGTTTAGAACCACTCAGATCCTCCAGAGATGGGTGGCAGTATAAAACCGTAAGACAATCAAAATGAACATTCACCCACACCATGGGGGAAATTACACATGTGGATGTTTGCAGCCAGGTAGCATGAACCTTTAAAGATGCCATAAAGACAACAGAGATTATACAAATTCCAGAGGGGTACCCGTGTTAGTTTATTTCAGCAAAACAAGCAAGGAGTCTGGTGGCACTTTAAAAGACTAACAAATTTATTTATCACTTGAGCTTTCATGGGAGAAAAACCCAATTTCTGCAGAGGCCTGAAGATGGGAACTACAGAATGGGAGGAAAGTAAATGCAAGGATGTGTAAGTCATAGGATCTGGTCAGACTGTTACAGCAAATCAAAGCAGTTGTTTAGATTCAAACCGTGGAGAACATATTAGAGGGAGATAAGATAAAATTACCTGTTGTAACAAGAAAAGAACCCAAAATCCCTACTTAACCCTAAGGCAACAGTGTCAAATCTGCACACCAAACAAGGAGTCCTGCAGCACTTTTAAAGACTAACATATGAAATCCAATTCTGCAGTTTTTCTTTGAGCTTTGATTTGTAACCCATTTGTCTAAATATAGTTATTACAGTATTTTCAATGGAGCGAGCAGGGTGATTGAAATGTTCCCCTATTGATTTTTAAATGTTATTTCTGATGTCAGATTCTTTTGCACAGAGACTGTCCTGTTTGTCCAATGTATAAGGCAGAGAGGCATAAATCACATTGGTGAATGAGCAGATGCATGAACCCTTGACGGAGGAGCTGGTTAGATTAGGTCCTGTGATGGTGTCTTTTGTGCAGCTATGTAGGAAAAGTTGGTAACATGGTTTGTTGCAGGGGTATGTGCCTCCTTTAATGGTTCTGTTGTTTGGTCTGTATTTGCTGGTGAGTATCTGCTTAAGGTTGGGGGCTGTTTGTAAGCAAGGAAAGGTCTGTGACCCAAAACCTGAGACAGAGACGGATCATAGTGTAATATAGGCTGAATATCCTTGATCACGTGCTGCAGAGCAGTGGTTGTCAAACTTAGGGTCGGGACCCAGTACTGGGTTGCAGACCCTCAAGCACTGGGTCACAACATCCCCTGCTGCCACTGCCAAAAGACTGGAGTGCATTGCTCAAAGACGTAATTGCTGGGTCATGGGCATAAGTGATTTTTTTCAACTGGGATCGGAGGAAAAAAGTTTGAAAACCATTGCTGTAGAGGTCTGACTTGGGGGTTGTAGGTGATGATTAGTGGCATTCTGTTGTTTTCTTTCTTGGGCTTCTCCTGTAGTAGTTGACTTCAGGGCACCTGCCTGGCTCTGTCAATCTTTCTTCACCTCCCCAGGCGAGTAACATAGTTCTAAGAATTCTTGATAGAAATCCTGAAGGTGTTTGTAAAAAAAGCAAGGAGTCTTGAGGCACTTAAAGACTAACAGATTTACTTATTGCATGAGCTTTCGTGGGAGAAAATCCCACTTTCTCAGACGCTTTGAAGAGGGGGAACTTACAGAATTGGATGAGAATAAATGCAGGGGAGTTTAAGACATGGGATCAGGTCATACTGCAACAGCAAATCAGAGCATTTTTAAGGATTCAAACTAGGAAGCAGCACACGGAGGGTGAAGTCAAATTACCTGTTATAGTGTGAAAGAATCCATCGTCATGATTCAGCCTTGCTTTCACACAATTTAATCTGCACATTATTTGAATTTTGGCTGTTTCTCTTTGAAGTCTTGATGTCCCATTGATTTTCTTGAGGATCATAGTTAACAAATCATCAATGGAGTGATTAGGAAGACGGAAGTGCTCAGCAACTGTTTTTATCGTATTGTGATTTCTGAAGTCAGTTTTGTGTGCATTTATTCCTCTGCATAGGGACTGTCCTGTTTGTCCAATGTATAAGGCATGGGGGCATTTCCGGCACATGACGACATAGATCACTTTAGTGGATGAGCAGGTGAAGGACCCTTTGATGGAGTAGCTGGCTTGATTAGGTCCTATGATGGTCTCTTTAGCGCAGATATGCCAAAGGGTCCTTCACCGGCTCATCCACTAGTGGTATGTTTTGCATGAAGGCTCGAGGGACGTAGGTAACTACACCCATCAGTAGGTTTTTGGTATAGCATGGTGTGTGTGTTTATCATTAATTTGCACTGCAGTGTCCAGAAAGTGGATCTCCTGTGTGGAGTGTTCCAGGCTAAGGTTGCTTGTGGGGTGGAAATTGTTGAAATACTTGTGGAAATCTTCAAGGGCATCCTCATAGGTCCAGATTATGATGTCGTCAGTGTAGCGTAAATAAAGGAGTGGTAACTTGGGAATGAGAGTGGAAGAAGTTTTGTTCTAAGTCAGCCATAAAAATGGCATATTGGGGTGCCATGTGGGTACCCATAGCTGTGCTGCTGACTTGAAGATGTAAATTATCTTCAGATTTGACTTCCTACAATTGTTGTGAAGAACAAAAAAAATCCTTGATCGCTGAAAAGATAGATTAAGACAGAGGTATGGCTACAGCAGGGCTCAACAGAACCTGGTTGTGGGTGAGTACAAAGACACAAAAGTTCAGCCGTGAGGGGTGCCATTACATAATCTAGGGCAGTTCTGCTTTAATTTGCTATAACAGTCTAACCTGATCCTATGATTTACACTTCCCTGAGTTTATCTTCCTCCCAGTCTGTAAATTCTCCATCTTCAAGTGTCTGATGAAGTGAGATTTTTCTCCCACAAAAGCTCATGCGATAAATAAATTTGTTAGAGATCACAGAAATAACCAACTACCCTCTCATCTAACAAGATGAATAGTGTATTGGACTGGGACACACAGGATCTTGTTCTGCTTGTGACTCAAGCACAGACCTGGTGAGTGACTTTCTCTCTTTGTTTCCCCATCCGGATAAAGGTCCTGACACCCTCTGCAAAGTGCTTTGAGATCTACCAATAAAAAATGCCACCTAAGAGTTCCATGCTATTATTTCAAACCCATCTTAGTTTTATAAATCAGTTAGATATTGCTTAATCAGCTTAATACAGATATATGTGTATTTTAAAAAGATATGTTTGTTAGAGGAAAGACCCTTGAGATTACTTCGGTTGGAAGCAGAGTTTATGCACTGTGCCACTGAAAGCGGAAATGCTCTCAAAGTCACGAGGCTAACACAGGATGTGATAAATTACTGACAAACAGTTACGGCCTTAATCTTGCAAAAATTCAAGAACATAACTTTGTTCATGTGAGTAGTCCCCCAAATTGAATTACTTCTAAAGTGCAGGATTAGGGTCTAAACCAAAAAGAATACATCATAAGTCTTCAGTGCAGATCTGTCAAGTCTGTAGAGTTAAGAAACTCACTGAAAACTTTGCTTCCCTTTACTTTCTCAGCTAAGGGACTTCAGAACACTGTAATATTCATTCATTTGGTACAGAATCAGGATCCCTGATTTATCTCAAAACTCATATTACATTCATTAAAAAAATGGAAGAAAGATTAAGGCAATTTCCCCCTGCAGCTGTATAAGAAAATAAGATGACAGAACTTAATGGAGTGCCAGTTTTTATTGCTCTCCAAGCATAACTGCAAAAATCTCATTTGGCATAGGGGCCATCTAGTGTTAGCTAAAATGCAACTACATAGTTTTTATTGCAGGCAAAAAGTAAAAGCCTCACACTGAAGTTTATTTAGGACAAAAACTGATAAGGGATCAAAGTTGAGAAACTTTTTGGTTGTTTAAATAGAAAGATTTCACAAACATTTTAAAATAGTACTTGGAAAAAACCAGCTCTCATCTACTGAAGATTGTTTTGAATTGTATTATTTATGTGAAATTCTTTTGCCTTTAAAACACCCCGGACACTCTGCAGTTCACTTTTAATTTGAGTTATTCTGCAACAGATTTACTACTTTGGCAGTAAGAGCCTATACTATGTCCATTCCACAATCTCAGTCCTACATAGCATGTGTCAAGAGCACACACAGCTCCAGGGCAGGATGTGGCTCTAAGCATATATGCTCAAAGCATTCAGCTCCAAAGTTTAAAGACTCTTTTAACCTTTTCCTTGCTAAAGTTGTGTGACTTGACAAACCAAATTCCCCTGCACTGAAGCGGCTACCAGAAGAAACAAAGAAAATGGATGAGTGATTTTTAAAATCTTTCTAAATGGGGGGAAAAATTCATTAAAATCAGGAGATGCTCACATACTCCTGCATACACAGACCCCACTGTAACACCACATGATACCATACACAAGCAGCTAGGATAATTAGCGACGGAGCAGGGGTTACAGGGCCACTGCCGACTCAGTGCTGTATGCTTCTGTTTCTTTCAACTCAGATAATACAGTTAAGCACCTTTCCTGGCATTTTGGTGAAAACCAGCAAATGTCTGACAACATACTACCTAACACCCCTTCTAGACAGATGAGAGGTGGCACTGTTTTCTCTGATCCTTTGGAAGATGCCTGACCACTCAGACAGAGAAGTTTTGCTTACCACCTACAGATCTGATTGGATTCCCCCCATTGCTGTAGATTATCAGGCTTAGAAGTAACTGAGGGCTTCTCTTTCATTCTGCCTAGCCAGGAGATGGAAACTCTCTCTTTTGGATGCAGATCTCATTATGCCAATTCATACCTTTGTCACCTCCAGGCCTGTTTGCTGCAATGTGCTCTATGCTCATTTAACTCTTAAATGAATTTGAGAGCTGAAACAGGTGCAAAATGCAAAAGTCTCTTTATTGAGCAAGGAAAGCACTAGGCACTGGCGTTTGTGAGCTGCAGTGGATGCCTGTGGGTAACCAGAAGGAATTTTAGATACTGATTTTTACCAGTAAACCCAAACTGCCCTATGTCCTGTCCAGCTAAGAGGACATCACACCACACCACACTGCGACGGGTGCAATCAGCAGAGGCACTCAGGCTGCAATTCCCTCACTATAAGATAGATGGATACTAACAGGGTGTTCTTGGCTTGGAACTTGCTTCCCCCAGGGTATTACCTGACAGGGAGCATGTGGGGAGGATGACACTGCAGTTTGTTTTGTGGTACTCTTCTAGTTCACAGTGGTGTTTGCTGTGGGTGTTTTTCATGGCATGACAGCATTTCTCCTATACCTCCTGCGGTCCTTCTCTCTCTCTCTCCCCCTTAATCTTACAAAACCAAAGAAATACAAAAATAACTAACTTGGACATATTGTGGACGTGACTTCCTACAATTGTTGTGAAGAACGAAAAAATCCTTGATCTCTGAAAAGATAGATTAAGACAGAGGTATGGCTACAGCAGGGCTCGACAGAACCTGGGCGCCAAGTGGCCGTGACTACTAAAAGTTGCAAGCTGGCACTGAGGAGCCAGTGGGTTTTTTTTTTTCCTTTTAAATTTAGTAGCTGGTTGTTTTCTATTTTTGTTTTTAATCACTAGGCAGAGCACAGCTAGGCAGCTTATTGAAAATGCAGCAGAGGAGCGCCCTCTGGTGAAAAAAAAAATTACCAGATGCTTTGGGGATTCAGCATTTTGGCGACGGGGGGAGGGAAGTTTGGCAGTGAAGGGCGTCCAAGCTAGGTGCCTTACTTTGAAGCTGTATGCCTAGAGAGTAGCAATTTTTTCAACCCCTGGGCTACATTACAGCAGCATAGCTATGGCACTGTATTCCATGCTGAAAATGCTTCTTACAGCAATGGAAGAGGATTTCCATTGATGTAGATAAGCTACCCCTTCAAGAATTCTTCCACTGACCTACCTGTCTACATCTGGAGTCAGATCAACTTAACAACAGCACAACATTTCTCACAACCATCAGCGATGTAGCTAGGTCAAACTTATTTTTAAGTGTAGATCAGACCTCAGAAAGAGGGAGAGCAAACTAAGAAAGGAGAAAGAGCATAGGACCACTAGACTGAGCTTTACCATCACTTCACTCTATGACCTTGGGCACGCCACTTTCTCTCTCCATCCTTGAAGCAGAGACCTCTTCCCCAGGGAGGCTGTTCACTTATAGAAAACCTGACTGCTGTTCAGTGTTGAGTATATCCTTAGGTCTGGTCTATGTCTGATGTACAGGAGGGCAATAGGAATAAGATAGTGTCAGAAGCTAAATTAGGGAAAGAACAAGTTAAAAATTACTCGGGCATGTTAGAGGTCTTCAGGTCACCAGAGCCTAATGATGTGCCTCTTAGATTACTCAAAGAGCTGACTCAGGAAATATCTGAGCTATTAGCTATCATCTCTGAAAAATCATGGAAGATAGGTGAGGTCCTGGAGGACTGGAAAAGGGGAAATATAGTGCCAATCTACAAAAAAGGAAATAAGAGCAAACCAGGGAATTATAGACCAGTGAGTTTAACCTCTGCCTCAGGAAAAATAAGGAAACAGATAATTAAGGAGTCAATTTGCAAAGATCTAGAAGAGACTAAGGTCCTTAAGGCTAGTCAGCAGGGATCTGTCAAAAACAAATCACATCAAATCAACATGATAACTTTCTATGATGTGGTAACAAGCTTTGTGGATAGAAGGGAAGCTGTAGATGTGGTATATCTAGACCAGAGGTGTCAAACTCATTCAATGTAGGGGGCCACACTAGAGGGCAAGACACCTGCCATGGGCCATGTGTCCACATGCGCTCCCCAACCCCTTCCACTGTCCCATTCAGGGCGGCATAGGCTCCCATTTCCCCTCCCCAAACCTGCAGGCTCTGATGCCTTCCCCCTTCCCTGCCCTGTGGGCTCTCCTTTGCCATGGTGGCTCCCTGACTGTCCCCCCCTTCCCCTATTGTGCAAGTACCAGACCCCCCCGTTCCCCAGCTTGGCCACTCCTGGACCACCCTCTCCAGCTGGGAAACTCCAAGACCCCCTTCCCTTCCCACTTCCCCTACTGCATGGTGGCAGGCACTGTCAATCAGTCTCAGTCAGAGCCACAGACAACCTGGGCTCCTGCCTCACCCCTTCCCTCCCACTCACTGTCAGTCATTCAGCATAGTGGCCTTTGGTTGGCTCAGTCCGGGCTTGCCTTTGATAGGCTCATTCCCACATGGGCCCCAGCCATCTTTTCCTTTTCTTACTTGTGATTCATGCAAAGTGCAGTCAACCAGATTAGCATCCCAACTAGCCGACAGTGAACAGGTGGGGTGGAGGGCGGTGGGGTGGCTCTTTGGGAGCCGACCTAGCCTGCTGTGACCGAGACTCTGATTGGCTGGCAGACCACAGCAGAGCTGAGCCACGACTGGCTGGAGTCCTTCCTTTGTTGTCCTGTGGTCTGACTCACTCACATGATCAGAGTCACAAGCACACTTAGCCCTGCTCTGCTGGCAGCCTGTCTGCTGTTTGCTGCTGCTGCAGAGAGCTCCAAGGCAGCAGCTCCGGGGGCCAGAACACTGACCTTGGCAGGTCGTGAGTTTCACACCCCTGATTTAGACTTTAGAAAGGCATTTGTTACAGTCTCACATCACATTCTTATTAAGAAACTGGGGAGGTACAAATTAGATGGAGCTACTACAAGATGGGTGAAAAACTGGTTGGATAACTGCTCCCAGAGAATAGTTATCAATGGTTCACATTAGGCTGGAAGAACATAATGAGCGGGGCACCATAGGGATCCATCCTCGGTCCAGTTTTGTTCAACCTTTTCTCAGTGACTTATGTGATGGCACAGAGAGCAAACTTATAAAGTTTGCAGATGATGCCAAAGTGGGATGGATTGCGAGTGCTTTGAAGGACAGGATCACAATTCAAAATGATTTGGAGAAACTGGTGAAATCATCTGAGATAAACAGAATGAAATTCAAAAGATAAGTGCCAAGTATTCCACTTAGGGTTGAACAATCCACTGCACATACAAAATGGTCAATGACTGCTTAGGAAGGAGTATTGCAGTAAGAGATCTGGGTGTAATGGTGGATCACAAGTTAAATATGATTGAGCAGTGTAATACTGTTGCAAAAAAACACCAAATGCCATTCTGGGGTTTATTTACAGGTGTATTGTGAGTAACACACGAGAAGTGATTTTTCCACTCTACTCTGCATTAATTAGGCCTCAACTTGAGTACTGCGTCCAGTTTTGGGTGCCTCATTCCAAAAAGGATGTGGAGAAAGTCCAGAGAAAGGCAACAAAAATGATTAGAGGTCTGAACATCTGACCTATGAGGGAAGACTGAAAGAACTGGGTTTCTTTAGTGTAGAAAAAGAGGAGAATGAGAGGTGATACGATAACATTTTTCAAATACCTAAAAGGTTCTTATGAGGAAGAAGGAGAAAAATTATTCTCTTTAATCATAGATGATAGGAAAAGAAGCAGTGGGCTTAAATTACAATAAGGGAGGTTCAGGCTAGACCAGGAGTGTCCAATCTTTTTGGGTGAGGGGCCACTTTGCAATTCTTTTCTCAGTCAGGGGGCCAGTAAGAAATTTTTTTTGATAGATAAGTCATACAAATTGATCTTTATTAAACATCAATAAAATAATGATTAGTGTGATATCTGGCACTGATTTTGCTTGCACAAATTGTCAACGTCTGCCAGCACACTTGATGCAGCAATCCAGAGTAATCCAGACAGCCGTGGCTGGATTCTGGCCACATGTTGCACAAGCGTGGCCTAAACATCAGGAAAAAATTCCTAG
Source organism: Podocnemis expansa (assembly GCA_007922195.1). Taxonomy (NCBI): domain Eukaryota; kingdom Metazoa; phylum Chordata; order Testudines; family Podocnemididae; genus Podocnemis; species Podocnemis expansa. Next base: position 11,244,424 of record ML681997.1, on the reverse strand, counting down.
CTGTCAGGATGATTACACACTGGAATAAGTTGCCTTGGCAGGTTGTCGAATCTCCTACACTGGAGGTTTTTGAGAGCAGGTTACGCAAACACCTGTCAAGGATGGTTCAATGGGGGTACTTGGTCCTGCCATGAGTGCAGGGAACTGGACTCAATGACCTGTCATGGTTCCTTCCAGTTTCTATGTGATTCTATGTTGGCCAGCAGAGTGATGTTGGCTAGGAAAGAGATTTTTTTTGCCAGCACATCCATGCTGGTAGAAATGCTAGGGTGAAGTCAAATATACCAGTGAAGAAGTCTGTTTGCCTGCGTAGTTCATTTTGTTTGGGGCATTGGTACAAGTTATACCATCAAAAGGCCTTTTTTCTGCATCTACGTTAAGAAGGTTTCCCAGTATAATGAGCCTTTGAGAGCAGATATGGCCTCAAATGTCTCAGTTTAGATTTCATAACAGAGACTGGCTCACATTACCAAAGCTGTGCTGTGCATGAGAACAGTTCTTTCCAGGTTTTTTGCCTCATTTGTGGCACCATAATTGATTTAATCTGTCCTGCCACAGGAACCATGAAAGATTTGAACTATCGACTAACTGGCACCTTAAAATTGCACTTCATTTAGTGGGTTGAAACGGCTGAGAAAGCAAATTAATTCTGAGATAAAAGAAACAAGAAGGAGTCTTGTGGCACTCAAAGACTAACAATTTTATTTATCACATGAGGTTTCACTGGAGAAAATCCCAGTTCAGACACTTGAAGAAGTAGGATTTTTCTCCCATAAAAGCTCATGTGATAAATAAATTCATTAGTCTTTAAGAGTTCCACGAGACTTCCTGTTTGTTTCGCTGAACTAGACTAACTTGGCTATCTCTTTGAAATTTGTCATCCTACAAGGCGCCAATTTCAAGGTGATTTCTACATCACAGTCACAAACCACATTCCTTCAGCCAGGGCTTTCTGTTTTGGAAACAAGACAAGAATCAAACACCTGAGAAAAAGAGTGAGGTAGACAAAAGCTGAACATAAGAAATCCAACCCCCCTTAAATGTTTGGGGCTCCTCCATATTAAAAAAAAGTTACAGTTTAGATGTCATCTGTTTAGCTGCTCATATGTCTAAAAAAGACAAGACTAAAAGCATGGTGTTTTTAAAATAAGAAAAAGAAACAAAGCCAAATAGTTATATGCAGGGTGAAATCCTAACCCCACTGAACTAAATGGGAGTTTTGCCAAGAAAGCCATTATTTCACCCACGGTGTAGGCAGATGGAACTGAAGGGTTACAACACAGTTTGTTCCCAAACTGTGTTAAGCCACCATACTTTAGCATGATCAGTTTTGTAGGCTGCCGCTTGAGTCATGCTAGCCAGGATACTGTTCAACAATGGTGGCTAAGTGCATCATAGCACAACTGTATGGTTTAACCACTGCATGACTATAACAGCGTTACGTGTCAGTTCAAACTGTTTGTTACCAATATATGAGACAGTAATCTAGGCCCTATCTCCAACTGTCCATTCCTGAAGATTTCCCATTGTTACCAGCAATCAGAGGAACACAAAGATAGACCTACCACTACTGCCACTTAGAACTGCTCTGAATAGGAGTAAATAAGACACAGCGTTAAAAACCCGATCTGGAGGTACGAGTAGGAGCTTTTTCAGAACTAGCTTCTTGTAACTGTACCTTGAGTTCTGTACTAGCTTAAACACAAATTATGAGTCCTAGCCCAGAACGATCCCAAGAGAGAACGGTTATGGAAATTAGATTGTGAGCATTTTGTTTTCAATTATGTTTCAAGCACCTTCCTTCCAGGAAGGTATTTCAATACACCTACTAAAAACTGTGTTAGTTACTATTCCCAGGTGTTTGTCCTATCCCTTGTTAGCCATCAGTTATTTAGTTTTTAAGCAACCAGGACTATTTTACAGCCCTCTCTCCCTCCTCCACATCCTGCAGTTCTAATGGGGCGGTCATACTGAGCTAAGGACATTCGACTGGGTATACTGTGTTATATCAGTGGTCCAGCTAGCCAAGTATACTGTCGCTCAACAGTGGCTAATGCCAGGTTCTTCCAAGAGAATGAACTAGAGACAGACATTTCAGCTAACATCTGCACCCACTAGGTGCAAACCAGAATTTGCAGCACAGGGGATTAGGACTTATTTTATTGGGAGAAGGCTGGAAGAAGGGATTTCAGAGGGATTTTTAAATTAAAGAAAACCCTCACACCCCCACACACGCCTCAATGTTTCCCTCAATTCCATGATTACAATAACATATACAATTAATGAACCTAGCAGATTTGCATTTTCTTTGCTTTTACCAGCACTTTGAGAATAATTGGTTTCACCATCTCCCCATTCAATTGGTTTCTCCTGATTCTGGTAGTGGCACAGGGAATAAACACATTTAAAAAGAAGAAAATGTGATTCTAAAACCAAAATAATTGGAAGGGGGATTGCAGGGCAGGTATAATACCTGAAACTACTTTATCTTGCTTTTTTCCAAAACTGAGATGGGTGTCTGTTTAACTTTCACCTCGCCTTTTTCACATTCCCTGTACTTCGGAACCTCCATTAAACACGTAATTGTCTAGCTCTTATCCGTTTCTCCTAGTCTGTAAACATTTGACTAACCTTCAAATAGACTTTTCCTGACCAAAGGATAATGCCATGACATTACAGAAATGTAAGTGACTACCAAACACTCCATCCTTACTTTTTAAGCTGTGGTAGAAGCAAGTTCCCTATATGTAAACGATCATTGCCTCCTTTAAAAAACACCCCCACTCTCCACAGCTGCTTCTCCTATTTACCTGCCTTTACTACAGCTTTGATTACATGCTTCTGATTTCCTCCAAATACCTCCTGAACTTTATCTCATGCTCAGGATTATACGAGTCCTTTGGTACGACATTTCTCATAGGATCCAGAAGAGAAAACTTACAAGCTATGGAGTCACTTTCTTTAACTTCCAATACTTAAAAATAATATTTTTAGCTGAAATCTGGTCCTCTCCATTCCATAATACATTCTACATTCAGCCAAACTCTTGACAAGAACAGCAGAATTAGGAAGGAGGAGAGCTATTTACATGCACAACTGCAATTATTTTCCATACCGCTCCTGGAAAATCAACTAGGTTCATTTATGAAGTATGGCAAGGTAATTAGCTCTTTTCATTCTTTTCCCAGGCTGGGCAAGAGAACCAGTTGCCCCATACGCTTGTATCTTTAAACTTAGATAAAAGAAAATGACAAAGACACTTTAAAAAAAAAACAAAAAACAGACAGTAAGAGGTAAGGGTGACCAGCGTAGGAAGCCCAGGATTTTAGACACACAAGGAGGGTCAGGTAATAGCTTTTAAAGTTTGACATTGGCCCAATAAAATGTATTACCTTCCCCTACTTCTCTAATAATGGCAATAAAACACTGGTATAAATTACTAAGGAAAATGGTACATCCGCCTCCATCTTTTGATGTCTTAAAATTGAGACTCAATGGACGTCCTTCCAGAAAACAGTCTAGCCAAACACAAGTCATGCCATAGCAGAGGACAAGTTACCGGGCTCATTGGTACCTGGCCTAAAATTCCATGGCTGGGAACGTACGGATCACATCAGACCTAATGCTCCCTTTCTGCCTCACTCTCCATGATATGCTGCTGGTAGCACAGCTGCGACAACCTGCTTGACCATTAGCTGCAAAGTATGGACTTTGCACGTCTCTGCTCTGGGCCATCAGCACTCACCTTTGACGCTGGAGCAGAGCTATACAACAGGACAATACTGTATTTTGTGAGACGACTACTTCTGTGCTTCAAAAAAGAACTAACAGGAATGCAACATAAAGCAGCCTGTTTTGACAGCCAAATACAAGGAAGAATTCAGTAGCAGACACATGGCTAGTGAGATTAATTACCTCCAAATGAAAGCCCTCACTTCTGTCTTACTGCATTAATGGACTACAGGAGTGAGCAGTTTGCACTATGACAGAAGAGCTGTTTGTTAATGGGAAAAATCTTACTTTTTCTCCCCTTTACAACATGTAATTTTGCTTTCCTTTTTCCTTGCCACCTTCCTGCTTATTGCCATTCTCCATCTAAACTGCTTTGATTTGCTGTAACAGTCTGACCTGATGCTATGACTTATACCCTCCCATTCTGTAAGTTCCTCCATCTTCAAAGCATCTGACAAAGTGGGATTTTTCTCCCAAAAAAGCTCACGTGATAAGTAAATGTGTTAGTCTTTAAAAGTTCCACTAGACTCCTTGTTTGTTTTGCTGAACTAGGCTAACTTGGCTACTGCTTGGCAACTAGATATCAACAGTTCTTTAAATACTCTTCCCCCCGCCCCCGAGACATATAAACCAGTTTAAAACTGCAATAATTATGGTCCATAACCTGCTGCCATTCAGGACCAGTTTCTGTGCGAAAGGTAAGAGAAGTCTGCAGCAGTAACAACATGTAACTTCTTCAGCTCTACAGTTAGATGCTGCAGGCATTAAACATAAAACTCTGAGAACCCTGGATTTCAAGTGCCATAATATAGAAAGACCTCAGCCTACTTGGTACTATAGCACACACCCTTAGAAGTCCTTTTAACCTTTTATTAAGGACGAAGAAAAGGAGGAAAAACATCCAACACATCTGAAATACAAAGTATTGAATAAGATTTTCATTTTAATGACATCCATTGTTCCCTTTCCGCTTAGCTGGAAAGAGTTTTAAAAAGGGAGGGAAAACACACCTTATCTAATCATCTCTTTAGATAGTAACAAAGGTGATAGGACAAGCAGCAATGGGTGTAAATTACAACAAGGGAGGTTTAGACTGGACATTAGGAAAAAGCTGGTAACTGTCAGGGTGATTAACCACTGGAATAAGTTGCCTATGGGGCTTGTGGAATCTCCATCATTGGAAGTTTTTAAGAGTTAGACAAACATCTGTCAAGGATGGCTTAAGATGGTCAAATCAAATCAAATCAAATCATAGGGCTGGAAGAGATCTCATAAGATCATCAAGTCCAACCCCCTGGGAATTGAACCCAGGACCTTCTGCACGTTAAGCAGAGGTGCTAGCCACTACTTGGTCCTGCCACGAGTGCAGGAGACTGGATTCAATGACCTTGCAGGTTCCCTTCCAGTTTGTAGGATTCTGTAACTAGCATGCAGCATGGTATGAACTGCACAAGAGACTAAAAAAATGGCAAACTGAGACCTCAGTTCTGCTTCTAGCTCACTTGCATACATTGCTTTCATTCAGTGGTACCTGATTTTGGACGTCTAACTGAAGACATTTTTGGCCTGATTTTCGGAAATGCGGGGCTCCCTCAATTTCTGCTTCGGTCATTGCAAATGGCAAGAGCTTAGCATTCTAAAAATTCAAGTTCAGGGTCTCTCCCCAGAGCAGAGGTAGTTTTTGACTTTAACAACTGGGTTTGGTTGTGCCAACTGTAACCTAAGGATTCCTCACCCAGAACTAATATTTGTACAGCTCTCTAAGGATGTAATCACTGTATAGCGTTCACAACGAAGCCTTTCAAGGACTAAGGAAGAATACTGAGGTCTTTCATGCCACTTGGCTATTTACTAATAAGAAAGAAAGGAGAAGGGAAGAAACAAACTAAAAGTACAACATACAGTCTTGCATAGACCTATGTTTCCCACATACTGAAATCCAGAAAGGGCCATAGCAGCAGAGAAGGGATTTCACCATATTTCAGATATTAAGGCAGATGACTTATCTCAGCATGAGGACTGAAACCAAAACGCCAGTCAGTCACATGCCGAGTCTAGGGTAACGTTAGATCAATAGTGTAAGAGAAACAAAGCAAACAAAATTTGAGGAGAAAGAAGCGATTTTAGACGATAGTGTAGTGTAGTTATTTTTAAGCAGTTTGAAATTACTTTTTAAATACTTCTAAAGATTCTTTAAAAAAATCATCTCCGTATAATGCCACCATAGTAATTTCCATTCTCTCTGCCCCATACCCATCGTGCTGTTAGTACCATGGTGAAAGCGGTGAGCACTCTATATTGCACCTTGACTTCTTATATTCACTGAGAGCAAACACAAGCAGCGGCAATTTAACAGAACTGTCCCTGAAGCCAGCAGAATTAAAGGATAAACAAAGGAGTTTATTAAATGTATAAGGAACAAAACAAATCCTGACAATGTTACTGGTCCATTAGTACACGGAAATGGTAGAATTGTTGATAAAAAGGCAGAAGTGTTCAATACTTTAGGAGTCCTGTGGCACTTTCAAAGACTAACAAATCTAACAAATTTATTAAGTGCATGAGCTTTCATGGGAGAAAATCCCTATTTGTCAGATGCTTGAAGATGGGGAATTTACAGAATGTGAGGAAAATACATGCAGAGAAGTGTAAGCCATAGGGTCAGGTCAGACTGTTACAGCAAATCAAAGCAGTTGTTTAGATTCAAGCTCTGGGGAACAGCAAACAGAGGAAGGTGAGATACTAGTATCTCTGTTGTACTAAGCTCCCCCCCCCGCAGAAATTTAACATCAGAAATCACAACATTCAAAAACCAATAGGGGAACACTTCAATCTCCCTGCTCCACTGATGATTTAATAGCTGTGCTCAAGCACATGGGTAACAAAGCAAGATTTCAAAGAGAAACTGCAGAATTGGAAATGATATGCAAATCTGACTGTGTGAAAGCAGAATTAAATTGTGACTATGGATACTTTTCCTATCACTGATTTGACCTCACCCTCCATGTGCTGTTTCCCAGTGCCTGACTCTTAACAACTGCCTTGATTTGCTGTAATAATCTGACCTGATCCTATGACTTGCATTTCCTTGCATTTGTTTTCCTTTTATTCTGTAAATTTCCCATCTTTAAGTGTTTGATAAAGTGGGATTCTTCTCCTTGCAAAAGCTGATGAGATGAAGAATGTTTTAGTCTTTAAGTGCCACAAGATTGCTTGCTTGTTTTGCTACACTAGACTAACACAGCTACCCCTCTGGAAAGAGTTCAACAAATGTTTCTCTTGTGTATTTGGGAAAAACACAGACGACAAAGTCTCATCAGATGGTTGTAATATCCTTCTATTCCACTAGTGTCTCTGGGGGATGTTAACCAGATGCTACTGAAATTAGACCTCTTTAAATCAGACAGGAGCATCACTGACCTGGGGAAAGACCCGGTACTGGGCCCAGCCCCCTGGCCCTGATCTGGAGTTGTGACCCCAGGCTCCTGCTGTTGCCAGCTCGGCTCCTGATCCCCAGCTGGGAGAGGTGTGTGCTGCCACGGATGGCCCAGCCCTGGATGCCCGGCCAGGGACCGGGCTGGGAGAGGCAAGGGGGCACCCCAGCAATTCGGGGCAGTGGCGCTGGGACGCGGGGCACATGCCCCCTGTGCCAGTCGGCAGCAACACCCCTGAAGTTAGAAGTCTTACATGCAAGAGTTTTAGAAGATCTGACTGAGGAGTTTGCAGGCCCATTAATGTTGATTTTCATTCAGTAAGACTTGATGCCCTGGGGAAGTTCCAAAAGACTGAAAGAAAGCTAATGTACCAACGTGTAAAAAGGGTAAACGAGATGGCCTGGGTGTTTATGGGCTTGTATGCTTCACATCAATCCTGGGCAAGATAATCGAGCTGTTGACAGAAGACTTGATTAATAAAGAATTAAAAGATGTTAATACAATTTATGCAGATCAGCATGGCTTTATGGAAAATAGGTCCTGCCAAATTAACATATTTTTTGATGAATATACAAGTTTGGACAATAACATTAATATTGTTGATGTAATATTTGTAAACTTTGTCTGGTGTTTGACAAATTACACAACATTTTGATTAAAAATTAGAACCACAAAATTAAAATGGCATATATTATATGGATTAAAAACTGGATGAGAGCTCTCAAAAATGTACCTCCAAATGGGGAATCATTATTGAACAGGTCTATTTCCAGGATGTCCTACAGGAACGGATTCCTGGTCCTAGCCTATTTAACATTTTTATCAATGACTGAAAAGAAAACATGAAGTCACCACGTATAAAGTTTGCAGCGGGCACAAAAACTGGGAAAGTGATAATTAATGGAGAATACAGGTCACTGCTTCAGAGGTAACTGGATTGTGATCGATAATCAGTTGAACATGTGCTCCCAGCATGATGCTGCAGCCAAAAGATCTAAAGTGACCCTAGAATGCATAAACAAGGGATGTAAAAGTATGTTTATTACGGAATCCATTTAAACGTTCTAAAAATTGAACGTTTAAATAGTTAAATACTTATCTATGGGAGATGACGGGCTCAGCTCCTCACAGCCGAGAGAGAACTGAGCTGCCTAGCTGTGGCTCGCCCATAGTGAATGCAGAGCTGTAGCTGGTCAACTATGGCTTCCAGGGAGCTGAGCTGAGCTGAGCCCAGCTTTAGCTCCCCCCCGCAACATGTGTGGGGCACCAGCGCTGGACCCTGCACCTCCCACGAGCAAGAGCTGCACATGGAGCTGAGCCATACCCAGCTATGGCTCTCTCAGCCCCCACCCAAGGGGAAGAGGGAACTGCAGCTGGGTTCCCAGCAGAGCCATCCTTCAGGGTGCAGTTGAGGGGGGTGGCAAGTGCCCCAAGCCCCACACTGCTCCACCCCCACCTTCAGCTGCGAGCTGAAGGCACCGGGCAAGGTGCACAAAGCCTGGCCTTTGGGCTGGCCCACCCCACACCCCAGCACAGGAGGGAGGGGCCCATAGGCCGATTGGCCCTGGTCCCCTTGAGGGACAACTCTTGATGGAATCAAGCCCTGTTCCCCTTCCTCTCCCCAACCAGTTTAAACACCTGATCACCCTTTAAGTGGTGAAGCTTTGACATCCCTGGCATTAGCAGAGCAATCTCCAGTAGGAATAGAGAGGTTATTTTACCTCTACATTTAGTACTGGTGCAACTGCTACTAGAATTTTCTGGCCAGCTCCTGTGTCTGTAACTCAAGAAGGATGGTGAGACGCCGTGGAGGGTTTAAAGAGAAGTCAGGTGAATTGTTAAAGGACAAGAAAATATCTCTTATACTGATATAGCTTAATAAAAAGAAGATTAAGAGATGACTTGATTACACACTGTAATCATCTACATGAGAAACGAAGCTAAGAACAAAAATATAACACCTCTGTCTGTCCAAGAAAGATACAACAAAATCTAATGGCTGGAAGCTGAAACTAGCTAAATTCAAATGAGAAAAACAGTATAAATTTTTAATGGTAAGAGTAATCATCCAATGGGACAATTTATTAAAGGTCATGGTGGCTTCTCCGTCACAGATAATCTTTTAAACAAACACTGGAATATTCTTCTAAAAGATGTGATGCAGGAATTATTTGGGGGGAAGTCCCGCAGACTGCATTAGACGATGGGTCAAGCTGGATGTGCACAAGGGTGCCTTCCACCAGTGCCAGAACTAAGTATTTTTGGCGCCTGGGGTGAGTCCGGAGCAAGCAACATGGAACACACCCCGAGACTGAGTGGTGAAACACAGCCGCTCGATAGGTGCCTGGGGCAAAACCCTGGTCACCCTGCCCTAGTTACTGCCCTGCCTTAAATACATTTCTTAGTCTTTACACGTGCCACAAGGCTCCTTGTTTGTTATTCCTTCTGGCCTCAGAATTTTTAAATCTGTAGATCCTATTACCCAGCATCAATTCAAGCCCCAACAACAGTACCATTGTACACACTGCAAATCAAACAAGGAGCCCTATGGCACTTTTAAAGACTAACAAATTTATTCATCACATGAGCTTTTGTGGGAGAAAATCCCCTTTCTGTCAGACAGCAGCAGCTACAGGCTCAGCATGCACACCTACCATGCACATGGCCAGGCCCCCCCCCAACCCCGCATCCATGTGGAGAATTTCCAAAGGGTTAGCCGAGTTAGTCTAGTCCAGCAAAAAAACCAAGGAGTCATGTGGCACTTTAAGACTAACAGATTTATTTTTGGCATGAGCTTTGGTGGGAGAAAATCCCACTTCATCAGATGCTTTGAAGATGGGGAAACTTACAGAAAGGAATGAAACTAAATGCAAGGGGGTGTAAAATATAGGATCAGGTCATGCGGTAACATGCATCTTGTCAATTTCCAAAGGGACAGTCCAGCAAAAAAACCAAGGAGTCGTGTGGCACTTAAAGACTAACAGATTTATTTTTCGCATGAGCTTTCCTGGGAGAAAATCCCACTTCAAAGATGAGTGAAGCATCCGACGAAGTAGAACTTTCTCCCAGGAAAGCTCATGCAGAAAATAAATCTGTTAGTCTTAAAGTGCCACACCA
>ML681997.1:11177176-11229141 GCA_007922195.1 Podocnemis expansa | reverse complement strand
TCCTCCCATTCTGTAAGTTCTTCCATGAGATAAATTTATTAGTCTTTAAAAGTGCCACAGGACTCCTTGTTTGTTCTGCTGATACTCTGTGTGTGTGTTATGTGGTGTGTGTGTGTCTATGCATGTGCTCTGGACGTGGGTATGTGTGTGCATGGTCTGTGTGTATAGCTGTGCTTCCAATGTGCCCCTTCTCCCAGTGAGCAGATAGCCCCATGACTGGGTATGGCTCCTTAGGCAAGCAGGGAGAAATTGCAAGTGCACAGGAAGGGAAGTGACCCCAGTGTCCATGAGTGGCTAAGTCCCCCCGGCTTTAGCAAAGAAACTGTCCTGGGTGCCCTGGCTATGGAGCCTAGTGGAGGGAGCCCACTTGCTGCTAAATGTATCAGATCATAGAGTGATTTCCATAGTGACCTGCATGGTTCAGGCCTGTAGGACTTTTCTAAGGAGTCAAGGCTCTGGCAGAGGAGAAAGAACCAGGCAGGAGTGACTGTATCCTAGAGCCCCTCTGGATTCTGCCCAGACCTTGACACCATTCTTGTGCAACAGCACAGCCTTATGCCCTCCCACACCCTGCAGCCCCTTACCTGGACAGTCTGGCGGTCCGGGATCCCAGTGTACCCAGAGCTATGGGGCCCTGGCTGGCTGCCATTGCTGCTGCTGCTACTGCTACTGCTGCTGGTGGTGCTGGTGCTGCTGGAGCTGCTGGAAGGAGGCGGGACCTGTAGCTGCTCATTTTCCATGGTAACTGTCCTGGGCACCAATTGGGGCAGGAGATAGGAAATACCAAGGCCGAGATGGTGGGAAAGGAGATTCTGTAAAGGTCAGAGCTGCAAGAAGTCAAAGGCAAGGTAAGGCTGTGAGCAGGGAGGAGTCACAAGCCCCCAAACCCCAGCTGGTATCACCCCTCATTGGGGCACTGACTCCTCCTACCACCCCACAGCTGATGAGATGATGCAGCCAATGAGGAGCTCTGGGGGCCATATTATCTGCTACATGTGGCAGAGGTGCTATTAGGGAGCTAGATATGGGTCATCTTGGGGTACAGGTAAGAACAGTCTTGGGGCTGCTCTAAACTGTGCTAGCTGGCAGTGGTCCTTAAGGAACCAGGCTGCTCCAGCCACTATCTCTTTGGCCCAGGGGTTAAAGTAAGGGGCAACACACTGGAATGTAGTTCTGGGGCCCCATATTTTTAGGTGGGCTGCATTCCAGTGCCCCAAAAATAAAGGACTGCATTGAAGTGCTGCATTCCAGGGCCCCTGCCACCCAAAAAAATAGCACGAGCAGCTGGAATGCAGTGTTTTGGTGGCTCCACCTTAAACCCTGCTCCACCTTAAGCCCAGGCAGAGAGCAGCCCTAGGCTGGGAGTTGTGAATCCCCTTCCCCATAGGGGAGGAGTAGCTTGTGGCTGGAAGCAGCTTCCAGCCAGTCAGGCAGCCTACAAACAGCAGAGGTGAGGGCTTTGGAGGGGGGGCTGCTGGCAGTTTTCTGTGTCTGGGGTTGGCTCTGTGTGGGTGGGTGTGTGTCTGTGTCTGGGGATGGGTCTTGGGGCAGGGGGTGGGTTCTGGGGATGGGTATTGGGGGGCCCCACCAGTATCAGGGGCTAACCCATGTTGGAGGGGGGCCCACCTATGCAGGAGGGTTCCAGGGCCGGCCAAATCATATTTTAACCCCTGCTTTGGCCCGTCCTTCCCTTAACTTACTCCCTGGCTCCTGTAAGGAAGATGACTGTAGGATCTGGTTCAGCAGGTTCCTTGTTGGCCAGAGGCCCAAGGATCTCAAAGCACTTCACATAGAAGAATGAATCCAGCCACTGTAGCTAGCAGGGATGCACTGTGAGGATACCCTGACACAGAAGGGAAGACTAAGGCAGATAGATTCATGGATTCTAAGGCCAGAGGGACCATTGTGATCATCTGTCTGACCTCCTGTATAGCACAGGCAAGGGACCTGCCCCCAAATAATTTCTAGAGCAGAGCTTTGAGAAAAACAGCCAATCTTGCTTTACCAAGAGAATTCACCATGACCACTGGTAAATAGTTCCCATGGTTAATTACCCTCACTGTTAAAAATGTAAAACAAACAAACAAGGAGTTCTATGGCACTTAAAGACCAACAAGCTTATTTTTTTGCATGAGCTTTCATGAGAAAATCCCACTGACTCAGACACTTTGATTTTCTCCCACAAAAAATCATGCAAAGAATAAATTTGTTAGTCTTTATGTGTCACAGGACTCCTTGTTTGTTTGTTTTACTGAACTATACTAACATGGCTACCCCTTTGGGTCTTGTTAAAAATGTGCAACTTATTTTTCTTCTGAATTTATCTAGCTGCAGCTTCCAGTCACTGGATTGTGTTAGACCTTTCTCTGCTAGGCTGAAGAGCCTGTTATTAAATATTTGTTCCCCATGTAGATATTTATAGACCATGACCAAGTCATCTCTTAACCTTCTCGTTGTTAAGCTAAATAGATCAGGCTCTTTGAGTCTATCAGCAGAAGGCAAGTTTTCTAATCCTTTCATCGTTCCTGTGACTCTTCTCTGAACACCCTCCAATGTATCAACATCCTTCTTGAGTGATGGACACTAGAACTGGATACATTATTTCAGCAGTTATTGAACCATTGCCAAATATAAGGGGTCAAAATAACATATTAGCTTTCTTCTGGGACTTCCCTACTGCTCCAAGACTTATTGAAAATCAACATTAACTCTCTAATGAGCTCCTCAATAGCTCTTTTAAAATTCTTAGAAGTTATCTGGACCCTCTGATTTAAAAATGCCTAACTTCAGTGTCTTCTGCTTAACATCCTTTAGAAATACTAGTGGAATAGAAAAAGTGTTATCCTCATTGTACATTGAGACTATATCATCCGCTTTTCTCCAAATATAGAATGTAAATATTTATTGAAAATTTCTACCTTTTCTGTATTTTATTGATAGTTCTACCATTTCCACCAATAAGACTGTCAGGATCATTTTTGTTCCTGTAAAACTCCTTCTTATTGTCCTTATTGACCATAGAGTTCTTCTTGTGTTCCTTTGCTTCCCTTAACAGTTTTCTACAGATCCTAACTTCTGATTTATTTCCTTTATTATCAGTTTCCCCTTCTGTAATGTGTTACACACTATTTTTTAGTTTTTTACAGTTGTCTTCCCTTCTGCTCTAAGATAGTTGGTTGTTGGTGGGTTTTTTTTTTTCCCCTTTCTTTTCTTTTTAAATCAGCATGGTCTTGATTGTGGCTTTCTGGGCATGTTGTAGGGTGTTCTTAAATGATTCCCAGTTATCATTCACATTTTTTTGATTAAATTCTTCTTCCTAGCTGAACTGTCTCATAACTGTTTTCAGCTTTGTGAAAGTGGTTTTATTAAAGCACCAAGTATATTCATTGTCAGCCTGCTCTTCATACTGCTTGCATATTATAAACGTGATCAAGTCATGACGACTTATACTTAAGCTACTATTCAGTTTTAGTTCCCAGGCATTGTTCAGCAAATTGGTGATAACAGTGGGAACAGAACCAAGATGTCTTGCCACTCAATCATGTGCCTTCACCACAATCCCAGCCTTCTCAAACTGCTTGTGTAACCCATGCTAACATAATATAGCTCTTTGACATCCTCTATATGGCTAGTTTATGAGGCTCCTCTGACTTGCTCAGTTTGTCCCCTTAGCTCAGGCAATACTATAGGGTCACTCTTCTAGCTCCAGAGGGCTGTGTTCAGTCCCTGCTGACAGCCCAGCCAAGAGTGTTGTTACCAGTGGCTAGTGTGAAAGGAAGCCCAGGGGAGTTTAGCATGGATGGCTGGAGGGCACTGCATGCTTCTCAAAGGGTTTGTTGACTCCAGCCTGCCATCAGGACAAAGGGAGAACCAGGGACATCCCTAGGGGCTGCAGGCCCTGGGTGAATCACCCTCTGTGGGGCCCCTACTCACTCCCCTGGCACTGGGGGACAGGGCTGGCCAGCCCAGGGGAGGGGAAAGGCCCTGCGCAGGCCATCCCACGCTGGGGACCGGGCAAGCCAGGGAAAAGCGGCTGCCCCATTCAGCGCTGCTGGTCCATCCCAACCCACTAGTGCTGCTTCGGCTCTGTGCCAGAGCAGCGGGCAGGGGCAGGAGGCCGTGCGGCTGGGAGGGTAGCGATACAGCCCTGTGCTGCCTCCAGCACCCTCCCCACTGCTCTTGCACAGAGCCAAAAGCAGCGCACATAGCTGGGGGGCGGACTGGCAGCCCAGAACCAGGCCATCGTTTTTGGCCGGCTCACCCAGTCCCTGGCATGGGGGGGGGCAGCAGTGCAGGCCCTGTGGGGCCCACCAAAGCGCGGGGCCCTGAGCGGCTGCCCCACCTGCATTGCCCCAGCTCGTTCTCCCCAGGGTAAGGTAAGATCCAGCCTGGCCTTATAACTGGGGGTTTGTCTGTACACAAAGCACAGCGACAGGATCTCATTCCTGCGTTCGGCTGGAATTTCAGTGGGATCTGGCACTCCAACCCCCTGGAGTCCTTGGGAAGTCTCTGTGTTCATCCATGTGGCTTCTTGGTCTGAGGACTGAGAGTACCATAGGGACACATGCAGCAGTGTAAGGAACTCCAGAGGCACAGAGTCCAGCCCCATGTTGCTACAGCAACCACAGCATATAACCCCACTCGGAAAGTTCTCCGGCTCCCCTTTCACGCTACCTGACTTATTTGCCCTCCCTGCTCCTAGCTGGCAGCTGCTCCAGAATCTCCCTCCTCTGAGCTTCAGAAACCTTTGTCTACTGTCTAGCCTAAATATATTCCTGGCCAGTTTGTCCTCACTTGTTCTTGTGCCAGCATTGTTCTTTAGGTTAAATAGCTCTTCACCCTACCCAGTGCCCCCACCATGTATTTCAGAGAGTGACTGGAGCCCCTCTCCACTGCTGTTCTGCTAGGCTATTCAACGCCAGCCCTTTCAGTCTCCAGCTCAGTGCTCCATGCATTCGATCATCCCAGCTCTACTTTGCACCTGTTCCAGTTTGAATTTATTTTTTTTGAAGATGGAGGAACAGAATATTGCCCAGCATTCCAGATTAGGTCTGACTAGGGGCCCTATACAATGTGTTTGCAACAGAAAAAGAGAGAACAGAAGCAGCTGCACTGGTAGAGCAGTAACAGTGGGTTACTTACCAGTAACTGTCCTCCTTCGAGATGGGCTGCTTGCATACATTCAATAGTAGGTGTCTACATGCTGAAGTGCATGATTGGTTGGAAACTTTTTAGCCCCAGCCTGTCAGAGCAGGGTCAGCGGCCAGTGCTCTCTGGCTACTCCTGTGGCTATATATATGGCCCTGACCTTGCTCCTCCTCAGTCCCTTCTAGTCACCAACTCCAAGTAGCGGGGATGGTGAGATGGTTTTGAATGTATTCAAGCAGCCCATCTCCAAGAAGGACGGTTACTGTAAGGTAACCTACCGTTCTTCTTCGAGCGCTGCTTGCATCATTCGCTATTAGGTGACTGCTAGCCATACTGTGGATTGTGGGTGGAGTTGGGTTTTTCCCGCTGTAAGCACAAGTACCCCCATAAAGGCAAAACCAAGGTGTGGAAGGATGCCTGAATAGTAGGCTTCTTGGCCTACCTGTGGGGATGCCTTGTTAACCCTCGAATTTTCTCGAGAGAACATTGCATGAGAGAACAGAAAGAGGCTGTGTGTCACCCTGCCTTGGAGACATGGAGTATTGATTTGGGTTGTCCTAATTTGCTTTGGACGCCCTCAGTGTTAAGTGTGATTAAAACCAACCAAAGAAGACAAACGTTCCCATGTTTCGTCTACCATTGTGTGACAATTGACTGTCATGCCCCAGGAGTAAAGGAGGGGGATAAGTTCACCCTCTCTGCCCTGGTGGGGTGTTGACGCTTCAGTATGTGAGAGTCTAATTTGGTTCTACAGGTCAAAGCAATGAAAATGCAACCAGGATAGCATTATTCTCATGGTCCCCTTCTAGCAGGAGGAATCTCAACTTGATAAAGGAGCTCCTTTGATGGGTATTTGCTAACCAGGCGGAAGGGAAGCTATTAACAGTGTACCTCAGGTCTCAGGAGTGGGTATGACCTCTGGTCCCCTTGGTGGTAGAGGGGAAGAATGGTAACACAGACTCACCAGTGTCACTGGTTGAAATTTGTGACCTCTAGATACACCCCTCTTCGGGATCAGTTGAGATGGACCTCAGTATGATTCGCTTTCTGGGGGACACGTGCTGTCCTCAAGGGGAGTGGACCTGTGGGGGCCCCACAACCATTTCGTGAGGAAGGAGAAGGCTTCGCTCAGATGGTCCATATCCACATTTAGGTACCAAAGGAAGTTATTTGTTTCAGGACATCCCTTCAGTGAGGTCCCAGTGGAAGAAAGCTCAGCCATTGTGACAGAAAGGGAATCTCTAGGGATTGGAGCTAGAATATGAAGTTAATAAGGAGAGGAGTAAGGGTGTAGCCCCTGGCCTAGTCGGTCGCTAGTGATTCTGGTACCGACCACCCTCATTCTGTGGCTTCTCTCACCCCGCTCGGCAGATGTGAGCAAGATTGGTGATAGGGAGTAAGAGGGGGACTAAGCATTATGTCAGTAAGAGTCCCTCCTGTCCTCTGTGGCGTGTGCTCAGGGCACGTTGGTTTTCATCAGCCTTTTATGATCAAAGCTTGGGCTGCCTTTGGGTTGCAAGAAGATGAGACTGTGAGCCGTGGAGTTGACCTGCACCTGACTAAGACTCTTACATTTGGGCAAACCAGGTAACATCCTGCAGCTTCTTATGCAGGGACACTGTTGCTTCTCCCTTATGCCACTCTCCGTGTGTGTGTGTGTGAGCGCGTGCCCTCTGGTATAGTGAATTCTCTGTTTGAGCAAACCAGTGGGATGCATGCTTCTATTTCCCCCAGGGAGAAACGCTGATGTGTTGCGTTGCTCTTCCAACACCTGAGGGCATGGGGGGGGTGAAACGTTGAGGGTTCTATCTTTATGAGAAATAAGAAGAAGGGGGGGTGGACTTGCCTAAAGCAAATTGCACTGTACATTGTCCGCTTCACTTGAGGACCTTGGAGGTATGTAGCACCACGTGATGGGTCCGTCCTTCCAGGTACGAGCTGTTGGGGTAGGTCGAATATGTATGGGTCCCCCACATAGACTGCCCATGAAGGTGTAGATATCTCCATCTCTGAGAGAAGGGCCTCCTGCAAGGTCTCGAAAGCCGTTAGCTCTCTTGTGAGGAATCATGGAACCCCAACTGAGGAAGGGGAAGGTAGGCATACTGTTCATTACCCTCTGGATGGTGGTGGTTGATTTCCCTCTTGGAAGGTCAAGGGTCAACACAGGCTGGCATGAGAGGTAAACGCTGGATGTGCAGTGATGTGAATAGAAGGGGAAGGTCATCCCAGTCTGGGCTCACAGAGGGATCAAGGGGCCCAAGAGGTCTGTAAGGGGAAACCTGAGGCGAGGGGGGGGAAAGGGGAGGGGAGAGAGAGTGGGAGGGAGAAACCCTTTTGGAGGGCACCCCTGTGGGAACTCAATGGGCTAATGTTAGTGCCCATGTTCCCTGCTTCCCACCGTTAGATCTTGCACATAACAGGGTAGGGGTAAAACATTTCCTGTCTCCACTCCCTCATCATTTCTGGGTAGGAGTGAGGTAACAAGGCAACTCAAGTAAACTATAAAATCAGGTAGAAAGGGTTAAGGGCTTTTCTTGGCCCTTCTTTTGCATGATTCAGGGGGTCCAGGTGATGAGAACCAGGGTTTCCAACCATAGATTGGGTGGGGAGAGGGAGGGAGGTAGAAGTCTACCCTTTTTCCCAATAGTGTAGAAATACAGCCCAGTTGTGGATGGAGCAGAACTGCAGCGAATAAGTAGATTCCAAGTCCTGCATGTAAAACAAACATTTAGGCAGGTAAAATTTTTGTGGGTGCAGTACTCCAGTATGCGCCCATGATAACCAAGGTTCTAGCGTGAGTGGAGCAGAGCCTGGTCTGTAACTGGTGAGGAAGTGGTCTGAAAGCCAAGTGCCCAAGAGTGTATTTCAGCTCTAAAATGGTTGAGCTGGACACCAAAGGAAGCACTCTGAGTGCACTTGGATATCCCAGGCTGTAGTATGAGCAATGTTGGAGAAAAAGGCCTGGATGCATTGAGCTAGGGGATGTATAAAACCCCAAGAGCCAATGAGGGGGCGATTTGAACTGGACACTGGGAATCAGCCTGGAGGCCAGGGACTGGCAGCAGGTGAGAAAAAGAAAATGAAACAGAGCCCTGGGGCATGGAGAGATGGTCTGGCATACCTCCACTGCCTTCTGAGCCAGGTCGCCCTTCATTCAATCTGGAGAATGGTTTTTGGACCCTAGGTATAGCACAACCCTTCCTTCTAGCTGTGGATGAGGTTCCACTTTAGGCCTCTGCCACTGATTTCTGAGGGGTTGTTGATATGTGGGTGAGACCTGAGGGGGGTCAGCAAGTCGGTAGGGGCCTCTTTAGCGTGGGGGGCTATGGTATTCTAATGGGAAGTCCCTGGTGACAGAGGAGACCTTGGAGTCATGAGGGGGCTTGATCCTGTCTCTTGCTTGGTGGGAAGGCCCTGCTAGGTGCCTTTGCCGTTGGTGCTCTTAATGCTGGCAAGAGCTAGGGGAGTGGCTGGACACCTGTGGGGGAAGTATGCCCAATGATCTAAGGGCTTATGTGGTCTGTTGCCTCCACAAACAAAGACCGGCCCTCAAAGGGGAGGTCTTGGATGTTAATCTTTAAGTGCCACATGACTCGTGTGTGTGTGTGTGGGGGGGTTTGCTGGGCTAGGCTAACACAGCTGCCCCTTTGCAGAGGTGGATTTTGGGGTAAGCAAAGCAGACGGTCGCCTAGGGCCCCAAGCAGCAAGGGGGTCACCTGCCTCACTTACCCTAGGACTCGTGCCACGGGGTGGTGGGGGAGTGGGGAGCCACTGACTGTCAGGGCCAGCAGCTGTGCTGCCTGCCTGCGTGGCCAGCATCTCTGCAGCAGAAGCAGAGCAGGACTCCTCACATACACCCAGCCAGCCATGGCTCCCCAGGGGGAGGTGGGAGATCAGCTGGCAGGGAGCTGCGCCTTGCTGGGAGTAGTGCCCCTTGGAACGGCCTGCTCTGAAGACTTTGGGCCGCTTTACCCCCAGGCTCGAAGAGGCCTGATCCGAGGCCTGGGGGCAATGCAGCCTTTATTCCAGCCTGAGCTGGCAGGGGGTGAAGTGGCCCAAACTCTTCAGAGCTGGCCACTCCAGGGGGCCACTGTTCACAAGCCACGGTGCCATGCCGGCTGCTCTCCTCCCCCTGGGGAGATGTGGCCACCTGGGTGTACGTGGGGAGTGCTGCTGCACCCCTGGTGCAGAGAGGCTGGGTGGCGCAGCCTCTGGCTTGGGAGGTCCGCAGCACCTCCACCTGGGAATTGGGACTGTGGGGAGGCAATTAGGGCAGCAGTGGGGGCCTGGGGCCCCGATGAGGGCAGCAGTGGGTGCCTATAGGGGGCCCCAGGGGCGTCGCTGCCCTGGGAAGGAACCTGGGTCATGTCCCCTGGCCGGGGCAGGACTGGAAGTGGCTGCAGGCAGCTGGGCCCCACATCCCTGGCTGGGGACAGGGCTGCTGCAGCCATGGGAGGCTGGGCCTCAGATCCCCCGCCAGGGATGGGGATGCCGCGGCTGTGGCCGCAGGTGGCTGGGCCCCGGATTCCTGGCTGGGGACGGGGCCAAAAGCGGCCTCCGCGGCTGAGCCCCGGATCCCCAGCTGGGGACAGGGCTGCCATGGCTGTGGGCGGCTGGGCCCCGGATCTCCGACTGGATTGGGCTGGAGACCGGGGGGCTGCCAGACCCAGGGCACTGGCGCTGGGATGCGGGGCACGTGCCCTGGGTGCCCAGCGCCAGCGATGCCCCTGCTAACCACATAGGTGAACTAGCAGGTCCTCTAGGAGCACCAGGCTTTGAGGGGTGCCAAATTAAACAGAATTGAATTTTATCATCTATTTGGAAAAAGAACTAATATATTACTTACAAAACATGGGGGCAGGGACTAACATCAAAATTTGCATAAAGTGCCAAAAACTCTTGAGCTGACCATGCTGCTATCTAAGCCTATTGTGCACACTTTTTTTGAGAGACATGCACTACATTCATAAGAACAAACAAGGAGTCCTGTGTCACTTAAAGAGTAACAACTTTACTTATTGCTTGAGCTTTTGTGGGAGAAAAATCTGACAAAATGGGGTTTTCTCTCACAAAAGCTCATGCAGTAATAAATTTGTTAGTCTTTTAAGTGTCACAGGACTCCCTGTTTCTTTTGCTGAACTAGACTTAACATGGCTATGCTTTTGGAACTTGGCCACATTCATAAGGCAAGCAAACCCCTCGTATAGCTGCTATTGCAATCAATAAAATATCTCATGAATAAGTGCTGCAGGATTAGTCCTTCATATGCAGTTAACCTCAGGATGTTGTAAGAGCTGACAAATAATGGAGTAAAACCAGTGACTAAAGGGTGAAAAGCTACTTACTGGTAGTTTCAAAAGGGCAGTCATGTTAGTCTAGTAAAGCAAGGAGTCTTGTGCCACTTAAAGACTAACAGATTGATTTATTGCATGAGCTTTCAAGTGGGCTATTCTCCCATGGAAGCTCATGCAATAAATAAATCGGTAGTCTTTAAGTGCCCCAAGACTCCTTGGTTTTTTTTTCTGCGGTGGGGCTTTTCCGGATTTCGGGTTTTTCCCCCCCCCCCCCCCACCTGCAGGGGCATCGCTGACACCAGGCACATGGTGCCCATGCCCCGAATCCTGGCACTGGGGCCCCGACTCTCCCGGTCTCCGGCCCAGTTGGGCTGGAGATCTGGGGCCCAGCTGCCCGTGGCCGTGGGGGCCACTTCCCCAAGGCTGGGCAGCCCTGCAGCTGTGGTTGCCACTCCTGGCCCTGGCCCTGGCTGGGGATCCGGGGCCCAGCTGCCCGTGGCCATGGCAGCTGCTCCTGGCCCTGTCCCCGGCTGGGACCGTGGCCTGCAACCAGTGGGTGGGGCCTGGGGGCAGGGGCTGGGGCCTGGGCCGGTGCCCTGGGTCCGTCCCTGGGGCAGCAACGCTCCTGCCGACCTGGCTATGCTGCTTTTCTGCTTTCATTTCTTTTTGCCATGTGAAAATTCAGTATCTCTTGACCAATAAAACAATTTCACTAAGAAAGAAACAGTGTTAGTACCATAATACATTGTGGTAATTGTGTTAAAGCCCAGATATTTTCCTTTAAAGGTGACTTGCAAGGGGGAAGAATAAATTGCGTTGTGCCCTTTTCTTCTTCTAAATGATACAGAAAGAAGGCTTGTAAAAGGTTTTAATTTCATAAAGGGGAGCTACACAAAAATGAGGAATTCGGCTAAACAGAAATTAAAAGGTACAGTGCCAAAGGTTGAAACTTTTAGTAAACACCCTGTAATAGAGGCTCAAAAAACTGCTGTTGTGGCTAAACAAAATAAAAGATGCAGTGGTGCAAAAAGGTGTTCTTTAAAAGTGGAAGTCAAGTCCTATTGAGGAAAACAGAGATGAGCACAAGCTCTGTCAAGTGAAGTGTAAAAATATAATTAGGCAGACCTAAAAAGAATTTAAAGAACAGGTAGCCAAAGACTCAAAGTAACAGCAAAAGAAAACCTTTAAGTACATCAGAAGCAGAAAACCTGCTAAACAATCAGTGAGGCATTGGGCAATCAAGATGCTAAAGTACCATTCAAGTTTACTGCAGAGAAACTAAGGGCTAGTCTACACTTAAAATTTATAGCAGCACAGCTGTATCACTACATTTAATATCAACACAGCTGTGCTATTGTA
This sequence comes from Podocnemis expansa, assembly GCA_007922195.1. Taxonomy (NCBI): domain Eukaryota; kingdom Metazoa; phylum Chordata; order Testudines; family Podocnemididae; genus Podocnemis; species Podocnemis expansa. Next base: position 11,217,340 of record ML681997.1, on the reverse strand, counting down.
ACAGGCTTGGGTAGCTGTGTTATGTTGATGGGAGAGAGCTCGCCTAACACCATAATAAAACCACCAAAATGAGTGGTGGCAGTTATGCTGGTGGGAGATGCTATCCCCCTCACATAACGCTGTCCAAAGAAGCGCTTATGCTAGCAAAACTTACGTGTCTCAGTGGGGTGATTTATTCGTTTGTTTTTTCAGACCCTTGAGTGAAGAGCCCTGCTCTACATCCACAGATACAATGCAGATATCTGCAGACACTTTCTTGTGGCTGCCTATCAGATACTGGCCCACATATTTTTATCTGTGCACGGCTAGAAACCGGCAAATACACGGATATCCACATTGTATCTGCATATGCACATACAATATGGATATCCGAGGACCATTTTTTGCAGATGCAGATCCTCATATTTGTATTTATGCAGGGCTCTACTTGAGTGACAAAAGGTTTACCAGCATGAGTGCCAGTGTAGACAAAGGTTAAATGAATTTTGCATTAGTTTTCAGGGCTGAGGGTGTGAGAGTGATTCTGAAACCAGCCGTTTTTTTTAGGTGACCAATCTGAGAAACTGTCCCAGACTGAGCTGTCATTAGAGGAGAGTTTGGAACTGATTGCTAAATTAAACAGTAATAAATCACAAGGAGCAGATGGTATTCACCCAAGAATTCTGAAGGAACTCAAATATGAAATTGTAAAACTGCTAACTGTGGTGTGTAACCTATCATTTAAATCAGCTTCTGAACCAGATGGCTGGAGGGTAGCTAACGAGTCGCCAATTTTTAAAAAAGCCTCCAGAGGTAATCTTGGCAATTACAGGCCAGTATCTCTAACTTCAGTATCAGGCAAATTAGTTGAAACTATAATGCAGGATTATCAGACATACAGACAAATACGATTTGTTGGGGAAGAGTCAACGTGCTTTTTGTAAATGGAAATCATGTCTCATCAATCTAGTAGAATTTTTGATGGGGTCAAGAATGATGTGGACAAGGGTGATCCAGGGGATACAGTGTGCTTAGATTTTCAGAAAGCCTTTGACAAGGTCCCTCAGCAATGGCTGTCAAGCAAAATAAGTAATCATAGAATAAGAGGGATGGTCCTCTCCTGATTTACAAGGTAGGAAACAAACAGTAGGAATAAATTCCAAATTTTCAGAATGGGGGGAGGTAAATAGGGCCGTCCCAGGGCTTTTTGCTGCCCTACGCCAACAGGGATTTTGGTGCCGACCCTCACCCCCAGCAGCACAGCACCATTGCCAGGGTCTGGCCACAGGTGATGGTCCATCCCCAGCCAGGGAGTGGCGCCGTGGGTGGGGGTTCAGCCGTGGGTGGGGTGCAGAGCAACTCTGCCCAGCCTTTGGCTATATCTACAGTGGGGAATAGGGCATGGAGGTCGACTTAACATGGTTGACATTAAAGTATGTCTGTGAGACCACCACCCTGGCCACGCTGCCTCCTCCCCACTGCTCCAGCACAGAGCCAAGAGCAGCGCGTGTGGCTGGCAATGTTGCCTCTAAACTGCGTGGCTGCACAGTTCCCCACTCAGAGGACGCTGCTGGCCGCGCACAGCTGGCAGCCACAGTCCCTACCTGGCCAGAAGACTGTCTTCCGGCTGGCTGAGAGCTCCTCTGGAGCTGGGAGTTATTAAAACTCCTGCTCAAAGAAGCTCTGACAGAGCATGCTCAGAATGTCTGAGCATGCTCTGTCAGTGCTTCTCCAGCTGGAGGAGCCATAGCTCAGCCCCACATGGCTGGGTGTGTGTGTGGGGGGGGGTCGGGCCAGCTGGTGGGGTTACCAGGGGGAAGTGGGCTAGGGTAGGAGGCGGGGATCGGGCTGGCTCAAGGGGGGCTTAGCGGGAGAGCTGGGGAGGAGGATTGGGCCCGTGGAGGGTGCAGGATTGGGTCAGTGGAGGGGGCCATGCAGCGAGCAACATGAGTCGCTCAGCTGCCTCAGGGCCTTGGAGGGAACACTGGGGCTGGGGAAGTGGGGGGGGGGGGGAGGACCAGCAGTGCTGAACTGGACCCCTGCTTTTGGCTGGCTCACTCAGTCCCCAGCATGGGGGGGGCAGAGGTGTTGGCTCCATGGGGCCCCCAGAACTGCAGGGCTTGGGACGGTCACCCCTCTAACCCCCCGGGACAGCTCTGTGCAGACATACCAAGGTGCCCAACCCACAACCCTGCCCCTGGTCCCAACTAGGCACTCGGAGACCAATCGGCTCTGGCGGCTGATCTGGTCTGGTGAGCCCCATCCAGCTCCTGCTGTCTAACAAGGAGTTGGGTCTGGCTCTCAGCTCCTCTCCATCCGGCTCCCAGCCCCACCTCTGAGGGCAGCAGAGAGGGGCTAGGAGTCTGACCTGGCTCCCAGCCCCTCTCACAGCCAAGGATGTGCGGTGCCAGCTCATCCCTTGGCCACTTGTTGACCTAAGGCTGTAGTGTAGACCAGGGGTTCCCAACCTCTCCAAGGGCAGGGGCCCCTTCCCAGTGTCCAAAAATTCTTGCAGCCCCTCTCCTGGCCACAGCTTGGATCCAGGTAGGGTTAGGGAGCTGCACCACTGTGCAGTGGTGGTGTGCACTGGGGGGACGCCGGCAGAATCCTGCCCCCACCATGGAGCAGCACCGGGGGGACGCCGGCAGAATCCTGCCCCTGCCATGGAGCAGCAGCAGGGGCACTGGTGGAGTCAGGCCTAAGCTGCGGAGCTGTGGCCGGGGGCGCCAGCAGAATTGGGCCTGACTCGTGGAGCAGCAGCACCCACAGCAGGGTCCGGCCCTGAGTTATCCCAACCCCCTCCAAAATCCCCCGCCCTGCCACGGGCTTCTCCTGCTGCCCCAAGTAGACCCCCCCTGCCCCACGCTCTTTTCCTGGTGGCTGCCTATCCCCAAATCCAATTCCCCCATCCTGGGCCCTCTTACCTGGCCACAGGAGCTGGGAGTGGCCATGCCATGGGCTTGCTTCCTCCCTGAGTCCCTGAGCTGGCTGTCCCATGCCAGGGACTGGGCGAGCCAGCGAAAAGCAATGATATAGTAATTTTTTTTTTCAAATAGATGATAAAAATTCTGATTTGTCACCTCTCAAAGTCTGGTGCCCTGATGCAGTACTATCACCTAGTCAGTTATTCCCCATTTTGTGGTTGCACATTTGTATTTTCCTTCTTAAGCGCAGAACTTTGCACGTCTCTTTACTGAATTTCATCTTGTTGAATTCAGACCAATTCTGCAATATGTCAAGGTCATTTTGAATTCTAATTCTGTTCTCCAGAATGCTTGAACTCTGCCCTAGTTTAGTATCATCTGTAAATTTTATTAGCATACTCTCCACTCCATCAATGAAATCATTAATGAAAATGTTGAATAATAAATTAAATTTCCAGTACACTTTATTTACCCATTTAAGTGTAAATAATTAGAAGGGTGTTATAGCCCTGAATACAATGAGCAGAATCAGACAACAGACAATAATTAGAAGAATGTTAGAGCCCTGCAAACAGTGGATAGATCTGAACATGGTAATTGTCATATCAGGGCAAGATTTTTATAAACTCACAACACTCAAAATGTGGATGGGGCTGACCTCACTGAGTTGGGGAGAATCTGAAGCTTTCACTGAGGGTTAATTGCTTTGATCTTGTGTGTTGCTGAACTGCTGCTGTTTTTGCTTTTGGGCTGTTGGCCTCCCACTCAATCCAGGGTTTAACTTGGCAGCTTTCAAAGTTTGACTGTTTGACAGCACATCCACTGCCTCTTACACAATATGTCAAAAGTCAGAGATGTTGCCTTTTTAGAAGCCATAAAACTTACAAAATCCATGCCAGAGCTGCAACTTCAGCGATACTGGTGAGTTAATAGCTGAGCCCATGTTTGCAGTGGCTGCCAGGAAGCGCCTTGTGTTTTCATGGACAATTGACCTCTTACCGACTGAGGATTTGTGGAAAGAAACTCAAGGCTTTTATCCATCTATTTAGGTCAGACAGTGAAGATGCACCCTTCTTCCATTAGACTGTTTCTATATGAGGAGAAGGACAAGTGGAAAAAGTGAAGTTTGTCTAATGGGCTGTGCTAAAGAAATTGACATGGCGAATGCCTGTTCACAGCAGTATGCAATGGTGCAGCTGTGTTGGTCCTAGGGTATTAGAGAGACAAGAATTCATTTATAGCTTGTCTCTCTTACTACCAGAAGCTGGTCTAATAAACGATATTGCCTCACCGCCTTGTTCACTGTAGCACAAGAGTGGAGAACAAGTCCTGGGCCCTTATACCATAAGAACTTACAAGTGTAAGTACTTTTTTGCACACGATGGGCTGCATTGAACACAGTGTTATTGGTCAAATGTGTAAAGTTACACATGGAAGTCTTTGTGGGATCATACCCTGACAGCTGTGGTACTCACACTGAGATTGTAGAGCCACAAGTGGGTCTTTAATGTGTTTGCTGTGGCTTGTTGCAGCACATGATATTAAAACACTGATTTAATTAATCAAAATTATTAACCAATCAGAAAGCTTTTACTATGTTATTAACCAGCTGCAGTTGATAAAATATACTTGGTCAGTCATTTTGCTTTAAGAATATATACATATACAAAATATTTCCCATCATATTGGTTAAATATGACTCTATAGTACTATAATAAATGACAACGAATTCACAACTGTGGCATTTTTGGGTAATTTTGATTGCTAATTTGGCTCTTGAACCACTGAAGTCTATCACTGCCCTACAGCAGTGGTCCCCAAGCTTTTTCTGTCACACTCCCTTCTACTCTAATGGAACCCCCCTCCGCTCCTTCAGAAGCATGGTCAGAAGTGGGGGGGCACCTACTGTCAGGGCCAGGGTTGGAGCTGTAGTTGGGGCTAAGGTGGGTCTGGAGTGGATCTGGGGGCAGAGGAGTGCTGGATAAGACTCCCTTCCCAGCCCTACCCACCCTGGCAGCTGGCCTGGGCTCCACCATGCTCATGGAATGATTCTCTGTGCCCACAGTTCGGGGGTCACTCCGCTAGAGAATGAGGCCCCAAAATAATCTTGCCTGTATGATTTGATGCACACCATGGGAGTCTGAATACTCCTGGTTTAGGGTATGATATCATTTAAAAGCTGGTTAATTGGCAAATTGGAAGGAAAGTTTTTACAGATCATACAGTACTCAATTTCCCACCCAGCCCTAAGTCAGGAAATTCCTCTAACAGCCTGGGGAGTATCTGGCAGATGTGCAAGGTAGCAAAGCTAGCTTTATGCTATCCACACAAGAACAAACCTGCTCCATTCCCACATAGGGAGTGTGCCAGGGTGTTCCTGAGGAAATGTAGGCATTGTCTGGGTTCTTCCTTACCTCAACTATTTGCAGCTGCAATAATGGATCATAGGGACCATGGGCAATTGGGCATAGGTTAAGGCAGCTAGAGGGAACCTGAAATGGTCAACTTTAGGAGAGGTACAAAGAAGCGTGAAGTCATGGGCAGTAAATTCAGCCCTCTTTTTCTATATAACTGCCTCTGAAAAGCAATTGAGAGCTTAATGCAGTTGGATGGTATGTTCTGCATCACTGGCTGTTAGATCCTACGGAGAACTAAAAGGTATCTAGTTTGCATTGATGTAGCCCTGTTTCAAACTAGGTAACTTTTAGGTCATGCCAGCAGAATCAACATGTGGCACTTAAGCCAGGTCAACACCACCACTTACTTCAGCATACTTTATGTTGCTCTGAGGTTTGAATAAACCACTCCCAGAGTAACATAAGTTAACAAGCAGTTGTGTGGCACTTTAAGACTAACAGATTTATTTTTTGCATGAGCTTTCGTGGGAGAAGATCCCACTTCCTCAGATGCTTCGAAGATGGGTGAACTTACAGAAAGGAATGAAACTAAAAAAAAAAAACAAAAAAACCCACATAAGTTAACATAAGTTAAACTGACCAGTGTGGACAGTGCTACATCAGCAGCAGAGCTTCTCTCACTGACACAGCTACCGCTTGTCACAGAGGTGGATTTATTAGGCGAATGGGAGTGCTCTCTCCAGTTGGCATAGAGGGTTTTCATCAGACACACTACAGCAGCACAGCTATGCTTCTATTGTAGACTAGCTGTTAGAATGCAACGTACTAGAGCGCTTTATATTGCACACCCGCATGGTTCACAGTGTGAGGCCATGTAGACAAATAGTGAGAGTTAACAAACTAGAAGGGGACAGTACTGCAACCCTTGCCCTTTCACAGTCTGCTGTCATGATTTCATAAGAAAATTCTTTTGTGCTATATTTCCCGATAAAACACATGCAGGGATACAGCTACTGATGATCTATTTTTACAGATGAGCATTTCATTTGTTGTAACCTTCATAGCTGCCAGCAGATTTTCCTGTCAGAAAAGACTGAAGGTGATTGAGTCATGTGGTTTCTGAAAGCGAAATCACTTGACCCAGAAGCACAAGACCTTTGGATCTTACTTGAGGCCTTCCAGTAAAGCTGGGCAATGTCTTGCATTACTTTATTGCGTTATGAAATGTGAGAGATGCTTTAAATGTGTTAATGGTCACAAAAGAGGTTTTGCGGTGACAAGAGATACTTTGAAAATACATAATTAGAATCATAGGCCTATGCAGCAGTGAGCTCTTTACAACAAGGTTTCTCAAAGAGAACAAAAGCTTTATGAGCTGTCCAATAAGCTGAATGAAAAAGACAGCCTTATTATCAATTTTAACTACATTTCACATTTATAGTGTGCCTTTTATCTGTGGGTCTCTGAGTACTTTGGAAACAGTAATTAAGCCTCAGAATACCTGTATGAAGTAGGTCAAAATTATTTCCACTTTACAGGGTAGGCAATTACAGCAATCGGAGTTTATGAGGAGGGGTAGGTAGTGAGCCAGTAGTAAAGCCAAGATCAGAATGAAAAGCTCTTCAGTTCCAGTCCCAGGCCATGTTCTAACCCAGGGGTAAGGCAATTATATTTGTCAAGGTCCAGATTTCTTGGTCAAGGTCCAGCCTCCAAAGAAATATTTTTCACACTGCAGGTGTCCCATTCAAATGCCACAGAGCGTGCTGTGTAATAGACACAGGGCCTATTGCAGATGTAGTCAATATATAGACTATGGGCCAAATCCAGACTGCCAGAGGCTTTTGACTGGACCACACAACTCTGTGGGCTGTGGGCAGTTAGTGCTGGAGGGTGGCTAGCATGGGTAAAGGAGTGACTGGCCGCACGTTGGCAGGCTTGGGGGAAATAGAGCCTGGGGCTGAGAGGTATCTCAGGGTGGCAGGAGCCCCTCCTCAATTGGACTGACAGTGGGAGCCATGGCAGGTGCCTGGGTTTCTTGTAATTTGAGGGGCAGGTGACCTTTCCCCACTGTCCTTAAATGGAGGCCTGCCAAGTGGGCCAGTGTGCACCAGGCTCATGACTTCACTGTGCAGAGCGTGTTGTGGCTTGGGGATTCAGCCCCTGCCAGATGCCCCAGTGTAGCTGGCAGGCAGGGCCAGATCAAGACCCTGGGGGCCCCAGGGATGCCCACTCTTGTGGGCCTCCCTCACCATGGTGGCTCCCAGCCTGGTAGCAAACTGGCTTGGCCCATCTGGCACTGGGGAGGTTTGGGACTTGGGGGGACAGGGCCCGTGGACTGGTTGGCACTGCTGTGGGGGCTTGTGGTGTAGCTGGCACTGGGGGGGGCTTGCAGCCCATGACAAGGCTGGTGCTGGATATGGTTGGTGCTGGGGGAGGGGGCCCCCATGGCCACTGTGGAGGAGGGGGAGGGTCTGGGGCCACAGCCCCATGGTGCTGTGGGGGTAGGGGTCAGGGCTGTAATTAGGTTGTCTAGTGCTCCCCCACCTGGGCCCTGATCCGGTCTGGGGCCCTATCCGTCCTGGCAGCGGGGAGCCGGATCTGGCCCCAGTCCCCTGGCTGGGCAGTTGCCTTTCCTCACTGCTGGCTGATCGCGGCCAGGGCCAGGCAAAGGTGCCTTTCACCAGTGAGCATGGCTCAGGAGCAGGGCGGGAGATGATCTTGTCCAGCCCCAGCCCCAGCCCCAGTCTGGCTCCCAGAGGAATGTGCCTTTGGCGAAGGCACATTCCTTTTCGGGGCCAGGCAGGGTAGGTCTGGCACCCTTTAAAATTCGGGGCCTGGGGCTTTGCCCCATTTGCCCTGCCCTACTTACGGCCCTGGTAGGGGTGGTTTGGGGCCTGTGGCCCTCCCAGACACTGGGGAGGGCAGGAGGGACGGGCTGTCACAGGATGCACATCCATACACCCCTACACTATGATTCTATGTAACTTTGCTGTTCCCTTTTGCAATGTAATTGTGTGGTTTCATGTCCAATATGCCATGCAAGTGCCAGTCTCTGTAGGACGGGGTCCTCAGTGTGGTTTCTGGGGACTGAGGGTGCTCGCTTGTGGACCACCTTATAGGTGCCTAGTAGGTGCACAACCACTGCCTGGGACCAATTACACGCAGGAGGCTGGTGTGGACTGACTCAGGAGTAAGTGCTCACCTTGCAAATTGGAGTAAGACAGCGTTCAGGAGTGGAGGTCGGGGATCACAAAAGCACTCTGGACCAGATTCAGGGGGCAGCCTGTCACAGGGCCCTCAGGCCAGAGTCCTCAGTCCTCCTGCGCCACTTCCATACTGGCTGGTCTTTTGTGTTTGAACATAACTTAGCAGAACGGTGCCCTGATCCATGACTGAGGTGCCTATGCACTATAATAGGACAAATAATTAACTAACTCTCACAAAATAGCTATAATGTGCTACATAACTGTTGTTACTAGAGAGCTCCTGAAGCTTGGAGAAACAGACAGAAATATAGCCAGGGGAGAAGGAAAATCCCTCCTTATATCCTGGATTTAGTATTTTCTATATTGTTAAAGGGCTAGTTTTGGGTGGCGAGGAAGGCGAGTCTTATGAACTATAAAATGGCAGAGACTGGGACAGATGGGAATGACTGGATGAAGTTTTTTGCAGAGAGAAAAGGAGATTTAAAATGAAAATGAGAGAGAAAGAAACCAATTCTCAATTGTAATGAGGCATATATGTACTTACTGTCCTTCCCCCACACCGGAACCACTAAAAAGCACAAGATGTATTTTTGTTAACTTGGTTATAATTATACTCAGGGTTAATGAACTGTGTGAGGGTAGTTTGCTCTAGTAATCTTGATCTTTGGTCTTGGACTTTATTCAGCCCAAGAGATATGGAAATATAATTACAGATTATCTACCAGATACTCTTCTCTGTCCAATCAGTGTACATCAGAGTGAAAGGCTGAAAATACAAACGTAAGCACCCTCTTTCTATTAAATTCTGTATTTTCATGCAGTAACTGTTTAGTATGGAGATGCAATTCCTGCAGGTATGAAACAATTACAATATTGTACATGAAGAAAGGGATTATTTGTCTCTGCTGCATTCTGTCCCCCCTCTGCTGTCATCCCCTCAAGGCCTTATAGTTTTTCCTAGGGAATGGTGGGCTGGGTGGGAGGCAGTTTCCTTCATAGAGTGGAAAAAACTAGGGGAAAAATTAATGCAGTCAGAGGCTGTATTCACTGCCCTATCAAGACCATCTGCAATGAGAACACCCTTAAGCAGGGGTTCCTGCTCCATCACCAACCTTCATGACTTTGGTTAAGTCATTTAGTCTCTGGTGCCTCACTCAGTTCCCTGGCTGCACCATGACTGAGGGTAACAGCACTTCCTAGGATAAATGCATTGTAAGACTGTGAAGTGCTCGGATGTGATAATAATGGGGGCCGTAGAATTACCTTAGATAGAGTGCCTTTCTTCTCAGGTGAAAATACACTGGGAGTTGCCTACAGTGAATTTTGAGACAGTGAAAGACCATTCTAGGAAGGAGAGTGAAGGTCCCAGAGAGTTTCAGCACACTGCAATGTATAATTGGCCATTCCAGTTATGATGACATTGTTTGGCAAAAAAGTGGCTTCACTGTGAGAAGATTCCAGTTCATGTTAAGCCTGTCCCTAGCAATACACCAGAGAACCAGCAGAATGTGAACCATGGTGCTTCCCGGGTTAAAACTCTGGTTGTGATAAGGCATGTTCAGTATGGGAGAAACCCTGCTGTTCCAGGCAGAAAAGTACCCTGTGTGCTGGCTTGTTACATTTTGGAGTTCCTGTCTGTAAGCACAACAAAGGTATGGTTGGTCAAAAGGCAGCACATCTGCTCAGATTTTGAATAAACCCTGGCATGAGCATTGTTGCCCTGGGAAAAGACCCGGGGCTAGGGTCTGGGCCCCGTCCCCCCGGTCCCGATCTGGGGTCAGGGCCCTGGGCTCCTGCTGCTGCCAGCCTGTCCCTCGATCCCGCACCGGGGATGGGGATGGGCGAGGCAGTGGCTCCTGTGGGAGATGCAGGAGCCGCTGTGATCGGCCCAGCCCCGGATACCCAGCTGGGGCTGGGGCCAGGAGAGGCAGGGGACATGCCAGTCATTTGGGGCACTTGCACTGGGGCTCAGGGCATGTGCCCCTGGTGCCAGCGATGCCCCTGAACCCCATTGTTTTTGGTTACAGTGCATGTCTTGTTATGTAAATCAGAGGTGTGTGTGTATTAGTGCCCTTTTCTAAATCATGGTAGGACATTTCAGGTTTTCAAATAGTGCTGCTTTTTGAATGGTGGCTGCAGACCAACAGGCATCATAGAGGAGATGGAACCATACCAGTGGTGTTTCAGGTTACATTAGTGTGATTGGGGTTGCCATTGTGATAGGTGGGTGGGGGGAGTTGTCCTACCTGTTTGTGAAAGCTGTTAGTCTGGTTCTAGATCTGTTTAATAAAGCTACAGTAAAGAGCTCTTAGCAATATTTATTCCATAATCCCATAAATACAGATTCTACACAACAATACCATCTAACCCAGTGGTTCCAAACCTGTGATCCAGGGACCCGTGGGGGTCTGCCAAGTTATTGCAAGGGGTCTGTGAATACATCTGGCCCCAGCCTCTGCTGGGCAGTGATCCCTACTGGAGAGGGTTCAAGATCAGGGATGTCAATCTTACGGTCCAAGGGTGCTGATCCAGCCTGCAAAGCTGCTGCCTGGGCTGTGCCTTGAAGTTGTCTGCAGCAGCAAGCTCCAAAGACTGACTCCAGGCACAGCAGGGCTAGGATCAGAGAGCCAGCATGGGGAAGAGGACCCACAGGGCAGAGAAAAGGGAAGGTGTAGGAGACCCTGAGAGGTTGGGGAGGGGAAAGGGGAGCCTCTGCCCTCTGAACTTGGAGAGGGAAAGGGTTGGGGAGCCCATATGGCCACATGGCTTGCAACAGGTGTCCTGCCTTCCAGTGTGGCCCCCCCCCACCATCGAATGAGTTTGACACCTCTGATCTAAATGAATTGTGTGTGCCTGCTGCGAGCAGTCACACCCTGGATATGTCTCCATCCCTTGGGAGCAGGTGGGGGCCAGGTCTTCCACTGCCCTTCTGCAGCACCGCTGCCTGCACTTATTCCCAATAACTTATCATTTGTGGGTCCATGAAATTTTTTGATGTTAAAAAGGGGTCCTCATACTTGAAAAGGTTGGGAACCACTGCTCTAACCACAAGCCCTTGCTTCCTGAGCTAAAGGATAACTTTTTGAAATGTGACTGAGCAAGATGCTGTTATAGTTGTATAGTTGCTAGAACCAGCCACTAGAGAGAGACATGATCACACAAACTAGGTCTACTGTATTACATAAAGATTTGTGGCTGTTGACACATCTTTTTCCTTTTTGAGCACCTTCAGAGAGGTGGGTAGGATTTAGCTATGGACATGTGAATGTTTATTTGCAAATGTATCTGGGTAGGCCTGTTATTGTGCAACACCATTTAGAAGAACTATCATTGCCTTTGTTTAAGTGAGTTGTCACCACAACTGTTAGGGACCCAGTACAGTGCATTTGCGGTCTCTTTGAAAGAAGTCACACCCTGTCTGTTCAGAATATCATAGACTCAATGCACCTAAAATAGGTTCTCTAAGAAACATGGTTGGCAGTGATCATGGAAAAGACAAGACCACAGAACAATATGTAAGAAGACCACAGACCAGTGGCTTTGCAACTTTTTCCTCGGGACCCAGCTAAAAAAAATAATTTATGCCCATGACCCAACAATTACATCTTTGAGCAATGCATTCCAGTCTTTCAGTGGTGGCAGCAGAGGGCACCATGAGCCAGTATCTGAGGGTCTGTGACCCAGTACTGGGTCCTGACCCATAGTTTGAAAACCACTGCCCTAGAACAAACTTTTTTATAAAACCATTGTTCCTCTAGACTTTGCTTGAAATCTTGCATTGCAAGAAGAATATCATTTGCTTTATCACCAATTTAGTTTTGTGCTTCCTGAGCCACATCAGAGCTTCATAAGTTTTTAAACCATTGAGATTCAGGAGCCCTTCTGAAGGCCACAGGCAAAGGGCTACATGAGGATGACCAATCAAGAAATGGCTCTCAATCTTTTTATCAAAGTATTTCAGGGTTGAGCGATTCCTAGGATTTATATGCGAGTAACAGAATGAGTAAAAAAACTTTTTTCAGTTTTATAATTATATCAGTTGCTACCTTAGAATCATAACTTTTGTAACATTTTCATGTCACTCAAAAACGATCCTTGCTTGGCTTTTAGTTTGTTCTGCTGTGTTCCAAAGAGGGTGACAAATGTAAAAAGACAAGAAGCGAAAGCGACCTTACTGCCTAAGCTATTTTATTTTTAATTAATGATTAGGCAAAAAAAAAAAATCTGTAGGAGCATTTCAAACGCTCTGTCAAGTAGTAATACGCACTGATAGGTCAGAAGAAAGTAGCTGAATTTTCATGCGGACATAATATAAAAAGTTTGCTTGTTACTGTGTTATGGCCACAAAATTGTGTGCTCTCTTCAGGGGCTAGTGCACATTGAATAGCTCTTTAATGGAGGGTTTGAGAGGTCAACAACTGGCAGGGCTAGACATTATAAAGAATCTCAGCTGGAGGGTTGTTACCCATTCTGAAATCAACATTTGGTTCAAAATTACAGGACAAATGAAGTCTGGTATTTGTTCTCAGTGTCACAATGTCATGCTGTTGTGTCACAATGATATAGTGCTGTTATACCTCAATGCCGCGACTTTGCCTCAATATAGAACGACTGAAATCCTGGCTCATTGAAATCAATGTGAGTTTTGCCATTGACCTCGTCAAGATTAGGATTTTGCCTGGTGATTTTGTGTCAGTGACCAACAGGGCTGGATTAACCAGCCTAGAGGACTTGGGCTGCCCTGCACTGTGGGACCCCCTTGCTTGCCCCCCCCCCACCGCAGGGCCCCCATCCTTCCAGCATGGCAGCCTGAGGGCAGATTGTTGCTGGGGGTGGGGACCTGGGGGCCAGATGGTGCTCTCTCCCAAGCCCTGCTTTGGCCAGTCTGCCCCGGGGCGGCAGTGTGGGGTGCCAGCTTACATGCTGTGCAGCTGACAAGGGCCCTGGAAGGCTGTGCTGGAGTGGAGGCCACACCGTTCACCAGCCAGCCTTGCCCGCCAGGTGGAGCTAAAAGGCATTGGCCTGCCCCACCTTGCCCCTGGGAGTGGACAAGCTGGCCCAGGGGTGGGACACGAGCATGGAGCCCAGCCTCCAGTCCTAGGGCCTCCCCACCCAGCACCGGCAGGGCTCCCCCAAGCCCCACTGGTGCTGAGCCAGGTGGGGGGGCCTGGATTATCGTAGGGGCTTTAAGGTCTGGAGTCCGGGGCCCCCCTTTTGGCTGGGACCCAGGGTTTTAGCCCCTTTAGCCCCTGTTATAATCTGGGCCTAGTGATCAACATTGTCACAATCAGGGCTGGTCCCACCATAGAAGTGACCCAGGTGTTTGCCTACGGTGCCAAACATTAGGGGGCACCAAGGGTCACTGGGCTGGTGCCAGCGAGCCTATTTTAAATTTCCCATCCTGCTGGGCACCAGCACATAGCCCAGAGCGGAACAAGGTGGGAAATCCAGGAATCAGCTGTTTTGGCTGGCTCCACTCCCGCGCTCCAAAAAAGGTAAGTGCAGAGCGGGAAGGGGAGCTGGGGAGATTAGGGATAGGCTTGGGGAGGTGAAGAAGAAGAGGGGAAGGGGCACCTTGGCCATCCTGTGGATCGACTGGCTTGGGGCCATCCCGGGGCTTGGCTGGCTCTGGCTAGCCTGGCCCACTGTTCAGCCCGCGCCCCTCGGCCAGCCTGTGGCCCAGCATGACCCACCACTTGGCCTGGCCCAGCCTGGTGCTGGGCCTGGCCACCCAACTGGGTCCACTTTGCTTGGTCCGGCCTGGCCCGGCTCAACACCCGGCCATGCAGTGTAGCTCCGCTTGGCCTGCAGCCCCAACACCTTACCCACACAGCTCGGACAGGCCTAGGCTGACATGCCACTTGGCCCGGCATGGCGCAGCCTGTGGCTTGGCCTGGCCCACCACTCAGCCCACGCCTCTCAGTTGGCCTGCAGATCAGCCGGCTAAACTTATTTTTCTCTATATTGAATTGTGGGTGTGGGGACCCAAAATCACAGTTCGCGAAGGGCACCAAAAACCTTGAGCTGGCGCTGATCACAACTGATGCACCACCATGGCATTAAGATATCAGTGTCATAATGTGATTATTTGTTCCTCATTATGAAAGCAAATGGATAGCAACCAGTCAAGAAAAACAAAGAGTGGGCAGAACATGATGAGAGTGTTCCTAATTTTTTTACCAATTTTCAAAATGCTTTGAATACAAACTAAATTTCTGTGCTTATTGATGATTGTCTCATTGCCTTGGCCTGGAATCTAAAAATACTTTTAACAGACTGAAAGGCTACACTGGGCACAGCAATAGCCCTTATTAAATCACAGCAGAGATCTTTACAACTCAATGAGAAGGTGCTGTGGGATGGGACTATGTTTCTTTTCTTCTTCAGTGGTGTAGGAACACCACTGTAACAAAAGACTCTTGTAAATCAAAGGATTGACTCTGCATCAGATATTACTTGCGGAGAGATTGGGGTATCAGAAATTACACATTGCATTTAATAAGAGCAATCCTCTCCCCCCCATTCCCAGCCCTTCCTCCAGAACTGAAATAATCCTTACCGCATGTCTTGGTCTGGCATCAGCATGGTTGCTCGCCTCCCCAAATGGGGTGTGGAGTGGAAGTTGGGGGTGAAATCTTGCCCCTCCATCATATCAGGCATCAGTGATAGCTGGATTCTGGGGAGAGAACTTGTACTTATACACAGAGCAACAGTTTTAGCTGAAGCTTGCCCTCCTTTGAGTCTCAACAGGAACTTTGGGTCAATCCCAATTTCTCCTACATCTTCCGCTGTACCAGAGAGGCCTGAGCATTTCCAGGCTGTGGGGTTCACTCCTGGATACAGAGACATGCTATGACATCCCTGTTGCACAAATTCCTGCACCACCCCCCTTAAGAAATGTGACTTTTCGAGGCACGTCTATAGCTTAACACAAGTGATGCCATATCCCGCAAATGGGAATACACTGAGGCATCACTTTAGAAAAAGAATGCTATATTTTGTAACCTCATTGGATGTATGAAAACAATCAAGAGTTTCATTAACAGTTGGAAAAACTCAGGAAATACACAACAGGCTAAACTGTACAGCCCTATCACATGTCATTGTACCAAGCTCTGTGATGTTCCCCACCGTGGGTAAGAGTTGCAGTCTAACCCTTTGCGTTCTGACACTGACTACTTTGGAGCCCAGGGATCAAAACTCTCCTGGCATAAACCAGATAGAAATAAATGGCATCAATGGAAATTTGTCCTCTATGGATTAATCCATCTTTCAATAGTCATTTAGGTTACATATATAGATTGTATGGCTATGTCTACACTAGCAAATTAGTCCAAACTAAGCAAGGTTAGTCCAGATTAATTTGGTCAGGGTCTACACTAGGCTTTTCCTAGTTTGAACTAAAAATTTTTTTTAGTTTGAACTAAGCAAAGCTTAGTTTGAATGGCTAGTTTGAACTTAGTGCTTAGTTCAAACTAAGCAGTTAGTTCAAACTAACCACTTTTTCTAGTCTGATCTAACTTTTTAGTTCAAACTAGCTGTGCTTTTTAGTTTGAACTAACTTTGTAGTTCGAACTAAAAAGTGTGGCTAGCTCGAACTAAAATGCCAGTTAGTCTGAACTAACCCGTGGTAACTTCGAACGAATCCAGAACTGCTTAGTTTGGATTAGGGAAGTCCAAACTAAGCTTTCTAATGTATACATAGCCCATGTCTCCATATTATTATTAAATCAAGTGCCTTTATATTTCTGTTTCAAAAGTATGGCATAGCTGTAAAATCAAAAACTATGCTACACTGTGGGCTCATTTCTAATTTGATTTCTCCCAACCTTACAATGTTATAAGACCAGTGACTTCAATGGGTATTTTGCCAGTTTACACTAGCGTGAGCAGAATCAGGGCCAAAGTGTGAAGAATACACTCCAATTTTACAACTAAAGCAGTGCTACTCTCACGTTTACCAATAGGGGGAGCTTTGTAATAAAGGAAAAGAAACAGCCTTTTTATGAAAGTAAGGGCTGAAGAGACAATGAAATACAAGGCAGGGAATGGTTTAAGATTAAATTTATGCTCTTAAACTGTAACCTCAAATTTGCTTCATTAATTTGGCTTAAGAAAGAATACTCATTGAGTAGTTAACTGAAGTTCATGAAATCAGCAAAATAGGAAATACCTGTTTATTACTGACCACAAGCTTGCTCAACTGCTAATCTGTGTGGGTTTTCCTGATCATGAAATTACAGCCGCAGCAATATTTGGATTGATAAAAATCGTTTACTGTTCAACATGCTACACAGCAGCCTTCATGCGTGTACAATGAATAACATAGTTAAGAGAGAAAGTCTTGCCTTCACATGATTAAAATAATACTCTTTATGTTTTGGCCTTGCATTTTACTTACACATAAAAAAGGGAACTAAACCACAGACCCACTAATTTCATCTATGACAAGTTCCAAAGTGGTAGCTGTGTTAGTCTAGTTCAGCAAACCAAAGAATCTGGTGGCACTTTTAAAGACAAACAAATGTATTTATTGCATGAACTTTCGTGGGAAAAAATCCCACTTTGTCAGAGGGGGCCCACAACAGGTGCCTGCTGCTGGCAGGAGGAGAGGGGCTGGGGCCCATAACTGGTGCACACTGCTGGGGGAGAGGGGGGCTGGGGAGGGGGCCTGTGGCTGGTGCATGCTGTGGAGGGGCAGAGGGGCTGGGGAGGGGGCCTGCAGCTGGTGTATGGTGCTGGGGGGCTGTGCCTTGGGAGTGGGCCCATGGCCAGCGCATGCTGCTGGGGAGCAGGGACTGGGGCTAAGGAGGGGTCTGCTGGTGGTACTGCTGGGGTAGCAAGCCGGGGCTTGATTTTTGAGGGGCCACAGGTGCCCCCCTTTAGGCTGGGGCCCAGGGCTGCAGCTGCTATAGCTCCTGCCTTAATTTGGTCCTGGTGGCAGGGCAGGGCAGTCTCTAGCTCTCAGCCACCTGGCAGGATGGGGCAGGCTTCAAAGGCAAAGGTGATGCTACCACATCAAGGGGTGGGTGGCAAGGGGGTAGGGGGCAGAGGGTCCTTCATCTCCTGTGTCCCTCCTCATGGCCCTGTCAGTGGCAGAGTGTTCCACCACCGGGTCGGTGACGCTCCAGCCACAACACACTGGCAAGGGCTCAAGTATGGGCCCAACTGGACCTACGTTGGTTACCTCCGGCCTTCTTCCTTCACCCCATGCCACTGTACCTGCAGCCAAGGGTCATCATCAGTACCCCACGCTATGTTGTCAGTGGCAGTCCAACAAAACCCTTGTTGTCCAATGGCTCAAGCAGATTGGATGAGTCCTCACGGTACCTGAAGTCACTGCCACCTTCCTTCTCCAGCAGCAGGCTGGAACCATCCTTCTCTTTCAGTGGCTACCACCTGTCTGAGCTGTAGTAGGACACATACTTTATATTTCTGATTCCAGTCTTGGCTCCACCCCTCTGCTTCTAGTGTGGCAGGGGTGACTTCTCTGGCTCCACTCTCTTGTGGGTTGAGTGGTGGCTGTTGAGAGGCCACACCCCGTCACTACAGGTTGAGAGGCCACACCCAGTCAATAGAGGTGCTATAACCCTCCAATTCCTTGTCCTGAGTTTTCACATTTGCTATTTGATCATCCTACAGCCATTCCTCATGGTGTCCCCCCCATCCCCAAATGCATGAAGATTTCCTCATGTAAAATAATTCTGATGTTCTCATGTGGATTCCCACTGTATACCCTCAGCTGCCTAACCCTCAAAAATGGTATTAGTCTAGACACAGCGAGGTAGTCTTTACAATCACAGCTTCCCCTTGAGCCACGCTGGTATCAAGGAAGTGGCAGATAGGGAAGTAATATGCAAGACCTTCTGTGAATTCCTTCTGAGCTAGAGTATTCTTCCATTTGTGGGTCAGGTGCTCGACATCTCCTGTACAGTCCCTATGGTTCAACCCTTTGACACAATGCCATGATTTGAAAATAAATGTAAGCAAGGGCTAGAGGCTGGGCACTTCTCTTACTTAGCAGCTAAAAAGGGGACACCCTATTTGTGTGGCTTTCTATTTTCATGAGTCGAATTAAGTACTTAGCATAACTGCAGTGTATATGGATGAATCTGCCTAGGTGCTGGGCATGACAGGAAATCATATATGTGGAAAACTGACACAGCCAGACAGGTACCCCGAAGTCAGTTACTGCAGGGGAGGCCCAAGAAAGAAAACAGTAGAAAGCCACTGGTCACCACATACAACCCCCAAGTCAGATCTCTGCAACAGATCATTAAGGACCTACAGCCTATTTTAAAAGATGATCCTTCACTCTCTCAAGCCTTGGGAGACAGCCTCCTAACCTTAAACAGATACTCACCAGCAACTACAGACCTCACAACAGAAACATTAAAGCAGGCACATATCCCTGCAACAAACCACGTTGCCAACTTTGCCCACATGTCTGCACAAAAGACACCATCATAGGACCTAATTAAGCCAGCTATTCCATAAAGGGCTCATTCACCTGCTCATCCGTTAATGTGATTTTTGCCATCATGCACCAGAAATGCCCCCATACCTTATACATTGGACAAACAAGACAATCTTTGTGCAAAAGAATAAATGGGCACAAAACTGGCATGAAAAATCACAACACTCAAAAGCCAGTTGCTGAGCACTTCTATCTTCCTAATTGCTTTATAAATAACTTGTTAACAGCTGTACTCAAGAAAGTCAATGGGACATCAAGACTTCAAAGAAATAGTTGAATTAGAATTAATATGCAGATTTGATTGTGTGAAAGTAGGATTAAACTGTGACTATGGATTCTCTTTCCATTACAACAGGTAATTTAACTTCACCCTCCTCTATGTCGTGTTTGCATCTTAACAACTGTTTTAATTTGCAGTCAAGGCTGTCCTTGCAGGGGGGGCGATAGGGGCAATTGCCCCAGGCCCTGTGGTTCTCTGGGCCCCGCACTGTTCTGCCAGGAACAAGGCAGCACGGGGCCTGCACTGCTAACCCCCCCATGGCTGCACTGTTCCCTGCCACTGCCCCACTGCCATCAGTGTGGAGCCGAAGACAGTGGGGAAGAGTGGGGCCGTAGCACAGACCCCGTCGTCGGCTCTGGGCTGGCTCTTCCCCGCCCCCAGGGCCGGGAACAGCCAGCCCAGGGGCGGAGCAGGCCTGCCAAGAGGCCGGGTTTTGCTCTCTCACCCCTTCCCTGAGCCGTCTGTTCCACACTGGGGGAGGTGGGGAGGGCCGGCCCAGAGGCGGGGTGGGAGAGGAGAGCCCGGCCCCTGGACTGTTCCACTCTGCTGTTACAGTATGAGCTGATCCCATGTTTTACACTCCCCAGCATTTATTTTCATCACATTCTATAAGACCCCCCATCTTCAAAGCATCTGATGAAGCAGGATTTTCTCCCACGAAGCTCATGCAATAAATAAATGTGTTACTCTTTAAGTGCCACAGGACCCTTTGCGTCTTGCTGAACTAGACTAACGCGGCTGCCCCTTTAGAACTTGGCAAAATCCTGTGTTTTAACTTAAGGGGGAAATGAAATGTTGTCTTTTTCATGATATGCTGCCCATTGATTTTTATAAACTGCTTAGCCTGCTCTGATGGAAAAAATCTCCATCAGCAACACAGAAGAGTGACTAATTCTGTTTTTCAGTCTTGTAAGGGGGGGGGGGGCATGGTGTGGCATGGTCTCTGCTGACGAGCTGTGCCTTAGACAATAGCTAATTCTCCTCCCACTGTTAAAAGATAGACTTAATGATTCTTTGTGGAGTTGTTTGTTATGCCAATTAGGGACCTGTCTCTGGTATCCTAAAAGCAGAAGTATGGAGTTGAAATCACTAGAGAGTTGAAATCCTTTCTAAGAGCTGAAATCACTAAAAAGCTGGCTGAGGCTCAGCAGAAGTTGGTTCCTCTGGTCAGGAGAGCATCTTGCAAGTGGACAACTAGCAGGAGCACATGGTGCATGTGGACGGGCCAGTGGATGATGTGAGCAGAGAGTGGGTGGCACCAACAGAAGGTGCAAGAGACCAGAAGGTGCTGCGAGCAACCAGCAGATGGTGCTCGCAGGTGGTGTGAATGACCAGGAAGCAGCACCAGCAGGCAGTGCGAGGAACCAACAGGCAGCACAAGTGGACCCAGAGGTGGCAGAAGATACTGGAGAGGAATGGCTGAGGCCACCACCCACCCCTTGAGAGGTGGATGCTAAAGCTATGATAGTCAGTATGGCAGTAGTGGAGAAGTGAAGGACACGTCCTATGTACACTAAGGAGGGGTGAGTTCTGTTTATTGGTTTTTATGTGAATCCTGGCCTGCACTGTTTCCCCAGATCATTTCTCATTTTGATATTGCCTCTATATTTTCTCTTTATGTTACTATTAAAAGTTTTATATGCTACACTCAGACTCATGCTTGAGAGAGGCGAAACACTGGCTTCTAGGACGCCTAGGGAACAGTGTGTAATTTCCCAGGAGACTGGGTTGGGGTATGAGCTGATTGGTGTGGTGATGTTGTTTGGAGCCCCTAGTTATAGAGCCTGGCCCTTTGCTGCTGACGTCTTGGCTCAGCAGAAAGCTTACAAGAATATTCAATGGCCTTGAAGCTGTGGAAATTTCTACCTAGCTTTTGCCCTCTTGCAAGTTTCCACATGGAAGAGAATAATTAGGTTTATAGCTTCTTTCTATAAGAAACAGTAGGAGCTTTGGTACAAGACCACATGGTGTGGTCAAATGCAATATATCTGTCACTGCAGGTAATTTTGTAAAGATTACATTAAATTTATGCACAAAATTACTGAGTGCTCAGTGCACTTTTATTGTAGGCCAGCTATACTCAGTTTTTCCTATATAATGATGCAACAATCAAATCTTTCTCTTTGATTTCACTAAGGTTGTAAGTGATAAAGTACATTATTTGTGTTTCCAGATTTTTCTGGGCCCATTCCTAGAAGCAGATGTCTCAAGTTCTCCATTGATTTGCTATAGAAAAGTAGCTAATTTAACACATTGTGAGCATGCAACTCTGTTGATGAAGAACAATAAGCCTCAGTCTAAGGTACAGAATGAACAAACTGTGCTACTGTATCCTATGGTTTGCTGATGCTTTGTTTCAGTCACCATGAAAAACAAAACAGTATTCACCTGGGGTTGTGTGAACTTAGTTCTATGCTGACAGCTAAAGCTCTGGCCACTAATAGTAGCTAATCTGAACTGGTTTAAAATGTTATGTCAAAGGGCCTTTTAGAGCATGTATGCTGAATGGTTGCCTTCATCTGGCTCTGGGATAAAAAGAAGCAATTAGTCCTGTGGTACTTAGAGACTAACAAATTTATTTATCATATGAACTTTCAGGGGAGAAAATCCTAAACTCATGCAATAAACAAATTTGTTAGTCTTTAAGTGCCACAGAACTCCTTGCTCGTTTTGTCGAACTGGACTAACACAACTACCTTTTTGTGATACAAAGCAGAGTGATGAAATTGTTTGCTTACATGCTGCCAAAATTATAATTTATTAAAGGAGAGCACAATTAATCCCCCCTCCCCCCAGCTGTTAGCTTCTGTGGCTAGAAAAGTCAATCTTGTACAAAAAACATTTTATTATAAATTAAGGTACTTCCATTTCCTCTCTCTGGACTTGCAGGTTAGCCAAAGAGTGATATAAAGGACATGAACATAAAGTTAGGCTAGAAACTCATTTAGAGCTAGATTATGGCTGTTCACTTGCAGATTGTTCAACTGCTGTTATCTTGACAGTAGAGCTATCTCAATTTTAAAAAAAAGCCTCACAATTTCTATCCATTGCTTTCAAAACTGTGTTCTGGCTGCAGTTATGGATTTCTCCCCGCCTCTGAGAAATAAAATTTCTCGGTGTCTAGCCTCTCAACTCAGAAAATTTTGACATTACTTGTTCTGTTAGACCAAGAGCTTTCATATACTCTGGTATCACTAATATTCAAAGTGTAGCTTGTGATTCCTTTATTAATGTCCAGTAACATCTTAGTCCTATGTTGTTCCACTGAAATCAAAGGGTCTAGTTTAGGAATGAGGTGTTACTCTGTGGCCATGTCTACACTGTGTGTTTAAGTCGATTTAAGGGCCCTTTATAACTTCTACTTATAAAGTCCACTTTACAGTTAATAAAGTCGACTTAAGTCAACTTAAGGCAATGTGGACAGGGAGTTGCCTTAAGTCAACTTAATTGGCCTCCGAATCACAGAAAACATTGGGATGGGGGCTGGCTAGAAGGCACAACACAGCTGGAAGCATTCCTAGCTGTGTGCAACACAGCCAAATTCCCGATGTTCTCCAACAGGTCCAGCATCTCTCTCATTCTCAGCCCGACCTCCGCATCTCCCCCATTCTTAGCCCAACCCTGAGTGTCTCCCCCTTCTCAGCCCAACCCTGCCTGTCTATCTCCTTGCCCTTCTCAGCCTGACCCTCCCTGTCTGTCTCCTTCTCTGCCCAAACCCATGTGTCTCCCCCTTGCCCTTCTCTGCCCAACCGTGGGTGTCTCCACCCTCTCTGCCCAACCCTGTATGTCCCTCCTTCCCACAGGACCCCCCCCCATATTGTTGTAAAAAAAAAAGAGTCTGGAGGCACTGTTTAAGACTAACAAATTTTATTTATTAGATGAGCATTCATGGGAGAAAATCCCACTTCATCAGACGGTTTGAAGATGGGGGAATTTACAGAATGGTAAGAAGTTAATGCAGGGTAGTATAAGACATAGAATCAGGTCACACTCTAACAGCAAATCAAAGCAGTTGTTAAGATTCAAAGACTGGGAAACAGCACAGAAAGAAAGAAAGAAACTTGCTCTTTCTTTTAGATTAGATTGTGTGAAAGCAGGATTAAATTCTGACTATGGATTTTTTTGCATTACAACAGGTGATTTGACTTCACCTTCCTCTATGTGCTGTTTCCTGGTGTTTGAATCTTAACAACTGCTGCACCCTGTCCCTGTGCTGGGAGTTGTCCTGCAGCTCCTGGTTCAGTGCCGGAGGAGTCTGGGCAAAGCAGGGAGGGGGTGGAGTGCAGCGCTGGGCTCCCTGATGTCCCTGGGCTCCCTGTAACATCACACAGTATGGAGGGTGGTCTGGTCACTCACTTGCTGTAGTAAAGGAGCAGCCGCGGGAGAGGAGCACTTCTACTGTGATGCACTGTGGGCCAGATACCCACAATACACCACTCTTAGGGCAACCTAGAAGCTACCAGCATGGATGTGGGCAGTCTCCTGGCATTTTGAGTGTGGACATGCTAAGCTGGTTTATTAAAATCTAATTTAAGCCGGTTTAAAGTAGACCTTATTAAGCTGGCTTAACCAAGCCCTGTAGTGTAGACATAGACACTGTGATTAAGGGTATCATCACAACGTGGGCCAAAGATTTCTGACTCTGGAAAACATTTCCAGGACTTGTAATCAGCAATTAGTCATGACTGTGTTTTGAGCTGGTGAAAGCTTGTTATGTGTTGAGTCAAAAACTCACAGGGACTGGTAGGTGTAAAGAAACCGTTTAGTTAACAAGTTCCATATATGTGTTTATAAGCCCTGCCAAAGACAAAAGGAGTTGGTAGGGATGTGTGTGAAGAGAAATCTGACAAACTGAGGTCAGACAGGAACAGATGGAGTGAGAGAGGCAATGTAAAGGAGTAGACAATAACTTGAAGCTGACCCTGGAAGAAGCCTGGGTTTTGGGGCCAGGGGTGCAGGCTGAAAAAAATGCTCTTGATGCTGTGAGGAAACGAATCTCTTTCCTGCTATTTTACTCCTTCTGTTTTCAGAGACACAGGGTTTCTGTACCTTCTTTGTAACTAAGCAAAATGGTATCAAAGAAATACCTAACTATCACCAATTTCTGTTCCCACCTGAAACACCCACAGAGCCCCAAATTTTGACTAGCCACTCAAGTCAAAAGGAGATAACAGTTGTTTGTTTATTTAGCACTGTTTTTGCTATAGGAATCTACTGCCATCTTTCTTTGGGCATACAATCTTTGTGGCACAAATACCCCTCTACACTGTATTGTATGGTATCTAGGATGCCGATTTTCATGGTAAGTGTATTACACCTTTACTGTTGGGTAGAGGTTCCTTGCATTCTGTCCACTTTAGCTTTCTGCATTTTCAGTAATTTACAGACACAGATTTCCTGTGTCCTGAGAAAATACTAAATAGGGCAATTTCAGATCCTTTGACTCCTGTTACACAGAAGGGAAGCATATTCATTCCTCTTTTTCCCCAGTAGTCTGGCATTATTGCACTATAAATATTGACTAGGAATTATTATGGGGAAGTTCTATGGCCTGTGTTACATAGGACGTCAGACTAACTCATGGGTCTCAAACTCCTGTAAGCAGGGGATGGACCCCCTATTGTGGGGAGCTTCCCAGGCTTCTGTACCGCCCTGGTGAAGGTGGGTAGCAAAAGGATCTGAGTCCCTGCTCCCACTTCCTTTACCCCAAGGCCTGCCTGACCGCAAAGGCTCCCCTCCCAATCTCCTGTTTGGAGGAGTCTCTGTAACCCCGACAAGGCTGGGCCCCAGGATTTCTGGGGGCTCGACCCTCACTCTTATCGTGGTCTCTCAGGACAGTGCTAGGGTGTCCCCACTCGGGGGTGTTGACCGCACTGACCACTCTTCTGGCCCACCAGTCGCTATATACAATTTATTTAAGCACACAGAAATTAAAAAAAAACAAAAAAACAATAAGAAAATAGAGAAAAAGTGGAAAAAGGTGAAAAGTAAACCCCCAGTGCCACCGCCTGGTGTGGAGGCACTCCACACAGAGTCTCTGGACCTGAGAAACAGTCTCACAGTCTGTTCTCCACATTGCAAGCCCTCTGCCTAGGCCTGGCTGCGACTGGATGATCCAGGGGGCCAGATGCAGGCTCCGGCTATGGCCACACGTCCCCAAGCTCCAGGGTCAGGGCCCTTCTTCCCAGCATCAGCCCCTCTTCACTGTTCCCCAGCTGCTCATCACACCCAGCTCCAGATGGCTGCAGCTCCGGCTCCCAGCTGCTGCTCGGGTTCAGTGGGGCTCCTCTGGTCCTCCTGCTGTGGGGCTGCACAGATGAGCTCAGCACCTTGGGCTCCTTCTCTGGCCTCCTGCCCCAGCTTCAGGCACCTCTGGCTCTGTCACTGCCTCCAGCTCTGCTCTGCTCAGCTCCACTTGGCTTTCCGCTGGTCCAGCTGCTGTGGGTCTGCTGCACAAATCAGCTCAGCCTGGCCTCCCTTCCTGGGTCCTCTGGCTCCCAGCTGCTGGCGGCTTAGTGCTTCCTCCTTAGCTCTGCCCCCCACACACTCTGGCTTGCCCCGGCATGTCCAGCCTGCAGTTTCAGCTCAGTGGTGTGGGAGCACTCTCCTGGCTCTCTCATTGGCCTGTCCAGCCAGTCAGTCAGATTATCTTGCAACACTGGCTTCTCCCCCTGGCCCTGGGGCTGTCTGTTTCAGTGTCCTGCTTCCAGCTGGGAGTGGCCGATCAAAAGGCCCATTCAGTCTCAGTAAGGGGCTATCAGTCCTCTTACATTCAAATCACCAGGAGGGCTGCATCACTGAAACCTTTTCATACAAGGATAAAAAGTATAGTTAAAATGAAAAAATGAAGAGTAACATGTATATGCCAAGAGTAAGTAAGTAAGAATTACTTATATATACATTTATTAGTCTTTAAGTGCCACAGGACTATTGCTATATAAAATACCTTGGACAGACAGAAGATCATTAGAAAGACAAGGTAAGTAAGGTAATATCCAACAGAAGATTATCCAAATAGCCAAAAGATATTACCTCACCCACCTAAACAAACAAACACTTTGTCAGACACTTTGAATATGGCAAAACATAAAATGGGAGGAAAATAAATGCAAGGAAGTGTGAATCATGGGATCAGGTCACACTGTAACAGCAAATCAAAGCAGTTGTTAAGATTCAAACACTGAGAAACAGCGCATAGAGGAAGGTGAGATCAAATCACGTGTTATAATGGGAGAAGAATCCACAGTCAAGATTTAATCCTTCCACACAGTCAAATTTGCATATGAATTCCAATTCTGCAGGTTCTCTTTGAAGTTTTAATATGTTACTCATTTGCTTGAGCACAGCTATTAACAAATCATCAGGGACAGAAGGGAGATTGTGAAATGTTCCCCTACTGGTTTTGAATGTTGCTATATTTCCGATGTCAGATTTGGGTCCATTTATTCTTTTGTGTTGAGACTGTCCTGCAATGTATAAAGTGTAGGGCATTTCTAACACATGATGGCATACATCACATTGGTGGATGAGCAGGTAAATGAGCCCTTGATGGAATAGGTGGCCTGATTAGGAGTAGCTGGCTATGGTGGTGTCTTTTGTACTGATAGTGCTCAAAGTTGGCAACATGATTTGTTGCAGGTGGATTTATCTGTTTTAATGTTTCTGTTATTACATCTATAGTTGCTGGCGTGTATCTGCTTAAAGTTTGGGGACTGTCTATAAACAAGGAGAGGTCTGTCTACCAAGGCTTGAGAGAGTGATGGGTCATCTTGTAGAATAGGCTGTAGGTGCTTAATGATTTGTTGTAGAGGTCTGACTTGGGGGTTGCAGGTGGTGACCAGTGGTCTTCTGTTCTTTCTTTCTTGGGCTTCTCTTGTAGTAGTTGATTTTGGGAGTACCTCCCTGGCTCTATCAATCTGTTTCTTCACTTCCGCAGGTGTGTACTGTGGTTTTAAGAATTCTTGATAGAGATCCTGAAGGTGTCTATCTCTGTCTGAGGGATTGGAGCAAATGCAATTATAATTTAGGACTTGGCTATGGACCAGGGGTTGGCAAGGCCCACACAGGTTTCAAAAATGGCACATGGGCTGAGCCTGACCAGCATGTGGCACTGCTCAGGCTCTCCCGCTGGCCTCGCTCCCCCATTGCTATGTGGCTTGGGGCCACAACAGCCACATGCCATGGTTCCAGGCCCCTGCTGGTTGCGCTTAAGGCAGGTTAAGTCAACCTAAGACTCCAGTGTACACATATCCTCTTAGGTTCTGGAACCAACACTGCTACAAGGATTCAGTAACATGTAATAGGTTACATTTTCAAAAGAATTTTAATAATTCTGACTGACACACACAATATGGATTATAAAATGGGCATTGTGAAAGCAAGTATCTTGGTGTCACACATGCAAACAAAGCCACAGATAGGACTTGTTGGTCTTTACTGAAATTACTGCACCGACAAAAGGGTAAAGAAATAATAACAGGGGAACATCTGCCAAAACCTGGATTGCCAAAAAAAAAGGTCTCATGAGTATAACTAATCACAGTTACTAAGGTTTATGCTTTTTTTTTTATTTTTTAAACCGTGATTAGTTTAAGGCACAGATACCTGTTTCCATGAGAACAGGAGCAGTAACCAGAAATCAAATCATCAGACATCTTGTCGCTTCCACAGAGCTGATGCAGGAGGCTGTTAGTACTGTCTGGTCCTAACATCCATATATGCAAAAGTCAACAATGGGTTAGTAGGGGAGCAAGGGGTGGAGCAGGGACATGTTTTATGATAACATTTTAAACTCAATATTTCTGAAAGAAAAGGAACCTTTTAGTTTATGCTGATTTTTAAAAATAGATTGACATTTATTATAAAGGAATTTTAAAATGTTCACCAAGAACATGGAAAACCACTACTTGAGTGACTAAAGACATGAGGCCAAACCTCAAGCACATGGATATTCAGTATAACTCTATTGCTCATTATCCTAGTCTTTTAAAGGTCTTCCCATAACTGACTGACATTCACATATCTTTTCCTTTAGGACAAGACTGGCTCAAAGGGGCTGTGGCACCCCAAGCCAGCTTTTGCTTTAGTGCCCCCCAGGGGGCAGAACCTGGCCTTCGCTCTGGGCCAGCTTTGTCCTGGGGGCAGGAAGGGTCAGCCCAGAGGGGGGTGAGAGAGCAGAGCCC
The DNA here is from genome assembly GCA_007922195.1 of Podocnemis expansa. Lineage (NCBI taxonomy): Eukaryota > Metazoa > Chordata > Testudines > Podocnemididae > Podocnemis > Podocnemis expansa. The sequence continues at coordinate 11,188,935 of ML681997.1, read as the reverse complement.
AGCCCCCCAGCCAGCCTGGAGTCTCTGGCTCAGAGTAGGGAGGGGTGGAACAGGAGTGCAGGGTCCGGTTTCTCAGTTGCCCTTAAGCCAGTGGTTGTCAAACTTTTTTCTATGGGACCTATCTCTGGACCCCTCTGCCATGTGGTGACCCTGCACTGGAAAAAAGTGGCCGCTGCCAGACAATTGAACAGTGACCATGGCTGGAGGGGGGGTGGTGGTGGCAATCCCTCATGGCTTTCATCTTTTCCCTTGAGGTTTTGTTGCTTCTCTGCAATCTACATATCTAATTTGAGATCACCTACATGAAACCTGCAGAGAGTGATCCTATATGCCATATTCCTGTCTCAAATGAGGAAGCATGTCAAGTATCTAAAATTGCATGTACAGTGGGGACCCCTTAACACGCAACTGGTTAGCACACGGATCCGGTTAACGCATGCTCCAATCATGTCCCCCGAAGCCAGCAAGTTAACGCGTGGGACTCAGTAATGCATGCTGCCTACAACTGGAAGTTGGCCGGGGCAGGAAACACGTGAAGCTTTGCACCACTGCCGGCAGGCCGGGGGAATCTGGATCTGTCCCCAGCTGCTGGGACAAGTGGAGGAGCTTCTTCCGCACTGGGAAGCCGCAGGGGGGTGTGTGTGGAGGCAGGTCCGGATGGCCCCTGCGGTGGAAGCTTCCCAGCTCATCCAGAAGCAGCTGGGGACACATCCGGATCCCTGCTGCTCCCTCCAGTCCGAAGACTGTGTCTTCGGGCTGCCTAGGGTCCCTTGGTGCCGGCTCTGTGCTGCCAGCACTGATTTGTGCGGGGTTGAGTTGTTTCTGCTGCATGCACATGTGCAGAACTTGGGGGAGCATTGGTTTAATTTCCGCACAGTCTTCTTAACACGCGGGCGCTGGGGCTTGTCCCCCGATGCCTGCACGTTAACGAGTCCCCACTGTACTAGCCTGGAGCGTGCGTGTAGGAGCTCCTTGCAGATGGTGTAGAGGGGGGTAACTGGGTGGAGAAATGAGATGGAAGTGCCGAGACAGAGGAGGGAGAAGAGAGGCAGTGCTAGGCTGGAAAGAAAGGTCCTGGAGGATCCTGTCCACTGCTGAGCCTGTCCAAGTCCCTCCAGGTCCTGCTCCCTTCTCCACTGCCAAATCCTAGGAACTGAAGCAACCCCTCTGGGGTCCACTTTCACCTCTGCAGTTCATCTGCTCCCTGAGTCTGCATGAATTTTCATGAACACTCAATTGTCCACAATATTGTGATTGGAGGGGTCCTAGCCCTCTCTGCTTGGCCTGGTGATCTCTGGCAGTGTGCATAAGGCAGCAGCACAATGGGCCTATCCACTCCCCCCTTCAGATTAGGACCTTGTTATAACTTCTCCTTCCAGCAGACACAACCCTGAGTTGGATTTTATTCTGTTACTTAGCCTTTCTAATTGTAGAAGAAATACAATACTTTGTAACACAGGCTCCTACTAGAACAGTTTGCTTTTCTCTTCTCTTTTTAATTATCAGTCAAAAAAAATCTCTGGAGTTTTGATTAAAATCTACAAGCTATAATTTTTGTTGCAAGCAAGGGAATTCTCAACCCACTGAAAAAAGAGGCAAGTCCTACTTTGCAAAAATAACTGCAATCCCCATATCCCAGAAATGGTGGAATAATGGGGTGTTCAAAGTGTTTTCTTCTTTTCATTGGGTCTACTGATAAAAAACACAGAGGTTGCTTGCCAGTGACCTCAGTCCTTTTCATATGAATGAGAGAAGCCCAAACAGATACTGATTCAGAGAGGAGGCATAGAGGTTGTTTGAACAACAGTTAGCACCTCCTTGTTAATCTTAATGACTCATTTTTGTTGCAATGCTCTATACCAGGGGTGACCAAACTTACGGAACTCAAGAGCCGCACAAGTCAATTATTAAACCTTCAAGAGCCGCACTGAGGCATATAACCACGTATTTTTACCTACTCCAAAATTACTAAGCTTAAAATTCATTGCACACTTTAATTTTATCATTAAAATAGGGCAAATATTGATCCACTAATGTCAGATTCTAATAATTATTTAAGATTACCATGAAACTAGGCCTATACAGTAAAAATTTAGCTGTTGCTAGATGTAGAACACTACAGGCTTGTGGCAAGTTCTTTTTAAAATCTGGGCAGTAACTTGTCAATGCAGCAGGTAAAAGCTCTGAGATGCTGATCTCTAAGTATTGCACAATGTTTTGAATTTCATTGTGTAATATGATGCTTCACAGCAGTGAGATGTACCAAAAATTGCAAGTAATCAACCTTCAGTTTTAAACTTTTCTCCTTTGTATTTTCATTTCTTAGTATTCCACATCATGTCTAGGACTTGTAAAACATGATTTTATTTTAACAATGAGTACACTGCATTAGGGCCTATGAGAAAATCTAAACATGCTATGGCTTCTCTGACCATGTCATGCTTCTCTCCCCCAGCCCCCGTTGCCGCTTCCCTGCCATCTCTTACCACGCTGCTGCTTCTCTGCTCTCTCCAACCATGCCACACTTCTGCCTCCCACCCCATCCCGGCATCTACCATGCCCCCGCTTCTCTGCCAATATTTCTGCCAGTAAACTTGTTCACTAAAATACTCATGGACAGTGAAGATAAAAGGTCTGAGGACTTGGACACAATTAGTTTTAAAATGAGAGTAATAGTGAGGGAAAATACTGTTTTCATCTTAATCCTGTGAAGAGATGCACACAGGGACACCTTTTCAACTGTTCAGAATCACAACAGATCAATGAGAATTTAGGGGGACATAAAGTGCAAGATCAGAGGCTGTTTCAGTAAGTGCTTTGGAGTCCATACGCAGAAGATACTATGGAAAAAATCCCATTGAGTTTATTCAGTTTGGGGTCAGGCCCTGTATAAATTCTAAATATCAGTATTTGGTTTTTATAATACAAAGTAAAATTGTTATTGGTGAGAGATTTTTTTTTCAGAAAGTTTACAGCACAATTTTCCATCCTCAGCCCTTCACAACAATCACTCTTGTCTAATGGGCTCAGATACCCATAGAGTCATTCATGAAGATTGCACTGAAATGTAAATAGATTTTGACTATACAACAAAAAAGAATTCATACATATTGAATGCTATTTAATCAGTAGAAGTATAGTGCTGCTATTGAACTTTGCAGTGAATGTAAATTATCTTGATAATTGATTTAGTTATATTAATTAAAATTTTCTTATAAAATAAATGTACTAGCAGTTTCTTCTGCAAACAGATGACATACTGATGTCTCAGGCACACTTGTTCAATGGACTTAAGGAATTTTTTTTCTAAAGCCAGTTTTCTGTAGTGGTGGTCTATCCTAAGTCTAAATCATTTTGCATGCTGAAAATGAACCATGATCCATAATAAGCACTTGTAACATTCTTTAAATAGAAGGTTTTTTTTTTAATAACCTTTTGACAGTAGTTAGTGGTTTTGGATGTAACACTTGTGTCAATTTTCAGTCATTTCTGATTATTCTTATTTAATTCTCAAAATAGAAACACAAGAGAAATAATTTTGCATTATATTACAATATCTGGAAGTGCCAGGTGATTTTAAAAAAAGAAAATTAATTTGCAATTGCTTTTCAGGTTTAAATTGCTAATTACCATCACTTATCTGTAGTTCATTGTAGACTTGTTCTTGATCAATTTATGTTGCCAGTTTTAAAAATATTTACCCAGAAAACAATATCAAAAAAGAAAAGCATTTAAAAAATCATGCACTGATGGAATTAAAGACTGTATCATTATGCACACAGATAAGGAGGGTAGAATTAATATTGTGGGGGTAGACTGGAGAATCTGGCAGTTATTTGCTCTGAGCGCTTTCTCTTTCCCTGCTGGCTCTCCCAATGCTGCCCCTCCCCTCCTGGCTCTTTCCACCCTGTTGTTTTCTGCTGGTGAGGCTCGCACAATGCTGCCCCTCCCCTCCCTTCCCTTCCCGGCTCTGACCAGGCTGCTTTCTCCTGCAGCTCTGACAAGGCTGCTCCTCCTCTGCTGGCTCTCACCCTGCCGCCGCCTCTCTGCTGTCCCCGACCACTGCAAATTTCTCACCCCTGGCTCCTGTCACGTCGCCCTTCCCTCCTGCGCTCTCCTGGGAACCGCAATTTTTCTTTAAAGAGCCACATGCGGCCCGCGAGTCGCAGTTTGGCCACATCTGCTCTATACTGAAAGCTGATACTGTGTTACAACTAACAGGCTGCATGAACACTCCCTTAAACAATTTTCACCTCGAGCCACTCCTCTCTCTGGCTTCACAGTAGAGCCGGCCCTGCTTCAGGATCTTCCACATGTGAGAGTCTCTATCCCATCCTGTTTTAGTGCATGGTAGCACAAGCTTTTTGTAACTGCAGATGAGTTATACCAGGGGTCTCAAACTCAGTTCACCAGGAGGTCAACATAAGGATTAGTACATTAATCCGAGGGCCACACCACTGAAACTTTTTCATACAATGATACAAAGTATAGTCAAAATGAAAAAAAATGAAGAGTACCATATATATCAGGTGTGGCCAAACTTATAGAACTCAAGAGTCACACAAGTTGATTATTAAACCTTTGAGAGCTGCTCTGAGGTGCATAGCCATATACTTTTACCTACTCCAGAATTACTCAGTTTAAAATTCATTGCACAAAATAATTTTGTTGTAAAAAGAGGCCAAATACGACCCTACTAATGTCAGATTCTAATAATTACTTAAGGTTACCATGAAAATTAGGCCTATACAGTAAAAACTTAGCTGCTGCTCGCTGTAGAAGAATGCAGGCTAGTGGCGAGTTTTTTAAAATCCCAACCATGCCGCACTTCCCCCACTGTCCCAACCTCCTCCTGAACTCCTAGTCTGGGGCTGCTTTCCTAAATTGATTTGCTGATGCTCTTCCAGGAGCCACAGTTTTTCATTCAAGAGCCACATGTGGCTCCTGAGCTGCAGTTTGGCCAAGCCTGATATATATCCTCAGAGTAAGTAAGAAAGAATTACTTCCATTCAAGATGGGGGTATCATCAGGAAGACAAAGAGTAAGTAAGTAAACACACTTTAAATTTTGCATTATCAATTATCTGAGAAATTCTAAGTGTTGTTGAGGGCCGCAGGAAATAACTTTAGGGGCTGCATGGGACCCATGAGCTGCGAATTTGAAATCCGTGAGTTATATGTTTTCGGTAAGTTATACAGGATGGTCTTCTTAAATCAAGTTCCCATGTAATTTGCACAAATATTACCTTAATGTGTTTTGCACTACAAAGTTGAGGGTTCAAGTTTTCTGTTTAATTGTATGATATGGTAAAACTTTGATTTTTTTTTTTTGAGAAAGCAGAAGCCTAACTGTCATATTAAGTATGGACCTCCTCCTTGTCTATTGCTCTTTTTAACGTGTTCTGTAATCTCTACGCATTATACTTTCATTACCTATCTAAACAATTCTAATGTGACCATCATCATGGCATGTGACTCCACTAATTTGAAAATACAGTAAGTAGCTGTACCTGTGTATATACAGGGAATTAAATATACTGCATGAGGAATTATGTGTATGTAACCCTTCTGCTGGGTTCTATTTCTAGGGGTTTCCAAATAATGCTACAGCACCAACCAGCTTGAGCCTCCACTCAGTTTTCTGGAAAATTATGCACTATTCCCTGGGCACCCCAAAGGGGTAATACTTCCCTGCTTGCAAGCACGAGTCTGAGTGTAGTATATAGGGCTTTAATAGTAATAGAAAGAATGTAAAGACACAATATCAAAATTGACACTGATTTGGAGAATCAGTGCAGAATAAGATTTCCACCAAAAGCCCGCACAGCATAAACAGAACATATAAACTCAATAGCAAAATCAGCACTGATCTGAAGAATTAGTGCAGAACAGGATTCCCAACAAAATCCCAGGGTATGTAGGGAAGGTCCCTCAAGCCACCTATCTGCCAGTACCACCCACTGGTCGCTCATACTGCCGCTCACACCACCCACTAGCTCCACCTGCTATCCGCCAGCACTGCCCACTCCTGCTGTCTAGTCTGCTCACACTATCTGATGGCTGCTCTTCTGTGAGTTCAGCTCAGAGAGAGAGGCAGCTCTTAAATTCAGAACACTGCAACAGCTCCTTTGATTAAAATAACAAAAGAGGCTCCACAAGAAACCAAGCCATCAATATATCCTTTGATAAGGGGGCAGGAGTGAGACAGTACCTCAGGCATAGCTCTAGACTCAGCTAATGCTAATGCCCACCCTTTTCTACCCTCAGCAGGCTGAAAACAGGGGGTTGGTCCCTCTTTCTAGTTGTTTCATGCTAATGGTGACTTTTCACCCTTTAACTAACCTGAATAGAGTGTGAACAATCAAAAGAGTAGCATATTACAAAAGGTAGTATTTCATGTTTCCTTTCAGTAACATTACAGATATTGAGAGATTTGTGATCAAATCAACCTAGAGACCATTAACCATCATGCCCTGCACCCACCAGTGAAACTATGCTAATACCTAATTGTTCTCTTTGTGCTCATGCAAATACATGACTCATGCAGACTAGTTGCCCCCCTTTTCATCTGGAAAGCACAAGAAGTGTTGTGACTCTAGACCTGCCTTACATGTATATGAGTGGGAGACTGCTAGGGAAATAACTGATGCTGGCAGTTCAGAGGGGCACCTTCTTCATGCTGAATAAAAGCCCCAGATGTCATGTAGTACTTTTCTCTTTGAGAAGCTGTCTTTCAAATGAATTGTATAAAGTCAGGACTGACCACTTCTGTGGTGATTTAAAAAAGGCTATTTTGGCAAGAGTAGCCATATAACCCTAATTCCAATGGTAGCAATTATCAGGGATATGAAGAATTTTTACATCAAAATCTCATACCAGACTAAACTCATCTGATTTAAAGATTCATTATGGAAGATGAATTAAGTGGCTTTCACAGTCTCTCCCCCAGGTTTGCAAAACTTACCAAAGACAGCCCTGGCCTACCTAGGGCATTCCTGACCCTGTCCCCTCTCGCCCACACCAGTCTCCTGTCTGCTGAAGGATCTAAGACCCTTCTTTCACCATGGCTGGTTCTTCCATTAAGGCAACCTAGGCAGTTGCCTTGGGTGCCAAATGGTAGGGGGCACCATTGCAGGGGTGGGAGAGGTGAACTGCCCTGCTTATGCAGTTCTGGACCAGCCTTTGGACCAACCCACTCTGCCCCTGGCTCAGGGGAGGGGTGGGAGTGTGTGGCCCATGCCACCCCCAATGCAGGGGGGCGTGGGGGGCCTGCACAGGCTGATTGCCCCTGGCCCTGCAGCTGGTGTCCTGCATGGGCCAGATGGCGGGGGGGGGTCGTCAAAATCAGAGGCGCCTAGGGTGCCATTAAAACCTTGGGTGGGCCCTGCCCAGATGATCGTTCAACAGGATCCTGCCCACTAACTTCCATATTCAGGTATCATCTGCAGGCTTCATGGCCTTTATCCATGCCTGCCTAAAAGTCTGAATGAAGCAGAGGTCCTCTGTGGATCTCCCCATATCAGGGGTTTCCTGCCTGCCCCATTGGAAAGGATTACCATTCTATTCCTGATACCGCACCTGAACTCCATCAATGGACCAATACACCACAGACAGCTCTGCTACAAAAGTTTAGACAGTGTTTTCACAAGACAGCTTGGAGCTGTAGGATTAAATAAACCACAAACTCCAGGCTGGCACAGTTAGCCTATCGAAACCTGGACCCCCAGGATGCCCTAGTATACAACAAGGTCAAGGAGGTGAATATTGCTAATGAATTGTTGAAAGTCTTTTCTAGGGTTGGGATCCCGAAAGAAATACTGACTGACCAGGGTACGAACGTCTCCTCAAGGTTGATGGGTGAGCTGTGTTGCCTGATGGGGATAAGATCCCTTAGAACCGCCGTGTACCATCCACAAACGGATGGCCTGGTAGAAAGGTTCAATGGCACCTTGAAGGCCATGCTTCGCAAGTTCGTGCAGGAAGACCCCCGGCATTGGGACACGGTACTACCAGCCCTCCTCTTTGCCATAAGGGAAGTCCCACAGGCCTCCACAGGGTTCTCACCTTTTGAGTTGCTGTACGGGTGGAGACCTAGAGGTATATTGGACCTCCTGAAAGAAGACTGGGAGACACAAGAGACCTGGGTCCAGGGCACTGTACAATATATAATCAAATTACGAGAGCAACTGCGGACCCTGGGAGCCTTCACCCAGGAAAATCTAAAACAGGCCCAAGGAGTGCAGATGCGACAATACGACCAGGGTATGAAGACCCAGGTGTTTCAACCAGGAGACAGGGTACTACTACTACTACCCTCTAGCGAGTCTAACTTACTGGCCAAGTGGCAGGGCCAATTTGAGGTAACCCGGCGGATTGGTCCGGTAGATTACGAGGTCTGAATGCCAGGATGTCAGAAAGAAACCCGGATCTATCATGTCAATTTATTAAAGAAGTGGCAGGAAAGAGAGGCCATGTAGGTAGCCCCGCCTACACCAGAGCCAGACCTCGGGCCCTCGACCAACGAAACCCGGGACGTCGCGCCACCAACAGTGGGGGAGAAGCTGACTCCTGAACAGAGAGGAAAGCTACGGGAACTTCTAGATTGGTTCCCAGATGTCTTATCCACACGTCCAGGGAGGACCCCGCTGACAAACCATCACATTGCCACCCCGCCAGGACAGAAGGTTAGAGACAACCCCCGACCGCTACCACAAAAGATGTGGTCGACGGTGAAGCAGGAGTTAGAAAATATGTTGGAGATGGGCGTTGGAGAAGACTCCAAGAGCGAGTGGTGGAGCCCCATCGTCCTGGTTCCCAAGCCGGATGGCAGCACATGCTTTTGCATAGACTTCAGGAAAGTTAATGCGGTTTCCAAATTCGATGCCTACCCAATGCCCCGGGTAGACGAACTGCTGGAAAGGCTGGGCGTGGCATGGTACCTATCAACGTTAGATCTGACAAAGGGGTATTGGCAGATTCCTCTTACGCCAGCCTCACGCCCGAAAACGGCCTTCTCTACCCCTTTCAGACTTTATCAGTTCATCACTCTGCCTTTCAGGTTGCACGGAGCGACCGCCACATTCCAGAGGTTGATGAATAGGATGTTGCAACCTCACGGGACCTATGCTGCTGCATACATAGATGACATCGTGATATATAGTAACAGACGGGATGAACACCTGCAACACCTCGACCGCGTCTTGATGGCCCTCTGAGAAGCCCACCTGATGGTTAACCCCGCTAAGTGCCACTTGGGGCAGAGAGAGGTAACCTACCTCGGGTACGTCGTCGGGGGAGGTACGCTGCGGCCATTAATTGATAAGGTTCAGGCCCTGGGAGGTACGCCACGACCAAGGACTAAAAGACAGGTGCGACAGTTCTTGTGTCTGACAAGATACGACCGCTGCTTTGTTCCAGAATTTGCAACCCTCGCAGCCCCTCTGTCGGACCTTACCAGGAACGCGGCCCCCAAGAAAGTCCAATGGATGGAGCAGACAGAAAAGGTATTCCAGTCACTGAAGCACAGCCTGATGCGAGAACCAGTGCTCGTACATCCAGATTTTAATAAGGACTTCATATTGCAGACCGACGCTTCAGAAGTAGGCCTGGGGGCAGTACTATCACAGGAAATTGAGGGAGAAGAGCACCCCATATTATATATAAACAGGAAATTATTTCCCCCAGAGACGCGTTATTCAGCCATTAAGAAGGAGGCCTTGGCCGTGAGATGGGCCATAGACGCGCTCCGGTACTACCTTCTAGGGTCTACATTTACCCTCGTGACTGACCACGCACCCCTAAGGTGGCTGCAGTCCATGAAAGACACGAACCCCCGACTGATGCGGTGGTACCTGGCCCTCCAGCCATATAGCTTCAGAGTGGTGCACCGACCGGGTAAAAAGCACAGTAACGTGGATTTCTTTTCCAGGTCAGGAGAAGAGGACGATATAGGATCTACCCCCTTAGATCCCGTCATAAAGGGGGGTGTGTGTAACAGGGCGGACCTGCTCCACACTCAAGCGGGCCTATATGCCCTGAAGAGATGGGTAGCCCCGCCCCTCAGGCCCTGCTGGGCATGCTCCAGCAGCTGCCCAGGGATAAAAGGCAGCAGCTCTCCTCAGTCAGGGGCAGGCTGGCGGAGGGAGCAGATGTCTGTGAGAGGCTCCTACCCAGAACCTGGCTCGGCCTCTACCTTAAAGAAGCAGCCTCTTGGGACGCTAGAGACGCCGACCGCTGAAAGTGTCGCAGAGCCGGGCGTACTAGGCCATGAGGATCCTGGGACCCAGGCCGAGGAAGTAGGGTAACCAAGCGGACATTGGGAAGCCAAGCAGGGGATGCCATCTCAGCTGCAGGTAGGAAGTAGCCCAGGGCAGCGTACAATGGGGTGAGCCGTGGTGTGGTCTCAGTTGGCGCGTTGCGGTTTGGATCCCCGCCGGCTGGGCCAAGACCCACGGTAACCCCCAAGGCCCTGGGCTAGGGTTCAGAGGAGCGGGAGGGCCTGAACCCCCCTACCTGGGCCCATGCCCTTCAGGGCACGCAGCCAAGGCAAACATTGACTTTGGCCAGTGGGCCACACTGCCCTGGTGTTAAGGGCTTGAGACTTTTGACTTTGGCCAGTGGGCCACACTGCCCTGGTGTTAAGGGCTTGAGACTATTGACTTTGGGCAAGGGAGCCACACTGTCCTACGTAAAAGGGCTCCCGTGATTGTGGCCTATAATCATTAGGCCATCTTGCCTGGAACCCAGAGGCTGGAATCGTGGGTCAAACTGGGAGGTTCCCCCATGTTTGAGCAAGCGGAGGTAGCTTACTCCGCGACACAGGCAAACTTCAGTTACAAATCCTTAAAAATTATTATGCAAATCACTTCATAGTAAAATAACTGTCCAAGAACCATCACACTGTGCTTCTGTCTATGTGCAGCTGTTTTATAAATGTAGGACTCAGTTGCACAACCCTTACCCATGGCAATATCCTAGCTGAAGTCAGTGGTTTTACACGTGAACAAGGGATGCAGGATCAAGTTTACAAAGCTCTTTAGACTGCAGCTTGAAGAAGGTGCTATATAAATTTAAGATCAATATCCCTTACCCTCTTGCACAGCAAATTGACAGTACATTGTACCCCAAGGCAAAGTATTCTGCTAATTGTTAATGTTACCTCATGGCAACTTCAGAAAAAAATATTTTATTATAAAGGAAAAACCCACGATGAAACTAGAAGCAAAAAACTCAGGCTGCAGGTATCTAGCATGCAGGTTGCTTTTGCAGAGTGATCATATGGCTTGTAATTGATGTAATTTCTTGCAATAACACAATGTTCCTGACCTTTTGCTTGTCACAAAGCAAATGTACTTTTACCATGTCAAGTAAAATCAAATATCTCTCCTTTCCACTTCCTGCTAGTTCTCAAGGATGCAGTTATATACCATCCAGTTTAATAAGAAATTTGAACTAAGTCGATTAGATTAGAACATCATAGTTTAAGATGTTGATGGTCACCAGAGAGCTACCACCTCCATTTTCCTTCTTTTGTAGTTTTCCTACATCTATTCAGATACAAGGTGGCAGGGACTGAGTGAGTGAGAGAAAGAGACAGGAGGATTTCAGTCTGGCACTGAGAATCCAGTGTTTTTATTAAATGTAAGGAAATAAAATGTGGTTCACAGTCATTTTCCCCTAATAATTGGTAGTTAATTCCTGCAACAGGCAGTGATGATCCCTATCAAAATATTACAGTGGCACAGGAAGAATTAAGTATGT
>ML681997.1:11051235-11172176 GCA_007922195.1 Podocnemis expansa | reverse complement strand
TGAGCGGCTGCAGCCGCTCACCCCCAGGGGACTGCAGCCCCCTGGCATGGTTTCGAAATAGCAAGTTCACAGTGTGAAGCTACCAAAAGTTGCAGCTCTGAAAAGCTGAAGAGGCCCCCAGAGAAACCTGAAGCAGAGCCTCAGCTGAACTGAGGAAATCTGTATAAGTTCCAGTAAGGGAGACCACAAGCTGGACATTGGGAGACCAGCAGAGAGGAGAAGAGAGGATCCAAAAGATTGTTAAGGCACTGGTGCACTAAAGGACTGGGCAATCTAGCTAACTGAGTCCTAACTCTGTGCCCAGAATCAAAAGCAATCCAACTGCACATGATAGATCAGAAGGACCCTAACTGGTGAAACAGAGGGATGTGTATGATATTGTAAGTAAAAGGAGCATTTGAGGTCTGCCTCCTAATAAAGCTGAATGAATGCTACATGATTGAGAAAATCTCATTTCCACCCATTCCACAAATGATTGATCACCATTTGTTGAATGTTATAAGGTTTTATAGTTTTTAAGGTATATACTGTAAACTGTTAAGTAAGTATTTGATGTTTACTATGTATCACAGAAGAGCAGTGGTTCATTTGTTACCAGGCACTACACTCGCTGTGATAGATGAGGAATGATTTTTAATGTAAACTATTTTCAGCTCTTGAATTTCATTGTATCAATGTAAAAAATCAATAAATATTGGCATTTGTTTTAGAAGAATGTACTGCTCTATTTCTGTTCTTGATTGATGGGCTATAGTCATATTTTCTAGGGTTGATTAACCATTTGGGCAAGCAGACCACATTGAATTTACCTCAGGAGTAGTTTTCATGTTAGGTGAGCAAAACCACCTAACAGCTGACTGATTTGAAGTTATGAGGTAATTCAAGGAATATAAAACAGATATTTGGGAACATTGCATAGCAGAGCTTTATAACCATACTTATGACACTGCAGAAGACATACTGTAATGAGAATAATGTTCAATATTCCATTGCATTAAAAATTGCAGTTATGCTATAAAAGCGAGCATGAATGATACACAAATCTCATCAGATAGGTGTGCAGTGTGTCACAGCAGGTTAGATCCAAAGGTAGAAGGGACCCTTCCAACTCTCACACAGTGGTACAAATCTCATGAGAACAGCTGGGTTTGTGGAATTTCTGTTGTGTTTGCTACCTCCCTGTCTGCTGGCTACCAGAGCACCTACCTCTCCTGAAGTGCATCATCTTCCTTCCTGCCCCAGCCACAGTACTGGGAGTGGTATAGGCAACAATGAAGTCTTCATCCACTGCACACTTCCAACAGAACCTTATTCTCAGCATCAGCAGTTCCACTAAGAGAAACAAACACCACCCTGGTTTAAAGAGCCCACTCCTAAGGAATCAGTGACAGCTAACTGGGGAGTTTTGTGAGGGAAATTAGAGGGAGAGTGGGAAGCAGATACACTTCATTAACATTTTGTAAACTAAAGACAATAAATCCCCTCCAGTTAGAAAAGAACCAACAATAAAAGAAAGAGTTGAGGAGTAAAAGGAATGCAGGCAGAGGCAGGGGTGTCACTGGCACTGGGCTTATGGGGCTCAAGCCCTGCGTCCCAGTGCCTGTTCAAATCTGCCGCCGGACTGGTGACAGTGGTGGCAGTATGTGAGCCCCAAACGTCAGTGCGCCAAGCCTCGGATCTTTTTCCGGGCTAGCAGCGCTCCTGGGCAGAAGTCCAGCAACAGTGAGGACTATCCAGTTGATTGCACTGAATGCAAAATGTATGATTGCCTGCTCTATTGGTTGGTGGCATCTGTATGCTTCTGGTGCAAGGAGCTCCTGGCCCTCAGAAACCAAATGCGGGCTTTGGAGACCAAGGTGGCTGAACCAGAGGACACAGAGTAGTACACAGATGAGACTTTCCTGGACACAGTAGATGGTCCCATTCCCAGTATAACAGCCTCTGTACTCTTGGGAATGAAAGTCCCATGGTAGGAGAAGGACAGCATCAAACTGGAGTGGAGAGAAACAATCCCACAGTTGGGACCCTCCTTCCAGAGAATGTAATGATATCCTCTTACACTGAAGATGCGCCTCTGGGGGAAAAGACAGGTAATAATACTGGGGGTACTCAGTCACTGGAAACATAGATAGCTGGGTTTGTGATGACCGGAAGAACCATATAGTGACTTGCCTGCCGAGTGTGAAGGTTGCAAATCTCTCAAAATACCTAGACAGACTTATGTGTAGTGCTAGGGATAAACCAGTGGTTGTGAGACATGTTGTACCAATGACAGAGAAGGTTAGGAGAAGGATCCTGGAGGCCAAATTTAGTCTGTTAAGTTCAAGATTGAAGCTCAGGACCTCCATGGTAGTAGTCTCTGAAATTCTTCACATTCCATATGCAGGCCAGCTAGCCAGGCAGAACTGCGGAGTCTCAATGTGTGGATGAGACAAATGTTATGGAGGAGGGGATTAGATTTATTAGAAACTAGAGAACCTTTACAGATAGGGGGAATCTTATACAGGAACCACAAAGGAACTGGACTGTTGGAACATAAAATGAAAAAGCTTGTAGAACAGTTTTTAAATGAAGGGCTGGCAGAAAGCCAAGAGGTGTGGAGGAGCACATGGTTCAGACAGAGACATCTCTTAAGCAGGGGCGTCGCTGGCGTTGGGCATGCCGGGGCACATGCCTTGGGTCCCAACGCCAGTGCCCCAGATCCCCGGCCGGCTGCGGCTGCAGAGGCCCCATCCCCGGCTGGGGATCGGGGGCCTGGCTGGCAGTGGCTGTGGGCGCGGGCCCGATCTCCAGTGGCGGCTTCTGGTTGCGCTGCGCCGCAGCCTAGCTGCCCGTGGCAGCATGGCCCCCCCCCCCGGGCCCTACCCTGGACAGGGGGCAGGGCCTTCTGGCTGGGGGCGGGGCCTGGGCCCGTGCCCCGGGTCCCTCTCCACCCCGGCACCGCCTCTGCTCTTAAGGGAGGACCTATTAAAGGAGATTCTCTATATTCTAGTAAGGAGGAGAGGGTGCAATAGGACAAAATATGGGTGAGAATACGATGAGAAACACTCAAATGAAGAAGAGCACCATTCAATTATATCACATAATGGCAAACAGTTAAACAGTGAAAATTTTTTTAAGTGCTTACATACAGATGCTAGAAGTCTAAATACTATGGGCTTGTCTACACTGGTGGTGGGATTGTAATGCTGTTTTAGACTTTTGAATTACAGAAGGTGAAGGCAAGTGAACACAGCAAATTGCTTGCTCGGGGTCTCACCTCCCTACTGCTCACATTATTTCCTGAAGTGCATTGCACTCTGGGTAATAGGTGGAGAGGCTTGTGGGGAGGCAGTCATCCCTCTTCTCTAAAGGAAAAAAAGCAAAAAAAGCTTTTCTTGTTTCTCTGCTGCAGGCACAACAGAGAGGCACAGTGTTACAGGCAAAGAGAGGAATTAATAAAAAACTTTCCAGGGCTGCAGTCAGGGGAGGAGCTATGTTGCTATGGCCTAGCAGACAGAAAAAAATTGAAAAGTTGCTCTTTGGCTACACTGAACTAAATCTGAAATGTAGATTTTGAGCTCAATGCTATGCTACTTGCAGGGTTCGTGTTAGCAGGTTGAATTACAGCTCCATTTTTTTCAAACATACTGCTCTGACAGTTGAGACACAGGCTGCAGAAGATTGAGGTAAGTAGCAATATGTCGAACTTCACCGTCAGTGTAGACCAGGGCTAAGATGGGTGAACTTGAGTATCTCATATCAAATACATATACTGATACAATAGGCATCACAGAAACTCAGTGGGATGAGGCTAATCTATGGAACTCAGTAATACCAGGTTCCAAAATAAATTGGAAGGACAGAATAGCTTATACTGGTATGAGACTGCCACTATATATAGAAGAAAGGATTGCGTCAAATGAAAAAAAATCTTAAATGAACTGAACTGTACCACAAAATCTCTATGGATTGTAATTACATGGTTGAATATAAGAATAAAGCAGTAGGGATATAATTAATGTCCACTTGGCTAGGATGGTGATAGTGACTGAAATGTTCAATGAGATTAGAAAGGCTACAAAAAGAAAAAAACCTCAGTAATGGGGTTTTCAGCTAGCCCCATATTGACTGACTATATATCACCTCAGGACGGAAGGCAGAGATAGTGTGTTTTGACTACTTCTTGGAGTAGCTAGTCTTGGACCTTACAAGAAGATAGGCAATTTTTATTTAATCTTAAGTGGATCAGAGGATCTGGTCCAAGAGCTGGATACAGCTGAACTACTTGCTAATAGTGACCATAACATAATAAAATCTAAGCTAACTGTGGAAGGGGGGATGGGGGAGAACACCTAAGCAATCTACCAAGGTAGCATTTAATTTCAGAAAGGGTAATTACACAAAAATGAGGAAGTTAAATGCAAATTAAAAAGGCACAGTGCCAACAGTGAAACCTCTGCTAGCGGAATGGAAATTTTTTAAAACACACCATACAAAAGGCTCAATTTAAATGTACTCCCCAAATTAAAAAAACAAAGCAAGAGACACTAAAAAAGTGTCATTGTGGCTAAACAAAATAAAAGAAGCAGCTGGAGGCAAAAAGACATCCTTTAAATTTGGAAGTTAAGTCCTATTGAGGAAAATAGAAAGGAGCATAAACTCTGGCAAGTGAAGTGTAAATGTATTAGGAAGGCCAAAAAAGAATATGAAGAACAAGTAGCCAAAGACTCAAAAAAGTAACAGAAAAACCATTTTAAGTACATCAGAAGCAGGAAGACTGCTAAATAACCAGTAGCGTGACTGGATGATCGAGATGCTAAAGTAGCACTCAAAGGCTGTGTTCACACAGCACTCTTATTTCGAAACAACAGAGGTTGTTTCGAAACAAGAAATACCCTGTTCACATGATGCACGGTTGTTTCGAAACAATGGCACCCGTTGTTTCAAAACAATGGCGTTGTTTCGAAACAACTTAAACCCCATGTGGGGATGAAACAATGTCGTTTCGAAACGATTGTTTCGAAACAACGCTGTCTGAACATGTTGTTTCGAAACAACAGTGACGTGTTTTGAAATACCTGTTGCCTGAAACTGCTGTTTCGCTTTGAGCTTTTTTCCTTAATTCGAATTAACAAACTGTTAATTCGAATTAAGTTATTTCGAAATAAGGCATTATTTCAATACAAGTTGTTTCAACACAACTTGTATCGAAGTAATCCCTGTGTGTGAACACAGCCAAAGATACTAAGTGAATTCTTTGCATTGGTCTCCACAGCTGAGGAGCCATTCTTTTTAGATGACAAATATGTGAAACTGCCTCAGACTGAGATGTGAAAGAAGGTATTGGAAAAAGTTGATAAATTAACGAGTAATAAGTCTCCAGGACCAGATGTTATCCACCCGGGTCATCCTTAGGAGGATGCGGGGCCCTGGACGAATTGCCCTCTGCGGGGCACCCACTCACCTCCCCCCAGGCACTGATGGGTTGGGCCGGCTAGTTCAGGGGAGAGACAGGCCCCTGCGCCAGCCGTCCCATGCCAGGGGCTGGGCGAGCTGGGCAAAACTGGCGGAAGAGGAGTGCAGGGTCTGGTTTCTCAGCTGCCCCTAAGCCAGTGGTTGTCAAACTTTTTTCTGCAGGACCTAGCTCTGGACCCCTCTGCCGTGCGGCAACCCTCCACTGAAAAAAAGTGGCTGCTGCCAGAAAATTGAACAGTGACCGTGGCTGTGGGGGTGGCAATCCCTCATGGCTTTCATCCTTTCTCTTGAGGCTTCTATTGCATGTCTGAAATCTATACATCTAATTTGAGACCACCTATATGGAACGTGCCATATGCCTGTCTCAGATAACTTCTCCTTCCAGTAGATCCATCCCTGAGTTGGATTTTATTCTGTTACTTAGACTTTCTATTTGTAGAAGAAATACCATACTTTGTAACACAGGCTCCCACTAGAACAGTTTGCTTTTCTCTTCTCTTTTTAATTATCAGTCAAAAAATCTCTAGAGTTTTATTCAAATCTACAAGTTATAATGTTTGTTGCAAGCAAAAATGGTGGAATAAGGAGGTGTTCACAGTTATTTTTTCTTCATTGGGTCTATTGATAAAAAAACACAAAGGTTGCTTGCCAGTGACCTCAGTCCTTTTCACATGAATGAGAGAAGCCAAAGAGATACTGACTCAGAGAGGAGGCATAGAGGTTGCTTGAACAACAATTAGCACCTCATTCTTAGTCCTAATGACTCACCTTTGTTGCAATGCTGATCTACTGCCTTAAGCAACTTTCTCCCCAAGCCACTCCTCTGGCCTCACAGTAGAGCTAGCCCTGTGAATTGGGTTGCCACTTTTGGCTGGCTCGCCCAGTCCCTGGCATGGGTGGGGCAGCGGTGCAGCCCCATGGGGCCCCCCAAGGCAGGGCCGTGAGCAGCTGCCCCTCTTGCCCGACCCTAGGGATGGCCCTGTATCCACTCAAGAGTTTTAGGGAACTCAAATGTGAATTGCAGAACTACTAACTGTGGTATGCACCTATTGTAACCCATATGCCTAGAAAGGAATTTTCTCTTTTAGGGCTCTCTTAAGGCTGGGTTATGTTGGAGGGCAGATTTGGCTATCCAGGACCAGCAATTTCTGGAAAAAGGGAGTGGTAGCATTTTGAGCATGCTCCAAAGGGTTTCCTGGTGGTGTGCTGAGATGGCTGAGAGCAGCAGTCTAAGCAGGAGGCACACATGGAGCTGTAATGAGAGAACCACATGAATTCAGTGTGTGGCTGAGATAAGCTGAACCAAGCGTGGACAGCAAAATGTTTTCTCTCTCTGTGGAGTATTTTGCAGAAGAGTTTTCTCTTATGCAACTGAAGGTTGGTTAACCAGTAAGCTGACTGCATTGTGCTGGTTCCAGAGGAGAAAGTAAGGACTGCACGGACTCCTACTGAAGACTCCTACAGACAAAGAAGAAGAGGATTGCTATTTCTTTCCACTCAAGCTTCTGGACCTGAACACAGACTGCAACCAAGATATGGGTGACTCCATCTAAACTTTGGGACTCTTGGGTTTCTTTCCCACAATGCTTCCACAGGGATTGTTCTGTTTAAGTTCATTTTGTTTTCTTTGGATAAGATTTATTAAGTTAGTAGTTAATAAAGTAAGCAGCCCCCCTGCACTGCGGCAGGGCACCGGCATTTTGAGGGGTGCCAAAAGGGGACAGCACCATTGCGCTCCCCTTATGATGTCACTCGGATGCACTGGCGTTGCTCTGCTGCGGGGGGGGGCACCATACTCCCCAGCACTATTCCTGATTATGCTAATCTATTCTTTGTGCTACTGCAAATATTAAACCTATGCAGATTAGTCGCCCCCCCTCAGAAGCTGTTAGGCACAGTTTATAAGCCTGCCTTACACTATATTGTTGCAAAATTTGCAGATGATACAAAACTGCTCAAGCTAATTAAGTACAAATAGACTGCAAAGAGTTACAAAGGGATCTTGCAAAATTGGATGACTTAGACACCAAAATGGTAGGTGAAATTCAGTGTTGATAAATGCAAAGTAATGTATATTGGGAGACATAACCTCAACTCTACATACAAAATGATGCCTAAATTAGCTGTTAGCGTCTTGGATTCATTGTGGATAGTTCTTGGAAAACATCCACTCAATGTGCAGTGGCAGTCAAGAAATATAACAGAATGTTGGGAATCATTAGGAAAGGGATAGGTATTCAGACAGAAAATATAATATTGCCTTTTTATAACTCCATGGTATATAAGCCCACATCTTGAATATTGTGTAAAGATCTGGCCACTCCACATCAAATAAGATATATTGGTAGCAGAAAAAGTACAGAAAAGGGTAACTAAAATGATTTAGGCATGCAATAGCTTCCATATAAAGTGAGGTTAATAGGACTGGGAGTTTTCAGTTTGGAAAATAAACAACTTGGGGGATCAAAAACAAGGAGTCTGGTGGCACTTTTAGGGTACGTCTCCACTGGAGCCTTAGGCCGACTTAAGGAAGCTTAAGTCAACCTATTGCCCCCCCAAGGCCAGAATGGGCTTTTATTAAGTAGACTTAGGTGCTTCTTTAAGTCAACTTAATAACACCACTTCTTCAGGATGATTTAAGGCTTACGTCACCCTTATTAACTTGACTTAAGCCAGTGTAGACAGGGAATAGCCCTTAAGTCAACTTAAGTAGCCTCCAGGCCCCCTTCCAGAGTTCCTGGCCACGAGAAAGGGTTGACCTATCACCTGCCAGTGTGGATGCAGGCAGTTGACAGGAGTTTCCAGTGTGTATGCTCTAAGTTGGCTTAACACTGTTGACTTTATGTTGACTTAAAGTTGACCTTGTTAAGTCGACTTAATGAAGCCTCCAGTGTAGACATACCCTTAAAGGCTAACAAATTTATTTATCGCATGAGTTTTTGTGGAAGAAAATCCCACTTCTTCAGAAGATCTTCAAGCATCTGAGAAAGTGGGATTTTCTCCCATGAAAGCTCATGAGATAAATAAATTCGTTAGTCTTTAAAAGTGCCAACAGACTCCTTGTTTGTTTTGCTGGACAAGACTAATACAGCTACTAAGGGGATGTAATAGATCGAGGTTGACTTTGGGGTCAGGCTCAGAAGGAGGTTGCATTGCTCATCTACCTTGCCCCTACGGGCTCTGTAAGCCCTGGCCCTCAGGCAGCATGGGGCAAGCAAAGAATCAGCAGCCCTCCGTCCTCAAGTAGGGCAGAGCAGGACAGGGCAGGGACAGATGGGCAAAGAGTCAGTAGCCCATGAGGCTTGAGAAGCTGAAGGGAAAATCACTCAGTGGCAGAGCAGGGGCCACAAGGCACCTGGGCCTCCCCACCAGTGTTCCCCCCACACTGGAGGGCCTCCCGCCCCACCAATGGGCCACCACTGGGGGGATGGCTGGGGCCAGAGGCCAGCTGTGGCCTGGCTGTTGGCCCCAGGGGGAGGTGGGGCTGACTGCCATGCGTGATGCAGCTTCTGGTGCGGCTTTGGGCCGTGTTGGAGCCCGTACTGCTTGCACAGCAGTCAGCCTTGCCAACATCTTGAATATTGTGTAAAGATCTGGCCACCTCCCTCCAGCTGACTGGCCACACTGCGGCCAGGCCGCCCCATCCCAGGGGGTGGTGTGGCCGGTCTAGGGGTGGGGTGAAAATGGGAGAGCTCAGTCTGGGGGCAGATTAGCCAGAACAGGGGCAGGGTGGGAGCTCAGAGCCTGGCCTCAGGCTGGCCCAGCTTGCTCCCCTTCCCACTGCGAGGCTGCCAACAGGGTGGAGGGTCCCCCACATTGTGGTGGGCCCCCGGGCCCAGACCCCATTAGCCCATGCCGTAATCCACCCCAAGGTTCATGGGGGATAAGGGGAGGAGTAAGGGGAACATGGACCCTCCTAACACCACTGTGTACCAGCCCAGGGCCCTAACAGAAGCAGGGCATCCCACCACTGGATCAACGAGGCTACAGCCAAAACTCAGTTCCAAGTGCTAGGACTCGAACACAACTGGACTGTGGTTGGCTATCCCTGTGTTGCTTCACTTGGTCTCTGTGCCCACATACCTGTATATCCAGTCACTGTCTGCCTCCTGGGGGTAGATCATGAGAGGCAGTTTCAGCAGACCCTCTGCACCACCAGCATCTGGCAGCTCCTGCAAGTCATTGGTGACAGGTGGCTTTGGCAGGCTGGTGGCTCTTTAGCAGGTCTGGGGTCACGTTTGAGTCCCCGTAGTGGTGAGGCAGGGGAAGGATGTCCCCTTGTTTTATTGAATTAGTCTAACATGGCTATCCCTTTGGATTTTCTCCTTTAGCTGCTCTTTCCTGACTGAGCTACAAGGCTTTGTTTTTATACTTCGTCCACCAGTCATGCCCCTACACTTCCAGCAGGTGGGTGATGCTGCACCCAGGCCTGTCCAGAAGATGGCATGTGTCTACTCCTCAGTGTTGGCTTAGGACACAGGCCATAGCACTATACTATGGGGTGATATGATAGAAGTCGGTAATATCATGGCTGGTGTGGAAATAGTAAATAAAGTAGTGTTATTTACTCCTTATAACAAAAAGACTAGGTGTCAGCAAATGAAATTAATAGGCAGCAGGTTTAAAACAAACAAAAGCTAGTATTTCTTCACATAAGGTACAATCAGCCTATGGAACTCCCTGCAGAGGACGTTGCTGAACCCCTAGAAAGGGTTTCAAAAAAGAACTAGATAAGATTAAGAAGGATAGGTTGCTCAATGGCAGTTAGCCAAGACAGGCAGGGATTGCTAATTGCCAGAGGCCGGGCATGGTCAACTGGGTGAATCACTTGATGATTACCTAAACAAAGAAGGAGTCTGGTGGCACTTTTAAAGACTAACAAATTTATTAATTGCATCAGCTTTTGTGGAGAAAATCCCACTTCATCAGAAACTTCTGTTCTTTTTATTCCCTCTGAAGCATCGGCATTGGTCATGGTTGGAAGACAGAATACTGGGGTAGATGGACCATTCATCTGATCTTGTATGGCTGTTCTTATGGCCTCCTCCACAACCCTTGGGCCACCACTGTTTCCTCTGCTTATATCCATGGAGATGGAGCTTGTCTGAGAGAGGCACTGTGGAGGTTGGAAGGGGGTGTCTCTTGCAGGTATTAAAGTGATTTGAAAAAGAAAGGGCTGCAAAAAGACAGTCACCATACCCACAGACCTCAGCATAGTGGGGAAGAGAGGTGACAGCAGCAGCACTGTGTCCCAGCAGTCTTTGCCTGGGAGTCACAGCCAGTTGATGTACATAGAGCAATCAAAGCCCTCACAGATTCAACAATAGTATTAGCAGGATTGCTTGTCCGTGAGTCTGCATGCCTGGTAGGTGGACCCACTGATACATTAATAAGCAGAAGGGCTGGAACTTGGACTAAGTAAGGCTAAACTTTTCCACTGAATGAAACTTAGGTTCCATTTTAAATTGGTGTCTCTTCAACATTGTGTTTATTCCCTGGTTAAATACATAACAATGGCATCGATGCTGACACTGTGTCTGTAGGTGGTTTGCTTTTATTATTCAGTTTCCAATGCTCTTGAAGAAACGTTCACTAGAAGACACAAGAACTGCACCTCTTGAAGAAGCTGTGGCCACTCAAGAAATGGAGCTCAGTGCTAGTGGGGAAACAATAATGTGTTTTGTTTCAGAAATAAAAAAGGAGCAAAAAGCAGCAGCTGGCTATACTGAACACCTGGAAACACTAAAGGCTGCTATCTGGAATCCAGCCTGCCAGACACAGCAGCAATCTGCTCTCCTCCCCTCTCCCCCCAGCGACCAGAGCCTAAGAGCATCTCCTCACCCCCATCCCATCCTGACTGGTAGCCCCAGCAGCCAGGGATTTCCCTAACAACCCCCCAACTGCCCCGAATTTCCCAACCCCCCCAGTTGTCAACTAGTAACAGTGTTATATGAAATTAGTGAGCCCCCCCCCCACTAATTTCAAGTCCTGGGGAAAATACTGCCAGCAGCCCTGCCTCAGCTCCCGCCCCAGCCCATCAGAGCCGAGTAGCAGCCCCTTTTTACCTGTCCAGCTCCCTGTGTGTGGCTGCTCAAGCCCGGCGGGAACGCAGGGCAGGGGTGCGCTGGTGCTGGGCACACGGGACTAGTGCCCTGAGTCTCAGTGGCAGTGTCCCGAGTGCCAAGGACCTGGGGCCAGCTGCCTTCCCCAGCCCCATCCTGGCTGGGGGCCTGGGGCCAAGCCTACCATGCCAGCAGCTGTCTTCCCTGGCCCCGTCCCCGGCTGGGGATCTGGGACTGAGCTGACAGTGGTAAGAGCCAGATCTGGGCCTTGCCACGGGTCTTTTCCTGGGCTAGCATCACTCCTGATATAGGGCAGCCCACACCCTACAGGAACCCTGGCCAACAGCTACCTGCAAGAGCCTGGGTGGGGGAAGCAGCCGCCCCTCCCAGTCTGAACCAGAGCTCCCTGAGTGGGCCCATTCCCTTCTCTCCCCACCAGGATTTTCCAGACCAGCTCCCTAAGGGAATAAGTCCAGCAGCCAACCTGGGGCAGGGAGGGGAAGCCAGTTTCCCCAGCCAAACCCCACAGGCAGGAGGGGCCAGGGTTGGAAGTAGAGCCCTATCCACTCCTCAGCTGCCAGAGAGAGCAGCCAAATATGCTGGGGGGGGGGGGCAGCAGGAGAAGAACAGTGCCCCCCCACCCATAAACAGGGCAGGGAGTGCGGGGAGCATGAGGGCCACAGGCAAGAGGAGACACAAGTCACGTGACCAGTTATGAGTCCTTCTCCCATCCCTCTTCCAGCCCACCCCCCTTCCCCTAGCACCTACTGGGAAAAATAAAAGTTGACATCTGTACCACTCCACCAACAGTCCTGTGCCACCGGCTCATCTCGGCAGCACCCCATCCATCCAAAATTTGTTCCCCATTGCCTGAGAGAGAAAAAAATTTCAAAGTGACCCCTCACGCTAAAAGATCAGACTCGGACACCTCTGGTATAGTGGATGACTAGGACAGTGGTTTTTAAACCATGGTTTGGGACCCAGTACTGGGTCACAGACTCCTAGGTCCTGCGACATGGTGCCCCCGGCTGCTGCTGCCGGCAGACTAGACTGCATTGCTCTACGATGTAATTGAAGGGTCATGGTCATAAATGTTTTTTTTTCAACTGGGTCCCAAGGAAAAAGGTTTGAAAGCCACTGAACTGGAGTATAGTGGATAAGGTTCAGATTGCCTATTCATACAAAGGAGAACAAGGTGCCCCCTTTATGCCTTTGCACTGGTTGCCTGTGTTGTGAGAACAGGGACCAGAGAAGAGCAGCTTTGGCAGGGCTGCTGTATGCCTCCGCTGTACCTGGTAGTGGAGGTGTGCTGGGGAAATACCCTGCACCCATTGCTGACCTGGGACAATTAGCTCCTACTGTGAGCAAGTGAAAGTAGATTGTGACTCAGTGTCGACAATATGTTATTTTCCTAATATAAAGACTTTTTGGTGTTTGGCTGCTGCAGGGTGCACACTCCTTTTCCTCTAGCTTCTCCACCCCTCTTATATGGACCAGTTGAGTCCTCGGGCAGAGGCAGCTTTAAAGCAGGCAGCTGCCTAGGGCCCCAAGCAGTAAGGGGCCTCATATTGGTCACCTGCTTCACCTAACCTAGCACTTGCGGGGTAGTGTTAGGGGAGTGAGGGGCTGCGGACCACCAGGGCCAGAAGCTGTGCCACCTGCCTGTCCACCCAGCCTCTCTGCAGTGGGGGTGGAACAGCGCTCCCCGCCTACCCCCAGCCAGCCACCCCTCCCGAGCGGGAGGGAGGAAATCGCCTGGCACGGAGCTGCAGCTTGCGGGGAGTGGGGCTTTGCAGTGGCCTCTCTGAACCGCTCAGGCTGCTTTGTCCCCGGCCACCCCAAGGCTGAACAGAGGCCACCTTGCCCCCAGGCCCTTGCTGGGGCTCTTTGGAGTGGGTTGCTCCAGGGCTTTGCCCCCACAAGCCACAGCTCTGCGCCAGCCGCTCTCCTCCCTCCCCGTAGGGAGGTGCAGCCGGCTGGGGGTAGGTAGGCGGCGCTGCTCTGCCCCCACTACAGAGAGATTGGGCAGGCAGCACAGCTTCTGGCTCTGGCGGTCTGCGGCCCCCCCACTTTCCCCATGAGTGCTAGGCTCTGCAGTGCTTTCCCTTGGACAGGGGGGCAAGGGAAAGCCAGGGCGGTGGGTGGGGTGGGCTCCAGAAGGGGGAGCCAGAGCCACGGAGGGGGCAGTGGTGCAGAGAGTTGGGACTGGGGGGGCAGTTAGGGCTGCAGGAGGGACTGGGGCCATGGTGAGGGTGGCAGTAGAGGCCTATAGGAGGCCCCACAATGGCTCTTTGCCTAGGGCCCCTAATTGCCTAAGGCTGCCTCTGTCCTTGGATATGTCTACACTGGAGGCTCTGTTAAGCCAACTTAACAAGGTTGACTTTAAGTCAATTTAAAGTTGACCTTGTTAAGTTGGCTTAGATAGTCCACACTGAAAACTCCTGTCGACAGCCCACATCCACACTGGCAGATGCTAGGTTGACACTTACTGGTGGCCAGGAACTCTGGGAGGGGGCCTGGAGGTCAATTAAGTCAACTTAAGTACTATTCCTTGTCTACATTGGCTTAAGCTGACTTAATAAGGTCGACTTCAGCGTTAAGTCGACCTTAAGAGGTGGTGTTATTAAGTCGACTTAAGGAAGTACTTAAGCCAACTTAATAAAAGCCCAGTGTGGCCATGGTGGTCCTTCCTTAAGTTGACCTAAGGCTCCATTGTAGACATACCCCTTGAGTTTTTAACCACCCGCACTCCTTTATTTATAGTGCTTCTTAAAAGCCTTCTCCCCAAACAACACAAACCAGCTCAGTGCCAGCTCCATGTTCTTAAGGGCTTGCTTGGGGTCCCAGAAGGCCCAGGATTGTTTCCCCCATCCTATGGCACCTTCAGACAGATTGTCTGTGAGTTCCATCTACGTAAGCCAGGCCATCTCCTTCTCAGACCCCTGAAGCAGGCTCTTCCCTCTCTGGGGAGTCACTCAGGTGTTGCCTATTGCCCCGTACCTCAAAGCTTTAGTTGCCACCCTTAAATGTTCAATCTGGGTGCCTTAGGGCTGCTTCCCTGCAGTCAATCCCCTTGGGAAGGGGTAACCAAGGCAGAGGAGGGGGTTTAACCACCCTCCACTCTGTCACAGAGCCTTAATGACAAGATGATCCATATTAATTCTGGGACTTAACGATTCAGAGGATGCCCCAACACAGACACCACAATGGTAAAGGCAAGATTAGCTATGGCCACTTAAGGAAGAGATCTTGGCATCATTGTTAGTCCTCTGAAAACATCTAGTTAATGTGAACCATGAAGAGACACATGTAAAAATATTCTAGTCTGACAAAGGTAGCAAAATACTAAGATTTAAAGATGATCATTTTCTTAGTTTAGGGGTGAACAACTCAGGACAAAAGGTACTACTTCTTTGGAAAAGAACATTACGGGAATTCTGGCAGGATTGAAATAATTAGTTTGCACAACGGTACCTCACAAAACTATGTGCATCACATTAAAAAACAATAATCCTCTTGGAACACTTTAGCACCACAGATATTATTCAAATAGGTTGAAAAATGGTTCCTTGATCCTCCTCTGAATGAAGCAGGAGCCCTTCCAAAAATGCCCTCTTCACAGACTGACAATATTGCGTTAATGTAATTTTCTTGCCTTTAGGAGATGGATGAAGTGGTATTGACCAAGAAGACCTTGGAAAGGAACACCACCATTCTCTCAGAAAGATTGAAAGACAGCCAAATAGCTTGGAATAACTGTTGCCCTGAACTGCTCCATAAAGAGAGAAAATTGACTGAGTTAGATAGAGCTCTGCATGCCTCCTTGTACAACAGTAAAACTACACAGATTCTATATCAAACCTTCATCAGTCAACTGGCTACCCTACTGACTAACACCCTCCTAATTGTGGCTGGGACAGCGCAAACTGTTAAAAAAAGGATACAAGAAATCTGTGACAGAAAACATTCTTTGAAATCAGAGAATACAGTACTACTAAGCCTAGAATTTATAACTGCTATTTTGGTAAATCTATTCTGAGACCTGTTCTACTGGATATATTAAAAAAAAAAAACTAAAATCAGGAATAAACAGTGAGGTATCAAAGTTTACAGACAATACTAAATTATTCAAGATAGTTAAGTCCAGATCTGTCTGTAATGAGTTACAAAGGGATCTCACCAAACTGGGTGACTGGGCAGCAAAATGGCAGATGAAATTTCATGTTGATAAGTGCAAAGCAATGTTCCCTCTAAGGTGATGATGGAGCTGAGCAAGTTATGGAGGCAGCTGAGCAAATTCCTCAATGTATGTCGGACCCCTTCCCTGCTGCCCCCCCCAGCATATCCATAACTTGGTCAGCTGCATCATCAGCTTAGAGGGAACATTGCTATCATATTATGTCATGGAAAATGGTAATGATAATGAATGCAGCATTAAAACAGTTCAAAGTCTGGCATTTTTAAAATTATTTTAAAATAAAAAAAATACCAAGATGTTTTCTGGTACTGAAAATTCATTTTTTTCAGTAAATGAAAGCTTTTCATGATCCTTTCATTAATGTTCATGAAACTAAAAAAAGTTAAAAAAACTAATTTTGCAAATATAAGCTTGCAAAGCACCTAAAAAGTTAAAAAAAAAAATTGACTTGCTGCTTTTTCATTTTCCACAGCAGGCCATTTTAATTTAAAAAAATGTCCTACATTGTTTCTAACCAATTCAAAAGTGCCCTTTTATTTCTTTACTTAATTTGTCCCTGCTTGTAATTTTATTCACACTATAAATTATTTTCCTTCATTTAGTTAGGGTTTGCTATATTCCCCCCCCAATTTAGGCCTTTTGTAGGGAGCAAGAGCCCCCCAGCCAAGTGCCCTACATAGGGCTCAAACACACAACACAGAGATTGCTAGGTAGCTGCTCAGTCAGTTGAACTACACAGACTTTTGCTGCAACCTCCTCTAAGAAGAGAGGAAATGGTATGTTCCATTCCCCCTTCCCTTGATTTTGCTGCAAGTTCTTTTGTTCCTCACGTGTAGTGCAGACTTTTAAGGTTTACGGATTGTAGCCCTGTGTTGGGTGTGGTGGGTTTTTTTGTTTTTTTTAAACTACCATCTACTCCTAAAAACCAAGCAGCAGGGGAAAAAAAAACCATTTATGTTTAGAGTGCCTACCGGATGGAGGACATGAAGGTAAAAAGGAGCGCACGTCCTCCTTTTGCCAGACGTCTGGCAACCCTAGTCCTGGGAAGCTGCTTGCTCCCCCTGAGCACTTTCCCAGGGGCCAGACGGAGGGTGGGGGGGGCCTTCCCCGAGTTACAGAGTTGGGCGCTCTCCAGCCAGCTTCCCCGAGACCCCCTGGCACCCCTGACCCAGCTCCCTCAGCTCACTCCCCCCGCTGCGGGAGCTGCTCCCGGGGGGAGCCTGCCCCTCGCTGCAGCCATTCTTCCAGGCGGCAGGCAGCTGTGCAGGGAAGTTTAAAATCTCCCCCCTGAGCATGTTCAGGGGAGATTTTAAACTCCGCAGAACAGCTCCCTGCCCGCTGGAAGAATGTGCCCTCGGGGCCGGCAAGGAGCCGCAGCTGCAAGCCTGCGCTGCCGGCAGCAAGGCCTGCGCCAGGGAGTTGGGGCTTCTGCGCACCCGCACACAGGTGCAGCCTAGAGGGGACATTGGTGCAAAGTAATGTCCATTGAAAAACAGTCCCATTTATATGTATAAAATGAGGGGGTCTAAATTATCTGTTACCACTTAAGAAAGAGATCGTGGCGTCATTGTGAATAGTTCTCTGAAAACATCCACTCTATGTGCAGCGGCAGTCAACAGAACTAACAGAATATTAGCAACCATTAGGAAAGGAATAGATAATAAGACAGAAAACATAATGCCACTCTGTAAATCCATGATACACCCACACTTTGAATACTGCATGCAGTTCTGGTCACCCCTGTCTCCCAAAACAAACAAACAAAAAAATTAGAATTTGAAAAGGTACACAGAAGGGTAATAAAAGTGATACTTCTTTTGTACCCCTTGTGTAGGTAGCAATGATTACAAATTCATATACAGTTTTGATAGCCAGCACATTGCCTCAGCAGTGAGCTGGTGAATGTCCTTCAGTGTCCTAACGAAAAAATGAAGAAGGCATTTGCAGAGGATGTACTCCCTTGTTTGTGACTGATCACAGTTGCTTAGAGGTGTTTGCCCCATTTTCCATTTAAAGAGAGTTTGTCCGTATTTCCCATGAGATGTGCTGATACAATTCAGTCTGCACCAGTCTTTTTGGCATAAAACAGCACCTGGCAGTTCCTTGGTAGGGCCTTTGACAAACTATATGTTTTGACAAGTTCCAAAGGGGTAGTTGTGTCAGTCCAGTTCAGCAAATTGAGTGGTCAGAACACCTTTCTATGTGACTCCCCATTGAACCTTAACATTAAAGCTGAGTGCAAGGGTCTTGATTCAGTTCCAGAGAGGACTGTTGAATTTTAATCTTGTTTTTGGTGGGTTCTGCAGGTCATCATGCAGTGGAATCTTTGTATTTGCATTGCTATGGTTAAGAAAGTAAGAGGTTTGGGTAGCTCTTCTAATCTGTGAAGGCACCTGGGATAGATTTAAATGTCCATGACACTATGCATGTAGCTTTGTTGAGTTGTGAACATTATTGCATACATCAGTAGACATACCTCAGGTTCAAGCTTGGGCCCTGCCACCTTCTCCACCCTGGGGCATGATCTGGCTCTGGATCCCCGCTCTGGCTCCTGCCATGCAGCAAGGGGCTGAGAGCTGGATCTTAAGCAAGTACTAAAGTTGACTTAATACATTCTAAATATAGCCCTGGCTTTGCTTAAGTCGACTTAAACCTCTAGTGTAGATATAGCCATCAAAGTGTGCAGTGTTGCTGAAAAGGTTGGGAACCACTGCTTTAACCCTCTTCAAAGCATCTGACGAAGTGGGATTTTCTCCCATGAAAGCTTATGAGATAAATAAATCTGTTAGTCTTTAAGTGCCACAGGACTCCTTGCTTTTTTTGCTTTACTAGACTAACACAGCTGTCCCTTTGGAACTTTTTCTGATTGTAACTAACAAGCACTTCCATAATCTCCAGCTGCATAAGTACAGTGAGATGCTTAAAAATTGTAGCAATAGGTATACCACTTTATGTTAGGCATATCAAAGTACTGGGATACAATTTAAAGTGTCTTTATGTACCATAGCAAGGTGCACGCTGCTCCTGCTCTCTAGTGCCACTGAAGCCCTTCAAGAATCCACTGATCAGGTATTCACGCAGTGCAGTTTCTTTAAGTTCCCTTGACTAGCATCTTTACAGTTCATTCAGCAAAACTATTTACTCAGCCCTTCCCCGCATAACCCCAGAGAAGTCCCCGTTCCTTAAGTGTCATCTAAGGCCCGATCTACAGTAGGAAATTAGATCAGTGTAACTATGTCACTGAGGGATGTCCCTGAGCAACACAGTTAAACCAACCTAATCCCCAGTGTAGACAGATCTAGGTAGATGGAAGGATTCTCCCATCAACCTAGCTACTGTCTTTGGAGAGGTGGAGAACTCCTCCTGTCTTCTTAGGTGGCGTCTTCATCAAAGAACTTCATTGGTGCCACTGTAGTGGTTTATGGGTAGACGGACCCTAAATCAGAGCTCAGTCAACCCTGCTTCACACTGCACTTCCTTCCTATGTCTTTTTCGGAGCCTCAGCTAATTGATTAATTAAAACCTAGGGCAGGGGCCTGTCAGACGGATGAGATAATTCACTCAGACCTCACTGAGAAATCAATGTGAAGGTGATCAGAGTTCTGGCTCATTTCACAGCTCCCAGCACTCTGGCCAGAGCCGTCCTTAAGGTAGGGCAAGTGGGGCAGCCACCCAGGGTCCCGTGCTTTGGGGGACCCCACAGGGCCTGCATTGCTGCCCGCCCCCCATGCTGGGGACCTGCACGAGCCCCTGCTCTCCCACAGCGAGCCCCGAATGTTTTTCCCAGGCAGACACAGGCTCACTCAGAGGCTGCTCTGCCCATGAGTAGCCTGCTGCCCCTCCACCCTGGAGCATCAGCTGAGCTATTAGCTGGAGGAGGGAGGGAGGTTTAACCCTTTCCTCCTCCAGCAGATGCTGCCAGCACCAGCCCAGGGGACACACAGCCAGGTAAGTATTGTTGGGGGGGGGGGGTCTGGTGAGACCCTGAGCCTGAGCCAAGGGGGGGAGTTGGCTGGGAATCTGCCCCTCCTTCCCCCGGGGACCCTGAGTCAGGCCAGCAGCCAGGTCAGGGCTAGGTCTGGGGATCCAGGACTCTCCATGGGCCATGGATGTCGCCAGTCCAATGTGGTGCAGGTGGCCAGGGATCAGGCCCACCTGGGCCTTGGGTCAGGCCAGTGGCCAGGCTGGAGGGTGATGGGGGGGCTGGGGATCCAGGAGTATCCCTGGGCGCCAAGTCACATTGGACTAGTAGGGGGCAGGTAGATCAGGGATCGTGCCCCTCTGGGCCCCGGGTCATGCTGGTGGCCAGACAAGAGGATGGCAGGCAGGCGAGGCCCAGGATTGGCTCTCTCCACCCCCCAGCCAGGTAGTGAGGCTGGAGGGCAGGCTGGGCCAGGGTTCCCCCCCAGCCCAGGCTGCAAGGCCAGGGGGCAGCCTGGGCCAGGGGTCGTCTCCACCTAGCCCAGGCAGCAAGGCTGGGGGTCAGCAGTCAGGCTGGGCCATGCATCGCCACCCCCAAGCCCAGGTGGTCAGGCTGGGTGGGCAGGCCAGGCCAGGGGTCTTCCTCCCCAGAAGCCCAGGCAATGAGGCTGGGGGGCAGACT
The DNA here is from genome assembly GCA_007922195.1 of Podocnemis expansa. Classification (NCBI taxonomy): domain Eukaryota; kingdom Metazoa; phylum Chordata; order Testudines; family Podocnemididae; genus Podocnemis; species Podocnemis expansa. The sequence goes on along the minus strand of ML681997.1, from coordinate 11,151,856 downwards.
TGGCTAGTGGTCACCCCACAAACCCAGGTGGTGAGGCTGGGGAGCCAGCAGGCAGGCTGGGCCATGGGTCACCTCCCCTAAGCCCAAGTGGCGAGGTCAGGGCCAGGGTTGCCCCCTCCTCCCCAATGCTCAGGTGGTGAGCCCCAGGGGGCAGACCCGAGCAGCGGTCGTTCCTCTCCAAAGCCAAGGTGGCAAGGCTGGGGGGCACATGGGCCTGGGGTTGCCCACCACAAGCCCAGGCAGCAAGGGCAGGGGTCAGGCTGAGCCAGGCATCATCCACACCCCCTCCCCCAAGTCCAGGTGGCGATACAGGCAGGCTGGACCAGGGGTTATTTACCCCCACCACCAGCCCAGGTGGCAAGACCAGGGTCATACGCCTGGTCAGGCGTCAATCCCCACCCCTCCCCAAGCCCAGAAGGGCAGGCTGGACTAGGGGTCACCTCCCAGGTCCAGACAGCAATGCTGGGGAGCAGGTGGAGCCAGGGTTTGTGCCCCCTCTGCACCAAGCCCAGGCAGCGAGGACAGGAGTCACCTCCCCCTAGCCCAGGCAGCAGGAAGGTCTGGCCAGGGGTCAAACTCCAGGCCAGTGGGCTGGTGGGCAGGTCTGGCCCCATGTCGAACCCCTGCCCTCCAGGCCAGTGGGCAGGTCTGGCTGGGATCCCCTCCACCTAGCCCAGGGGCAAGGCTCAGGGGCAACAGGCAGGCCTGGGCAGGGGTCACTCCACCTCTCATTAGCCCAGATGGCAAGACTGGGTGGCCGGTCACCAGCAGGCAGGCCTGGCCAGGGATCCTGTGTGATCATGGATCACCAGCCATTTACAGACATGACTTTCACTTTGTGTTTTGTTCTTTTCTTTCTGGGGTGGATCCTTGCTTTTGTGGTAGTTGTTTGCATGGCTTAGCCATTAAGGTAATATTTGCATTTCATCATGACAGGCTGGTGTTGACTGATTCCATCACGCACACCCTTCATTCACACATCTTGTTCACACATTTAAATGAAATTCCAGAGTATACGCCTAAAACAAGTTTTATCAAGAATACAAAATGGAGTTCTAAATTCACAACATCCAGCTTTGTTGGACATTGGTTATAATGTCTATTAAACTGAGTTAGTTATTTCAGTTATGATACTAAAGAACAGATATAGTGCTGCCTAACAGATGCTTTAAAAGGTACATTCAATTCATTTTATCTATCTGTGTCCCTACATTGTGGCTACAGAAGCCTAGCAGGAAGAATACAGTTAGGGAAAGGAATTCCTTGAGTGAAGTGTATGGTATTAACTTATACAGTATTGCCAGTTTCAAGTGATCAAAAAATCACAACAATGGCAAAAATAAGTCTTTTTTTTTTGGCCAAAGATTATACTGTGTTTTTAAACTAATCTCTTGATGTTTGAATTCCCCCTGCCCATCCCAGGGTGAGTAGGTGACAATTAGTGTTGCCTGCCCATTGTCCCACAGATACTGGGTAAGTTTTTCATCTTTTTACCCATCTTTTATAGATTGCTAACTCTCAAGTAATCTATGGAACTTCCTGTGTCTTGCTTCCTCAGAGCTCCTGGGTGATCATTGTAAATGGCTGGTGATCAGACATGACCTTCATCTTGTATTTTGTTCTTTTCCTTTTTTTTTTTTCCTTTCTGGGGTGGATCCTTCTTGCTTTTCCCATCCTGAGTGAAATGGACTTGTTTGCCTCATGGGTTCCATAGCTTCCCCCACCTGGTTTGCATGCACCTGTAAGCTGGGACCAGGCCAGAGCCTTTTAAAATTTCCTGCCCTGCAGCATGCCCAGGCATTTGGCCTAGGGCAGGAACAGCATGGGAAATTGTAGATGCTGAGCTGCCTTCCCTGGTGTCTGCCACCCAGCTGTACTTCTCCCCTTATTCTTCTGACACCCCACTCTATCCTCCCCTGCTCCCCACTCTCTTGCTGCCACTCAGAAGGGGAAGGCAAGCATCACACCAAAGTTCATGGAGGGGTGGGATCTATTTAAAAATCTTGGGAACCACAGCAGTAGATGTGTCTGGTGTGGGTCGGCAGGGTGGCATCTCACAGCTGGGCGTGGAGCCATGTGCCAGCTGTGCACCTAGATGCCATCAACTTTCCTAATGCATGGGGAACCTATGCAAGTTGGCTGGAAGTCCCAGGGACAGTATGATCCATCACTCTCCCTCCTACTCTTATTTGCGGAGCTTCTTGGCTCCTGATATTCAGCAACAGGAACCTTGAGGGGTTAGGGAATGATTTGCCTTGTCAGACACTCCCCTGGGCCAGCTGGCCTCATCCCCCAGTGCTGGGGGTTGTGTGGGGGCCCCACACAGGGCACTTCGCCCAGGGCCCCGCACCTCCCTAGGGACGGCCCTGACTCTGGCACATGGAAAATTTGTATTTATAGAGGAAAATGTACAAATGCTTTGCTATAAAATGTATTCTGAGTATCATTGTCTATAAAGCATCCACAGTAATAAAAAGGCGGAAAACCAAGTAAATTTCTAAAAAGCAATTGACTCTTAAAGTATTGGTTTATAGCTAGACTAGAATTATGCTAAAGTTTATTTAATACATTTTATTCTCTGGCTTCTTATGCAGCACATGGGGTTTATATAAGAGCTAATAGAGAAACTACAGCTAAATCAGCAAAGGAAGCAAGGGGTCCTGGTACCTCAACGGAAAGTCTGCATTGCCAATGTCAAATGCTCTTGAACAAAGCAGAATAGCTTAGTACATTAGATAGGGAACCTCACTGCAAACAAGAATTGCATCTTTGATCTGCAGAAGAAGGTCAATATACATTTTCACTTTCAAATTTAAAGTCCATTTCTCTTACCGAGAATGGCTGATCAATATTATTATTAACCTGAATTAGTCTTGAAGCACAGACTGCACTTCTGTCATAAACCACTGTAGGAACTGAATGAATGAAAATGTCCACTGAAAAAGTACAAAAATAAGTAGCTTTTCATTCAAATGAATATTAACCATAATTAAGAAGAGAAAATACATTCTTCCAACTGACTGTAAACATTAGTAACTGATACAGAATTTATTTTAATCTGGAAATACCACAGATTGCATATTTCAGATCATTTGCTTTATGATTTCAGTACTTGGTTATAAATGGGAATTCAGTAAAAAGTTTTACATCAAATGAACATTTGTTCTCTGCTGTCTGGCATAAATGTATATAATTACTAAACTGCTCCCACAAACTTAATAAACAATCCAAGATAAAGCACATGAAAAATGTTAACACTTAAATCCCCCAAAACACTTTTTGTTAAATTCAGAGACAAGCACTCAGCCTAAGTAATGGATAATTTTGTGGGGAGAGAAGAAAAGAGAGATTCTGTGGAGGAATTAGCCTGCCATGGTCCAACATGCCAAATTGGTAGGGATGTGTAAAAGGGAAAGGAACTGAAGATCTGCGCAGTGGTGGGCTTGTCCCACCTTTCCTTCACCTTCAGCCTACTGCTGACCCACCCTCTCAGGTCTTCTGCTTTCACGGGAGCACCCCTAAAGTTGGGCTTCATGCCACACAGAGCTATGCAAAGCAGAGGACCAGCCATGGTTGTAATGTTTTGGTATTTGGTGTTCTTCAAGCAAGGATGAAATGAATAATAATTTTTAAAGGTGGCAGCCAGCAATGTAGCAGTACTGTTCTAGGGTTTCTGCTGAAGCAAATATTGAATGAAAAACTTTGGTCAGCACTGTTTAAATAGGGTTGATTCTTGGTAATCATGATAAACTGCAGTGAGTAAGCAAGTCAAGTGCATTCACACATAGGTGTGTCATGATGATTTTTTTTTGGGGGGGCAGGTAAGATTTGTTAAGCAAAGTTGGGTCTTTTCTATGCTTTACAAGTGAAGAAGGAGGGTCTGTAACTTAAAGACAAACAGCAACAAAAAAACCTACTAGAATACTGGAATATTTCCAGTGGTTAAAGAATCCTAATAGACTTCCCGAACATCAGCTAAAGCATTAAGAGTCAGACTGTTAAAATGATAAGCTAATGCATGCATGAAAGACTTCTGGAATAGCAAGGTACACACTTAAAGGCAACTGTGGCTTAGACAAATCAGGTACTATGTCATCCTGACCTCTCACTCAAATCTACTTACTAGGATATTTTTGTTTTAAGAAGAGATGTCAAATGTTAACAGCAGGAATTCAAACCTTTTGTAGCAGATCTTGTGAAAAAATCCTCTTAACGCAGATAAATTCTTAGAAGGAAAAAACTCCAAAATTAAGAAGTCACAAATAGAACAAATGGTAGAGAAGATCAAAGAGCTCTAAAAAGAGAAAAGTGCAGGAGGTCTTTTTGAGTGTTGGGCAGGATCCATAGAACCTGAAAGCTTGGAAAGAATCTGAAAAACTTCAGGAACAGCTTAGTGAAATGAAGATATCAAATTCATGAGGGTAAATGGCCTCAAACTAATTACAGCAATCTTGAAAATCAGATTAGAGAACGTTACTGCCTATTTTAATAACATACAGTCAGTCGTACCATTTTAGGCGGCAATAGCAAATGTTCTTACATAAGTAGCAGACTAGGTGGGGCCTAGTCTGTATGTGAATGGGAGATGTTTGCATATCTTCATATAAAATAAACATGGTTGTGATTCAAGTAGAGTTTTTGCTACTTCTGACCCTCACGAATTTGCAGAGTAGCAGGAAACTCCAAAACTGCTCGTCAAACAGTATAGTAGTTGATAACCTGCAGCCATATCAGGCCATTGGTTTTTAGGAAAAAATCTCCACTAAAAATCAGAAGACAATTCCGCATATAGGTCAGTAGTCCTTGATTATTGAGATAAAGAAAGTGTATTAATCAAAGCTGAGTGAACCTTGAAAGAATCAGTCTAGGGCTAGATTTTCAAAAGCATTTAGGCATCTAGAGATACAGACTGGCACTAGCCCCAGAGCCTCAAAGACATTTAGGCATCAAATAGGTGTCTAACTTGGACCTTCATGGGTGTAGATGATGTGGTTTGTCCCTCTTTGGCTATGTTCATACACAGAGGGCTTGTTTCGAAACAAGCTGTTTTGAAATAAAGGGTTATTTCGAAACACCTTATTTCGAAAGACAAAAACAGTGTCTTCGAAATAAGGAAGTGAAATAGCATGTCCACAGTGTGGACATGCTATTTCGCTTGGGGAGGGGACTGCAGGCACCCGTGGGGTGAAGCGCAGCCGGGCGCCTCACCCTGTGGGTGTCTGTAGGGGGCTGCAGGCACCCGCAGGGCAAAGTGCAGCCGCGTCTCACCCCCCTGGTGTCTGCAGGGGGCCAGTCCCCAGCCCTGCCCCTGGCAGGAGTGGGGCGCCGGGAATTCCCGGGGCGGCGCTCACCCTGGCCCCTGCAGCGGCGGGCTGAGCCGAGCGCCCCCGACCTGCGGTGGACTTTGGGGGCAGCCCGGGCGGGGGGTGCAGCGCCCGGCTGTGCTGCTCTCCGCCGGTGCCTGCAGTCCCCCTCTGCTAGCCAGGGGACACCCCTCAGCACCCTGGCCAGGGTGTTGAGGGGGCAGCCCTTCAAATGCTGTTTCGAAACACCCATTATTTTGAAACAGCATGTCCCGCTGGTGTTTCGAAATGAGCCGTTTCGAAACAACGCTGTTTCGAAGGGAAACCGGGTTTAAGCCATTTTGAAAGAACGGCTGCCATTTCGAAACAAGGGGTTTGCTTGTTTTGAAATGGCCATGTGTTGTGTGGCCATGGCAATTCTTATTTCGAAACAACCTCGCTTCAAAATAAGAATGCTGTGTGAACCCAACCTTTGTCTGTCTTGGAGGGAGGCTGTGCTCCCTTGTTGTCACCAGAGGTGGCTTTTGGGGTGGGCAAAGCAGGTGCCCACCTAGGGCCCCCGAGCAGCAAGAGTCCCCTTCATCTATCCCAAAAGCAGTGTTTGCCTCCCATCCTGCAGAACACATGGCAAGGGGCCAGGGCCAGGGCCAGCAGTGGGGTCAGCGCTCTGTGGGGAGTTGAGGCCCAAGGATAATTGGGCTGTGGGAGCCATGATGCTGGGTGGGGAGGGTGTGGGGCAGAACATGCTGTCCCAGGTCTGTGTTCCTGCCTTGCCCCTTGCCTTTGGGGGGGGGGCTGGGGCCCCTGGCAGGGCACTGGGGCCATTCAGGGAGCCAGCCACATAGAGAAGGGTCCATGTGGAGGATTGGGGCCCCTGGAGGGGTGCTGGGGCCGCAAGGGAGAACCAGGATGCTGGGGCCACATGGGGGGTTGGGGCCGCTGGCAGGTGGAGGATGCTGGGCCTGGGGAGCCAGTGTCATGAGGGAGTGAGTTATCATGGCTGGGGGGGCATAGAGGGTGGGCTGGGGGCCAGTGGTGGGGAGACTGGGCCATGGGGGAGGTGTGCAGAGAAGGGGTCAGGGCTAGTGGGGGGAGCTGGGGCTGCAGAGGGGGAGCTGGGACTGGCAGGGGGCTGGTGGTATGGATCTGGGGTCCTGGAGGGGTTATGGGGGCCTATGAGGGGCCCCACAATGGGCCTTTGCCTAGCGCCCCCAATTGCCTAAGGCTGCCTCTGGCTGTCGCACCTGTGTGGGCAAACTTTATACTGGGGATTAGCTCTTCACTATCTGTAGCCCAAGCTCTCAAGCAGGCTGAGTGAGCAAGCAGTCTATCACCCAGGTCCATGGGCAGGGCAGGCTCAGCAAGAGCGTGAAGCTCCAACAGAGTGAACAAGAAGTCTATAACAGAGGTCTCAAACACATGGTCCATGGGCCACATACAGCCCCTAAAGCTATTTCCTGTAGCCCACGATGACACTGTCATTACCAATATTTGCAATATTGTTGCATGAAAAGGTTTCAGTGGTGCGGCCCTTGGGCTAATGTACTAGTCCTCATGCAGCCCTCATGGTGATTTGAGTTTGAGACCCCTGGTATATAGCCCAGGTCCTCAGGTAAGGCAGGGTGAATACACAGTCTAGAGGCATCCAAGGTTTTGCAGGCTGGGACAAGATGACTGCCCCAGGGGTGGTATGGGAAGGGGTGAAGGTCCACCTGAAGTAGGAACACCTAACTTCAAAGCATCCCAACCTAGGGGCCTAACAACGACAGAGTATTCTGTCACTGAGTCAGCAGGCTCCAGCCAAAACTCATGGACAATGGCTTGAATGAAAGTGCAGCTGGACCTAAGTTGCTTCTTTCTTTACCCCTGCGGCCAAGGGTCAACAGCTTCCCTGGGATGTGTTGCCAGTGGTAGTCTCACCAAGCCTCCACAGTCTGGGTCATTCACCAGCTGCAGTGAGTCTGCAGGTTAAGTGGGTTCCTCTCCAGCTGCTCTCCACATCAACATACTGAAGACCGACTTCTTCACCGGCTGCCTCCTCTCTGAGCCGTTGGTCCTGGTCATCCTTTATACTTCCAGATCCTCTTGTGTCTCCACCCTGCTGCTTCTTGTGTGGTGGGTGTGACTTCTCTGGCTCCATCCTCCTAAGGCTGTCTCCCTTTCTGTCTCAGAGGGAGGACGCAGCCCCTCTCTACAGAGGGATTTTCAGAAGGGTGTAAGTAGGTCAAATCTCAGTAAGGCATCTGTCTTCTCAGGCACTTTTGCAAATCCTGCCATGGGATTTGTTGGCTTTTTTAGGTACCGATACACTTTTCAAAACTGGCCTTTTCAAAATGTGAATCTTTATCCAAAATTATCTCAGTCTTTAATATGGTAATTGGACTTGCTACAGCAAAGATTATTTGGATGAGGTTGTTAATTAAATTCTGAAAATTCAGCCTTTTTACTATTTAAGATATCATAATTAGTCTTTTATGCCATAACTTTTTAAAAACCAAGCTTTTGCAGAACAAAATTATAGAAGAACTCAGTAAATCTTTCGAAAAACTTGAAAAGATAAAGAAGAAAGCTGCTAGAAAGATGGCCAGTTTGAAAACAGAATGAAAGTACACAGAACATGAAGCAAGGAAGGAGAAAGGGAGGGCCCATCACGTGTTGGAAGCAGTCACTAATGAGCTCCGCACAGCAAAAAAAGCACTTGAAGAGGTAGCAAGAAAAGAAAAACAGGTACTTTCCTCCCATTGCTATTAAAGCAAATCATTAATGTCTTTTTAGCAACTCGTAAAAAGAAGATTAAATAGTTTTTAGTAGCCCTGGCCCATATTAGTTGCAACTCAGTTCACGCAGGTGGTAGCTTGAGGAGTTTTTAAGAGACTTATTCAACAACCTGAAAAAATGTTTTTTATCTGAAAGATATTATGAATTGTGTTGCAGAAGAAAAGAGCAAAAAACCACTCCTCATAAGGAATATCACAAGCACTATTTTATTCCCCAAACGGTAATTAGTAGTTATCCATATTTTTAACAAGATGAAGGGGAAAAAAGTAAAAATTTTCTAGGAATTTAATGAAAATTTTTCTAGGTGTTGATTTTTTTTAACCCTAAAACTGATTCTGGTAACATTTTTATCACATTCACACCTTTATGACAATTATTGTGCAAAACTAAACAATATTTTCTCCTTTTCTTGTTATGGTTCTTTATAGCTTGTTCAATTTAGAGCAGCTATTACAAAGATTATGGGATTTCTCACAAACACATTGGCTATCAGACAAGGAAATCATCAGACAATTAAAGTCACTTATATAAGTCAATGAAATGTCTACAATTACTTCTGACAAGAAAGAAAAACCGCCTAGTGGTTTTACAACTGGATTTGAGACTCAGTAATATGGTATATTTTCCTTCTTAACACAGTCTGGATTTTAGTGAGTGTTTCTAGATTTTTAATATACATAATATCATAGGTAGCATAACTTAGTGATTAGCAAACAGGACTGGGTGTCTGATTATATTCCTGGTTCTGTCACTTATTTGCAATGATACCTTTGGCACTCTCCGACTCACTTTTCCTAGTGAATGCTTATCTGCAATAAAGTAATCTTGTAAGGCTTAATTATTCATTCAATGCATTGAAATCCTTGGAAGAAAGACCCTGTATATGGATAAAATATTGTTATATTAATTTTGACATACCCTCAAATAGTTTTTGAAGGATATTGCCAACTAAATCAGGTGAGTGTATTATTTTCACCATGCTCTGCAGTACTTAAACAATAAAAAGGTACATGTTATATCCCCAGATGGTAAAACAAACAGGAACTTGTCCCCAGATGGTGTAATTCATGGCCCCTTGTGTTTATTGTAAATTAGACTGGATTTGTTAACAATTAGAAACAAATTTTAAAAGTGAAGGCAAAGTTCTGTGTATTGATCCATAAATTGTGCATGCAAATTGTGGACCATGAACACAATTATAACACATGATCTATAAACAACAAAAATTTATGGTTTAATATATTTCTAAAACCATAGCCTGAATTTTAGAAATGCTGTGCAACCACAGGTCTGTATGAAACCAGTGGAAGCTATGAATGCTAACATCTTTGTAAATCAGGCCTTTGCCTTTTAATCTGCTCTTATGTTTTATATATATATTTTACTGTTTTTTTCTTAGTTACTACTGTTGATTTACTCCATTATATTTTATGTCATCTCTCATGACAATATTTGTTATTTGCCTCTCAGTTGTTAATTTTATTTTTATAAATATTATTTTAGATTCTCTTTCATACTTTCCTTGCTCTCCAAAATTTATTACTGTTATTCAGAGAGCGGCCTAGGTGTTTTCCAAACAGATGAAGTTCTAAATGAAGACATATAGAGACAAAAGCTGTGAAACACAGACCTCAAATCCAAATAAAGTAAGCAGAGTGTCAACGGAGGTGGCAGACATAATGGCCACCCCGCCCCCCAACATAGCCCTCTAGACTATGGAGCTCACAGGGAGGAGTGTTAAGTATCTATCTCCCCTGATGGGTCTCATCTCCGGGCTATCCAGCTGGAGGGGAAGAGTGTTAAGGATCGATCTCCCCTGATGGCTCTCAATCTCCTGTGTGAGTTTCTTCCTCCCTAGCTTTGTGTCAACAAGAAGGGGGGTGAGTTCCTATCCCCCCTGAACAGTTTCTCGGCACCCCCGTCACCACGAAGGAGGGGTCATTGTCTGGGGTCCCAGTTTTATCATTGGTCCTGACCAGGATCCTTCTCCTAATTGGCTATTTTTACTCTGGTTGGGCAAAATTCTATTAAAACCTCCTGTCTCAGCTAGCTTGTTGTTCTCCCACCCTCGGATGCTAAAGGGCACGTCGCGACCCGGTCAGACTGATCCCCCGACTGAGACAGGGAGTACCCACCCCCGAGACCCTCTTTTTTTTTTTTTTTGGGGTGTACACGGATTGCCGGCCGAACGATTAAATGCTGAGATGCTGCAGCTGGTCTGCCTCCTCGCTATGGGTTCTACCGTGGTCCTGGGACAGGTATTATAAATTGATATAGGCCTCCTACCTTCTCTTAATCATTCTACTTGGTACCATTTATATATAGTCTGTGATTGTAGCTTCTTCCCCTGAGTTTTGCATAGTTTGTGTAGTTGTTATTATTTTCTCTGTATCCTGCATAATCTCTTTATGGTATAGTTGTTTAAGGTCTAGCATAGGTTTGTGTTGTTAATTTGCCAGGTGTTTTGTTAGTCATTTGTATTTTGCATCCTTCTTACTGTATAATTGTTCATTACTCTGCTTCTGCTCTAAACTGCTGGCCCCAAACTTTCCCAGTGTACACGGGGGGAGTGTGGGGGTTTAATTTTCTCTCATCTGACTTTTTTTTTTCATTCTGCCGCCCACCCTTCTTGGCTAGCAAGGAGGAATGGCTTCCAGCCATTGGTAAATACGCGTCGGGTGGGCTGGTCAGTGCCTATACCGATGTTGAGGCAGTAAAAGGCCAGAAAAGTCCTTGACTTATTATGGCCACCCTCTTGTAGGTCATTAATCCATACTGTTATTTAACTATAAGTACTTTTGTAGGTTGTAAGTGTTTTGCATAGACTCTCATACTTTATCCTGTTGTTTGGCTGGAGGTGTTTTACAGGTGCTTTATATAGACTCTTGCTCCACACTGTCACTTGGTTATAAGTGCTTTGCATAGGTTTTTAGCTTTATATTGTCATTTAGTTATAAGTGTTCATTTAGATTTTGCTTTATGCTATTAGTTGGTTATAAGTGTCCTATATAGATTTTTGCTTCATATTGTTAGTTGATTACAAGTGTTTTTGTATAGATCTCCTTGTTTTACACTGTTAAGTGGTTAAAGGTGTTTAAGGTGTCACTATAAAAGTAGTTTTTTTTTGTTTACTTGAACTGGTGTCTGTCTTATTGGTGGGTGTCGCTGGTCCATCCCAGTCACATCGCAAACCCGGGGTTCAACACAGAGTATTAAAAGATGTACTTTTACGTTAACTTACATAACTCATTCCCTGGAGACAGACATCTGGATTTCAGCACACCTCAATTTGCCTGTTAGAATATTTAACTTGAGGCCACACGTTCCTATCATTAAAAATTAATGTGGGAATATTGGTAATTTAAGATGAATCCATAGACTCTAATCAAAGATTTCTTTTCTCCACCTTTGATATTATCCTTTTTCAACCACTATACTGCAGCCATGGATACATATTTTAGGTGGGTGTCCAGAGTACAATCTGGACTTTTGAACAGCTGTGTGCCCTCAATTCTCCAGCCAGGATGCCTTTTACACTGCTTTGCTGTGAAAGCAGCTACTCCTAGCCTGTTCTATGTTCACACAGTCATGCATGACATGAGCGTGCTAGCTGGTCACCCCTGAATTATACTGAAGTATTATATACCAGCAAATTCGCAGCCCCAGATTTGTCTGCAGTAATGTTCATCTGTTACTGCCTAGCACCTTGCTGGCCAATACACTGCTCACAGAAAGTTCATCATTGCATTCATAGAAAATGGACAAACCCTGTAATCTTAAATGGAAATTTCCAAACACTTCAATCTAACAACACCCTGGTTTTAACCAGTAAAACAAATGTATTAATGACAGACAGATTTTTTAAATGATTACAAATAATGGGACATAAAAGTCAGATTTTTTTACAATGCAAAAAAGGTTAAATATGAGCTAATATGTAATTAAACAAGCTAAGTGAATTCAAAAGCCGGTTTTCCTCACCATGTGCTTACTGGAGCCTAGTGGGATTTGATCAGCTAGAGACACTAAACTGCCCCAGTTCAATGACACTTCTTGACATCATCAATGCCATGAGTAGAGAAGGTGATTTGTGACCATTGTTCCTTATTTTATATCTTTTCCTCTTCTTTAAGAATCATCTTCAGCTGGGATTCAAACAGCAGCTACTCTGTTTACATGGGGACCACCCAGCTTTTCCACTGACAAGATGTAAATTTCTCACTCAAATCCTTCTTCCTGCCAGCCGGTTACCCAGGTGATAGTCCATTTGATGTCATTTACACCTGCCTGAGGTTATCAGCTGGTGTGTGTGTGTGTGTGTGTGTGTGTGTGTGTGTGTGTTTGTCTCTCTCTCTCTCTCTCGATCTCTCTCGATCTCTCTCTCTCGAACTGGTTTGGGGCTGCTTCCCCAAATTTGGAATATGCCTTAGTAATATCATACAGTAGAACCTTGTATGCACAATGTTGCTGTGTGTATTTTACCAGGACACTGCTGATCAGTGACTTATACATTTTCAAATGATAGCTCACAAGGCATGCTTTATAAAAAAATTATCATAGTTCTGTAAAAGTGGCAAATATAAGGGTATATAATCTGACACAGGGGGCCAAATTCTGCTTAGTGGCTGAATGGCACCACTAGACACCTGGCCAGTCAGGCTTTCTACTCCATAACATGCCAAATTTGTCTCAACAAAGAACATCACAGAGATGCCATAACACATCAGATGGCCTCTACACTGTCCAAGAGACAGCATAACTAACTTAACAATTTTACAGATCTGCACTATACATCTCAGACATACATAAATAAAGCATTTCTGGGCCACCGCATGTTTCACCTGGCATCTCCAGGTCAAATCTTCCAAACATATGATGGGCAACATGTGCAGAGGTGCATGAAATATATTAGGAATGGCCAAAGTGCACCTTGGGAGCTGCATGTGGCTCTTGAATGAAAAGGTGCGGCTTATGGAAGAATATCAGCAAATCAATTTAGGAAACCATGCCCAGCCTAGGAGTTTTAAATCTCCCGCTGTGAGCATGCTCTGAGCATGCTCACAGCATGCTTGTGGGGAGCCCCAGCCTGTGCCTAGCCACTGGAGTGGCCAGGTTAGGCAGCCCTGGGGAGAGGGGATTGGCCTGGGGGATCCAGTGTCAGGACTGCAGGAAGAAGCCATGGCACACTCAGGACAGTGGGAGAAGCTGTGGCATGGTTGGAGATGGTGGGGAGAAGCAGTGGCATGGTCAGGGATGGCGGGGAGAAGTGGTGGCATGGTTGCAGATAGCAGGGAGAAGCGTGGCCTGGTTAGGGATGGTGGGGAGAAGTGGTGGCATGGTTGGGATTTTAAAAAGCTCAACAGTAGCCTGCAGTCTTTTACACTGAGCGACAGCTAAGTTTTTACTGTATAGGTCTAGTTTTGATGGTAACCTTAAGTAATTATTAGAATCTGACATTATTTGGATCAATATTTGCCCTGTTTTTATGATAAAATTAAAGTGTGCAATGAATTTAAAATGTAGTAATTTTGGAGTAGGTAAAAGTATATGGCTATATGCCTCAGCATGGCTCTCAAAGGCTTAATACTCAAATTGTGTGGCTCTTGAGTTCCATAAATTTGGCCACTCCTGAAATATTTGAACTGTTCAGTGTAGGAGTGAATGTCAACCTTTGCTAGAACACTTAGGCTATGTCTACACTTAGATTGTTAAATCAATTTAACTTAAATTTAACTAATTAAACTGAACTAACTCTATTTAAGTTAAATCAATTTAACATGTCCACACTAGAAACCCAAATTGAACTAGCATGTCCATGTACAGGACCTGCTAGTTCAATTTAGGAGAGGGGCACCTTGGGAAGTGTGGTAAAATGCCCCCAAGAAGGGCCATGCCCCCACTCATTATATAGAAAGAGGAGGGCACCCTGGGAGGAGGAAGGTCAAAAAATGTTAAATCAAAATAACAGTTAAATCGAAATAATGCAGCTACACTGCATTATTTCGATCTAACGGTTTAAATATACCCTTTGTTTCGATATAAAACCAGGTTTTATGATTTCAGAATGACTGTTCCTCATTTTGAAATAAGGAAAGCTAGTGTAGACATGCACTACTTTAAATCGAATTAATCATTGTTTCAATTTAAAGTGTAAGTGTAGACATATCCTTAGACACTCCTCAAATGTACCCAGTAAGGAGCTAAATGCATTTGTCCATCTTTCAGCTAAGTTTGAGATTCAAAAGCAAAATTTAGCAAGTAAGTGCCATCTTGCAGCTTTGTAAAACTCCAGCAGTTTGGATCTATAATCCAATTATTGTAACTGCTCATGCAGTTAAAGTCAAACAACCTCAGTCATACTAGAAGAACAAATAAGAAGTACTAGGCTATGAAAATACTTTTGACTAGTCACTCACACCTATTATCTGTCTATGGATTGCATTTTCTGTACAGAGCCTTCAGAATTACAAGTACAGGAAATAATTTAGCGACAGTAAGAGACAAGCAAAACACAATTTAGAAAGATTTAAAAATCCAACCTGGAAAACTAGATGTTTAATCAACGCTGACACACTGAAGGATTTACAATGCAATTATCCAGTTAAGCTCTGTAAGTAATGTTCTAGTAACACAGATGTAGTGGACCTAAAGTCCCCTTTTACACTGGGGTAAATAGTGGAATTACAACAGTGTAAAGTTAGCATGAAAAAAGAATTAGGTCAAATGTGTATAGTTTAAAATACATTTTTTTTTTGCCTAAAATGCAGCTTTTACAAACAGACTGTCACACCAATATTGAGACGTGTGGCATTACAACATTGTATTTTCCCATAGACAAGTACTGTTGCATCTGTGGCCACTTTGCACTTTTGCTCCTGACAAGTGCAAACTTAAAAGGCCTGGTTTTTTTCTCACTATTTTCTAACAGTTCCTACCAACCGCAGAAGTATTATTTTACCAATGAATGGCACTATGTAATATATTAACCCTCAGCATTAAGATAAAAAGCTAACAGCTTTATTGAGCATAACTGGCTTTGCTAGCATCTTGCTTAAAATGATCTAAACCTTCTAGGTCCTAAATATTTAGTTTGCCTAGGCTCCTTTGTGTTGGTGGAATGACAAAAAGGGTCAGATGATCAGGGGATTTGGCCATCAGATACTCACTAATCGACCTCTGCAACTCCTGGCATATGGAGTCCCTTCAAGAGAGAGATGGCAGCTGGCATCTCTGTTTTAACTGTTCCTGATTGTTGGAGTCATACATTTAGGATATAGTTAGAGAAACCTGTTCTAATTTATGCCAAGCACTGAACTGGCTGTCAGCCAACCTCCAAATCATAGTCATAGTCAGGGCCATTCTTAGTATGGTACAGGGCCCAAAGCAAAAATGGGACTCTGGCAGCAGCAACTCACCTCCCAGCCAGTTCCAGTGCAGAGCTGGGAGTTGGGCTGCAGCTTCTCAACCCCCGTCTAGTGCCAACATGAGGCCAGGACCCTGATCTGTCTCCCACTGGGTCTTGGCATGCAGCCAGAAGGTAGGCTGCAGTCTCCACTTCCTGCCCGGTGCCGTTGCCCATTAAGTTAATTAGATGGCCGCCCCTCCCGGGCCATCAGTTAAGTATGCAAAGTATGTTAAGGGGAGCAGATGGCCCCCTTCAACTGAACTAGATGGCCACTGACATCCTATTGATTTCTACAGGGCTTGGCGTAGGTGGGCACTGCCCAAATTGCAAGATCTGTGAAATGGTGAATGCATGAGTCATACCCACCTGAGTTTCCCCCCTTACCTGTAACTGTGGCCAATCACAGCCACTGGCGGGAAACAAACAGTTTAAAAAGCTCAGGGTTTGGGGTGATCAGGCAGGATGGTTCCTGACATCCTGCCTGGCCTGATCACCCAGATGCTGACCTCCTCCGCTCACAAGTTCTCCCCCAAGCGTACCACGATTAAACTGCCAGCCGAGTAACGAGTCTCTCTCTCTCCTGCCTGTGATGCTGCTGCTGCTGCTGGGATTGGTAAGAGCCTGTCCCTGCAGCCTTCTTTAAAAATAAAGTTACCTCATCCTTTGCTTCTGTTTTGACATTGCTCTCTCCCAGCTCTACCAAGCCCATGCTCTTAAGAGCAGGCTTGCCTTTTGCCTTCTGGCTTCCCCTCCTTTTTTTTTCTCTTAGACTGCTGCTTCGCTCCCTGCTGTTTAGAAAAGTTCCCGTGCTTCCAATTGTTTGCCACTGCTCTGTATCACTTGTTGTATCTCTCCCCTCTAAATTGTTTGAACTCGTCTTAGAAGTATCATTGTAAGTTGCAACATTGTTTTAGTTTAATCTGTAAGCCTTAGAAGCATTAAGATAGATTGTAAGATTGTTTCATTTAGTTGTAACCCTTAGAATTGCTTGCTAAGTCATTTTGCTTTCCCCTCTGTGGCTCCCCTGGGTTAAATAAACTTTTTCCTTAAACTTTCCTTGTCCCCTCTTTATTTTCGGCTTCCTTCTCCTGCCCCTGCCATTTCCCGCGGCTCCTTTCTCCTGCCCCTGCCACTTCCTGCGGCTTCTTCCTCCTGCCCCCACCGCTTCCCGCGGCTCCTCTTCTGCCTCTGCTGCTGTCCACGGCTTCTCCTCCCGCCCCCACCACTTCCTGCGGCTTCCTCTTCTGCCTCTGCCGCTTCCTGCCGCTTCTTTTCCTGTCCCTGCTGCTTCCTGTGGCTTCTTTCTCCTGCCCCTGCCGCTTCCCGCGGCTTCTTAGTCTGTCCCTGTGTTTCCCCCAGCTGCTGCTCCGCCACCCCCTTCTTCCCGCTCCCACGACCCCCTTCCGTCCCCTTCCATGCCAACCTTGAAATTCCTGCTTCCCCCGCTGGTTCTCGCTCTTCTCTGCCACTGTGGCACACTATATTGCATGGTACCCCCCCTTTTCTCTTATATGGTATTGGAACACCTTTAGGTCACTGAGAGTTGGTTTATAACTGTAAGCTAGGTTAGCTGGGACCCCCCCATTGTCCCCCAACCTTTTCCACCCCACAAAGTTAAGTGCATCTCACAAAACCCCATTAACAAAAGAAACCGTGACAAACTTCACACACATACACTCCACCACTTGCTTGACACCAATACCCATTTTTTCATAAAGATTGAATTGTATCCCACTGGTGTGGTAATTGTGCCCCCAAGATCCTAAAAGCATTGAACCTGTTGGCAGGGTCAGCTCCTAGTTAGGATGAGGGCTGAAGCCGTTCACCTCCCAACCAGTCGTGGCATAAAGCTCAGGGCCCACCTAGTCACTGCAATTTGTCATACCCTAGGGATGGCTCTGTTCTTGGTAAAGTGGCATAAAGTCTCCTGCGCCCCACCCTTAGTTTTTGTAGGGAGTTCAACTAACTAGATTCAACTGTTGTGGTCCTAAAATATCCTGTTCCAGCATGTTTTGTTTTTGTTTTGTTATTTTCAGCACTCTGTGTTAGTGGAATGTACTTAGTGAAAAATGGAGTGTATTCAGACTTTAAATACTAACGTTCCTACCACTCTATAGATCAATACTAAAGGCGCAATCTTGCCTGATAAAGTCAAGGGCAAAACTTCCATTGACTTCAGCCAGGTCAAGATCTCACTTAGAGTCCAAACCTACCTACAGTCCACAGTTCACACAGCTAAAGGGTTGGAAACTGTACATTAAAATATCCAGAAAGGAGGTTCCTTTCCCAAGGAGATCAGTGAAGTAGTTCTGAAGATGAATTTCTAATACTAATAAAGAAAATGTAATAGGCCATTGTATGCTCCTGTTTTAGACTGTACCTTGTATCATGATCAATATAAAAGAAAATGATATTTTCTTGATTACTCATTCAAGCAGGAAATGAGGTCTCTTACCTGCAAATTGAGATGTTTCCTAAGTAATTGGATAGCCTTTGTACATCTTCAATTTTTGATGTTATTGGGTAGTTTATGGCATTTACTAAGACGTTTTATCCTAATCATTTTTTGATGGGATAAAATACTACTATTACAAGATGGAACATTTTTCTGACAGAAGAAACCATTTAAGAAAATTGATTCTGAATTACAATTACTGGTCAATGATACATACACTGTAGAGTACAGGTGCAAGAAATATATAAAATATCAACAAGGAACTAAGTATATAAATTATACAAAAATGTTTAATTGTAGTGGTTGTCTTTCTTCTGTTAACTTGAAAAAGGCTTTGACAGAAATGTCTTTAGTGCATTTTTTGTAAAGACCTATCTGCTGCAGAATTACAGAATTTTTAGAAAAGTTCTGAATATGATTCTAAAACAGGACTGATTTAGGAGCATAGTTAATGAAATGGTGAACAAAAGTTAATGCAACATCTGTCTCCATTCTGATGTTAGGAGTGAAAAATGACTGTTCATCTATCCTATGAAGCATCTAGGCCAACATCTTCTGAGTTCACTAATTTTGGTTGCTTTAATTTTTAGTGATCCAACGTGAGACACATAAGGCTAGAGGTGTTGAGCACCATGTATAAAATTTTCAAAAGCACCTGTCCAAAAGGAGTAGAGCCAGATTGTCTAAAAGAAGCAGATAAGTACCTTGCTGGATTTTCAAAAGCAATGAGCAGGTTAGGCACCCTTCTCCACGGAAGTTAGATACCTAACCAATGTGGAAAATTTGCCATATGGGTGTTTTTGAAATTTTTACCCCATATCTCCTATTAACTACTTCTGGATCCGCGAGTGCTCCACATTTCTGAGAACCAGGCTCTAGGTCTCTTAGGTTCAGCAGCTAAAATTAGTGAAGACATACATATCTTGCCCCTGTTGTCAATGTCCTGTGGTGATTAAGGATGTTCTAGAATAATCAGGCTTGTCCAACATGTGTCCCACAAGCCAGAATCCATCCCGCCAAGGGCTCTTATCTGGCCCATGGAGCCACCACTGCACTTGTGTGGGCTATGCAGGGCTAGGCATGTAAAAAATATTTGCTCACCAGCCCCCAAGTGAGAAAACAATTGCAATGTGGCCCCTCATCCAAAAAGGTTGGACATCCCTGTGTGCCTTTAAGTACAGGCCTGCCTGTGTAAGGTGTGGCACATAGTTGCTATTTTCTTAGAAGATCTCAGGGATCCCTTTGGAGTTGTGCAGATGTTCCCCAAAATCATTGATTATTCATCAATACAGCAACAAAACAGCTTCTACAATATCTCATTCCTTGCAGAGAAGCCAAAAATAGAGCTCTTTTAAAGCAATCCAGCCCTGAGCTTCCATTCAGAGAGCCAAGTCAAACATTATGAGCATTATTGAAAACCTTGTTCACCATTGTCACAGCATGCAGAAACCCTAGTGTGCCGCCTGCTAGCTGGGATACCACTAGGAGGGTTGTTGCCCCCGGGAAAGACCTGAGGCCCAAGCTTGGGACTGAGCTCAGCCCCCTGGCCCCTGGCCCCACTCCCTGGTCCCAGTCCAGTGTCAGGATCCCAGGCTCCTGCTGCTGCCAGCCCAGACCCCAATCCCTGGCCGGGGCTGGGGCCAGGCAAGACATTAGCTGCCGTGGGCGGCCTGGCCCGGGAAAGACAGGCGCCACTACAGCTGGCTTGGCCCTGGATACCCGGCTGGGAGACACAGATGCCACCGCAGCTGGCCCGGACCTGGCTGGGGAGGGGTGAGGCAGGGGGCACCCCAGGCATCTGTGCAACTGGTGCCAGGACTCGGGGCACATCCCCATGTGTCAGGCACCAGCAACACCCCTGGATACCACTGAGTCCTCTGTCTGACCATCTTGGATTCCCTCTTGCCCCATGACAAAGCCCTAGCAGAGTTTGCACTTACATAGTCCTCTGCAGGCAGGGACCATCCCCAGCTTAGCTGAATGAATGTTTTCCAGCTACAGGAACCAACAATAGAGAAATTTCAGCAGACTCCTAAATACAGGACCCCAGGAACATAATACTTATCATGGTCAAAAAGCCTGACAGTAGCGGTTATTGTCCAGTTCTCACTTCAATCAAAGTGGAAGAAGAATACACCAGCATTTGTTATTGAGCAGTTTGTCTAAGCACTTCACTCAGAGACACACTGGTTAAGATACAACATTAAACAAGATTATTAACTACTGAAAATAGGTTTTAAGTTATTGCAAGTGGCAAATGTAAAGAGAGTAGAAGAGGTAACTAAATGAAATACACACTAATAAACAATTAGCAATGGCTCATCCTCGTTAGCTGGTACAACCAGCTTCTTAAACTCTAGGTAACCTTCCTTGCCTGGGACTATGTTTTGTTTTTCAGATGACCTTTCCACCCAGTCTTCAGCTGAATGGGAGTAGAGTCCCATGGTGATATCATCATCTTTCTTTTAGATTCTTTAAACAACTGCTTTGATTTGCTGTAACAGTCTGACTGGATGATCCTAGGACTTATCAATTTCCAAAGGGATAGCAGTGTTAGTCTAGTCCAGCAAAAAAACCCAAGGAGTCGTGTGGCACTTAAAGACTAACAGGTTTATTTTTTGCATGAGCTTTTGTGGGAGAAAATCCCACTTTGTCAGATGCTTCGACACCTTGCTTTTTTTTCCTATGACTTATGCTCCCTTGCATTTATTTTGCTTTCATCCTGTAAGTTCCCCATCTTCAAGCATCTGTTGAAGTGGGATTTTCTCCCATGAAAGCTCGTGATAAATAAATTTGTTAGTCTTTAAGGATGCCACCAGACTCCTTGTTTCTTTAAGAGTCTGTTTCAGCTTGCTGGAATAGTCCATGCATGTAATGTGGTGGCTGCTTTCCATTGGTCAAGAAACATCAGTGCAAATGTGCATCCTACAGTAAGCCGCTCCTGGTAGTGGATTCTTTTTTATGTTCCATTAGCACATCATCTTGCCACTTCATTATTGTACCTAAAAAGCTGCTTTAGGTGGCTTCCACTTCACAACATTTTCTTATAGCATTTACAACAATATTTTATAATCTCATATGCTATGGTAGCACATACAATCTAACAAGATATTAATGTTAGCAAATCAAAACTTTTACAATAATACAAACAAGGTATACGTTATACAGAATATATCATTATTACATGACATTGGTGAATACTGAGTTTCTGGGGTTCCCTTTTCAAATACAGTGTGTCACAATCATATATAAAGTTTTACCGAGTCAAAGAGATCAGTCCCATTATGCATCACATCAATGAATATTTCAGGTTTTACCCCATTATATGCTTACAACAGAGTCTCCTTAACTAATCTAAGATGCATTAAAAAAAGAAAAGAGAATGTATTGTGATTAAAGAGCACTATGCACATACTTAGGAATAAAATCCTTAGGACAGTTTCATACTATAGATCGAAGGTGCCAAACATACAGCCCATGGGCCATTTGCAGCCTGCAAAAATCTGCTCTGCTGTAGCCTGCACTGATTCAGTGGCATAGCACTTGATGGAGGGGGCAACCTCCAGGCACCAGGATGTGGGACAGAAGGCGACAAGCAGGCCCTCCCCAGAGCCAGATTTCATGGAGTCTGGTCTCTGCTCCTCCCTGCTGCAGCAATGGCCAGCCTGGGGCATGGCGCTAGAGGGGGCCGAGCTGGCTCTGGGGACAGAGGCCACGCTCCATCATGCTCTCGCTGTTCTACCCCCAAGCCAGTTGGTCAGCCCTAGGGGGTGAGGCCAGGTATAGATGGTGAACTGCTGAGTTGCAAAAGTTTCTTTGGCTACATGGAACATGCTTTTCACCAGACTCTTGGAGCAAAAATTCAGTGTGGGAGGGTCACACAGGCCATTTTGTGCATATGTGGAAGGTCTTATTCCACCTTATTAGTAAGAAGCATGTTGAGCTCCTGTACTTGCCACTGCACATTGTTCTTTTGGGCTGAATCATTGTGGTTCTGCTATGCAAGGATGAAGGGTGTGCTTAGGCACCACCCTATGGTGACTCCAACTTCATATAGGTTCTCTATGGCTATGTCTACACTGCCAAGTTAGTCCGGAATAAGGAAGCTTAATCCGGACTAATTTAGCCCTTGGCTACACTAGGCTTTGCAAAGCTTAGTCTGAACTAATATGTACGAATACTAGTTCAGACTTATTCGCTCAGTTCAGACTTTAGTTTGAGCTAAATGCATGCAATATCCGAACTACTGGTTAGTCCAAACTTAAAAAGTTCGAACTAAGCCATTAGTTCGAACTAGCCATGTGTTCTAGTTCGATCTAAAACTTTAGCTCGAACTAGAACGCACAGCTAGTTCGAACTAAAAAGCCACAGTTAGTTTGAACTAGCCAGAGGTTAGTTTGGACCAACCTTGGACTTCTTTAGTTCAGACTGGCAAGTCTGAACTAAAATTGCTGATGTAGACATAGCCTATGAAACATTGCATTGGGGCAAGGGAATGGGTGGGCTGAAGGATCCACTGTACAAAGATTCTCTTGTGTAAGAACCCAAGGAGGCTAGTCTAGCTATAAGGATATGGTAACTGCATTGGAATATGTCCCATAGCTTGAGGAAAAGAGGCGAATTCTTCCCATCTTTATTCCTCTGTGGTTAAGTCAGAGTTGGCCTCTAAATGTAAACATGTCACTTTTCACACAAGAGTCTTTTAAAATATGCTTAGTTAAAATTCAAGGCTAGGCAGTTGTTATAGAATAAATTGTTTATAGAGGAGATTTCTTCCTTGTTCTTGTCAGTTAGAGGTTGTCTTGTGTTCTAAAGTGTTAGAGCTATTTTTTAATTCCGTGTGATATAACTGTAGATGTTCTCATTATCTACAAAATTATCTGTTTTGTTTTTGTTAAATTCTACTCAGCTGTTGCCGTCAATGATATTTTAGACTATTTTCTTTGAGATTGCGAACACTGTAGACATTCTGAAATTTTCCATATGGTCCATGTCTGCTTGGACAGCAATACGCACAGTGGTATCATGAAATGAGGATCTTTCCTTAGCTTCATATGTCCCATTTATAATAGCCTAGGACTGAACAACGTTTAAATATAAAATAATGGCACCCTCTTCTCTGAGGGCCTGTCTACACAGGGGGTGGCACTGTAATTTGATCTTAGGCTTTCAAATAACAGAAGGTGAAGCGGTGAGGGATCACGGCAAAATGCTTGCTCGGGTCTCATGTCCCTGCTGCTCACATCACTTCCTGAAGTGCATTGCATTCTGGGTAACAGGTGCAGGGGCCTGTGGGGAGGTAGTCATCATCCACTCAGATTGTCTCCCCTCTTCTCTAAAGGAAAAGAAAATAGGAAAAGCTTTTCTTGCTGTTTGTCTGTTGTGGCACAACATTGAAGCACAGTGGGAGAAAGCCTCGGGAGACAGGCCTCTCCTTGCTTACAGACAGTCCCCCAACCTTAAGCAGATACTCATCAGCAACTACAGACCTAACAACAGAACCATTAAAACAGGCACATATCTGTGCAGCAAACCATGCTGCCAACTTTGCCCACATATCTGCACAAAAGGTGCTATTACAGGACCTGATCAAACCATTTACGCCATCAAAGGTTCATTCACCTGCTCATCCACCAATGTGATTTATGCCATCGTATGTCAGAAATGCCCCTCTGTCTTGTATATTGGACAAACAGGGCAATCTCTGTGCAAAGAAATAAATGGGCACAAATCTGACATCAGGAATCACAGCATTCAGAAATCAGTGGGTGAACACTTCGATCATCTTGATCACTCCATTGATGATTTGCTAACTGCTGTACTCAGACAAATGAATAAAAGCTCAAGGCTTCAAAGAGAAACTGCAGAACTGGAATTCATTGGCAAGTTTGACTAGGTTTCTTCAGGGCTTAAAAAGGACTTTGGATTTTTTTCCTCATTACAACAGGTTGCTTGATCTCATTTCTTTTTAAATGCTGTTCCCCAGTGTTTGAATCTTAACAACTGCTTTGATTTGCTGTTATTGTGTGACCTGATCCTATGACTTACACTTCCCTGCATTTATTTTCCACCCATTCTGTAAATCGTCTAATTTTCAAAGCATCTGACGAAGTGGGATTTTCTCCCACAAAATCTCGTGCAATAAATAAATTTGTTAGTCGTTAAGTGCCACAGGACTCCTTGTTTGTTTTGCGGAACTAGACTAACATGGCTACCCCTTTGGAATTTATTAGAAAATACTCTGATGACAACATCATTTCTGTGGTTCCTGCTTCAACTGATTTTGCAGTTATTCCTCTGGACCTGGGTCTTTTTTTATGTATATCCTGCCAGTCCAATATTATATGAAAATAGTAGAATTATCAGTAACTATTCAGAAAAGCCAAGTGTTCAATTAATAGTTCTGTTCTGTATTTGGGGAAAAACATGATATAGTTTCATCATATGGTGATAACACTCTTTCCATTCCACCAGTATCTCAAGAGAATGTTGAACAGAAGCAACTAAAGTTAGACATTTTAAAATCAGCAGTTCCAGATCACTTGTACTAAAAGGTTTTAAAGAAGCTGGCTGAGAAGCTCACAGGACCATTAATGTTTTCATTAAGTTTTGGCATATTTGGAAAGTTCCAAGAGACTGGAAGAAAGCTGATGTTGCACCAATTTTTTAAAAGGGTAAATGGGATGACCTGGGTTATTATAGGCCTGTCAGCCTGACAGTGACCTAGGCAAGATAATGGAGTGGCTGATACAGAATTCAATTTATAAAGAATTAAAGGCTATGTCCACACGACGCTTTTAAATTGAAACAACAAGAGTCGTTTCGATTTTAAAGTTGGCATGTCCAAATGACGTTTTGTTATTTCGAAATGACAAGTCCCGTCATTTCAAAATAACAAATTTTATTTTAAAATAGTAAAACCTAGGCTGAAATTGAAATTGCCGTTATTTTGAAACGGTTGTTTTGAAATAACACTGTTCGGATGTGTTATTTCAAAATAACCTTTATTTCGATTTAACACTTTTGCCCTTCTCCTTCCAAGGGTGCCTTCCTTTTTCTATCTATTGGCTGGCAACATGGCCCTGCCAGGAAGCCATGTTGCCACACCTCCCATACTGCCCAGCTCCTGATTCGAAATAGCAAGTCCTGTGTCCAGACTTGCTATTTTGCTTGGAAGTTTTTGCTTATTTCAATTTAAGTTCATTCGAAATAATGATTTTATTTCAAATTAACTTGTTTCAAAATAAGCATCTACGTGTGGACATAGCCAAAGGAAATTCATGTAACTGATACAAACCAATATGGGTTTACAGAAAATAAATCCTATCAAACTAACTTGATACTTTTTTCTTGAGACCAAAAGTATGGTTTACAAAGGTAATAATGTTGGCATAATATATTTAAATATCTGTTAGGCATTGAAGTTTGTACCACCTAACATTTGATTAAAAAACTAGAATAACAGAATTACCATGACATACAGTGGCAATCAGGGTCCATAAACCCTAAAGACAGAACGGGGACGGGGGGGGGGGGGGGGAGTGAGCAAAGAAGAAGCAATTGAATCAACTGACAGGACTCCTTCTTTGTGATTCTCATCTCTCTCAGCCTCGCCACTTTCTAATATATTGGTCCACACTGTTTGAATCTGAATAACTTGTTTGCTTTGTTAAAGTAATCTGATCCGATGTGGTGAAATGTAATCACAGGATTTATCTTTCCCTCCCACACTGTAAATTTTCCATTTTCTCGTATAAATGGAAAGGTCCATCCAAAAAGGATCTCTCAATACAGAGAACACTGAAGAGGTTTATTTACAGTACCAGTACTGGGAACACTGAACAAAACAGTACCAGCCTCACCATGGAAGTAACGTGGCAATTGCTTATATACACAGACTGCTTGTTTACTGGTTTAAACTGGTTTTCTAACAGTTCTTTGTTTCCTTTAGGAAAATCAACTCTCTATATGGTAAAAGGGTCAGGGTGGTGAGAGGGGGTGGTCTCAACAGGTGGGGGAATACTAGCTTCCATATACAGTGGGCAGGAGGGTTGAAGGGTTATGTGACGTCAGGCAGGGAAGGATATATGGCAAGAGACATGGGTTCAGGGGAGAACACCTAACAAAAGACATCCTAAATGCTGCCTGTTTGGTTAGTCTTTGTATTTATGAGGCCTAGTGTGCTGGCATAGATATTTTATCCAAACGCTAGCATCTGATAAAGTGGAACTTCATCCATGAAGCCGCATGTGAAAAATAAATTTGTTAGTTTTTTAAGTGCCACAGGACTCCTTGCTTGTTTTGTTGCACTAGACTAACACAGCTAGCTCTTTGAAACTGGCTGTATACAGTGTTATTGTGTATCAAATCTATGTCGTGTAAGGTATTTTCTAAAAACTTTCAATGTTTTGAACTTAATGGCTATTAGAAGAGGTGTGCAGGTTATGGCTGTGAATGTGTGCATGCATGTAGGTGTAGAATACAAATTACAATTCAGCATCATCTCCTGCATCATCTTGCAGCAATGTGAGGAAGCAATCAGGCAGAGTGGGGGATGAGCTGTTAACACAAAACCAAGTCCAAGCACCAATCATGGTACAGGCCAGGGAGAGACAAGCGTGGACCATTAAAGTTAATGGGAAGACAATGAAACGGAAAACAAAACCTATCTTGAAAAATTAAGGGCTTGTCTACACTGGAGATGACAGTGGCACAGCTGCATCACTGCTGCTTTCCTGCTGTAGCACTTCAGTGTAGACATTATCGATGCCTACAGGTGGGGTTTTCCTGGTGGCGTAGGCATGAGCGGCACATGATGCCTGCCTTTGGAGAGGCTGGTGGGATGGGCCACTGGCCACTGCTGTGGCCCCGCTTGTGCTCCACCCTGGTCTTCCAGATGCTGCTGTGTGAGGATGTGCCCTGGCCTCGCCACTGTGGCCACTTCTCATTTGCACTTGGCAGACTCATCAGACCCAGCCCAGGATAGACTTGGCAGCACAGCTACCGCCCTTCAGCGTTCTAGGGAACATAGTCTGGGGCCTGGAATGGGCAGCATCCCTGGAAAGCAAAAGGTTCTTGCCCCTTCCTCCTGGCATGGAGCCCATCCAAGTGAGTGGTCCAGACAGGACCTGCTTCCTCTCAGCCCTCTCCCACACCTGTGTCTCTTGGGAGCGGGTGAAGAGGAGCAAGTAGCAGAGCCTCAAGGGAGGGGGGGGTCAAGTGGGACCAGGTCCCGCTTGGCCCCACTGTGCTCTGTGCCACCCTGGAGGGTGGGTGCCCTTTTCTTTTTGATCCCATAGCCTGTGCCAAGCCCCACAGTGTTCCCTATGGCACTTGAGGGCTGAAGATTTGGCACCAGGCCCATCCAAGGCCAACTGCTCCCATGGAAGCATGTGGAGGCTGGGGGCAAGGCGGGGGTAGAGCAAAGAATCAGAGGAGCTTCCACGGGTAGCTGGTTGGGAAGACTCAGTTTTCCCCCACAGCATATTATAACTACTGCCAATGATCATAGGTAATCCAGCTCCCTGAGAGGTGGTACCTAGGTCAGTGCAAGAATTTAGAATAGAATAGAATAGAATCATAGGGTTGGAAGGGACCTCGTGAGATCATCTCTATCGAGCCAGTGCTGTCTTTGCTGAGGGTTATTTTTC
This sequence comes from Podocnemis expansa, assembly GCA_007922195.1. Lineage (NCBI taxonomy): Eukaryota > Metazoa > Chordata > Testudines > Podocnemididae > Podocnemis > Podocnemis expansa. Next base: position 11,124,265 of record ML681997.1, on the reverse strand, counting down.
ACATCCCTGAGTGACACAGTTAAGCCAATTTAATCTTCTGGTGTAGACCAGGCCTTAGGAAGGGGGAGTATCCCTCACTCTATGTAAAAAATGGTTACTAAGCTTCCATAACTTGTTCTTTGAGATATGATGCTCATGTCCATTCCATGTGTGTGGTGCATGCACAGTCCACTGGACACTATTCCCCCACAGTAGCATAGGGTTGACAGGGAGCCCCCTGGAGTTGCACCTCTATGGTGTTTTATATCGGTCTCTGCCAACCCTCCTCCTCAATTCCTTCTTGCTGGCTAATTCTGACATTCGGGTAGGTAGGTGGGTTTTGCAATTGATATGAGCAACAAATTTCAAAGAACACCAGTTACAGCAGGTTAGTAATCATTTTTTTCTTCTCCGACTGCTTGCTCATGTTGATTCCGAGTAGGTGACTCCCGGGCCATACCACAGGAGGAGGGGTCAGAAGTCAAACTCTCACAGATTGCAGAACTGCTTTTCTGAAAACTGCTCTTCTGACAGTAGACCAGCTAAATGTTTGTAGCACCTTGGCTGGAAAGGGGAAGATCACCCACCCTTTCTGAACAAAGCAAATGACCTGAGCTGAAGGGCTACGTTTACACTAGTTCAGTTTGGGTTTATAGTGGAGCCAGGGGCAATGAAGGCCCAGGAAAAGACCCAGGGCCTGGGTGTCGTCCCAATTCAGGGCCCAGGTCTGATCCTGCCTGGGTCCCAGGGAAGGCCCAGATCAGGCTCATGCCATGGGTGGCCTGGACCCAGATCCCTGGCTGGGGATAGGGCCTGGAAAGACAGCCGCCACAGCAGGCAGCCTGGCCTTGGACCCCCAGCCAGGGACAGGGCTGGGGAAGACAGCCGCTGCCGTGGGTGGCCTGACGGCAGACCCGGGGCACAAGTGCTGGGACTCAGGGCTTGAGCCCCCTATGCCCAGTGCCAGTGACACCATTGAGTGGAGCCATGTTAATTCAATTTAACTTAATTCAATTTAATGTTTATAAGTTTGATTTAATTAGCTTGATTTAAGTTAATTTGATTTAACAGTCTAAGGCTATGTCCACACATACATCATTATTTCGAAATAACCCATTTCGAAATGAGTTATTTCGAAATAAAGTCCTTATTTTGAAATAAGTTAATCTGAATTAACAGTTTGTTAATCTGAATTAAGGGAAAGCCTGCTTTTGAAATAGCCATTGTTTCAAAATGATTATTTCGAAACAAGGCCGTTTGGACATGTTGTTTTGAAACAGTTGTTTCAAAACAATGGTGTTGTTTTGAACCAACATGTCCAAACGCCGTTGTTTTGAAACAACGGCTATTTTGATTAGATGTGAGGTTTAATGGTTTCAAAATAACTGCCGTTATTTTGAAACAACGGGTCCCATTGTTTCGAAATAACTGTGCGTTGTGTGGACATGCCACTTCTTATTTCGAAACAACCTCTGTTGTTTCGAAATAAGATGCCTGTGTGGACATACCCAATGGGTGGTTTGTCCTGTGACAGACAGAACAACTTCAAGGCTGGAAATATCTGAAGCAGTCTTGTAATACTTGGAAACAGGACAGTCAGTGTGTCCTACTGTGATAAGGCAGCTTTCTGTGTTCAATATCAACAAACTCACAGTATTCCTTCAGAAACTCAGTTCGGGCAATATTAATATGAAAATAGTTGCAAAATTTTAAAATAACGTTTTCAGTATCAATATCAAATGTCTCTGGCACATGATGGACACAACTGTTCAAAATGCATAGTAGGCAACCCACAGCAATTGAAGTCCACTGCTACAACAGCTGCTTTAAATTTGCAAACATGTCCAGACTCTTTTCATCATGCCACAGTCCTCCAAACACTGTATTATAGTTGTCATGCCTAAAAATGACACAGTTCTTAAAACAAGCAAGCAGTCCTTTGGCACTTAAAGACTAACAAATTTATTTATTGCATGAGAAAATCCCACTTCATCAGATGCTCTGAAGATCATGGGGTTCCATGACTTACCGTTTCCTTCATTTATTTTCCTCCCATTCTGTAAATTCCCCCCATCTTCAAAACATCTGATGATCTGGGATTTTCTCCCACAAAAGCTCATGCAATAAATAAATTTGTTAGTCTTTAAGTGCCACAAGACTCCTTGCTTGTTTTGCTCAACTAGACTAACATGGCTGCCCCTTTGGAACTTGGCAACATTTCTCACACAAACCTTTCTTTTCCAGAGTTTCCTTAATGGGTTGTTCAATTGTATCCACAGTCTCATTAAGTGTATTCTAGACCTTGATCAGTTTTGACAGCAACCTGCTATTCTTCCAGTCAGAATATTGAATTATTACTGGAAAAATTTTCACAGCGCCATGATTGCTTCTATGTGTAGTAACTCCATAGTAAGGTATGCCATTTTCTTATGTGCTTTCAGAGCAGGGGCAACGGAACATGGTACAAGCACAGAGTTAACATTCACCTCTGTCTCTGGCAAGCAGTTGGAAATTTTTGGGCTATCTCAGAATCAGGGGATGTCTTTTTCAGTAGGACAGATGTGCAATTCATTGCTTTGAAACTATTACGATGCAAGACAGTGTGAAAAACTGGAACACCTTCTTCTGCACTAACAGCATTCACGGATACTCTGCCTGGGTTAACAAAATAATCTGTTAACTTTAATGATGAGCTCACTCTTCAGACGAACTTCTTGTGTTTTCTCAGAATCAACACGAGCCTGTACATCAAGATGACCTTTACTGTAACAGGAATATATGTATCAGCTATATATATCAAGCATTCTGCTTCTCGTTCTAGTAGATCACTATGAAAAAATGGAAAACTTGTCTTTAGTTCTTCAGTAACGTTACATTTCTATTTTGGCATTATGTTTAGTGGTAGTTCACTTCACTTCCAACTCAAAGCTGTTTACGACAAATCAAATTGATACGGTTTCCCACAGCATTCTCATTGGCAAATTAAGGAAGTATGGGTTAGATGCATGGACTGTAAGGTGGATAGAAAACTGGCTAGAACAACGGTTTCAGCATGTAGGAATCAATGGCTCCATGTCAAGTTGGCAGGCAGTAACAAGTGGTGTGCCCCAGGGGTCGGTCCTGGGGCCAGTTCTGTTCAATGTTTTCATTAATGATCTGGATGATGGGATAGATTGCACACTTAGTAAGTTTGCAGATGATACCAAACTGGGGGGAACTGTAGACACCCTAGAGGGCAGAGACAGGATTCAGGGAGACCTAGACAAACTGGAGCAGTGGGCCAAGAGGAATCTCATGAGGTTCAACAAGGATAAGTGTAAAATCCTGCACTTGGGACGAAAAAACCCCATGTACTGCTACAGGCTGGGGAGTGATCAGCTAAATAGCAGCACTGGAGAAAAGGACCTGGGAATCATGGTGGATGGGAAGCTAGACATGAGTCAGCAGTGTGCTCTTGCTGCCAAAAAGGCCAATGGCATACTGGGCTGCATCAGAAGAAGTGTTACCAGCAGATCGAGGGATGTGATCATTCCCCTCTATTCTGCACTAGTGAGGCCACATCTAGAATACTGTGTCCAGTTTTGGGCTCCCCACTACAAAAAGGACATGGACAAATTAGAGAGAGTCCAGAGGAGGGCAACCAAAATGATCAAAGGGCTGGAGCACAAGCCCTATGAAGAAAGACTGAAGGAACTAGGCTTATTTAGCCTGCAGAAGAGAAGACTGAGGGGGGATTTGATAGCAACCTTCAACTACTTGAAGGGTTGCTCCAAGGAGGAGGGAGCTCGACTGTTCTCGGTAGTAACAGAGGGCAGAACGAGAAGCAATGGCTTCAAGTTACAGCTGGGGTGGTCCAGGCTGGATATTAGGAAAAACTTCCTTACTAGGCGAGTGGTGAAGCATTGGAATAAGTTGCCTAGGGAGGTGGTGGAATCTCCATCTCTGGAGGTGTTCAAGTCCCAGCTGGACAAAACACTGACTGGGATGATCTAATGGGAGTGGTCCTGCTTTTTTTGGCAGGGGGTTGGACTAGATGACCTCGTGGGGTCCCTTCCAACCCTATGATTCTATGAAATTCAACAAAATAAATCAAATTCAAGAGGAATTAGAGGTGTAACACAGAGAAGCACCCCATCTTAGGGCTTTAAGCATCATTAAAATACTGAAATAAAATCAGCAGCCAGAGTTCTCTCCAGGAACTGAAATTGGGGGAGGGAGGTTTATAATTTATAGGCAGTGTGTGAGGGCCAATGAGGTGTGAGATTGTGGGGTGAAGAGGGGTTGTATGGCACCAAAGTAAAAATGGAAAAGTGCTTCATGAATGACCATTTTCTTTAGCTTATCACACAAAGTTGGCTACTGGTCTGGGACCAATACCACTCAACATATTCATAAATGATCAGGTAAAAGGGGTAAACACTGAGGTGGCAAGTTTTGCAGATGGCACAAAATTATTCAAGATTAAATTGAATTACTATTAAATTCAGATTATTAAATCCAAACCAGACTGTGAAGAGTTTTACAAAGGGATCTTACAAAACTGGATAACTGGACAACAAAATGGCAGCTGAAATTCAGCGTTGATAAATACAAAGTAATGCATATTTGAAAACAGAAACCTAATAATACATATAAAATAATGGGGTCTAACTTAGCTGTTACCATTCTAAAAAGATTCTAAGGTCAGAAAGGTCCAATATGCTGGTCTGGCCTCCTGCACAATGCAGGACACAAAACCTTACCCACTCACTCCTGTAATAACTCTCTAACTTGTGACTGAGTTATTGAAGTCCTGAAGTCATGATTTAAAGACTTTAAAGGAGAGAAAATTCTCCAGCAAGTGAGCCATCCAGTGCCCCACGCTAGTAAACTCCCCTCCCATGGCCCTTGCTTATCTGCCCTGGGGGAAAATTCCTTCCTGAATTCTGACTCAAAACATGGCAATCAGTTAAAACCTGAGCATATGAGCAAGTCTCACCAGACATGGGCATCTATTGTGGATAGTTCTCTGAAAAATTCTATTCCGTGTGTGTGTATAAAAGCTAATGGCATGTTAGGAAGGAATCATTAGAAAAGGAAATGGATTTAATAAGAGAGAAAATAACCTTATGCAAGTAAAATGATTAGGAATATTGCACAGCTTCAATCAGAGAAGAGCTTAATAAAACAGTGACTTCTGAGTTTGGAAAAGAAATGACTAAGGGTGGATGTAGAGGTCCATAATATCATGACTGGTATGGCAAAAGTGAATAAGGAAATGCTGTTTAATATTTCACATAACACAAGAATTAGGCGTCTCCCAATGAAATTAATAGGCAGTAGATTTAAAACAAACAAAAGGAAGTGTTTCTTTCCACAACACACATTCAAGCTGTTTAACTCCTTGCCAGAGGATGTTGTGAAAGCCAAGACTATAACAGGGGTTCAAAAAAGAATAAGATAAATTTAAGGAGAATGGGCAGGGATGGATCCAACACCATGCTCTGAAATGTTCCTAGTCTCCTTTTGCCAGAAGGTAGGACGAGATGTCAAGAGATAGATAGCTCCATGACTACCTGTTCAGTTCATTCCCTCTGAAACACCTGGCACTGGCCACTGTCAGAAGACAGGCATCTGATGAAGTGAGATTTTCTCCCATGAAAGCTCATGTAATAAATAAATTTGTTAGTCTTTAAGTGCTACAGGATTCCTGCTTGTTTTGCTGAGCTAGACTAACACAGCTACCCTTTTGGAACCGGGCTAGACGGCCATTGGCCAGATCCAGTATTGCCATTCTAATGCTCTTAGGTAAAAATTAATTAAAACAAACATTTTTTAGTACAGAAATATCTAAGATAATGACCTCTCAAGCCAGTGATGATGTGAGATAATGACCCAGGCAAATAAAGCATTTTAAAAATTGTGGCCTACTAGGAAATATTTATATAAGTTTCCCAGTCACAAATTTAACATTCTGGAGCAAAGTCACTAAAACACAGTGTGAGATAATAAATTTGTTAGTCTTTAAAAGAGCTACTAGACTCCTTGTTTGCTCAACAAACAAATGTTCCTTTAATGTGCTCCTCTCCCTGCTCCATACCTCACTCACCTCGTTGTCCTTGTCAGTACTGGAGGAGACCCACAGTTCAGAGGTATCTTCACAAGAGTTCACCTTCCAGGGAAAAGGGGGACAAAGGCAGTAGCAGCACCTTGCTCGCTCCTTCATCTGCTGGTTGCGTTATTCTTCACTACTTCATTCAATCACCTTTGTTGTGGATACAGTCTCCTTCTCCACACTTTGTGTGACTCGACTACTGTGATTTTAGGTCTCAGTGGGGGAACTTAAGTTGATGCAGGCTGGAAGTCTCTAGTCTCCACAAAATAAGGTTACTTTCCCACACTCCAGGTCTAAGCACAGCACTTAAACCTGATTATCTGTGATTTCAGGTAAATGGTCACTGAAAATAACAAAAGACTCTGTACAGAGCCTGACTAAGAACAACAAGCACTATTTCACCAGCCCAATACTTGTTAAAAGATATTGCTAATCAGATACTTCTTGTAAGGGAGAACCCATAATATGAAGCAAACATTTGTCCCCTTCCCCCCAACTGAGAAGCAATCTGATATGGCATGCGAACCTCCTTTGTTAGTCTTTTCAAGTGCCACCAGACTTCTTGTTTGCTATCCTTCTTAGTGAGCTCAGTTCAGTCCAGTCATTTCCATCCAATGACTAAATTGGTATAACACTATGCTACTAGCTAGCTGACGGGAGGGGGGCTGTTAGAAAATTCAGGGGGAATGTAGAGTGGGCGTTACAGAAATCGCTGTCAGCAGCTCCCTCTTCACCAAACAGCCAGGTAATGAGCTCTCACCCCACAGGATTGGCTGACCAAATAAGCCCTGCCGCAAACTTGTTGAGGCCCCAATCCTGTGCTTCTTCCTGGTTTTTATGGTGCACACTTGTTCTCAGTGGAGATGGCAGAAGGGAAAGCTGCACAGTGCTTTCTGATGACCCATTGTAAAGGCTCCATGTCACAGCTGGGCACTTAGAAGAGAATCACAGGGTCGGAAAAGACCTTGTGAGATCATCAAGTCTGACCCCCTGGGGCTTGAACCCAGGACCATCTGCCTATTAAGCAGAAGCACTTGCTCTACACTGCAGTTCCTAACTGGCTGTCACTGGCCAGAGCATCCTAAATCACCACAGGGGCTTGGGAAAGGTCTCCAGTGGCTGGCTGGTTCAGTGAATGGCAAATCTATCCCAGTCCTGCCCCACACTGTTGCTTACCCCCAGGCATCTTCCGACCCACTGCCGCCAGGCCCACCTTGAGTTGAAGGACATGGGCAGAGAGTGAGCCCAAAGCACTGGGCTGTCCTTTCTCATCATGGCATAGGGAGAGCAGACTCTGGCTGTTTAGCTCTGAAGGCAGCACAGAAGTAAGGGTAGCAATGCCACATAATATCACCCACTCTTACTTGTCCGATGCTGCTGGGAGGTGCTGTCTCAAAGCTACATACCCGAGTGTATCTAGCTGCCAGCCCCACATGGCAGAACAAAAACCCTAGACATTTCCTTATATTTCAAAAATCCACCCAGATGGAGACTGGTGTACCAAAAAAGGAGATCTGGTCTAGGAAAAACTGGGTGTAGGGTAACCTACTCTCACTTCTTTATGACAGCAGTGTGCTGTGGGAGTGGCTGAGGCCCTCAGAACGTTTTAAATGTGCAGCCACCACCTTGCAACCAATCATCATCCTCACAAAATGATGAGGTGTACATTGTCCTCTTCGCAGACTTAGCTGAACCAGCAGCTCTCCCTGCCATTTGTGCTACTCTCAGCTGTCCCATGTCAGTTCCCTCACTCGCCATGTCTCCATAACTCTCCCCATTATATCTCTCAACCTGTAGTAATGTTTCCCCACAGGCAGCTCAGCTCTCTTCCTCCCTCTGTTAGCAGCAGCAGAATAAATTGATTCGAATTGAGATCCGTGAACCAAGCACCTACCGCACAGATAAGACCTACCAAGCTCAAGATTTCAGTCAGTTTCACCAGCGCTTGATGAAGTGGCCACCAGCACAAAGAGCACAGAGGCAGGAAAACACAAAGCAGCAAGGAGGAAAAGGGGTGGGGGAAAGCAAACAAACAGGAGGAGGGACAGGGCATCATCTGCTAAAGTGTTTGTGATTACACGATGGTGCTTGGTTCATTCACTGAAGCACCTAACAAGATGCTGAGTGCTGCCATTGTTGGAAACTCAAATTAACAAATAGTATGAAGAACAGCAAGGGGCAACTGCCTCCACTCTCCCTCCACCCTTAATACAACAATCCTTTTTAAGATCCTTGGGCAGATGGTCCTACTTCTTGACTGATTTGTTCTCATGTTTAAAACGGGTGTTCTTCTGGACAACCTTGCAGGTAAATGCAATCTCATTTTGACAGTGAAGGGAGTAAATTAATAAGATCTGTGCAAGAGTTCTCTTTTGTAACTCAACTTCTTACCAATTACAGAAGTGAAAGCAGTTATGTCTCTTTTTAGACCAATATTTTTAAAAACAGACACTTAAAGGTGAAGTTGTTCTAAGTGTTTGTATTGATCAAAGAACAAAACCCAACTGTTTCTATTGTTACAGATACTTTTGAAATCATTCAGCCACTTCAGGCAGCTTTGTAATTCACTTTTCTTTCCTCTTGTTCTTACAATAGCAGTATTATCTGCATCTTGACCTTTTTATGTTCTAGTTTGAATAAGACTGAAACATATCTTCTTCCTTAGTGGGGTAGTTTTACCTTAGTATATTAGCTATACTGTAAAAAAAAAAAGACCTATTTGTCGACTTTGAACTGAGTACAGTTATCAATATTAATAGAAATGTTATTGATGGAAATTTAATTAGTCACATCCATTCATTCCCACAAAGAAATATTTTATCCATGATTAGTGCAAGTAAGTAGTGACTTTATACCTCCACTCTGTCCCTTTCCCCTGAACTCCCTTGTCCAGATCCTTAAGAAAACCGTGTTTGCCGTGCTGTAAAGAATACTTAGTAACAGCACCGGAACTAGGTATTTTGTTGCCTGGGGTGCACCATACAAGCAGCATGGAATACACATCCCTCAATCAAGCAGTGAAATGGAGCTGCTCAATATGGCGCATGTTACAGCTCTGCTTCATAATATACATTAATAAAACCTGCATCTTTTATGGTTCCTACGTAAGAAAATATTCAAGATCTATCTGAGCAGTGAGATGGAAGGACATATTTTGCAACAACCATAAGACTGTCCCTAGAGATCTCCACTCAATGACTCATTTTCTCAGACTTGACAGCCTTGGGGTTGAAAGCGGTATTGACCACTGGCAGGTATTTTCAAGAGAAGCTACTATGCTTTGGTGCCACAATTTTTGCTAAATGTTTGGAAAGGATGGCATCAGGCCCATCTTTGACATCAGCAGTTTCAGGCTTTTTATTTGCTAGGTGTTTGGCTCTTGAAGGGAAGTTTTTACCAAGCAGTTACTGAATCTTTTAAGGGCACCTATTATTTCTTTTGGGCTCTGCATTTAAGAATAAATGAAATTCTATCAATTTTCAAGTCTATTCAGGATTTAACTTTTTTGAGGCTACCTTGGATTCCTGGATGAAACCACAGAAACATAGGAACTGGAAGGGACCACGAGAGGTACTCGTGGTAGGATCAAGTACCCTCTTAAACCATCCCTGACATGTGCTTGTCTAACCTGCTCTTAAACACTTCCAATGATGGAGATTCCACAACCTGCCTAGGCAACTTATTCCAGTGGTTAATTACCCTGACACTTAGTTGTTTTTCCCTAATGTCTAACCTAAACCTCCCATGCTGTAATTTAAGTCCATTGCTTCTGATCCTATCATCAGCAATTAAGGAGAACAAGGTTCCTCCTCGTGACAACCTCTTAGGTACTTGAAAACTGTTACGTCTCCTCTCAGTTTCCTCTTTTCTAGCCTAAACGAACCAGCTCTTTCAATCTTCCCTCATAAGTCAAATGTTCCAGACCTCTAATCATTCATGTTGCTCTTCTCTGGACTTTCACCAATTTGTCCACATCTTTCCTGAAATGAGGCATCCCGGCCTGGACACAATACTCCAGTTGAGGCCTAATCTGGGCCAAGTAGAGTGGAAGAATTACTTCTTGTTTCTTACTTACCATACTCCTATTAATACATCCTAGAATGGTGTTTGCTTTTTTTTTGCAACAGCATTACGCTGTTGACTCATATTTAGTTTGTGGTCCACTATGACAACCAGATCCCTTTCTGCAATACTCCTTCCTAGGTAGTCATTGCTCATTTTGTTTCTGTGCATTGGATTGTTCTTTCCTAAGTGCAGGATTTTGCACTTGTCTTTATTGAATTTCATTCTGTTTGCCTCAGACCATTTCACCAGTTTGTCCAAATCATTTTAAATTGTGATCCTATCCTCCAAAGTACTTGCAACCACATCCAGCTTGGTATCATTGGCAAACTTTACAAGTGTACTCTCTATGCCATCATCTAAATCATTGACAAAAATATTGAACAGAGCCAGACCCAGAACCGATCTCTGTGGTACCCCATTCATTATGCCCTTCCAGCATGACTGTGAACCATTAATAACTCTCTAGGAGTGGTTATCCAACCAGTTTTTCACCCATCTTATAGAAGCTCGATTCAGACCATCCTTCCCTAGTTTGTTAATGAGAAGGTGATGTGTGACTTTATCAAAAGACTTACTGAAGTCTAGATATACTACATCTACCGCTTCTCCTTTATGCACAAGGCTTGTTACCCCATCACAGAAAGCTATCAGGTTGTTCTTGACCAATCCATGCTGACTCTCATGTAACATCTTATTCTCTTCTAGACACTTGCCAATGGATTCCTTAATTATTTGCTACATTATTTTTTCTGGCACAGAGGTTAAACTTATTGGTCTATAATTCTCTGGGTTGTCCTTATTTCCCCTTTTACAGATGGGCACTATATTTGCTCTTTTCCACTCCTCTGGGCAGGGGCGTCACTGGCACCGGGCACACGGGACCTGTGCCCCAAATCCCAGCTCCAGTGCCCCGGGTCCCATGGGGCCCCACCTCTCCTGGTCTCCGGGCTGATGGGGCCGGCGATCTGGGGCCCAGCTGCCCACAGCTGCTTCCATCCCAATCCCAGCTGGGGATCCTGGCCCCAGCCGCCACGGCCACGGCTGCCACTCTGGGCCCCGTTACCCTCCCCGTCCCTGGCCGGGGATCTGGGGCCCAACTGCCCATGGCTCTGTCCCCAGCCGGGGATCCTGGACCCAGCCACCCGTGGCCACGGCTGCTGCTCTCAGCTCTGTCCCCAGCCGGGAGTGTGGCCTGTGGCAGGTGGGTGGGGCCTGCGGCTGGTGCTCCAGGTCCTTCCCTGGGGCAGCGATGCTCCTGCCTCTGGGACCTCTCCAGTCTTCCATGATTTTTCAGAGGTAATAACCAATGGCTCAGAAATCTCCTTTGTCAGCCCTTTGAGTATTCAGGGGAACACATATATCATCAGGCCCTGGTGACTTGAAGACATCTAACTTGTCTAGCTAATTTTTAACTTGTTCTTGCCCTATTTTAGCATCTGATCCTATCCCATTTTTGCTGCCCTCTCCTACATCAGGCATCTGATCATCACCAAACTTCTCTGCAAAGACCGAAACAAAGAAATCATTTAGTTCCTCTGCTATTTGCATATTTTCTGTATTTGTTTTTCCTTCTTTGTTGAGTAACTGCCCTATGCTGCACTTGGTCTTCCTCTTGTTTCTAATGTATTTAATTTTCCCCCCCCCCTTTATGCCTTCAGCTAGTTTGATCTCAGTTTGTGTCTTGCCCTTTCTGATTTTTCCCCTACTTAATTTTATTTGTTTCAGTCATCCTTTGTCCTCGGACTCTTTCTTTATTTTTAGATTATTGAAAATCTCCTGGGTGGTCTCTTGCCATTCTTCCTATCCTTCTTATGCATTGGAATAGTTTGTTCTTGTTCCCTTAATACTTTGAAAAACTGCCAACTGTCTTCAGTTGTTTTTCCTCTTAGATATGCTTCCCGTGGGATCCTACCTACCAATTCCCTGAGTGTGCTAAAGTCTGCATTCTTGAAATCAATTGTCTTTATTTTGGTGTTCTCTCTTGTACCGTGCCTTAGAATCATGAACTCTACCATTTTACCTTTCTACTTCAGCACCGTATTTTGTAGTTGCAGAAAATGGTCCTTGAAGTAAGGAACCAGCAGTCTGCTCTAGCTCAAGTGTACTGTAAGAACATCTTTGCAAGCTTATATATGAGGCATTTTCAATTTATTTAGACCTGGTATTATACTGAATTAGTGGTTCCTCCACAGAATATTTTCAAGGGAGAATGTTTTTCTCAGCCTTCACCAACTCTGGTGGTAGGTTCGGACACATTAAATTTGGGTCAGTTGTAGTAATGTCTTCTTGGGTACCACTGTCTGGAACTCGAGGGAGACCAGTATACAATGGTGAGAAAAGCTTACCATTAAAAAAACCAACATTCATGGCGACTAAGTAGCTTTCCTTAAACTTTCCATCTCATGCATTATCAACCTTTGTCGTCAGTATAAACCAGGGGTATCAACCATAAGGCCCACAGACAGGATACAGTCCACGAACCTCTTCCATCCAGCCTATGCCTGAGCTCTGTGATGCCAGGCTCTATCCCTGAGAGAGAGCGAGGTGTCAGGGTATCTGGAGTGCAGCCTCACATACCCAGCAGTCTGCCATGCCGCACCAGCGTAGGCTCTACTATTATGATTTTATGGTACATACGGCCCACCTGAAGTACATTTAAATCAAATCTGGCCCACCATAGCAAATGAGTTTGACACCCCTGGTTTAACCCCTCAGATACATTTGTTCATCTGTAGAATCTCTGTGTAGCCTTCCCAATGTATTAATTCAATTTTTTTTAATTTATAGAACTACATAACTGGAATCTGTACAACTGGAATTCAGTTCCTTCTTTTATAAAGCATTATTGTCCTCTCCTAGCCTTGGTCTTCATACCTATTTTGGGAGAGCAGGGATTTAGCACGTTTAACTGAGCCTACTCCCTGCAGTTGGCTACTGATAGTTGACAGCCTTAAGTGGGGAATTGCAGAAGCAATTTCGTAAGGAGAATGGAATAGTACTTACCATTAGCTAGGATTCTCAAAATATATTACTTCTGCAGATCCACATTGACCCCTTCTTCCTCCCTTCTTTTGAGTTTCTTTTACTGTAATTGTTTAGAAGAGTTGGTGAAGAACTGAGAAGCATTGTGTAGGGGGTCCCATTTTTTTAACTGAGGACATATCAGGTCAGTGCATCTGTACCCCCCAGCAGTTACAACTACACTGGGACTTGCTTGCATTATGGCTTTATTGACATTAATTTATAATATATCTCGTTTCATGTAGTTTGTGCACAAGAGGAACATACAGTCTATTTAATTTATATTTAAGAAATCTTTAGGCCTGCCCTCTCTCTCTGACCTCATGTAATGCTATTTTTCTGATTACTTACCTGGTGTATCTTTATTCCAGCTGGATCTGCTACAGTAAGTCTTTAATGCAAACTGAAGTCATTTGGACTCAAGGTTTTTAGTTCCTGCCCCCAGAATTGTAGGTTTGTCTTCCAGGTGAGATTATAAATGCTGATCTTTTGAAATGCAGTTTAAGGGATATATGTTGATGTCACTTTTAATAGTTGTTTAGGATTTATGGTGATCTATATTTGTGCAAAAGGCTTCTACACAAATGCACACGTATTACCCCATTTCCTTCCCAGGTGCTCAGTGTGAAACATGGAGATATAGTTTGACTACAACAGTTTACTTTTGCAGCATCTGACACACTCACTGCAGCTCAGGGGCCAGATTTACCCCCTAGTGGTTCACTTCGCCTTGGCTGTCCTGCCACAGAGGAGGTAGCACAGCTTTAGGCAATGCTGGAGCGGGCTCCTCACATCATCAAATCTGACCTTAGTAGGGGGTGTGTGGGGGAGGTCCAGGGGGCTGTTTCCAAGCTCTGCAGGGGGCAAAAGGGTCAGCCCTGCTCCTGAAGCTGGCTGGTGTGGTGGTGGAGGGGAAGCTGCTATATCCTCAGAGGGAACTGCCATTACGGTCTGTCACTGTACTGCTGGTAGCAGGATGCAGTGGGGCAACCTTTGGAGAATCTAAACAGGGTGTGATGGCGCACATGACGGGATGGCTACAAAGGGCAGGCCTGAGGCAGGAGAGAGAAAGTGCCTTGTGTGCAGTTTGGAGGGTCTGGTGGGCCCCAGCGCCAGCATGTCCAAGAGCTGCCCTGCCCCCAGGTAGGATACCACTGTGGCAGGGGGTTGTAGGGCCACAAAATTGGCAAATTTCAAAGGGGTAGCTGTGTTAGTCTAGTCCAGCAAAAAAACCCAAAGAGTCCTGTGGCACTTAGAGACTAACAGCTTTATTTTTCGCATAAGCTTTCATGGGACGCCTCATGCGAAAAATAAATCTGTTAGGCTTTAAGTGCCACAGGACTCCTTGGGGTTTTTTTCCACAAAATTGGATCATCCTGTCCCACAGGAACCTTAATTTGGCCCTGGCCCTGAGGCAGGAAAGGGAGGTTTACTCACTGATGACAGTCCTGACCCTGGTGCACAAATTGTAAGCAAACCGATGAACACCCTACTCCCAACCCAACTCCCAAGGGAGTCAGCTTTGGACTCAATTGTCCAACTGGGGTGGTAAATATAGCCCCAGCCCTGAATGTGACTGTCTTTGATAGGCTGATCTACTTCCTGCCTGCTGCCAATCATCTAAAAGCACTGCTTCCCACAGCTGGCCTTGGGATTTGAAGACATCTTGGCTGTATTGAGTATAATGGACCCCCCCCCCCAGGAACCTGAAGTTAGGGCACAAGGGACCTGCCAGGAGGAAATGAAGCGCATGAGCCAGGGGCATCAAAGATATCAGTGGTGGCTATCATCGCCCTTTCTTCCTAGGGAGCTGCCAAGGAGGAAATGGGGTGGCTCTTGCTTCTCGGACCACTCCGTGCAGTGTCTGCAGGCTGTGGGAGCTGGGGTGGAATAGTTCATTCTGGCCGTCAGACATCACAGGGTTGGGCAGTAGAAGTGCCTCAGCAGATGACCATAAAGAGACTCCATGCCCACCTGGGCTAGACTGGAGGAAGGAAGCCGGTGAGGTGAAAAGCCCAAGGGAGCTGGGGAGAGCCCCGCAGGAAACCTGAGCCCTCCTCAGCCCCTTGGGAAGGTGGAGAGGGGCCCCCTCGGAAAGCACGGGGGAAATCAATAAGACCCCTCTTCAGCTTTTTGGAAAACTTGGTGTGGTCCTTTCAAAAAGCAGGGAGGATTGAACTGCTTGGGTCTGATACTGGCTTTTTATGGGGGTCTGTGTTTGGGCCTGCACATAAGTCACCAAAGTGCTGTGAGAGGATTTCTTCTGAAATGCAGTTTAAGGCAAGTGCACCGTTGAGGATGGTTTAACAAAGGGGCTTTAGGGGCTGCATCCTCAGGCCTGGGGTTAAAGGCATCCTGCTGCTCCCCAAAAGTAAATGGGATGCAGACCAGATGGTCCAAGTGCCAGCAGCCTACACTGTGTCACATGGCTGGCGAGTCTGCTTTCTGCCACGGCTAGCTGGTCTGAGGGCCCTGGCTCCCCCCAGTGCTGGCCAGGCCTCAGCGCCAAGCACTGACCTGCTCAACCCCCATTGCTGGTTGCTCTGCTGGGCCAAGCGCTGCCCAGCTCTGCCCTGTGGCTGGCCGGTCTGTTGGCCCCCAGGCTTCCCAGTATGAGCTGGGACCCAGCACCGAATACCAGCCCGCTTCACCCCAGTGGCCACTCTGCCAGGCCCCAGTGCCACCTCGCCCTTCCTTTGGGGGGAGGAACTGGTGTGGCCACCCCCCTCAGCGGTGGCCAGACCCCAGCTCCAAGCACCAGTCTATCCCACCTTCACAGCTGTCCTGTCTGCAAGCCCTGACGCCTACCTCAGTGCTGGTGGGCTACAGTGCTGAGTGCCCAAGTGCCACCTTCCCAACCTCCAGGCTGGGCACTGCCATGGCAAAAGAGTGGACCACCCTGGCCCACAGGGTCCTTAATCCAGCCCTGGTGCTGAGGAAGGAAAGAGAAAGGTTCATTCACTGATGACATCCCTGGGTCTGGCACACAAATTGCAAAGCAAACCTATAAGCACACCACTCCCAACCTGCCTCTGCTGGGGAGTCAACTTGGGGTTCAGTTGTTGGACTGAGATGGTAACCATATCTCCACCCTGCCCCTGAATGTGATTGTGTCTCTGATAGGCTCCTCCATTTTCCCCTGCTGCCAACCAGCTAAGGGCACTGCCTCCTGCAGCCACATTTGGGATTTGAAAATATCTGGGCTGTATCCAGTAGAAGAAAATTAGGGCATGAGTGACCAAGGGGCCCGCCATGGGGAAATGAGGCATGTGTGCAAGGGATGTGGAAGACATCAGTGGTGGTCGCCATTGCCCTTTCTTCCTGGGGAGCCACCAAGAAGGAAATGAGGGTGGCTCTTGAGACTCAGACCACTCCACACAGGGTTTGCCATGCCAGGGGAGATGGGGTGGGGTGGCTCAGTTCAGCCTTCAGATATCATGGGGAGGGAACAATAAAAGGAGGAGGCATACAAGGATGAGGATACTATCCAGGGGCCAAAGACTACTGCTGCACCACTGGAGAAGGATGGGATGCCTATGGCAGAGGGAGGACACTGGCAGCTGGTTACTTCTGGCAGCAGACAGTGCTCCACCCCTGCTCCCATCCCACTCTCCGTTGTAGTGAAGAACTGTTACGCGGCACTAGAGCCAATGGATGAGGTGGAAGAGGAGATGCCGTGCACCCCTGAGGCCAGGAGGTTCACATCCACCACAGCCAGGAGGAAATGAAGGGTTGTGGTGGTTGGGCACCCAATTTTGAGGGGGACAGAGGCACCTATCTGTCGCCCTGATAAGGCCTCTCAGGACATATGCTGCCTGCTGGGTGCCCGTATCCAAGATGTTACGGAGGGACTGTCGAGAATCATCTGCCCCTCTGACTGCTACCCCATGCTACTCATCCATGTGGGAACCAATGATACTGCAAGAGATGATCCTCGGCAGATCAAAGGTGACTTCAGGGCTCTGGGAGCACAGCTGAAGGAGTTCGGAGCACAGGTGGTCTCCTCGATCCTTCTGGTCAAGGAAAGGGGCCTGAGCAGAGATAGATGCATCCTGGAGATGAATGCCTGGCTGCAAAGATGGAGGGCTTTGGCTTCCTCAACCATGGAGTGCTGTTCCAGGAAGAAGGACTGCTAGGCAGAGATGGACTCCATCTGTTGAAGAAGGGAAAGAACATATTCGGACACAGACTGGCTAACCTAGTGAGGAGAGCTTTAAACTAGGTTTGAAGGGGGAAGGAGACCAAAGCCCACAGGTAAGTGACAATGTGGGAGACCTGGGGGGAAGGGATGGAACTTGGGGGGTGCTGGGACTGTAACACCAGGGATAAAAGAGAGGGTAGTTGGAACATGGTGGGGGGGAGGGGGAATCAAATAATTGTCTTAGGTGTCCTAATGAAGCCCTAATACCTGAGGCAAGTGGGGGAGGACAATGCTGGGAGAAAATGCAAGAAGGTAGATGCAATCGAACTGAAAATTGACAGAGGAAAGTAGGGCAATCAGCCTGGTATTTTAGGTGTACGAGGAGCCTGGGAAGCAAGCAGGAAGAATTGGTAGTACTGGCGCAGATGAGGAACTATGATATAATTGGAATAAGAGAGACATGGTGGGAGCTTGCATGACTGGAGCTCTGCCATGGATGGGTATAAATGATTCAGGAAGAATAGGCAGGGAATAAGAGGGGGAGGAATAGCACTCTATGTAAAAGAGCTCTATGACTGCTCAGAGCTCCACTATGAAAGTGGAAACAAGCCTGTTGAAAGTCTGTGGGTTAAGTTTAGAGGAGAGGCCAACAAGGGAGATGTCATGGTGGGTGTCTATTATAGACCACCAGATGAGAAGGAGGAGGTAGATGAGGCATTCTATGGACAACTGGCAGAAGTTTCTAAAGCACAGGCCCTGGTTCTCATGGGGGCTTCAATTACCCTGACATCTGCTGGGAGGCCAATACAGCAGTGCACAAGCAATCCAGGAAGTTTTTGGAGAGTGTTGACAACAACTTCCTAGTACAAATGCTGGAGGAACCAACTAGGGGTCTTGCACCTCTCGACCTGCTGCTCACAAACAGAGAAGAATTGATTGGAGAAGTAGAAGTGAATGGCAGCCTGGGCAGCAGTAACGATGAGATGGTAGAGTTCAAGATGCTGATCAATGGAAAAAAGGAAAGAAGCCAAACAGACCCTAGACTTCAGAAAGGCAGATTTTGGCTCCCTCAGGGAACTGATGGGCAGGATCCCTTGGGAGCTGATCTGAAGGAGAAAGGTGTCCAAGGGAGCTGGCTGTATTTTTAAAGAAACCCTGCTGAGGGCAGAGGAAGATACCATTCCGATGAGCAGAAAGCACAGCAAATGTGAAAGGTGCCCAGTGTGACTTAACAGAGAGCTCTGCACTGAGCTAAAGCATAAAAAGGAAGCTTACAGGAAGTGGAAGCTTGGACAGATGACTAAGGAGGCATATAAAGATATTGCTCGGGACTGCAGGGATAAAATCAGAAAGGCCAAAGGACAGTTAGAGTTGCGGCTAGCAAGGGATGTGAAGGATAACAGGAAGGGGTTCTACAAGTATGTCAATAACAAGAAAAGGATCAAGGATGGTGTAGGTCCCTTACTGAATGGGGCAGGAATGCTCATGATGGAGGATGAAGAAAAAGCTGAAGTGCTCAATGCTTTTTTTGTTTCGGTTTTCACAGGCAGGGCCAGCTCCCAGCCCACTACACTGGATATGGCAGATTGGAGAGAAGAAGAGAGGCTCCTGGTGACAGGTTAGGGACTACTTAAAGAAACTGGATGTGCACAAATCCATGGGGCTGGACAAACTGCATCTGAGGGTGTTGAGGGAGTTGGCCGATGAGATAGCAGTACTGCTAGCCATTATCTCTGAAAACTCTTGGTGAATGGGGGAGGTGCCAGAGGACTGGAAAAAAGCAAATATAGTGCCTATCTTCAAGAAAAGGAAAAAGGAGGATCTGGGGAAGTACAGACCTGTCAGCCTCACCTCAATCCCTGGAAAAATCATGGAGCAGGCTCTCAAAGAATCCATCCTGAAACACTTGGAGGAAAACAGAGTGATCAGGAACAGTCAGCATGGATTCACCAAGGGTAAATTGTGCCTGACCAACCTCCTTGCCTTCTATGATGAGATGACTGGATTTGTGGATGTGGGAAGAGCCGTTGATGTGATATACCTCGACTTTAGCAAAACTTTTGATACAGCATTCTCGTCAGCAAGTTAAGGAAGTATGGGTTGGACATGTGGACCATAAGGTGGATAGAGAATTGGCTAGATCAGTGGTTTCTGTGAGTAGGAATCAATGGCTCCATGTCTAGGTGGCAACCAATAACAAGTGGTGTGCCCAGGGGTCGGTCCTGGGGCCAGTTCTGTTCAACATTTTCATTAATGATCTGGATGATGGGATAGATTGCACACTCACTAAGTTTGTGGATGATACCAAGCTGGGGGGAATGGTAGACACACTGGAGGGCAGGGACAGGATTCAGGGAGACCTAGACAAATAGGAGCAGTGGGCCAATAGCAATCTCATGAGGTTCAACGAGGACAAGTGCAAAGTCCTGCACTTGGGACAGAAAAACCCCATGTACTGCTACAGGCTGGGGAGTGATCAGCTAAGTAGCAGAAGTGTAGAAAAGAACCTGGGGGTTATATGAGTCAGCAGTGTGCTCTTGCTGCCAGAAAGGCCAATGGTGTACTGGGCTGGATGAGTAGAAGTGCTGCCAGCAGATCAAGGTATGTGATCATTCCCCTCTATTCAGCACTGGTGAGGCCGCATCTGGAATACTGTGTCCAGTTTTGGGCTCCGCACTACAGAAAGGACGTGGACAAATTAGAAAGAGTCCAGTGGAGGGCAACAAAATGATCAAGGGGCTGGAGCAAAAGACCTATGAAGAGAGACTGAAGGAACTAGGCTTATTTAGGCTGCAGAGGAGAAGTCTGAGGGGGGATTTGATAGCAACCTTCAGCTACTTGAAGGGATGCTCCAAGGGGGATGGAGCTCAGCTGTTCTCTGTAGTAACAGAGGACAGAACAAGGAACAATGGTTTCAAGTTGCATTTGGGGAGGTCAAGGTTGGATATTAGGAAAAACGTTCTTACTAGGAGAGTGGTGAAGCACTGGAATGGGCTTCCTAGGGAAGTGGTGGAATCTCCATCTTTGGAGCTATTTAAGGCTTGGTTAGACAAAACCCTGGCTGGGATAATTTAATGAGAGTCCTGCTTTTTTGGCAGGGGGTTGGACTAGATGACCTCATGAGGTCCCTTCTAGCCCTATGAGTCTATAAGCTCCTCAGCAGATAACCACAAAGACACTCTTTGTGCATCCTGGCTAGACCTGGGGGGTGTGGGGGGGCAGAAGTCAGTGAGCCCCCCCCTTCAGACCCTAAAGAAGCCGAGACTCTCCTCAGCTCTTTGGGAAGCCAGTGAGGGGCTCCCCTCAGAAAGCTCAGGGGGAAGCCTGCGAGGATCCCCATATAGCCTCTTGAAAAACCTGAGGAGATGGCATGTGCTGCTTTCAGAAAACAATGAGGGATGAAGTGATTGTATCTGATACTGGCTTTTTGTAAGGGCTGTGTTTGGGGGAGCTGGTGGGTGCTGTGGGGGGCTGGCTACATTTGTGGGGACTAGCACGTCTGCCAGGCCCAACGTCAGCTCAACTGCTTTCCACCTCGCCCTGTCATGCCCTGCCCCAGGATGGGTGCCAGCATGGTGGGATAGAGGGTCCATAAAAGTGAATAGCCTGGGCCTCCGGGAGCCGTAATCTGGCCCTATTTCTATTCTCAGCTCTGCCATTGACTGAGGGCAAGTCCCTTCCATTTCCCCATCTCTAAAATTGAGATAATGGTGTTGCAGGGCATGGTTTTGTCCTGTCTGTGTTTGCAGTCAAGTTGTTCTCACCACCTTTTTAGCTGCACATGTTAACACCTACTGTCAGCAATGGGGAAACATTCCTCGTTTGGACCAGACAGAATTTTCCTAGTTTGGATCAGAGTGTTAAAGAGGGGTCCATAAAATGGAAGAGTAACAACATTTGTGTGAATCTGAGGGCAGGTTTATAATGCCTGCCCTTTCTGGCTGCAGTCGAACAGACATATGTGAGTTACTTAAAGTTGCCGAGGTGGCGTTCAGGGATTGAACTTCCTGATCTGCTGAACAGGTCTTCAAAGACCTAAACAGTTCACCAGGAAGTTTGAACT
This sequence comes from Podocnemis expansa, assembly GCA_007922195.1. NCBI lineage: Eukaryota > Metazoa > Chordata > Testudines > Podocnemididae > Podocnemis > Podocnemis expansa. Next base: position 11,102,902 of record ML681997.1, on the reverse strand, counting down.
GACGGTGGCAAATTTGCTTTTGTCGGTGAAGACTAGCATTAAATAACAGCATGTCAGTCTTCCCAGCACAAATGGTCTCAGTGCTGTGCTGCTAATTGAGGCAGCATGTAAAGATGTGCAACAGAACAGTTGTAAAATAGGACTTCCCAATAACAGCAGTTTACTGTGCCACAGTTGGCAGAAGGATTAGAGTCATCTTTGTCCTTTTGCCTTCCCAGAAATACCTTCTTAATTTATAGCAGATGGGGAGAAAAAGACATTGTTTAGAAACATTTTAGTTCATTATTGCAGCACAGTTCTAAATGCACTATCCTCCACCCCCAGGCTGTCACCCAAATGCTGGGTTCAAATATAAAATAACTGGAAGGCTCTATTAATGATCAGCGCCACTGAAAAACTGACAAGGAAAGAGAAGGGATTAAGCACATTGGTTAAGTAGCCTCTTCTGACACAGCACCTATGAGGTCCCTAAAGTCCTTCTCATAGGCTGCTGGTGAGCTGAGAACACTGCCTATCATGCTAACCAGTTTTGTCTCATTGTTTCCTTGAACTCCACATAGATCTGTTTTGTCTTTTCTTGTATTCAGATTGTAAACTCTGAAGTAGGAAGTGGCCTTCTAGTCTTTATTTGTACAGTGCCTTACAAAATGCGGTCCTGATCAGTAATGAGGGCTCAGGACGCCTACTTTGTTATGAAGAGTTGGAAAATCCCTCCAGGTCCTATCTGTATTTTTAGGTGACTGAATATTTTTGAAAATCTGGCCCAAAGGCTGCTTTGCATCATTTCATATTCAGGTCCTTTTGCACTGACAGAGCAGTTTAAATATGATATAATGCCTTACAATGTATAACTAAGAACCTGGCCTTTGTTAGGTAATGTTCATAAAGTGCTATAAAAATGAAAAGTGTTAAGTGATTTCTTGGTATTATGAAGCTAACTACTACGGGATTTCTAGCTAAATTTCTATCAGCAGTGTTGTTTGAAAATACCTGGAACTGGACTTTATTGAGATAAATCCAGGTTCTTTATTTTCCTTTAATGATAAAAAGCATTCACTGCAATAATCTCTAATGAGGTTTTTCAGTGTATGGATTAGCAGAAAGGCATGAGATGATTGTAAGAGTAAGTTCAAAGCAAAGATTAGGTACAGTGTCAAGATTTATGCTGCTGGATATATTGATAATGCAAATTATCTTGGTATATATGAGAATACTTGGTTTATTCAACTGCTTAGCTGTCTGGTAGCTCCAACTGCAGTGAATAGCAAGCTTTGAATTTGTCATGTCAGAAGGGAGGAGGAGGAGGAACTTATTTTGAGGTCTTCCCTTCATTGGGAAAGGAAGCTTTGAGAGTATCTGTGTAATCTTGTACTGATGAGCTGGCATCATGTTGCTTTGTAAAGACTGGTATTTCAGGTCCTCCGCTCTGTGGTCTAAAATAAGTGATGGTGGGCATTGCTGTTAAAGAGTCTCTGAAATAAGGAAGGAAAATAAATCCAGACGTGCTGTATGAAAATCCTACTTACATTTAATGGCATCTGATGAAGAACAGGTTTTCTGCTCTTTAAAAGTGCATACCAGGTAAGTACTGAATTAACTCAAATGTGCATTTTAAAAAAAAATGTTATAATGCCGTGTTATTGATAACCAATAGGTATGTGAATAGTAAAATATCTTGACATTTTTATGCTGTGAGATATTTTCTTTTGGATTTTTTAAAAGTTTAATTCCATTAGAAATTATGCTCTTAAAATATGATCAATTTATGCAGATAAAAATTATTCTTTAACATTTATGTCTTTGGAAAGTATTTGAGGATTTCATGGAACATTTACAGCAGTTTACTACACAGAATACGCAAGTTCTCTACAATAGCACTACTGAACTGAAATTAACATGAATGTTTTACATAAATTAGTGGAAAACAAACATTTCTGATTTGAGAAATAATTTACAATTGGCTTAGGATCAGGCCCTTACTGAATTGTTAAGAATTTGAGTTCCAGAAGATACCAAACCTTCTTTTCAAGCTTTTTTCCCACAAATCTATGTTTAGGTAACTGATTGTAAACTCATAGTTTAATATGATTAAGATTTCACCATTTTATGTCTATTTAATTTATTTTTGTAATGTAAAGAAAGAATTTTGTGGTTTGAAAATGTTTCACAATTAGATAAAAGGGAAGTCTTGTTTATTAAGGATGCTTTTCAAAATATAAGATCCATGTAGTATAATAGCAAATATGCTAAAGCTATGAGAGTATATTATCAAAGAGCTATCTCAAGTCATCATTCTTAGACAGAGGGCCCCATTCAAAATAAATTAGGAGTTCTGCCTAAAAATCAATGGAATCATCTGAGCACTCTTTGTTAGATACATTGAATAAAACCTTCAGTTTGTGGGAGGGGGTAAAAAGCAAATTTGCAGTAATTTTAACTATTGGTTTTTAAAAGTCTGATAGATACAGTGCTGAATGGTCTTTTTTTGAAGGGAAAAAATACAAATACTAGACAATAGTCTAAAGAGCAAATAGTCATTTGTGATATTAAGGAAAACAGTATGGTTGTGATACAGAATCAGATTCTGAATTGGTGATTGTAATGAACATTTTTCTCTCTCTTCAAGTTACTGAAATTGTAGACATATAGTTCTTCAGGAAAAAAAGGATAATGTAGCAGTGGGGTATCTTTTACAGGACCAACAAATACATATCTGAATTTCCAACACAAGATTTAAAAGCCACAATATTTAGCCACTTCTTTTGGACCTTTCACAAAAGTTCCTCTAAACTGCACTTTATCTGTAGAATTTATATACTTTACCTTTGCATGTAACCTCCTTCTTTGCTATACCCTCTGCACTTAGAAGAAAAAAAAAAGTAAAATAGAGTTACTCTGTCTGTGTAAGATTGCAACATACTTTTTCCTTTCTTTTGTAGAATATGGTGTGGATCAATTCTTGATGACTGTATTGTCAGCGGCATTAGATTAGTAATATTATGTGTATTTGGGCACTGAAGATCTTCCTTAGAGATCTCCAAAGGAGAAATAAAAAATTGGTAACTGGTATGGGATTTAGAAATCCCTGACTCTTGTTTACAATGTGTTGTGATAACAGGATGGCTTGCCTGGGCTGAAGAGCTTGGGGAATAAGCCAGCCTGGATTACAAGGTAAGCCTGACCTGAAGGGAATGTAAAGGTATCAGAAACTGCAGGGCGTGTTTGGTTGAGCAAGAGTAAGGAAGCAGAACAGGAGAGCTGGGAACTGGTGGCTTAAAGTAGAATTCATGCTTGTGGACTGTGTTATGTTGTTTTGGGATTAAGTAGTCTGATCGCATTTAGTATTTTGTTGTGAGCCACAACAAAGACTCTCTGTGGTGCTTAATGAGGCCCAGGCCCAGAACAGGACTGCTAGAAGCAGGGCATCGTAGAAGTGCTACTGGCCACAAGGACCAAAAGGGTAGCCGTGTTAGTCTAGTTCAGCAAAACAAATGAGAGGTCTGGTGGCACTTTTGAAGACTAACAAATTTATTGCATGGCCACAAGGAGGCACTCGCGTGGCAGCTACTGCTAACAAGCAGCTTTCTTTACCAATTTGAATTTTAAGATCAAAGTAATGCTTGAAATCCCAAGCAGTAATGGAAAAAAACAGATTTAAAATGATTGCCATGATTGTTTGACTTTATTTGTTTAGCACTAGTTTCATAATTTTGATGTAGAGGTTTTGTTTGTGTTCCTCTACCATATTATACAGTTGTGTGTGTGCAGCATGCTTCTGTTACCAAAAAGAAGTGTTCACAGAGAAAAATCTGCTGATCTCCAGAAGGGGTAATCATGAAGCCCAAAGAACAGAAATCCCAAAGAAACTCTTTTGATCATGCTATGTTAACATAGTGAAACATTGTTCTAGTCTGTAGTTTAACTTTTGGGATGATCTAATGAAGTGAAATCTTGGCCCAGTTGAATCCACTGCACAATTCCCACTGACTTCAGTCTGTTCAGGATTTTATCTTTTATTTTGTTAGATATTTTTTCTTCTGGTGTGGTTTGTTAATGCTGTAGGTTTTGTACAGCACACTGCTGTCCAACAAGTGTTTAAAAGTTTGCCAAGTTTTTAATCTATCCATTAAGTATGGGTGATATTAGATATATTTAGTTTAAAGTTATATATCATGCATTACATATAAAAATAGTTGCTTAGTAGTTACCTGTAATTTGTGTCATCAACAACAAGCAGTACTTGGATTTTCATGTAATTTAAATGGTTTAGAAAACATGACACAAAGCTTCAGAAATAATCATTAGCAGGGTTTTTTTGTGCCTTGCTGAGAACAGTGATGTAAATAAATCAAGATAAATTTAAAATGGACATTTTTTTGTGACAAGTCTAGTTAAGCATAGCTTTACTTTAAAAGTTATATGGGTAAGATTAATTTTATTTTGCCAAAATTGTTTTAAGTCTTGAATTTTTTAGAGCTAGTGCTTGAGTTGTATATATTTTACTATGGACGGATTTGCAGTAGACTATCATATTGAAATAAATTGCATTATTTGTGAAATATGCAATAAAACAACAGGTTTCCATTTGACATAAAATGAACATGTATGATTCTATTATAACACTTACTTAGATATTGTTTGCTTTGTGCAGTTAGGGATGAGGGAACCCTTTGTATTTAAAAGCCCCATTTTCCAACATTTTATGTAAAACCTGAAGTCAGTTTTGTAATTTCAGTATACAGTTTACACACATGATACATTGCCTTGCAGAAAGACTGGCTGCACCTCCAAAAGCTTGGTGGTTGCATGAAAGGGCATGAAGTTAGTGCCCAATTTCTAACACGTGGAACAGTGTTGCAGAAAAACTTGTAGTAAGAACAGGGCATCTTGTCTTTAATAATTTCATCATGCACAGGCAGATGCTTTGAACTATTCTAATATAACAATACTGATAAATGTATTTTAGGAGGCCAAGGCTCTAGGAGTTGATTGCTTAATAAAATTCTATCTGTACAGAAAAAAAAAAGTGAAAGATTCCAGATTACTTACAATATAATTGGAAGTAGTTTACATTATTTGTAGCAGTGAAGACAGAAAATAGCACAAACCCCTCTCAAAGTGGGTGTAAGGGTTGTGTTTTTTTGTTTTGGTGAATGATCCTTTTTTTTTTGAGGAGGAAGATACTGCCTTGATGATCTGGAGAGAGAAGATGAGATACACTACTCTTCTCAATTCCCCATTTTGAAACAAAGAAACATAAATTTAACATAGAAAGCCAGTTCATCTGGAACTAGGGAAGATGGCTACAATTGGAGGATCACAAGGACATGTTTTCATTAACTTGCTTATAAAATTTCTCAAACGTATATATTTAATCCATCTGAGATTGAATGGAGATTTAGATCCAAAGATCTCTAAGGCAGTACATATGGGGGAAAAGGATCGAATCTGAGCATACACACAGTATTTCAGTCTTAAATTTAATTAAATTAAATACAATAATTTAGTAAACAATTTAATAAATTAAATAAATAAAACCCAATTCAATAATTACATAAATTAAATTAAATATTAATATGAAAGGGTAAAGATTTTTCTAAAATTAAATTTTATACTGGGATTCCTGGAGGAGAGCGAAACAGAGGTAACAGAGAATGATTCCTGGTTTTAAGGTCAATATGATCCAAGGCCATGACCAAAAGCTGCTGTCTACTCCTGATGCCTAAGTAGCTTATGTCTAATTAGCCATTCAGGGATCCAGTTCTAGGCCCCCTGAAGTCCATGACAAAATTCCCATTGACTTCAGTGGAGCCAAGATTTAATCTTAGGATGTTTTGAAGCTGTTGAGCCAGATCCTGAGCTATTATAAATTGGCATCTTTCTACTGAATTTAATGGAAGTACACAATTTTTTTACCTGAGGATGTGTCCCATGGTTTCTATCCAGTTAAGTTATTTATAGATGGTTAGTCACCAAAGTGCATAGCTTTTGGGCTGCATTTAGAGCCTGATTCATTGTCCATTAAAGTTAATGGAAGATCTTTCCATTGGCTTCAATGGGTAGAGCCTTACTAATTCCCTAACTGTGGAAAATGTGTCATGATCTGTGAAATAAGCCCCTCTCCATGAAATCCATTTACCCCTGCTGTTGGGAGCACTCCAGTCAGGGACTCCTAGCTGCTAAGGACGGCCAGGCTGGGGACGGATATAACTTGCTCTTGCCCTGCACAGCTGCTCTTGGTAGGGAAATTAGATTCATCTCTGGAAGTAGTACAAAAGTGAAGGTAACTCTCTACTGTGCTGCAACAGCCCTGAGGCATTGTGGATCCTGCAACGGTACCTGGTGTTGAGTCTGATCTCTCCTCTAGAGCAGCCGTGCAGGGAAAGAGCAGGTCCTTAGCCGAAACTGGGCTCTGGGATTTTGCCCTCATAACTCCTGCCAGAGCTTGTTGTGTTCTTTTTCCAGGCAAATTGGCTGGGATCCTGGGACATGGGTCCTGTGGACCATGCATTAATCTGCCACTGGCTGGGACTAGCAGCTAGAAGCCCCTGGCTGGGCTACTGCCAGCTGAGTGGACCGCCTTCAGGAGCCTCCTCTGGTTGCAGGAAGCTCCTGAAGGGAGCAAAGGAGTGATTGTGGCAATCCCATAACCCTCCTTTAACAACTTTGCTTCAGTTGCTCCCAGGAGGGAGTGAAGTTGGTCTTGCTGCAGCTGTTCACCTACTGCAAGTTCCTGCACTATTTTGGTCTTTTAGGGTCCCCTGAAGTTGCCAGTGCCTCCCTGTCACACCAAGGCCAAACACTTATGTCAGAATACTTTTATTCCATGCTATCTGAAAGCAAACTAGCTTTTCTATTAGGCCAAATATTTTCATGAAGATCCTGACCCTTTCAAACTCAACATTTTTACAAGATTGGATCTGAAGTCTGAAACTATTATCTTCATTCTTGCTTTTCACTTTTTGAAAAAAAAAAAAGTTCCATGGAAATTAGTTTTTTCATTAGATACCCAAGAAAGATTAGGTGTAACAAGCCCTGTGCAGTTAGGGAGTGCCAGAATAATGCAGCACGTAATGATGCTTTCTTAATAACTGACAGCGTGGTATATAACAACCAATAAATAGGGGTGCCATGCTCTGCATAAAGAGGGAAACTCATAAGAATATTAGTTTGGGAAAACTGTAGTAGATCAGTGGGATGAACAATAGGGCTGTTGCCGTGATCCATTCCCATCCTCTCATCCTGACTTCTGGGAGGCAAAGATTTAGGGTTGCCCTGTCCATGGGGTTGCATCTCTGACCATCTTGGCCAGTACCACTTGATGGACCTATCCTCAGTGAACTTAGTTCTTAGCATCCAGTCATATTTTATCTTTCATGACATGCAGTGGCAATGAGTTCAAGAAGTGAACTGTGCATTGTCTGAAAAAGTACTTCTTGTTTGTATTCAATTTTGATGCTTATTAATTTCACCAGGTGATCCCTGGTTTTTATACTGTGAGAAAGAATAAACACCACTTTCCCCCTGACCATCATGTCATATATGGCATTCTCCTTTAGTCTTTTCTTTTTAAAGGTGTACAGCCCTGGTCTTTGCAGTCTCCTTGTGTGGAAGCCATTCCATACCCTTGATCATCTTTGTTGCTCTTCTCTGAACCTTTTCCAGTTCCACTGGGAGACCAGGGAGATGGTGGGTGGGTAGGAGATCAGAACTGGACACAGTATTCAAGGTGTGACTGCATCATAGGTTTATGTAGTGGCTTATGGTATTTTCTCTCTCTTTTTTTAATACACTTCATGATAGATCCTGTCACGTTATCTTTTTGACTGCTACTGCACGTTGGTCTGAAGTTTTTGGAGAAAAAATCCGTAATGACTCCAAGATCTCTTTTTTGTGTGACAATGGTTAAATTAGAACCTATCACTTTATACATGTAGCTGGGATTTTTTTCCCCAAAGTTTGTTACTTTGCATTTATCATTTTTGAGTTTCACCTGCCTTTTTGTTGCCAAGTTACCCAGTTGTGTGAGAGCTCTTTTTAGCTCTTCTCAGTCCACTTTCGCTGTAACTATCCTGAGTAATCTTGTATCATCTACAAATTTTTGCCATTTTACTGTTCACTCTTTTTTCCAGATCCTTATTGAATAGGTTGAACAGTACAGATACAAATACAGATTCTTGGGGTGTTCCAAAGGGGCAGCCATGTTAGTCCAGTTGAGCAAAACAAGCAAGGAGTCCTGTGGCACTTAAAGACTAATAGATTTATTTATCGCATGAGCTTTCATGGGAGAAAATCCCACTTCATCAGATGCTTCGAGAAGATGGGGAAACTTACAGAATGGGAGGAAAATAAATGCAGGGGAGTGTAAATCATGGGATCATTTGCTAGGGATGGAAAAATTAATTTAAAAAATCCACTTAAGTATTCTATTTTTTTTAAATGGTTAAGTGTGTGTGGAGGGGAGGGGGAATTGCAGTGCTGGACTCTACTCCTCACTACCAAGCAAGAACTGCCTGGTTGCGGCTCCACCACAGAGCCATATCTGGGCAGCTGTCACTGGTTGGGAGCTGAGCGAAGCCCAACAGTGGCTCCCACCCACTCTGGGGAAACTGTGCTGGGCTCTGTGCCTCCTTACAAGCAGCTGCGCTGGCTTGCAGGGAATTGAGCCCAGATGCAGGTACCCCAGTGCCGGATTCCCCACTAGGCACTGTGGACACAGTGCGTAGGGCTGACAAAATTTTTAGGGCCTACGAAGGAGGGAAAAAATTAAAAAAGCAGAAAAAAATAAGGAAAAATAAGGAAAATCACATGGTTTTGCATTAGAATAGTTTAAAGTGCATCATGTCAATTGACATAATTCAATTGGCATTTACCCCTCTTTTTGACATTTCAGAGTGAAAGTGCCTAGGGTCTATGATTACCAAAATCTGGCCCTAAGCTACCCCCACAGCACTCTGTGCGTCCTGGAAATAAGAGCAGCTGGGCAGCTGTGGCTTGAGCCCAGCTGTGCTAATCACCCCACTGGGCTCCCTACGTGCCCCTATCCCCCCACCCAGGAGCGTTGCTGCCCCGGGGAAGGATGCAGGGCACGGGCGCAGGCCCCGCCCCCTGACCACAGGCCACGCCCCCAGCCAAGGACAGGGCAGGGAGTGGTAGCCACGGCCCCCTAGGAAGGATCTGACCAGAGACCAGGAGAGGCAGGCGCCCCGCCAGGACCCCAGGCACTGGCTCCAGGATTCGGGGCACAGGCCTCATGTGCCAGGCGCTAGTGAAGCCCCTGTCTCTACCCACTGAGTTCTACGCCTCCCTGTGAGCCAGAGCTGCCCAGCAGCCCCCCCCCCCCCAGTTTAAATGGTAATCAGTTATTTAAAACTTCTAAACAGGTGATTGCCAGTTAAACAGCTGATTGCCATTTAAACGGTGAGGATTTTATATCCCTAGTATTTACTCATCACTCTTATTTCGAAACAACAGTTATTTCAAAACAAGTCACTGTTGTTTCGAAACAACATGTTCGGACAGCATTGTTTCGAAATAATCATTTCGAAACAACATTGTTTCGACCCCACATGGGGTTTAAGTTGTTTCGAAACAACACCGTTGTTTCGAAACAACGGGTGCAGTTGTTTCGAAACAACCGTGCGTCGTGTGAACAGGGTATTTCTTATTTCAAAACAACCTCTGTTGTTTCGAAATAAGAGTGCTGTGTGAACACAGCCTAAAAGACTAACAAATTTGTTAGGCTATGTCCACACATACATTGTTATTTCAAAATAAGTTATTTCAAAATGAGTTATTTTGAAATAAAGTCCTTATTTTGAAATAAGTTAATTTGAATTAAGGGGAAGCTTGCTATCGAAACGGCTGTTATTTTGAAATGGTTATTTCAAAATAAGGCCGTTTGGACATGTGGTTTCAAAACAGTTGTTTTGAAACAATGGTGTCATTTCGAAACAACATGTCCAAATGACCTTATTTCGAAATAACCATTTTGAAATGACAGCCATTTCGAAATGAATGGGGTTTAAGCTGTTTCGAAATGACTGTTCTTATTTCAAAATGACAGAGCCCGTCATTTCAAAATAAGAAAACGTTGTGTGGACCTAATCTTTTTTATTTCGAAATAACCAGCGTTATTTTGAAATAAAAGAGACGTGTGGACATACCCTTAGTCTTTAAGTGCCCCAGGACTCCTTGCTTGTTTTGCTGAACTAGATTAACATGGCTACCTCTTTGGAATTTGTCTTTAATGTAACTAGTGCTGATATATAAAAAATAAAGTGAGGAAGCCATAGTCTCTGAGGTAAGTCAGGATTACTTCATAGCAGTTCTCATTACAACCTGTGAGTGGACCCAACGACTGGGTCCAATGAGATTTAAAGCCCAATTGGATTTGGGTAGAGGATCTCTAGTCATTAGTTTCTAGCACTGGAGAATTTTGAGTATGCTCTCATGCTCAGATCTCTCTCTCTTAGGATGTGGAGCTTAGCAATCCAGCTGCCCTAAATTCTGAAACCCATTCCTCTGACCTCCCACCTGTCCCTTTCCCCTTGCTTCCAGCTCCTTACACACACTCCCACAGAGTTATACCAAGGCTGTGCACACTTGCCTAATCCTTCTGGGGACAGCACACCAGGAAAATAAGGAACACAGGTTTAGCAATACAATTTATCAACCATAGTAACATTACTCTTAAAAAAAAACCCTGAAGGTTACAGATCTTTGAAAATAACTAGAGTCTAGAGATGCAATGTCCCTTACTCTGAATTCACAGAAGGATGGGACCAATATCTGTTGATGTGCCAGGTTGGGCAGAGCTCTGCTGCAGCTCCTTCTTATGTATGGTGATGGTTGGCTGCCCTGCCAGAGCAGCATTTCACCCTTAAGTAGGGTGTATGTCTCCTTGCCATGTACTTCACTGGGATGCTCCTACATTTAGTGTCTTACCCCGTAGACCTCTGTGTAGAAAAACCATTGTTCCATGCTGATGGGGTAACAGTTGGGAGGCAATCAAAACTGATGGCATGGCACACCAAAGTGTTACACTCTATCTGCCCTGTGTGGATGCTGCTGGCAAGAACAAAAAGTTACGTCGTTCAGGTGAACCTACACTCGTCTTGAAGCTGAACTACATTAATGTGAAGTAGGTAGGACAACTAAGAACAGCAGCATCTACATGGGGCAGAGTGCCACCTGATGGTGCACTAATTTTTTTCCTTCCTTTTTCCCCACTGGGGACCCTTCTCCTTAATGAGGTGTGCCCAGCTCTTTGGGCTTCAGGAAGTGTCATAACTGCCACGAGGTATTCCCAGTTAAAGATAAGCACTCAGTTCATTCACAGCCCTCACTGCGGGCCACATACAGCAGAAGTGTAACCTACGCCAGTAGGTCTGGCCAAGATATCCCAAAGACAAAGAGTTCCATTAAAATTTCATGTTTATGGAGGCAGCTTTCTGGCTGTCCACAACCTTTTACATCTAGGAGAAGTGTGTAGAAGAAACAGGCTGTGGACCCCTTTCACAAGCCATCTAAGAAGAGAGTGGGAAGTCAGTCCCATAAGTGAGCCCAGAGATAGCCATAGGAAATTGCCAGCTTGTTCTGTATTTTTGGCACTGAGACCATCTCAGTCAGGCAACCATGCCTCATGATGGCTGATGGCCACTGCTGACAGGCCCACAGACCAGATGGGCATGGGCACCCAGAACTGAAGGACAAGAGAAAGCACTCTAAAAAGACACTCCCGGTACATGAATCAACCTTGGTACCATCAGTGACAGTTCACTTAGCATTGGACAGACCAGTGTGGACAAAGTCTGAGTCCACCCCAGCAGTGCCCCCATGCTGGGACATTTGGTATCAGTGGAGTCCTACCAACCCAGAGAGCTTGGTATAGGGAATGCACCTGAGTCCCTGTCTCCTGGGTCTGCTATCTCTTCACCAAATTTTTGCCATGCATAAGGGGTATTCCCATCACTATGCCATGTCCCTCTGCTCTCTAGCAATGGTTCAGATAGCGAGCCATAGGAGGTGGTATCAAAGTACTCCTTCCAAGCTCTATATGGTGCCTACTTCCAACAAAGCCGAGAATGTATCCACAGATGGCTACAGCCCCATAACCATTTTGATGTAGCCATCCATGGGGGCCACCACCAGAACCTATGCCAACACAATGGCCATATTGGGACCACTGCACGGTGCACCAACAGCCTATCTCCCAAGCATCAAGCTTTGCCCAGAAACACTTCAGATATTCTCCACCCCTTGGTTGCAGCTTCCAGGACCTCAGAACTGCCTGAAGGTATAGTGAAACAGGAAGCCAGCCCACAAATACTGGCCAGGCTTTGCCTCTATTTCTTGAGGCACATGGCAATAGGTACACTCGTGATACCACATACCAGGCTTCACATGGAGTGCCTCCAACTGTGGGTCAGCTCAGTTTACGAACCTAATAGGGACAGGTAGGACAAACCCCTTTTCCTATAAACCAGGCTCAAAATTTATTAGACTGCTGGAAGGACCCAGCCAATGTGTGCAAAAGGATCCCATTCTCACAGCTGTCATCCTCATCGCTCCTTACCACCAATTCACAGAGTGGGGTGCACATTTAAACAGCTTCACAATCCCAGGCAAATGGTCACCCATGGAGATATCCCTTCACGTCACTCTCTTTGAGCTACGAGCAGTCAGAAATGCCTGCCTCCATTTGCTCCAACTGATCACAGAATTACAGACAAAGATCCTAACCTACAGCATATATGTATTATATCAGCATTTCCCAACCTAATTTGGCCATAGAACAGTTTTGGGTTTGGAATATATTGACGGAACATACACATGAAGTGGGATATTCTCCCACGAAAGCTCATGCGATAAATAAATCTGTTAGTCTTTAAGTGCCACAAGACTCCTTGCTTTTTTTGCTTTACTAAACTAACATGGCTGCCCATTTGGAACTATGCTGGCCGGGGGGTGAGGTGCAGTTCATACTGAAAAATTGCCATGGGTATTGCTTAAAAGTTGATTTAAAAGAGTTAGTTTTTTGTGATGTCTTTTATTTTACAAAGAACAAAAAAATAATAAAGAGGGAAGAATGAAGAAAAATCATCTACTATTCAAATAGCTTAGTAATTTTGATACACACAATTTCATATTTAATATTTTAGAAGGAAAAGTATTGCTAGCATAAAATTTTTTTCACAGAACACCTGTTCACATTGTGCAGAACACGGGGAAATGCTGTACCATATCATTCAGTGGGGAGCCGGGTCACCCTGCGTATGTGCAGAAGCAATGAGGCTATGGAACTGTTGTATCTCACATAATGCTAAACCAGGGGTCTCAAACACATGGCCTTTGAGGTGCATGTGGCCCCCTGAAGCTATTTCCTGTTGCCTGCAATGACACTATTGTTACCAATAGCTGCAATATTATTATATGAAAAGGTTTCAGTAGTGCGGCTCTTGGGCTAATGTACTAGTCCGCATGTGGCCCTCGTGGTGATTTGAGTATGAGACCCCTGTGCTAAACCATCCGTGGCTTACCTCCAGGGCATGCAGAACTCAACAGCAGCCAATCTCAGTTGTAAAGTCTCACATGACCATGAATGGGAGATGTATATGTCAGTACTTTACGGCCTCTTCACATGATAGGAAACACCATCCATGGATGTGTTCGCCACAAACCTGAGCAAGAAATGTTCATGTTACTGCTTCAGGGTTGGACGGCTACAACACTCTCTTGGGGATGCTCTTCTCCTCCCCAGGGACAAAGATCTTTATGTCTTTCCCCCATTTTCTGTATTGTTAAAGGTTCTGCTAAAAATAAAAAGGGACAGAGCTCATTGCATTCTGATTGCACCTATCTGGCCAAGACAAACCTGCTACCAGGACTCTCAAACTCACTGCCTGAGGGTCTTATTTCTTGTTATTTCTAAAGTTATTTCTTGTGGCCCACAACAACACTATCGCTATCAATATTTGCAATACCGTTGTATGGAAAGGTTTCAGTGGTGTAGCCCTTGGACTACCATACTAGTTCTCATGGGTGGGGGGACCCTTGGGCTAACATATTAGTCCTCATGCGGCCCTCATGGTGATTTGAGTTTGAGTACACTGTCCTAGGCTATGCTCTGACCCAGTGGTTCCCAACCTTCTGCAGGCTGGGGACCCCTTTTATAGGGGAAAATATTTCATGGACCCCCTCCATCTGTTGCTGTCAGCAGGATCTGACCCACACAGCCAAAATCTGGCTCACCCGGAGTGGGAGCCACTGCGGTCATGGCCCCCTCTCTCCTCCCCGTGCCAGCGAGGGGGCTGCCGTGGTCATGGCTCTCAGCCAGCCCCTGCAGGGAAGCAGAGCAAGCCACTGGGCCAGCAAGCAAAGGCAGTGCCGCCATGACCTCCAGCAAACCCCTGCAGGGGAGTGGGGGCAGGCAGCCCCTGCAAGAGAGTGAAGCCAAGCCACCGCCAGCATTTTCAGCCGGCAAGCAGCAGCAGGAGGCAGCCTTCTGTGTGCCCCTATCCCCACCGCTATCTAGTCTTGGTATGGAGCATCCAGGCTGAAGCTGGGTCCCAGCCCCAGCAGGGAGCAGCGCTGTGGGCCCCCTGGAACACATCCATGGACACGTGCTCTGACCCTTAATGTCCAGATAATGCCTAAACTCTCTTAGGGTCCATCTAGCAGCTATAACAGCTTTCCACCAACCAATAGGCAGGTAGCCAGTGCTGTCACACCCAATGACTAAAAGGTTCCTCAAGGGTATAATAAACCTTTCCTCTCAACTTCAACTTTGTACCACCATGTAGGATCTAAACCCTGGTACTGAAAGGGTGGAATAGGCCTCCTTTTGAACTGATGGCCACCTGTTTACTGATGAACCTAAAAGTGAAAATGGCCCTCCTGATAGCAATTATCTCAGCCAGGAGAATAGGAAAGACGGTAGCTCTGTTGGTACACCCCCCATGCAGTATTCTTTCTGGACAAGGCTACGCTCAGGGTGCGTCATGATTTCATTCCAAAGGTAATCTCTCTGTTTTACACGAATAGAGTCATCTTCCAATCTTCTCACAATCAGTCGCTGAGATGAAAGGAAGACTATACTTCATACTTTAAACATCAGGAGAGCCCTGGCCTTCTACCAAGATAGGAGAAGGCCCTTCAGAAAGTCTACTATATCTTTTCCTTTCAACTGTGGAAAGATCTAAGGGCTCAGCAATATCAACCCAAAGGCTCTCTAAGTGGTTCTTGAATTGCATCAAGATTTGGTGCAATTGCAGCAAATTTGCAACATGACCCTTCCAGACTTCATACAAACCCCAGGAGGTGTCTCCTCATCCATTGCCTTCTTCAGGAATGTCTCTATCGCAGAGATTTGTAGGCCTGGGTAGACATGCAACATGGGCATCAGTCCACACTT
The DNA here is from genome assembly GCA_007922195.1 of Podocnemis expansa. Taxonomy (NCBI): domain Eukaryota; kingdom Metazoa; phylum Chordata; order Testudines; family Podocnemididae; genus Podocnemis; species Podocnemis expansa. Next base: position 11,087,487 of record ML681997.1, on the reverse strand, counting down.
CTGCAGAACTATGTGATCACTAGGTACTCTGCTTCCAATGCCATCTTTGGCTTCTCGTTACTGTCAGCTGTAACTGACTCAGTTCCAGAAGGGGTACTGCTCAGGAGTCCCGGCCCCCCAGGAAGGGTACTTCTCGGGAATCACCTATAGTGTAGCATCCATAAGAATGCTACTTGAAGAAGAAATTACTCACCTTGTGCAGTAAGAATGGTTTTTCAAGATGTGTGTTACTATAGGTGCTACACAACCCACCCACTTGCCTATTGGAGTTCTTGTCTGTAGCTCTACAGTAGGGAAGAACATGGGGTGGGGGAGTTAGCTCATGTGCACTGATTCTCCTTGTGCTGTTCCACAAGGCTAGATAGTGCATGTACAGACCCAATGGATGTTACTACCATAGTTCTCTGATTGGCAGTGCAGGGACACAAGTGTACTTACAGTAGAGCATGCATAAAAGGACATCTTGAAGAATCATTGTTATAACACAAGGTGAATAACTTCTTATTCATACATCTTTCCTGGGTAGGTCTACTGTCTAGAATGCAGTACAAATGCCTGCCATTGGGTATATATAGGCTTGTGCAGTCACAGAATTTTTCCATACATAGGAAAATGCAGAGTTCATAATTTGATATAGATATATTTCCATTTTATCAGCCTTAAAATCAATATTATTTTACTTTATGCAGTTAATGGCTTCCCAAATTACTTGAGCTGGTGACCCCTTCCAGGCTAAGAAATGATTTGCTGTCCTATCCCCCGCAAGACCTCGAATCTTGTCTATGAGCAGACAAAATTGTGGAACTGTAATCTGAGCAGAAATAATTAATTATAAAGTTTCAAATAAATGAAATTTAATAAGAAAGAAAATACAACTTTGTTAATGCATTTCCTGTTCAATGTAATGGATGAGTCTATCTTTCTGATAAAAGACAAAGGAGGAATTAGTGAAAATAAACTTGTCATTCCTGAGTGACAGGTGAAGGAGAGAAAAATGAAGTATTACAATCATTGAGGAGAAATGTGCCTAGAAGAGGAGGAAGGATGAAAATGGGTTTGGAAATTTCACTGCTCTGCAACTATTGCTAGGTACTTTCCTCTTGCAAAAACAGCTAAAATCCGCTGAATTTATAGACAGGAAAATCAGGTACAGGCTCTTGTCATAGTATGTTAGGCTATGTCTACACTTAGGTTAGTTTGAATTAACTTAATTTGAACTAAAAATGATTAGGGGGCCATGCCCCCACCCAATATATAGAACAGAGTTGGCCAAACTTACGGAACTCAAGAGCTGCACAAGTCGAGTATTAAACCTTTGAGAGCCACACTGAGGCGTATAACCACATACTTTTACCTATTCCAAAATTACTAAGCTTAAAATTCTTTGCACACTTTAATTTTATCTTAAAAACAGGGCAAATATTGATCCTACTAATGTCAGATTCTAATAATTACTTAAGGTTACTATGAAAACTATATCTGTACAGTAAAAACTTAGCTGTCACTGCAGGTAGGATACTGCAAACTAGTGGCAAGTTTTTTAAAAATCTGGACAGTAACTTGTCAATGCAGTACATAAAAGCTCTCATAGGTGCTGATCTGTAAGTATTGCACAATGGTTTGATTTAACAAATTTCATTGTGGAATGCAATGCTTCACAGCAGTAAGTTGCTAAAAATTGAAAGTAATCTACATTCAGTTTTAAACTTTTCTCCTTTATATTTTCATTTCTTAGTATTTCATGTCATGTTTAGGACTTGTAAAACATGATTTTATTTTAACAATGCGTAAACTGCATTAGGGCCTACGAGGAAATCTAAACATGCTGCGACTTCCCCAACCATACTGTGCTTCCCTCCACCCCCCTATTGCAGCATCCCTGCCATCTCTTACCATGCCGCTGCTTCTCTGCTGTCCCCGACCATTGCTCACTTCCTCCCGTCTCCCACCTGAGTTGGCAAAAGGAGTAGGATTCTTCATTGGTTTACTCCTTCTCCCTCTGCTACAATGGAAGACTTTTTAACCTGTTTTCCTTACTACCATACTTGTAAAGGGAGTGCTTGAGGTGCCCCTAAGTTTGTAAAGTGCTGTGGACAGGACTGAGACTGCCATGGCGTGTGGTATAAAGTAAATAAAAAATAAACAAACCCACCCAAACCAACCAGACCAAAAGAAAATTAAAAAAATATAAAGTACACAAAAATAAATAAAAGAAAAGCAAAATAAAATCCACACTGAAATCTCTGAAACAGAAAATAACTACCTAACAATAATTTGTTAGTCTTTAAGTCCTTTACACCTTGTCTCCTCCCTTGAGCCCCTCATTCACTTCCCTCACTGCCTCCATTCCCTGAAGTTCCTCTGTCCTAAGACGCCCCCCGTTGCTTCCCTGAGCTGTCGGCTCCCTCCTCCCCAACCCTTCTCTGAGCCGTGGGCTCCTGCTCCCTCCTCCTCAGCCACCACCCCCTCCTCTGAGCTCTCTGTTGCTGGCTTGCTCCTCCTCCCCACTCCTCCTCTGAGCTGCTGGCTGTGGAGCTACGTAACAGGCAGAGATGTTAACTCCCCCAGCCTGAAGCAGCTCCCTGCCGGAGAGCTGCGCTTTTTCTTTGAAGAGCCGCATGCGGCTTGCAAGCCACATGCGGCTCACAAACCGCAGTTTGGCCACACGTGATATAGAAAGAGGAAGGCACCCTGCAAGGAAGAAGGTCAAAAAGTGTTAATTCGAATTAATGGCTAGTTCAAATTAACATGGCTAGATTGAGTTAATTCGAACTAATAAATTCGAATGAACCCTTCCTTCAAAGTTAAGCCAGGTTTTATTACTTCAAAGTAAGCTTTCATTAATTTGAACTAAGGAATTCCTTAGTTCGAATTAATGAAAGCCAGAGTCGCCATGCATTAATTTAATGCAAATTAATCCTCATTAATTCAAATTAAATTGTAAGTGTGGACATACCCTTAGTTTCTCTTGCAGAGGCTCAAATAAACAATATCTTGGGTGCTGTGGCTGGTAATCCATCTCTTCCTCTGTGTGGGTCAGCAACAACAAAATCCTACAGCTGAATCTGAAGTGATGAATTCGGAATCTCTGGTTCCCTCTTGTTTCTTTAATAGAATCTGAAACAATTCACCTTTGCAGGGTCTCAGAGTTCTGGCCCAAGCCTGAACGCCTACCCTGTAATTTTAGAGCTTCACAGTTTGAATAACAGAAGCCCAAGTCAGCTGCCACTGTTCAGCTCTGAGTGTTTTATTGCAGCATAGACATAAACTCATTAGGGTAGTTCCTCTGAGGAAGTAGCAAGGTAGACTGTGTGGGGTACGTAATGTGAACTGTTGAAGGCTTTACAAGGAAATATTGCTAATCCTTTTGGAAACCTGCACTTCTGCTCTTAATTCAGAGTCAAGTTAACATTTGTGAGTCATCTCACTTCAGCGCAAAACATGTTGCTTGTTAAGGGAAACCACCTCATCTCAGAGCAATACAAAACACCGAAGACAACCTGCTAAACAGCATTTATGGAGGGTCACTATTTGAACAGCTTCCTGATGGACTTGGTATAGGCTTGCAGAGATTTTCTCAGCATAAAGACCTTGACAGTGCATAAATAGGTGCTGTGAGACAAAGCAGCAGTTCTTACCTGTCATGGCCTTGGTACAATCCATGCACACTGCAATACAATGTTCCTACTGGAGGTTTGCAACCCACAGTTTTAGAAACCCTAATCTGATGAGTCCCAGTTTCAGGGTTAACTGCATCTTTGCGTCCCCTCCACCCACCGGCCACACACTTAAAGAGTTAAGGCTTCTTTGGTTTAGCTCTCTTGGGTGGAAAGATGCATCTCTCTCTCTCCAGAGTGGGAATTTAGGCTTGCTGTCCTTTGCTCCTCACTGTGATTTCCCCAACAGGTCTGACTGGGGTCCAGCAACTATGGTTAATCATTTCTGCCCAGGATCTACAATATTATAGACTAGTTATCAGTCAGCCTTCACAAAGGAGAATGTATTATGGAGAAAATGTTAAAAAAAATTTCCTATATGCATGCTGAAAGCTTACCAGAGGTCATCCAACAGTCTTATGATCCCCTAGTAAGCCAAAGTTTTTTCCTACCCTTCTGTAAAGGTAGGCCTCTCCTGGCTCCTCTTTGAAATCAGTTTTTTAAGACCAAAAGCCCTTCCTTTGTTGGTCTCTGAAAACCCAGTCAGAACAGAATATTCCAGCTTATCTAGAAGGTAATACCTGTCTAGAGCTATTTATAGCCTGAGTGGCTTCATTATGCCATTGATGGGGTCCCTTGGGGTGAATCCTGGACTGTGGGACCAGTCAGCCCCCCCTCTCCTACCAGTCTGGGTTGCCTCTCATGCTGGGATGCTGCTGTTAAGCCATAAACCTCTGACAGGTGCTGCATGTGCACAGACATCTACAGGCAGGGACACACTCAAATGAGTTTATATGAATGCTCTTCTGGACACTCTCATGAACCATCAATAGGGAGGCTGCAGCAAATTCCCCACAGCTCCCCTGCACTTTACTCTCTTGCACTGGTCAGAAACCCGGCCAGTGTAAATTCATTACGCAGTTTGCCCCTGCTTTGATGTGGAGAAGAGACACACCAGCCTTTGTAAACTGAGCTGAGATTTCCCAAGCACATCAGCCAAAACATACTGTTTTTTGTAAAACATAAAACCAATTTATTGATTACAGAAAGATAAGTTGCAAAGGTGTAACCATGTCAGTCTAGGTCAGCAAAACAAACACGGAGTCCTGTGACACTTTTGAAGGTGATAAATAAATTTGTTAGTCTTTAAAGGTGCCACAACACTACCAAAAGAGTTTAATTTTAAGGGCAGGCATAGAGATCTAAGTTGGTTACGGAAGAACTAGAAATAAATTTGTATTTTGAGTTCTATGAACTAAACAGGATATAAATCAAGCATTTTCTTACCCAGACAAGATGGTACAAACAGGGTACAGGTCCTTAATACACAGACTGGGATTCATTTCTTGTCTGGGTCTGAGTCATCCAGACCAGTAGTTCTCAACCAGGGGTACGCAGAGTATATCAATTCATCTAGATCATTGGTGGGTAAGTAACCCATCTGCCAGGCAAAGAAAGAAGCAGCCAAGGGCTGGTTGCCGTAACTAGGGGTTTCTAACAGTGTTACAATACTAGCTAGTTCGAGTCTCCACCCAGTCTCCTGAGAAATCACAGTATACCCTGAGTGCTCTAAAAGACAACACTTCACCTCTCACAAGCAGAGTTTAAGTTTAGAAACATAAACCTTTTAATAAAAGGAAAGAAATATCCAAGCAGCATTCGTTTGAGAAAACAGTGCAACACAGACCTCACAAACTCAACAAACAGAATCCACCCCACCCTAGAGTATATGGGGCACGTCCTCGATGTCTCTCTTCTCACTTTCCACTGTACTGACCATTGCAGTTGCAGTGTCCACCTCTCAAGAGGAGGAGAGGCTCAGACGGTCCCCTCCTGCAAGTTGTTGCCATCTACTAGCACCAGCCACTCATGGCTTCTGCCGTCTGCAGCCACTGACTGCTTGTGGCTGCTGTTTGTCACTCAGATTTCCCAGTCCTCTAGCTCTTAACTTAGAGTGATTTCAGCTCTTAGGTTTTCATGAACTGAGATTCAATTTCTGCCGACACAGGAGCAATGTCCCTGCTTCAAACAGAAACTGCCAAAAGGAATAATTATCTCTAACTTTTGACAATGGGGAAGGATTAAGCATTGCCTGAGGCACAGCTCTTTGTCCAGGGGTCTCAAAGTCAAATCACCATGAGGACTAGTACAGGGCCATGTGAAGGTAGTACGTTAGCCCGAGGGGAACCCCACTGAAACCTTTTCATCCAATGATATTGCAAATATTGGTAACAGCAGTGTTGTTGCAGGCCACAGGAAATAGCTTCAGGGACTGCAGACAGCCCATGAGCCGTGTGTTTGAGACTCCTGTCTTTGTCAGAGCTAGTGCAAGTACATGACCAAACCTCTTACCACCATCACCCCACTTTTCTCTATGCTATTGAAACTAGCAAGAAGTCTGGTGGTGCTTCTAAAAACTAATGTTTATTTATCTCATGAGTTTTTGTGGGAGAAAATCCCACTTCATCAGATACTTGAAACTACACAGGCCACCATTTTTGAGTTCTGTTTTGGTGAGAGTGACTCTTTCATCAGAGCGGGATAAACACTGTTCATACTGCCAAAGGACAACATACAATCAAAAGAGAAAAGTTCATTGTCCCTTCAGTTAAAACAAAGGGGATTTTAAAGCAAATTAGCCATACTGTTTCCCATCATGCCCATCACCTGAGTGGGTTTATCCATATACAATGAAATTATGCTAACTACTTAGCTGTACTTATGCAAATACAGAGCCCATATAAATTAGGTACCCCTCTTTTAGCTGACTCAGGAAGGGAAATGCCCAGTTACTAGACCTTGCTTACAGGTATAATAGGCTACCCTCTCACCAGATGCCTGGGCATGTTTTCCCCACCCCTTCCCATCCCTCATGGTTGGTGGGTAATGGAGGCTGGGGGGGCAGGCTGCACTGCACTCCTTTGATTTGGCAGACAGGACCAGGGCTCCTCTGGACTGCTCCAAGCACTGATGGGATGTGTGGGGCTGTTCTCGGTGCCAGTGGACAGGCTGGGAAGTGTGAGAATGGACGATGCAGAAGGGGTGGAAGGGCTGAAGTGGGGAGTGAGACGGAGGGCTTGGGTGGAAGGAAAGGGGCAGGGGTAAGTCTCCCTGAAGGGGGCTGTACCAGTGAAGTCAGAACAAACTAAAATTCTACACAATGTTTTATGTCATATACACCTGTACTTCTTTATGTAATATACATTGAACTGTAAATACAATATTTATATTCCAAATGGTTTATTTTATAATTATATGGTACAAATGAGAAAGTAAGTCATTTTTCAATAGCAATGGGCTGTGACACTTCTGTGTTTTTGTGTCTCATTTTTGTAATCAAATAATCTTTAAGTGAGGGCAAACTTGGGTATTCAAGACAAATCAGACTCCTGAAAGAGGTACAGTATTCTGATCCCCTCTGGTATTGCTCCAGCTATTTCTCCAGATGTTGAATTGTGGGAGAGAGCCCAAGTGATGCTGTCACAACTCTTTTTTTTTCTTGTTTTTCCAGCATGCTGGAAAGATCTTTGTGTGACATGGGCATCAGGCAATCCCTACTGGTGAAGCAGTTCCCATAGCACAGTGGTCATCAAACCACAGGTTGCAATCCAGTACTGGGTCACAGATGTATGCTGGGGTCTGGTTGCTACCTGCAGCTCAGGGCAGCTGGCTTCCTTTGAAATTTCCCTCAGCTGCTTCCACCCAGGGGTGGCAGCGATGGGAAATTGATAAGGACACCAGCTGCTCTGGGGCATCAGGTTTCAGCAGAATGGCTGGTGTCCTTGTCAATGTCCTGTGGCCACTTCCATCCTGGGGGTAGCAGCATGGGAAATGGACAAGGATGCTGGCTGTTGAGCTGCTGCCTGATGACCCAGAGTGGCTGGAGTCCTTGTTAATTCCCCACGGCTGCTACCCCTGGGTGGAAGCAGCCATGGGAAACTTCAAAGGATGCCGGCTGCCCTGGACTGCAGATAGGAGCAGGACAGCCAGTGTCCTTGTCAGTTTCCCACGGCTGCTTCCACCCAGGGGTAGCAGCCATGGGAAATTTGTGACCATGTTGGGTCACGGTCATAAACAATTTTTTTTCAACTGGGTCATGAGAATAAAAGTTTGATGACCACTGGTATATGGGGTGTAGGGAAGAAATCAATCACTGCTGGATAGGGATGGGGAAGACTGTCCCACTGGGAGTGGGAAATAGCCCCCGGCCTAGAGCACTGGTTTTCAAACCATGGGTTGGGACCCAGGTTTTCAAACTTTTTTCTCAGGACCCAATTGAAAAAAATCATTTAGGGCTGTGACCCACCACCTACATCTTTGTACAATGCATTCTAGTCTTTTGGTGGTGGTAACCAGGGTGCCGTGGCCCAGTACTGAGTTGCTGACCTTCAGTTACTGGGCTGTAGCACCCCTGGTTGCCACTACCAAAAGACTAGAATGCATTGGTAAAAGATGTAGGTGTTGGGTCACCGACATAAATGAATTTTTTTAACTGAGTCCTGAGGAAAAAAGTTTAAAAACCACTGCCATAGCATACATTCTGTGGGATAGTGGCTTCCTTCCTTGATGAAACAAACAAGGAGTCTGGTGGCACTTTTCAAGAGTAACAAATTTATTAATTGCATGAGCTTCCATAGGAGAAAAAACTCACTTCATCAAATGCTTTGAGGATGGGGAGCTTTGCCATAAATTGCTATTTGGCTGTTCCACCATTGTACCTGAAAGGCTGCTTGTGGCTTATTTCCAACCTCACAACATATTTCAGTGACGTATACTGCAATACTTCATAACCTCACATATAATGATAACACAAACACTCCAGCAGAATATTAATGTTCAACAGACCAAGACTTCTAAATGGTATCTCAGAAAGGCATACTTTGTGCAAAACATACCATAATTATGTGACAGTAGGAATATGAAGGCTCCAAGATGTTACTCTGAGGTACAGCATGCCACAAGCCCTAGTGTTTTTAATACCTGAAGATCAGTGGTAACACTTCTCCCCCAACTCCTGAAATTGCATACAGTCCCTGACCCACAATGATAGATAAATCATTAATCAACTTTAAAAACATGGTCCCCAGATATATAGTACGCTCTTTAGTTTAGAACATTAAGCAACTTTTAATATTTTGGTTTTTTGTACTTTAAATATTTTAGGATGAATAGTTGAAGAACAGATATTCTGCTTCAGTCTTGCTTCAAAATGTCCCTCTGTGCATCGTCTCACAAGGAGTTTTCTCAATTATTACCAATTCAAGATATTGGATATAGTAAAACAGAAATGAAAAGCTCACCTTCTGGCATCGGCTCGCCTATTTATAGCTGCAGTCAGTCCGCTCTGACAATGGAACAGAATTCAGTTTATATTCCTTCATCTTATGTGGAGACCAGACACGAATATTCTGCAATGGCCTTCTATAGTCCTGCTATGATGAATTGTAACATTCCTAACAATTTCAGTGATTCAGAAAGTACGTCTATAAGGCAGACATCGAGTCCAAATGTTTTATGGTCTGCTCCTGGCCATATTTCTCCTTTGACATTACACTGCCAGTCATCAGTGTTATATGCTGAGCAACCAAAGAGTTCATGGTGTGAGGCAAGACCAATGGAACATTCACTGCCTGTGAACAGGTAAATATTTTAGTTTTAACATTTTGCTATTGCTTGTCATTTTATTCTGCCATTTTAAGATGGTGTTTTTACCATATTTTGAAAATGAACTCCATAACCACCATGGTGTGTTAAAAAATAAACTTCTGAATATCTATCTATCTATCTATCTGAGGTCTCTGTCTAGCAATATCACTTCTAACTGGTAGAGTGGGTTACTCTACTCAATGTATGTCTTAAAATCCAGAATTACTCATTACTGTAAAACAGACAAGGAGTCTGGTGGCACTTTTAAAGAGCAACAAATTTATTTATAGCATAAGCGTTCGTGGGAGAGACTCCCACTAGGATTCTCATGCAATAAATACATTTGTTATTCTTTAAAAGTGCCACCAGACTCCTTGTTTGTTTTGCTGGACTAGACTAACATGGCTACCCCTTTGGAAGTTGTCATCATTATTGTAAGAATCATAAAGCAAGAGCTGTGAGAAAACTCTGTGTCAGAGAAGGACTTCCATGCTGTGGCATACTTTAAAAATTCTCTTTGGGTTTTAACATTGATGCAACAGGTGAAACTACGTCCAAGCGTACCATAGAATTGTGTAGCTTGCTGACAGCATTTCTGCTGCTCTTTGTTAACATGACTGGTTCATTCTACAAAATCATATTAAAAGCTTCTTTTGAGACTATGCCCAGCTATAGACCAGTACAGACAGCTGAGATTTGCACAACAGATTTTTTTAATCAAAATTTTCAGTTTTGAGCTGAGGTGTGTCATAAAAATGCATTCACACACTCCACCCTTGCATAAATGAGTGGGTGGCTGCACAAGCAGAGCAGGCAATTGCCTAGTGCACAAAATCTGTTTACAAATGTGGGTGTTGCAAACCCATTTGTTCCTTCAGCAACTCAGTGTTCAGTCACCAGGTTCTTTACTTACTTCTTACAGACATTACTGCTTGTATTCAACATCATGGAATCCAGATTCAGTCTACTGGTGTTAAATATCTGGAAAAATATTAGCCCATTTCTTATCTTACCTACATTCTTCCTGCCACTCCTAGTTCAGGCCTTGTATTTGAGTAAAATGTGTATAAATATGTGTAAGCAGCCTACAGAGGGTCAAGAGTGAATTCTCCTAGTACAGCCCTGCTTTGTAGCAATCTTGTCAGCAAGCTAAGGATGTATGGTTTGGATGCATGGACCATAAGGTTGATAGAAAGCTGACCAGATCATTGGGCTCAGCAGGGAGGGATCAATGGCTCAGTGTCTATTTGGCAACCAGTAACTAGTGGTGTGCCCCAGGGGTTAGTCCTGGGGCAGGTTCTGTTCAGCATCTTCATTAATGATCTGACTGATGGGATAGATTTCATGCTCAGTAAATGTGTGGAGGACACCAAACTGAGGGGAATGGTAAGCATGCTGGAGGGCAGGGAGAGGATTCAGGGAGACCTAGGTTGGATGTTAGGAAAAAAACAACAAGGAGTTGTGTGGCACTTTAAGACTAACAGATTTATTTTTTGCATGAACTTTCGTGGGAGAAGATCCCACTTCCTCTCACTAGGAGGGAAACATTTAAGGACTGGTTAGACAAAACCCTGGCTGGGATGATTTAGTGGGAGTGGTCCTGCTTTAAGGAGGGGGTTGGACTAGCTGACTTCATGAGGTCCCTTCCAACCTTATGATTCGACTTGAAGGGGTGCTCCAAGGAGGAGGGAGCTCAGCTGTTCTCGGGAGTAACAGAGAACAGAACAAGGAGCAACGGTTTCAGGTTACAGCTGGGGAGGTTGAGGTTGGATATTAGGAAAAACTTTCTTACTAGGACGGTAGTGAAGCAGTGCAATGGATTACCTAGGGAGGTGGTGGCAGCTGGGTCAGCAGACTGGTCAATTTCACAGAATAGGCCTGATTCCAGGAGTAGCCTGTGAAATTGACCAGGCTGGTGACTCTCAGGCTGCCAAGCTGCCTGCGGGGATGGCCAGCAGCTTGGGGCCAGATCAAGATGTTGACCTTGTGAAGTTGACTTAAAATAGCCCCCTACTGTAGACAGAGCCCTTGTAACTGTTGTTCTTTGAGTTGTGTTTCTTATGTTGGTTCAATGACCCACCCCTCGTCCCCACTTTGCTCAATCTACTGAGATGGCTCTTGGCCAAATTCCGTTCTATCAGTTATTTGAGACTCAGCCAGCAGGAATGAATGAAACTCATTAGGAAATCAGTACATCTGAGGCAAGGTGTATAGAGCATAGCCTCCTCCTCTTTTGTTGTCACTAAAATGACATATCTGCTTGACTGAAACCAAGACCACTTTCTCATTGGCAATTAAAAATCTAGTCAACCCTCAACCTGCCACCCCCACGTAACTGAATGTTTAAAACCCTGTCTCTTAATATTAATACCTACTAACAATCCAGAAATGGGTTCTTTTGGTGAACTTCAGGTTACTATCATGCTGCTTGTGAGACATCTTTTTGGAATAACTAATGAGGGGAAGCTTCCTGAATTTAAGATGACACAAAACAGAAACTCACCAGGAAATTGCACTAGTTAGAATTGTGCATTGACAGTGGCTACCAGTATGCAACAGGCTTACTATCTCTTTGCTGTTCTATTCAGTTTTTATACTGCACCAATCACAGTTATCTGAGTGCTCACCATTTCCCCTCTCCACCAGCAAGTTTCCTAAACACAACATCCAATTGTTTGCTGCTCAGTTACCATTTACTAGATCCTGTGTATTGAAATATCTGTGAGTTTGCATGATTATCACCTCAACAGAACACTTTATTTACCCAGGTGCTCAAAATCCATCCAGATAATCTGTATCATTAGATTTAGAGCATGTTTTAATTACACTGTCGGACAAACACTTAGCTTGGAGTGTTTCAGGCTGCATCATGCTCAGTAGTAATGAGGCTTTAAAAAGGCAGAAGGGAATACAATAAAAATGAGACTTTGACATATATCCTCATTAATTGTTCCTCTTTTGTAACTGATTGTTTACTTTTCCTTCAGAGAAACATTAAAAAGAAAATCTAACGGCAGTGATTGTACAAATTCTGTTGTGAGTAGTCCTAGTTCAAAAAGAGATGCACACTTCTGCGCAGTCTGCAGCGATTATGCTTCAGGATATCACTACGGTGTTTGGTCTTGTGAAGGATGTAAAGCATTCTTTAAAAGAAGTATCCAAGGTAGGAAAACCAGGGTTTTTTGGAAACCTTTGCTTAAAAAGTGGTGTGTTGCATGACCATGTGTATAAGTAGCCATTAGTATACGGTAGGATAACATGATCTGAATATTAGATCTCATGGTCATTTGTTTGTTAGAGTTGGGAAAGCACACTTGCTTTCTTTAGGACTGGATCCAGAAAATATTGCCATTTAAATTTCTGGAACAGACAAATCAGAGGAATGGCACTGCAGACTTTTACAGGTTACTTTACCTTCAGAAATGTGAAGTATGTGTAAAAATTATGGCTGATAAAAGGTAGAGAGAGTGGGAGTGGGGTATGTGGATATGGAAGAACTAAGGCTATGTCCACACATAAAGTTTTATTTTGAAAAAAGTCATTTAAAAATGACTTATTTTGAAATAAAACCCTTATTTTGAAATAAAAATTTTTATTTTGAAATAAGGGAAAGCCTGCTATCAAAATGGCTGTTATTTCGAAATGGTTATTTTGAAATAAGGCCGTTTGGACATGTTGTTTCAAAACAACATGTCCAAATGGTGTTATTTCGAAATAACCATTTTGAAATAAAAGCCATTTTGAAATGAATGGGGTTTAAGCTATTTCAAAATGACTGTTCTTATTTCAAAATGATGGAACCCATCATTTCAAAATAAGAAAACGTCATGTGGACCTAATCTTTTTTTTTTTAAATAACCAGTGTTATTTTAAAATAAAAGAGAGATGTGGACAGACCCTAAAAGTTTCACTGATGTAAAAAACAAACTCTGAAGACCCTCCTTCCCTTAAAAACCAAAAATTATTTTCCTGGAGTCACATTGCAGTTCGTCTTAACTAGGATAAACATAAACCTCACCTTCCAATCTTTGAAAGCCTTACTGCAAAATGACATTTAGTTCTCAAATACTGGAAGTCAATGAAAACCCAGTGGGGCTTTTTGGAAGAGTCCTGCAAATCAGCACGTCTGCATTATATTTGCAGATATCTGCACCTGTAAGATCCCCATTGTCAAGCATCTGATGAAGTGGGATTTTTTCTCCCACAAAAGCTCATATGATAAATAAATTTGTTAATCTTTAAGTAGCACAGGACTCCTTCTTTGTTTTACTGACCTAGACTAACATGGCTGCCCCTTTGGAACTTAATTTAAAAAGTGGTATTCAGGAATACTTCAGATAGATGCCTCTTTACTGGAACAGTTTTAGGACTAAATTCTCTCTGCATAGGAGTTGGTGGTAGTTCTGTATGCATGTGACTAGTGGTATAATTTGTACTATTAAAAAGATATGGTGCCTACGTTTTCCTTCTTTATGCAATACAGAAGAGAGAAAAGCTGTAGAAATTAAGGCACAAAAATGTCCTAAATCTGCAAAATGGAGTGAATTATCCAAATGTCAGTAGACTTGCCTCTCTCACATAATTCCCAAGCCTGCAGGTAGTTCTCCATACCTATTCAACATGTGAATGATTCCTTTAAAGACTTTTTCCCCCAACTGGAGCAGTGATGGGTGAATGGTTAAAACAAGGAACTAGTCACTCTTTGCGCATGTTTTCTCTGACCTTATGCAACTTTCTAAGTTGAAATTTGAGTTGGAATTCATGTTACTAAAAGAAGCCCTAACCCCCCTCTGAATTCTCTATGTGGCTCCTAACACACAAGCTGTTGTGTGAGTCTGCAGTGTAGAATGACTCCTGAAAAGGAGAGATTTTTTTTCCTCTCTATTTTCAGATTGTTTATTTTTTGCATTTGCTAGCACATAGTATGTAATTAATTTCACTTTTCCTTCTGTATAGTCAGTTTCTTCTGTTATTTAGATGAATCTCTCCTATCACAACAGCAAAGAGAAAACAATTTAAACTAGAAAACCTGACTGGTTTCTTATTTTAAGAATATGGCACAGCATGGAAACTTCTTTACCATCACTTTTAAACTGACTATATTTCAGGTTGACTTTACCTCTTTAAATACTGTGGTTGGGGTTCTTACCTCTACTTCAGTCCCTTTATGCCAGGTAAAGAGCTTCTAAAATCTCTGTTTCTGCTCAGGAGAGAATTTTTCTGGTGCAGCCACTGCAGAAGGCAGCCACAGACTGTCCACGTACCCATTTTCAAGACACCTAGGCAGGGCAGGTGTAAGCAGCATGCTGGGGTCAGAGCAGGGGTGCAAGACGAATGTATCGAGGTAAAACCACAGCCTGTAGAGCTGTGGAGGTTATAGGCAGCATTGCTTCCCATGTGCACGCTGCTGTAACAGTCTTAGGTTACGAGAGAGCTCTCCTTTCAGCATAATTAAATCACCCCAATGAGTGGCAATAACTATGGTGACGGGAGAATATTTCAAACTGACATAGCACTGTCCACACCAGTGCTTCCGTAAACAGAACTTTTCTTAGTCCAGGGAGTGTGTGTGTTTTTTCGCTATACTGCTGACTGCCAGCAGTGTTACTGTGGTGAAAGCCTTAGACAGTCTCTTAGAATTGTCTAGTCAGGAGCTGCTCTGGACCATGGAGCAACCTAGAATCAGAGAGACAATTAAGGTGGTCTAAGCCAAGGCCACCTTGTACCGCTTCTTCCCAGGTTGAAGTGCAGCACAGAATCTCACCCAGGCTAGTGAGGAATGATAAATTAGCAACTTTGTAGTCAGTCATATTTGCCAGTAAGAATTAGACAAACTGTAAGTAACCAGGTGGTTTTTAAGCACTGTAAATTTAAAAATTGAAGATTCAAAAATTATTTTAATTTTATAAGAAAATCTTCACAATATTTCAGCTAAATTAAAATGAACAAGAGTCCTGTGGCACTTTTAAAGACTAATGTATTTATCGCATGAGCTTTCGTGGGAGAAAAGCTCACTTTGTCAGAAACTTTGAAGATGGGGGAACTCACAGAATAGGAGGAAATAAATTCAGGGAAGTGTAAGTCATGGGATCAGGTCAGACTGTAAGAGCAAATCAGAAATGTTGTTCAAATTCAAATACTGGGGAACAGCATATAGAGGAAGAAGGGGTCAAATCACCTCTTGTAATGAGAAAAAAATCTGGAGTTCCTATTAAGCTCTGAAGCAATTCAATCAGATTTGCAAATAAATTCGATCTCAGCAGCTTCTCTTTGGAGCCATGTTCTGGTATTCATATCTGAGCACCACAATTAGTAAATCTGAATGGCGTGAGCAGGAAGATTGAAATGCTGACCTCCTGGTTTTAGAATGGTGTGATTTCTGATGTCAGTTTTGTGCCCATTTATTCTTTTGCACAGAGACTGTTCTGTTTGTCCAATATATAATGCAGAGGGGCATTTCTGGCACATGATGGCATAAATCACATTGGTGGATGAGCAGGTGATTTAATTTCATCTTCCTCTATATGCTGTTCCCCAGTGTTTGAATTTGAACAATGGCTTTGATTTGCTGTTATAGCGTGACCTGATCCCATGACTTTATACTTCCCTGCATCTATTTTCTCCCATCCTGTAAGTTCACCTGTCTTCAAAGCATCTGATGAAGTGGGATTTTCTCCCACAAAAGCTCATGCAATGAATAAATTTGTTAGTCTTTAAGTACCACAGGACTCCTTGTTTGTTTCACTAAACTAGACTAACACTGCTGCCCCTTTGGAACTTGCTAAAGAACTATAACTGATAGAGAATATTTCACATCCTTGGTTAATTTCTGCAATGGGAACAGGAAGTGACTTGGTAATATTTCATTAATAAAATAATAATCTATTCCAGTACACTAACAAAACCCTTTACACAAAATTCTCTGTTGCTGCTGAAACTCCACTGAAGCCAGTGATGTTGTGCTGGCAAAACATGCGCCAATAATGAAAATTTGCTTTATAAAATACCTAGAATCAGAATGTTTGAGGGTTCCTATAGTTATGGAAATGAGGCACTTCAGGTAAAATTTCCAAAAGCACTTATGTCCAATTTTCAGAAGTGATTTAGACTCTTAGGAAAAATCAAGGGGATGTAGGCTCCTAAGACTTAAGAGCCCAAGTGACTTAACAAACAAGAGGTCTGAAGACACTTGTAAAGACTAACACATTTATTTATCACATGAGCTTTCATGGCAGAAAATCCCACTTCATCAGATGCTTTGAAGATAGGGAACTTACAGTGATTTAGTGACTAAGGCAATTTTAAAAATGTACCTCTTGGGCTCTGATTCAGGTAAGTACTTACTATATTAGACAGCAACACATGCTCAATTTTCACTGTTGTAAAAGCTTACCCATATATACTTGTGTATAAGCTGAGATTTTTGTGCCTGAAAACTGGCTTCAAAACCAGGCACTCGGCTTATACACAGGGGAATATGGTAGCCAGCCCCAGCCCAGCAGTTTCACTGACCATGCTGCCGGCCAGAGCCCCAGTGTGGCTGGGGTGCCCCTCTTGGGCAGTTGGCCTGGGCTGGGGCTAGAGTCTAGGAGGGGACCCTGGTGTCTGGAGTGGCCAGATGGGGGGTCCTGAGGGGGGTGATCTGAGCATTGAGAGGGGTGTTCAGGGTGGCCAGGGAAGTGGCAGCAGGGCCTGGGAGTTTGGAGGGGAAGTCTGGGGAAAGCAGCAGCAGGTCCCAGGATTTAGGGAGTCTGGGGAAAGTGATGAGAGGGCCTGGGGGCTTGGGGGGTTCAGAGAGGCCAGGGAAGGGGGTGGCAGGGACTGGGGGTTTGGGCGGGTTGGGG
Source organism: Podocnemis expansa (assembly GCA_007922195.1). Taxonomy (NCBI): domain Eukaryota; kingdom Metazoa; phylum Chordata; order Testudines; family Podocnemididae; genus Podocnemis; species Podocnemis expansa. The sequence goes on along the minus strand of ML681997.1, from coordinate 11,070,341 downwards.
AGTCCAGGGAAAGCAGCAGGAGGGCCCGGGAGTTTCGGGGGGTGGGGGTTCAGGGAGACCAAGGAAGTGGTGACAGGGCCTGGTGATGGCGGGGGGGGGGAACTGGGAGGCTGGGAAAAGCAGCAGCAGGAGTTGTGGGTGAAGGGGAAGGGAGTGGAAATGGTGTTGGGGAACAACAGCAGGGAACAGAGAAGGTGGCAGCGAGCGGGGGGTCAGGAGTAAGGAAAGGACAGAGCAAGGGGGCAACAGAAGGAGTGAAGAGAGCAGGGGGCAGGAATGAGGAGCGGAGAGAGCAGGGGGACAGGAGTGAGGAGTGGAGAGAGCAGGAGGACAGGGGGAAAGCAGCAGCAGGGGTTTGGGGGTTAGGGATGGTGTCAGGAACTCCAGGGGAAGCCAGCAGCACTGACCCATTTTGCCTCTTTTTTTGGGCTCAGAATTGGGGGGTCGGCTTATGCATGGATCAGCTTATATCTAGGTATATGCCGTAAGTCTCTTCCAGTATCAGGGCTGCCTTGATCTCTGTGGCCATGTTAAATGCGTTCAATAAAGATGTCAAATACCTTTGCTTTGTACATCATTTGCTCTAATGATCATACTCAGTAGTATGTTACAGTCTGCTTTGCAATTTACAGATCAGAAGAGATTTAACATATTGCTAGAATATAAAACTTTTTTCTTTATACTCTGCTGCAGGACACAATGATTACATCTGTCCAGCTACCAATCAATGCACAATAGATAAAAATAGACGTAAAAGCTGCCAGGCATGTAGATTACGGAAGTGCTGTGAAGTAGGAATGATGAAATGTGGTGAGTTTTTATCCCTTTGGCTTTTTTATACAACTCCTAAGTTATGCTTAAGTCTAAAAAAGGCATGATAGATAATTAAGTCTTAAATTTAGGAAGAAAATGGATGAGTCTCAGGAGACAAAGAGTCATTCCAGTTAGTGCTTGCTTTGAGAAGAAGAATAGCATTAACACTCCAGTCCTGCAATATGTAGCACTCAGAACAGGACTCGACAAACCTTGTGCTCCAGGTCACCATGGTGCCATGGATTTGTATCATGCCACCTAGTTCCACAATGGAATTGCAGTGGTGGAGCACCTCCTAGCACCTAAAGAAAGAGCCACCACTGGCTGCAAGGGGGCTCAGGGCATTCTGTGGCATTTCAGCAGTGGGGAGCATCCTAGCTGGGCACCTCCGTTCGAAGCTGGGTGCCTAGCTGTGTGTCAATTTTGTTGAGTCCTGACTCAGGAGGATTGCTATACTTCTGAAGTCAGTCCACCTGGCTGCCAGACCTGGCAGGATTAGATTGTAAGCATCTCACAACAGAGAAAGGTAAATAATGGGGTCTCCACATGATCTGTGTTGCTTAACATATTCATGAGTGAGCTGGAAAAGGGGTGAACAATGAGATGGCAAGATTTTCAGGTGACAGAAAGTTACTCAAAATAGTTTAGTCAAAATCCGACTGCAAAGAATTGTAGCATCTGGAAGGGACCATGAAAGGTCATTGAGTCCAGTCTCCTGCACTCATGGGAGGACCAAGTACTCTCTTAAACCATCTTTGACAGGTGCTTGTCTAACCTGCTCTTAAATGCTTCCAATTATCAAGATTCCAGGGAAATGGAGAGTTACACAGCGATCTCACAAAACTGACTGACTGATGGTAATGAAATAGTATTTGAAATTCATTGCTGACAAATCCAAAGTAGGGAACACTGGAAAAATAATTTGAACTATACATGCAAAATGAGGATCTAAATTAGCTGTTCCTGTTTGAGAAAGATCTTGGAGTCTCATGGAGAGTTCTCTGAAATCATCCACTCAGTGTGCAGAGGCAGTCAGAAAAGCTAACAATCCTAGAAACCATTTAAAAGGGAGAGGTAAAAAACAGAAAATACCATAAATGCCACTATATCCATGGTATGCCCACACCTTGAATACTGTGTGCAGTTCTTGTCACTCCTCACCTCCCCTCAGAAAAGTTATATTAGAATTGGAAAAGGTGCAGTGGAGTGCAACAGAAATGATTTGGGGTATAGAACAACACAAGAGAAAAAAGACAGACTGTTCAGTTTAGGAAGAGAGATGACTAGGAGGTGATATGATAGAGATCTGTAAAATCATGAATGGTATGGGAAAAGTGTAGTGAAGTTTTATTTAACCCTTCACATAGGCATCCAATTTAAAAGTACTGCACTTTTTTGTACAACACTGTGAAACTTATTGCCAGAGGATGTTGTGAAGTCCAAATGTATAACTGGGTTCAAAAATAATCAAGTAGGTTTATGTAGAATACTTTCATCAGTGCCTGTTAGTCAAGATGGTCAGAGAACTGCTCATAGATATCTCACCCCAGCTCCTGGTGTGGATTTGTAAAGAATGTGGCCTGCATTTTCCACTCATAGAAAAGCGTGTGTGTGTGTGTGTGTGTGTGTGTGTGTGTGTGTGTGTGTGTGTGCGCGCGCGCGCGAACGCAGTGTGAAAGGTGCCTTCTGCTTCAGTCTCTCAGGAAGCAGGTGAGAGAGTTACAGGGGGAAGTGACCAGGCTCAGGAACTTCTGTACCCACCAGGAATGCCTCAAGAGCATTCATGAAGAGACATCGAAGGCAAAGGAAGCTATGAAGGACTGCTGTTGCACCATTGGGAGTGGAGGCTATGGCTCTGTGACAGGAAAGACACTGGGAGCTGGTCACTTCTGGCAGCAGGCAGTGCTCCACACCTGCTCCCAACTCACCCACTATGGTAATGAAGAGCCATTATACAGCCCCAGCAATAAAAGATGAGGTGGAAGAGGAGAAGACATGCACCCCCAAGGCTGAGAAGATCACAGTCACCACACCCACAAGGAAATGTAGGGTTGTGGTGGTTGGGGACTCTTTTTCCTAAGGGAGTGGAGGCGCCCATCTGTCGACCTGACATGGTGTTCCAAGAGGTATGCTGCCTGCCAGGGGCCTGTATGTGCAGGGCTTAGAGTATAATTTGGTGGGCCCTGGAACCCACCCACCCACACCAGCAGCCTCCCCCACCTGAAGCCCTTACCTGGGCTGTTTGCAGGTTGGCTGAGGGGCTGGAAGCTGCTTCCAGCCACCAGCTGCTCCACCCTGCAGGGGGAGAATCACAAACTCCTGGCCTGCTGCAGTTCTCTGCTGGCTGGTTTAAGGTGGAGCCACTGGAACACTGCGTTCCAGCTACTGTGGCTATTTTTAGTGGGCCCCTCCTCTATTTTGGGGGGCCCCAGAATGCTGCCAGCCTAAAAATAGGGGCCCCCGGAAATGCGTTCCCCCTTACTTTAACCCCTATGTATGTGAGATGTTATGGAGGGATTGTCGAGAATCATCTGCCCCGCTGACTGCTAAACCATGCTACTCATCCATGTGGGCATTAATGATAATGTGCGATGTGATCCTCAGCAGATCAAAGGGCTCTGGGAGTACAGGTAAATGAGTTTGGTGCAGAGGTGGTGTTCGCTTCACTCCTTTTGGTCAAGAGTAGGGGCCTGGGAAAAGACAGATGCATCCTGGAGGTGAATGCCTGGCTGTGAAGATGGTGTTGCCAGGAGGGCTTTGGCTTCCTTAATCATGGGATGCTGTTTCATGAAGAAGGACTACTAGCCAGAGATGGAGTCCACCTATCAAGAAAGAGAAAGAATGTATTTGGACATAGACTGGCTTACTCTAGTGAGGAGGGCTTTAAACTATGTTTAAAGGGGTAAGGTGAGCAAAGGCCACAGGTAAGTCAAAACCAGGAATATTTGGGGAAAGGGTTGGAACTTGGGGGTGGGGAGGGGAGCCTGGGCTGTAACAGTGGGATGAAAGGGAGACTAGGCAGAACCTGGGCTGGGAGGAAGAATCAAAGCAGTATCTTAAATGTCTGTATACTAATGCAAAAGTATAGGGAATAAACTGGAAGAATTCAAAATGCTAGTAGCTTAGCATAACTATGATGTTGTTGGCATCACAGAGACTTGGTGGGATAATACATGACTGGAATATTAATATAGCAGAGTATAGCTTGCGTAGTAAGGATAAGCACAGAAAAAAGGACATGATCTAGCCTTGTATATTAAACATTTATGCAAAAGGAGTAAAAAACAAGGGTGCTGTCATGATAGGGGGCTACCACATGCCACTTACCATATATACACGTGTATAGACTGAGATTTTTTATGCCTTGACATTGCCTTTAAAAAAGGCATTCAGCTTATACAGGAGTCAGGCCAGCAGAGCAATGCCAACCCATGAGTTTTTTTAAATCTTGGGCAGGACCCCCCAGCATGTGTCCAGGGGTTGGTGGGGGTGTCAGGGAAAGCAGCAGCTGGCCTGGGGGAGGTTAGGGTCCCAAAGCCAAGAGGAGCCCTTAGCTTATATGCGGGTTCACCCATTTTTTTCCTGTTTTGGGGGCTCAGAACGAGGGGTCAGCTTATGCATGAATCGGCTTATCCATGAGTATATACGGTAACCAGGAAGAAGAGGTGAATGAGGCTTTTTTTCAACAAAATCATCCAGTGCATGGGACTTGGTGATGATGGGGGATTTCAATTATCCAGACATATGTTGGGAAAATAAGACATCAAGGCACAGATTAGCCAACAAATTCTTGGAATGTATTGGAGATTATTTTTTTTTATTTCAAAAGGTGGAGAAAGCTACTTAGGGAGAGGTCATTCTTGATTTGATCTGACAGAGGAACTGGTTGACAATATGAAAGTGGAAGGCAGAGGCGTCGGTGGCGCTGGGCACCCGGGGCACGTGCCCCAAATCCCAGCGCTGGTGCCCTGGATCTCCAGCCCAATCAGGCCAGAGATCTGGGGCCCAGCTGCCAGTGGCTGTGGCGGCCCCATGCCTGGCCATGGATCTGGAGCCTGGCCGCCCATAGCCATGGCAGGGAGTCCGGTGCCCGGCTGCCCGCAGCCGCTTCCGTCGCCGTCCCCGGCTGGGGATCCAGGGCCTGGCTGCCTGCGGCCGTGGCGGGGAGTCTGGAGCCTGGCTGCCCATGCTGGTGGCAGCCCTGTCCGTGGCCAGGGATGTGGGACTCTGCTGCCCGCAGCCGGTTTTGGCCCTGTCCCCAGCCAGGGATGTGGGGCCTGGCTGCCCGTGGTGGTGTGGCAGCTTCTGGCCCTGTCCCCGGCCAGGAGGCGGGGCCTGCGGCCAGGGGGTGGGACCTGGGCCCATGCCCTGGGTCCCTCCCCAGGCCAGCGACACCCCTGGTGGAAGGTAAGTTAGGTGAAAGTGATCATGAAATGGTAGAGTTCATGATTCTAAGGAATGGTAGGAGAGAGAACACCAAAATAAAGACAGTGGAATTCAAGAAAGGAGACTTTAGCACACTAGGGGATTTGGTAGGTAGGGTCCCATGGGAAGCATGTTTAAGAGGAAAAACAACTGAAGACATTTGGCAATTTTTGAACAAGACTTTATTAAGAGCAAACTATTCCACTGTGTAGGAAGGAAAAGAAGTATGACAACAGACTACTCTGGCTTAGCCAGAGATTTTTAATCATTTAAAAATAAAGAAAGAATCCTACAAAATGTGGAAACTAGGTCAAAGCACAAGGGATGACTATGAAATAACACAAATATGTAAGGGAAAAGTCAGAAAGGCCAAGACACAAATGGAGCTCAAACTAGCTGAAGAACTGAAGGGTAACAAGAAGACATTTTTCAAATACAAGAGTAAGAGCAAGGACAGCATATGTTCATTATTCAATAAAGAGGGAAAAATAATAACAGAAAATGTGGAAATGGCAGAGGAACTAAATGATTTCTTTGTTTCAGTCTTCGCTGCAGAGGTTGGTGGTGATCGAATGCCTGATGTAGGGGAGAGCAGTAAAAATGGGATAGGCTCAAAAATTAAAATAGGGAAAGAACAAGTTAAAAATTACATAGACAAGTTAGATGTCTTCATGTCCCCAGGTCTTGATGATATGTACCCCAGAATCCTCAGGGAGCTGACTCAAGGGATATCTGAGTCATTGACTATTATCTTTGAAAATCATGGCAGACTGAAGAAATTCCAGAGGACTGGCAAAGAGCAAATATAGTGCCCATCTATAAAAAGGGAAATAAGGACAACCCAGGGAATTATAGACCAGTCAGTTTAACCTCTGTATCAGGAAAACTAATGGAGCAAATAATTAAGGAATCTATTAGCAAACATCTAGAACAAGCCTGGCCAAACTGTGACTCTTCAAAGAAAAGCGCGGCTTGCTGTAGGGAGGAGCAGGGCAGGGAAGCTGCGTGCCTGCAGCAGCCCTCACTGAGCTACCCAGACATCACTGCAGGGAGCTGCTTCAGGCTGGGGGAGTTAAAATCTCTGCCTGTCATGTGGCTATGCAGCCAGGCGCTCAGAGGAGGGGTGGGCACTGGGGAGAAGGAAGCACGGAGCAGCATCCCATAGCTCAGAGGAGGGGTGGGAGCACAGAGCACTGGGCAGCAGCTGGTAGCTTAGAGGACAGGGCGGGGAAGAGGAAGCCAACCCTGCAGAGGAGGGACGGGGCACAGAGCATGGAGCAGCAAGCAGTAGTCCCTAGCTCAGAGAAGCAGTGGGGAGTGGGCAGCTGGTAGCTCAATGAAGTGGTGGGGAGGGTGGAACAGCAACCCCGGCTCAGAGAACTGTGGGGAAGCAGCAGCTGGCAGCTCAAGGAAGCGATGGGGGGGGGTGTCTTAGGACAGAGGAACTTCAAGGAAAGGAGGCAGCGAGAGAAGTGACTGAGGGGATCAGGGAGAAGACACGCTATAAAGGACTTAAAGACTAAAAAGTTATTGTTAAGTTAGTTATTTTCAGTTTCATAGATTTCAGTGTGGATTTTATTTTGCTTTGCTTTATTCATTTTTGTGTACTTTGTATTTTTTTATTTTCTGTTGGTTTGGGTGGGTTTGTTTATTTTGTGTTTACCTTAAACCACATGCCATGACAATCTCAGTCCTGTTCACAGTACTTCAAAACTTGGGGGCACCTCATGCACTCCCTTTACAAGTATGGTAGGAAAACAGGTTAAAAAGCCTTCCATTGTAGCAGCGGGAGAAGGAATAAGCCAATGAAGAATCCTACTCCTTTGTGCCAACTCTACAGACACCTGTAGATCAAGCTCTGGACAGTCAGTCAAGGAGTTTTGTAGAACTTTTAAAGACTAACACATTTATTTATCACATTTCTTCCATGAAAGCTCATGCGATAAATAAATGTGTTAGTCTTTAAAATGCCACAGGACTCCTTGTTTGTTTTGCTGAATTAGACTAAGACAGGTACCTCTTTGGAGCTCTGAACAGCTGAGGCTTTTCAGGAGCTCTGAACAGCTGAGGCTTTTCAGAGACCCTGAGGCATTGGGACTAGGGATGAGCTGTTTTCCATAGCATCCTCCCTCAGAATTATTTTCTGCAGAATCCTATTCCACAAAACCAAGCCTGTTTTGAAAGACAAGTGTTGGGCCATGTATGGAGTAGGAAAGTGTTTCCCAGGACAGCTGAGTTGTCATGGGAGACAGGAGCAATGTTCCTTCTAAACTGGTGATGCAGTTGAGCAAGTTACGGATGCACTTGGGGAGCCAATGAGCAGGGGCCTGGCACCGGGCTGGGAAACTGGGAGGGAACTTACTCAGCTGCATCCAAAAGTTGCTCAGCTGCATCATCAGCTCAGAGGGAACATTGCAGGGAAAGGCGGCATGGTGGGAGACAGGGGAAGAAGTGAGGAATGGTCAGGGACAGCAGAGAAGCAGCAGCATGGTAAGAAACAGCAGGGAAGCGGTGGTGTAGTTAGGGAGTGATCTACATCTAGTGACAAGCTAAGTTTTTACTATATAGGCTTAGTTTTCATGATAACGTTAAGTAATTATTAGAATCTGACATCAGTAGGCTCAATATTTGCTGTGTTTTTAAGCTAAAATTAAAGTGCTCAATGAATTCTAAGATTAGTAATTTTGGAGTAGGTAAAAGTATGTGGTTATACACGTCACTATGACTCTCAAAGTTTTCATAATCGACTTGTGCGGTGCTTGAGTTCCATAAGTTTGGCCATCCCTGATCTAGAAGGGAATAAGGTGTTAAGTAATAGTCAGCATGGATTTGTCAAGAACAAATTGTGTGAAACCAACCTGATAGCTTTATACATTAGAAGAACTCCAACAGGAGAGACAGCGAGATCTGACCCACAATACCTTGTATAATACTTCTGTCAGGGTGAGGTGGCAGAACAAGGGCTGGGTCTATATCTAGGAGTTGCCAAGTAATAGCAGAGCACCAACTGGCTTGATTCCCCCCCCCCCGGGGGTTCTGGGGACTCATGTATAATTCCCTGGGCCCCCAAAATTCCCTGGGCCCCCAAAGAGGTAAGGCTCGCCCCCTTGCAATCACGAGTCTGAGTGTGGTATACAGAACTTTTAATAGTAGTAAAACAGTATTTAAAAAACCCAACAGCAGAAATCAGCACTGATCTGGAGAATCAGTGCAGAACAAGGTTCCCAACATAATCCCACGCAGCATAACAGAACATATAAATCCCTTGGAAAAACCAGCACTGATCTGGAGAGTCAGTGCAAAACAGGGTCCCCCAACAAATCCCAGAGTACGTAGGGCCTGTCTGTCATGCCAGCTGGCCGGTGGCTCCGCCCACTGGTCACTCATGCTCTGCTCTCACCATCTGCTGGCTCCACCCATTGGTTTCTCATATAATCCTGCCCACTGCTGGCCACTCTCACCGTCCACTGGCTCTGCCCACTGTCCACCGGCTCTGCCCACTAGTCACTCACTCCATCTGCTGCTCCTCTTCAGTGATTCAGCTCAGAGAGACGGTTTACCTCTCAGTGATTTCAGCTCTTAAACCTCAAGTAGCTGCAAACAACTTCTTCCATTAAAATAACAAAGAAAGGCCTCATAAGAAGCCCAGCCAAATCTGCCATTTGACAATGGGACCAGGGGGTGAGGCAATGCCTCAGGGCATAGATCCAGAAGTAGCTATGTTCCAAAGGGACAGCTGTGTTAGTCTAGTAAAGCAAAAAAAGCAAGGAGTCTTGCAGCACTTAAAGACTAACAGATTTATTTATCACATGAGCTTTTGTGGGAGAAAATCCCACTTTGTCAGATGCTTTGAAGAGGAGAAACTTACAGAATAGGATGAAAATAAATCAAGTCAAATCATAGGGCTGGAAGGGACCTCATGAGATCATCAAGTCCAACCCCCTGGGAATTGAACCCAGGTCCTTCTGCATGTTAAGCAGAGGTGTTAACCACTACACTATTTGCAGGGTCCAGTGTAAGACTTAGGATCAGGTCATACTGCAACAGCAAATCAGAGCATTTATACGGATTCAAACTCTAGGAAACAGCACACAGAAGGAGGATGAAGTCAAATTACCTGTTATAATACGTAGAAGTAGCTATACAACCCCAACTCCTGTCTTCTCTTTTTCAGGCTGAATGAGACAGTGACCTCTCTTTCAAGTTTCTTTTCTGGTAAGGGTAGCTGTTACCCTTTAACTAATCTAATAGATTTTGAACCATCAAGAAAGTAACATATCACAAAAGACAGTAGTTCATGTTTCCCTTCAGTAGAATTACAGGTATTGACAGATTTATGATCAAATAAACTCAAATACCATTACCCATATTCCCCTGCACCCATAGTTTGATTATGCTAATACGTTCTTTGTGCTTATGCAAACACAAAACCCATGCAGATTAGTTGACACCCCCCCCCCAAGCTGTTAGGCACAGCTTCTAAGCCTGCCTTACATTGGAAGGCAATAAGGTGTTAAGTGATAGTTGGCATGGATTTGTCAAGAACAAATTGTGTCAAACCAACCTGATATCTTTATCCCACAATACTGTGTAATCAGGACAGTCTGTTGGGAGGTGGAATACCCAAGTTCAAATCCTTGCTACACCATGTCTAGTAGAGAGAGAACTGAACCCTTATGTTCCACATCCTGGCTGAATACTTTAACCACTGACCTAAAGATTCGCAAATTCCTTCATGACTCTCTCCCTTAGGGACAGATCTTTAGGTGACTAAGGCTATGTCTACATCAGAAATTATAGTATGGCCTTGCTAGTCTGAACTAAAGAAGTCCGAGATTAGTCCGACCTAAGCTTGGGCTAGTTTGAACTAACTGCGGCTTTTTAGTTTGAACTAGCCGTGCATTCTAGTTTGAACTGAGGTTTTAGTTCAAACTAGAATGCGTGAGCAGTGCAAACTAATGGCTCAGTTTGAACTTTTTAAGTTCGAATTAAGCCTTAGTGGTCTTGCTTGGGCTTAGTTCAGACTAAAGTTCAAATGAAGGCAGCTAGTCCAAACTAACCATTGGTACTAACTAGTTTGGATTAAGTTTTCCCTTGTCCGAACTAGGACAGTGTATCTCAAGAAAGCACTACTAAATTTCTTAGTTCGGACTAGGCAAAGCCTAATGTAGTCAAGGGCTAAATTAGTTCGGACTAAGCCTCCTTAGCCTGGACTTATTGGCTAGTGTTGACATAGCCTAAAAGCCTTAAAAATTCTGGTGACCCACCCTTCCCTGTATGTTTACATACAGTTAACATGCCACATTTTCCATTTCATGCATCTGATGAAGTGGAACTGTGCCCATGAAAGCTTAAGTGATAAGTATATTTGTTAATCTTTAAAGGTGTGCTAGGACTTCTTTTTTGTTCTTAAAATATCTGATGTTTAGCAGCTTAACACCCCCTGACTGTTACTGAGCCTTAGGTGCCTAAATATCTAAATCAGTTTTGAAAATGCAATTTAGGGTCCTAAGTCACGTAGCCACTTCTGCACTGAGTATTCACAGTGACTTTGATGGGACTACTCACAGCCCGTAAAGTTAAGCAAGCGTAAGTCTTTTCAGGAATGGGACGTAAATGAGTTGTAGTGATTGAGTTTCAGAAATGACAGAAGGATAATTTTTAAAAATGATCAAAAACTGTTTAACTATTGTGAAAAAAGAAAACCATTAAAACACTTCTTTAAGTTGTCTGGGTAAAAGACTGTCTTTGTTCTGTGTTAGTAGAGTGCCTAGTACATGGGGGCCTGGAATGGGACTGAGGCTCCTCATCAGAATGCTGATTACTACTACCACCACCATTATTAATACCATTGATCTAAATCTTGAATTGCCACTGTTTACTTAGCTTCCTAAATTTATAGAATTGGAATTTTACTATTTTCCCCTCAATATCCTCGTGTTCTAACAACATTCAATATCTTAGACCAGTGGTTCCCAACCTCTTTGAGTATGATGACCCTTTTTTAATGTCAAAAAATGTTGTGGACCCCCAAATGATAATAGTTGCTATTGGTGACTGACTGCAGGCAGTGGTGCTAGAGAAGGGCAGTGGAGGACCTGGCCCCTGCCTGTTCCCAACTAGTGGGGATGTATCCTGGGTATGGCTGTTCACTGTGGGCAAATACAATGCCACACTGGAAGACAGGACACCTATTGTGGGCTATGTGGTTGCATGGGTTCCCCAGCCCTTTCCCCTTCCATGTTCAGAGCAGGATAGGCTCCCCTTCCCCCTCTCCAACCTTGCAGGCTCTTTCACACCATACCTTTTACCTACCCTGTGGGGTCCCCTTTGCCATGCTGGTTCCCTGACCCCCACCACCACCTCTCCTTCCCCTACCTCCTGGTAGCAGGCAATCAGTCTCAGTCACAGGGAGCCAGATTGGGCTCCTGCCTCTTCCCCTCCCAGCCCACTCACAGTGAATCATTCAGACTACTGGCCTTTGGTTGGCTCAGTCCTGGCTGGCCTTTGATTGGCTTGTTCCCACGTGGGCCCCAGCAAGTGTTTCCTTTTTTATTTGTGGTTTGTGCAATGTGCTGTCAATCAAATTAACATGCTGACTGACTGACAGTGAACAGTTGGGATGGGGGGCAGTGTGGTGGCTCTCTGGAGCCAGCCTAGGCTGCTGTGACTGAGAATCTGATTGGTTGGCAGCAATATTCCCTCTAAGCTGCGCTGGCGCGCTGCAGCGCAGCCCGCTGCAGCCGCCAGCTCAGGGAAGGCAGCCAGCAACGCACTGCCGGCAGCCAAAGTCCCTGGTTAGAGCTCCTGTGGAGCAGGGAGTTTTGAAAACTCCCACCCAGAAAAGCTCTAATGGAGCATGCCCAGAAAAGGCAGTCGGAAGGGGGGGGGGAGTGAGCGGGAGTGGGGGGAGGGGCTGCGCAGTGGGCCCTGTGGGGGGGGGCGCAGCGAGCAACAGGAGTTGCTCAGCTGCTCTCTCCCCTTAGAGGGAACATTGGTTGGCAGACCACAGCAGAGCTGAGCCAGGAGTGGCTGGAGTGCTTCCTTTGTTGCCCTGTGCTGTGAGTCAGATCATATGAGTGAGTCAGAAGAATGCCTAGCCCTGCTCTGCTGGGAGCCTGTTTTTTTTGCGGTTCACTGTTCCAGACAGCTTCCAGGCACAGCCCAGGCAGCAGCTCCATGGGCTGTAAAAGTTTGACACCCTTGATTTAGAGTCCTCTCCAACATGGATCACTGGCCAGCAGCATCTGGGGCTGAATGTATTCACAGGCCCCTTACAATAACCCCATGGATCCCAGGGGCCCCGGACCACAGGTTGGGAACCACTGTCTTAGACCAAACTTGCTCCTTAGAAATGTATAAATGTGAGATTCTTAAAGACAAATAAATAATGTCAGTGTTTCTTAAAATAGTTGCCAGGAAATTGAACAGTAAGTCTTCTCATGATTTTCATTTGAGGACTCTGTCTAGTTCAGTTATCCTTTTTCTGGAAAATGAAAACAGAAATTACATCTCTTGCAATCAAAACTGAATTGTCTGAAAGCATCTCATCAGATCACTTTCAAGACATCTGTGAGAAAAGGTGATGTCTATCAAATGTAGGATTTGGATTGGTGTGAGCAAGAGAAGCCGACTGTAATAATATAGATTATAGGCTCCGTCCCACAGTTCACCAGATAAAGTGCTCATTGACTTCTATATGCCCATGCATTCAAAACAAAGCAATTATTTAAGCTGTATTTTTTTCATAGAAAACAAAATACCATTTCTATGGAGCAAAATGATAAATTTTCTGCTCTTTTTTTTCCTTGTTAGAGATTTGCTTTAATAGGAAGCCTTTATGCTAGGGGCTAGAAGAGAGTAGTCCACTTTCTCCTAAGCTGAAGTTTCTTTTCTCTTCTTCTGAATGGTTTGGTTTGCCAGGGCTGTAACTACGGCAGGTGAGCGAGGCTGTGACCCAGGCGTGCTGGAGTAGCTCCATTGAGCTGCTCCATTAAAGGGCACATTCCTCACCGCTTGCTCCAGCCATTGTAAGGCATGCCAAATTCTTTAGTTACAGCTATGAGGTTTGGTCCAACAGAATGGGATGGATTGGATGCCTTGGGAAGACAATGGAGACTTTTTGTGGCTAGTAAGAAGCTTTGCTTTTCAGCAGAGGGGTAACATAGTCCATTGAGCACCAGCCACCACAGTTTGGAAGGATTCCATAAAGTAAAATTCAAAAGAGTTTGCAAAATCTGACATGAATCTAACTGCAAATTTTAAAACCAAAGGCTATGTCTACACTAGCAAATTAGTCCGGATTAGGGTAGTTTAGTCTGGAGTAATTTAGCCCATGGCTATACTAGGCTTTGCCTAGTCCAGACTAAGAAATTTTTTAGTTCAAACTAGGCAAAACTTAGTTCAAACTAGTAAGACCCGGCACTAGGCAAGACTTGCACACTTAGTTTGAACTTTAGTTCAACCGAGGAATGGGCAAGACCTTGACTAAAGCTTAGTCTGAACTTAAAAAGTTAGTTAGTTTGAACTAACCAGGGGTTCTAGTTTGAACTAAGCATTAGTTCGAACTAGAACATGTGGTTAGTTTGAACTAAGAAGTCCATGTTTAGTTCCAACTAGCCCAAGGTTAGTTCGGACTAACCTCAGACTTCTTGGCTATGTCCACCGTACAGGGTTAATTCGATTTAACTTAAATCGAATTAAGCAAAAACACCAAATCGAAATAGCAAGTCCGAACATAGGACTTGCTATTTCAATTCAGGAGAGGGGCACCATGGGGGGTTTGGCAAGATGGCCCCCTAGAAGGGCCATGACCCCACCCAATATATAGAAAAAGGAAGGGACCCTCGGAAGGAGAATGGCAAAAGTGTTAAATTGAAATAATGGTTATTTCAAAATAACACATGTGAACGGCATTATTTTGAAACAACCATTTTGATTTAATGGCTATTTTGATTTCTTCCTTGGTTTTACTGTTTCAAAATAAGGTTTGTTGTTTCAAAATGACAGGGCTCGTCATTTCAAAATAACGAAACTTCGTTTGGACATGACTTTTTTAAAATCAAAACAATGGTGGTTGTTTCAATTTAAAACCAATGTGTGGACATAGCCCTTTAGTTTGGACTAGCAAGTCTGAACTAAAATTGTACACGTAGCCAATGAATCCTTACTGGGGATTTCATCGACAGAAACTTTAAATAATTTTAAAATATGACTGGGTTGTACATTAACCCTTGAAATAAGTGGAAAGCATTAGAAAAACATTCTTCTGCATTCTCCTGTTCTGATTTTTTTCTTCTCATCATTTAAGAAGGCAATGATGTTTAAGAAGTCCAAGCAGCCCGGGACAAGTATTCGGGTGAAGGTCTTTTTTTAGACCTTTGTATCAATATGCTAAGGGAGATTAGTATGGGAAACGTCACCACTTCCAAAAGAAAAATGAGGACTGTAGACACTGCATCTGCAAGTTTCTCCTTAGGATATCTTTGTGCTCCTTCTTCAGACTAAGAAGGTAAGGTGATGGTCAATTTCATCTCAGAACAATCACTTCACCATATCAACAGCATCAGAAAATATAGCAAAGTGACCAGCTTGTGGAATAGTAATACCTGTTTAACACCTCACCAGGCACAAAGGGGAAAACGGCAATCAATCAATCAATCAATCAATCAATAAACCCAGTCCAGCAAGCTCAGGCCAAGTCTATCAGAAAAAATAGATAATTTGTGGGTGATGTGTGTGCGCTGCCCTGCTGATTACCCTCTCTACCCTCTAGCTGTCCTTCAAGTGTGGTTGTCTTTGCCCTCAACTTGTCTTACTTTTTCAGTGTGGACTAGGAGCTCCTTTTGCAGCATTGGAAGAACTGGATCAGTTTTGCATTCCACTGAAATATCTTTCTGATATTGTCACTCGGAGAGCCTGACATGGATAGATCTATTTATCCAGGGCAGTCAAGAGGAGGGGAGGAACTTCATCTGTTTGTTATCCTATCCACTCATGGAGTGGCTTAGTTGGTATTTTTTGTTTGTTTGTTGCTTGCTGAGACAGGAGTAGATCTCTTCCTTAACGACTCTTCAGGTTTCCTTTAGATTGTGTTTATTTTTTATTTCACCTTTTTTATTGGAGTGCATTTTGTGTTCCTCCACATGCTGCCAATGAATGGTATTGAAGGAGTTCAGAAAATGCAGAGTCTGTTTTTCAAATGCATGGATCATTAATGGACTGTCCAACTCATGTCTTGCAGTACTTCCATCAGTTAATAGACTTGTCAGGGTTCTTTATAAGTCTGTGTGTCAGTTTGAGTTGCCAAGTGTTGCACAGACATTCTTTTCCCCATGTTTGAAAACTGAGCACACTTTTTTAGGTGGACTTTTTAAATATTGCAAATTTATTTATGTTGTTAGAAAATGGCTTTCACAGCACCATGTGGATTTCAAATTGAGTAACTGCATTGACTTTTATTGTAGCGATTGTAGAAATTGTACTAATGTAATCCATTGTTCTGTGGCAGACAGCAACTTCTTTGTGATTAGTATAGCTGAAAGAATTGGAGGGTACGTATTCAGAAATGCATATGAATACATTTAAAAAAAAGTTAAGCTCAAATATCAAACAAAAAGTGAATTTGAAATTGTATGTTGAATTGGAAAAATTCACAGTTCATGTTGATTTTTGGTAGTTACATAAATCAACATTCATGAACAAAGGCGATGCTCCTTGACTTATGTAACTATTTAACACTACAAAAATCGACAATATTTGCAACTTATGCAAAGCAAACAAATGATCTGCAAAGCAGACGTCATTTATGGAAGGAATTTTTTATTTTACAGAATGATGAAATTAGGAAACTATGCAATATGTTCATGGTCAGTTAGTGAACAGAAAAGAAGAATCTGAATGCCTTGTTTTGTGTGATGCATATGTTCAGCTCTGGTGACTAGCTGTTATGTTATCCCAGTCAGTGTGTGACAATAGAACTCTTAGGGTGGAGTCCTATGTAATCTACAGGATACCAGTCGTTAATGACAACGTTCATCTGCAAAATGAAAGGATCTGGTAAAATGACTGATTTCTGCATTCCTTACCACAATACCTTAATGAGTGGCATTTAAGTGACTTGCCAAAAGTTATTTATAAGAGTTTTGTGGCAGGGACAGAACCAGTCTCTGATCTCTATACATCAGTGTGTTGTTTGCTAGATTGCAAGCCTTTCATACAAACTGCTTTAGATTGTTGTACTTAGGCCAAATGTTAAGTTGGGCTAATAGGTTTACACACTTCTTGTCAAGGGCTTAAAGAGCAACATGTGAAAAGTTAGACAGGATAAAATGTTATGAATAGACTGCATTTCAAAAGGTATCATAGAAGCTTTATTAATAATTTAAACTAGCCATTGATGAACTTAAAAGATGCTGTACTATGACTTGTTAATTAGTACTGTGCTTCTCAACCACTGTATCAGGATACATTACTGTGTCATCACACAGTGGGTAAGTGTGTTGCAGAGAGCTGGGGAAAAGGCTGCGTTCGGCCTGGGGTGGGTGGGGTGCTGTGTCCTGCAGGGTCGGGATATGCCGCCAAGGATGTGACATCCTGCAAAAGGTTGAGAATCACTGAAATAGTGGATCTAAATGTTATACTGTTAGTCATGTGTTGCTATATTTCTTTTTTTCAAATGCAAACAAAATAAATGTTAATACTGAATTAGAGTGCATCCTATTAATGACTGAAGAACCACATTCTGATGTGCTGATATGTGACTAGTCCTTTGTTATGATAATTATGACAATTCCAGATAATTAAACCAAATACAAATTGTAATTCAGTAACCTGTGGGTTTTTTTTTTTTTATCGTGAAGTGTAGTTGTAGAGCAAAAGATGTCTTTTAAGGAGAAATGTCACCTTAACTCTTCTATTCTATTTTGACACCATGCACTGGACACTGATTAGTTTCCATTGAAATGAGATAGAAGTTTTCCTTCCGTGTTTGAAATAGAGCACAAATATTAACAATTGTATTTTAAAGTACAAGCAGTGATGAAATGAAATTTGAATTAGCTGAATCTTTCATGTTAAAGCGATTTTAACAGCTTGTTGCTTTGGAAGAAAAACTAAGAATTGTATAGTCTTAACAGATCTCAGGAATATCAATATTTGTATAACAGCATAGGGTTACAATTTAGAATGAATATATTTGGGTGAAAACATATCAAATAGTAATTAGCTAAAAAGGAATGTTAGGCTCAGCCCAACACTACATTATGTATCATGGAATAAACATCTACTTAAGTAGTGTACCTGGTTAAAAGTTCAGTGGTGGATTCTCTGTGGTGTGACAGGGTCAGGCTGGATGGGTATAGGAGAATGGCAGAGAGAGTATATATTAGCCCCAGGCTTAATAAAGCTTTGTTCCCTGGGTTAAGTTAGCCTGCAATATTCTAGAATAATTGGTCCTAGGTGTCCCAATCAACAGGCCTGCTACTTAAAGCCTCGTTCTTAGGCAGGCCTGGGCAACTGAAAGGAGACTAGAGAGGAATAGAGCTGCTGAGAAAATGCAGACAGTTTGTTTGGAGTTTTGCCACAACACCAAGAGGTACAGTGGGGAATTTGGGAGAGAAAACCCTACAAGCAAGGCCACTAGGACCTGCAGCCTGAGCGTGGACCATATTTAACTGAGGGAGACGGTGGGACTTCCCAGAGTCTGAAGGCAGACCAGGAGCAGTGGGGCCACTGAGTGGCGATCCAGGGTAGGTAGCAGCCCTCCTAGACTAAGTGTGGAGACTACTACTTAATAGCGTCCCTGGGTCAGGGCTCAGGGTAGAGGGTGGGACCGGGCCCCTTGACTCCCTCCCATCAGCCAACCCCTCACTATCAGAGGGAAGGAAAAATTGAGAAGGGTCAGCAAAATCTCGCCACACGATAGAAAACACAGGACCTACGGGGCGCCTGAGACCTCACCTCACCACAACGATGATTAATTGTAGAACAGATGTAATAAAGCACCTCAAATAGTACTTAGTAAAATGGCAATTTGGAAGCTTAGTTCAAAATGTAAATTTAGTAGGACAAATTCTATTCTCACCCAGTGTGACTGCACTAGGTCGAAGATGATCTAATTTTTTAAAACCACGTGAATATGTTATATTGGTATATGGGTTATACAGTGCTACACAGACTAAGAGGCTTTAGGAGACACATAGATTCATTAGTGTCACCCTCCTTCCCCCACTGAAATGAAGGATCTACTAAATCACCACAGTATCCTGACAAATGGGGAGATGTTGTGGGGTGTATAACTAGCCCCATTCCATCCCACAGGAGCTTTGGCACAGGCGATATGGTTGGGGCAGCATTACATACAGCTATTCCTGACTGCTGTAAATGCCCACAAGGGTTATTGTAGCTGGGAAACAAATTAGATCCTGCATTCTGCTCTAATTGGCCCTCAGAAGCCCCAGCATATGCAATATTTGTAGTGCTTATAGTCCCATTGACTTCTGCACATAGTTAAAGGCTTAGCTCAATCAGGATCTTAACTCACTGGATAGTATAGAGCTAAATCTTTAGTTGCATCTCCTTGTTCTGACTCTTTCATACATAGGTTACAGTCTTTCCAAAACCTGCAAAGATCCAAAGGGGCAGTTGTGTTAGTCTAGCTCAGTAAAACAGAAAAGGTGTCCTGTGGCTTCTCCTATGAACACTAATGCAATAAATATATTTGTCAGTCTTTAAGTGCCACAGGACTCCTTGTTTGTTTTATAAAACTTGCAAGTTACACCAGTGAAGTTACTCGTTTCCTCTTGCATTTATATGCAAATAGTGACTTAGAAGTAAGGCCATACATTGTTGTTAAAAAACAACAAGCA